>CM077667.1:232897641-233497641 GCA_039707655.1 Elymus sibiricus | reverse complement strand
CATGGAGGAAGACCAAGAAGTTACCTCTCGTCTACAACCTGGAGCCATGTTGGAGGAACTTCAGAGCTCAGCAATTCCGAATTCGGTCATCCCTCCCAATGCTAAATTTCTTACTTATGAAAATATGAAAAAGAGTGTTGCTTCTTCCTGTCGCGGGAACGAACACCTATGGGATCAAGGAGATCCCTTTACGGTTCGGCAAGGGGAGAGGATTGCGCAAAGAGCAGAACTAACGATCGGCACACAGGGATCTACCCAGGTTCGGGCCGCTCCGAATCGTAAAACCCTACTCCTGCTTGGTTGTATTGCTGTGGATGTTCTTGGCCAAGTTCCGGGAGCTACAGTAGTAACTACGCATGCAGAACCGGTCCAATGTCTCCTCCTTTTTTCCCCTTCTCTGTACACCTCGGGCCTCCTTATATATGAGTCAAAGGGGCTACCACAGTGGCGTACGAGATAGGGCATGAGGTGGAAAGTAGCTACAGTGTTATCACAGTGTTATCATACCTAACCCTGACGGCCTAGGACAAAACTCATTAAACGCACCGTGAGGTGTCTGTGAAGGTGTCCCTTAGCATCTTGGGCTTGGAAAAGCTTTACGGGGGATGGGAAAAGCAGCCATCCCATCAGCACCGCTTAAGAATCTCGTGGACAGCATCGCACCACGTCATCATGTGGACAAGCCCTAAACGACAAGGCTGGCCGCTGCACAGGAGCGATAGCACTGCACTGTGTAGAGCCTTGCCGGGGCTGAATCCTTGCCGGGCCCAGGGTTTGCCGGGACCGGGTCTTGCCGGGTGCGAGGCCTTGCCGGCAAGGGTCTTGCCGGGCCTCCGCAACCCTTCGGTCTTCTGTCTTCTGGTCTGTCTGATCGTTGACTTGAACGCCTTCTTGGCATCTTAGTCTTGTGATTGCTCCTAGCTATTCCCCGGCAAGGCTTGCCGCGGTACGGCTACAACTGCCCGTGCACAAGTAAGGGGTACTAAAAAGACCCATACTTTCGTACACCGACAGGAGCCCCCGGGCCTAGGCCATACACGGGTGCCAGGCCTGTTGGGCTAGGCCCAAAACAGTGCACGGGCACGCATGGCAGGGAATAACTGCTCGCAATCATTATCTCTTTTACCACGCCCCTCCACTACGCGCATTAATCGCGCGAAGTGGGAGACGTGGGCGGAAACTCCACTGCAAAAGCGGGCGGTAAAGAGCCTGCCTCGCGCCTTCCCCACAAAAAAGGGAATCGCAGAGGGCACTGCTCATTTACCCCCTCCGCCTTTCCAATCTCAATCTCAGAGACGTCGCCATCGTCTTCTTTCTCGCGACCAAAGCAGAGCTTTTCTCCCTCCACCCGCCTCCACCGCGCTCTCGACGTCTTCAGCGCCTACTTCCATAGCCATCATGCCGCCCAAGCCGAGCAAGGGCAAGGCGGCGGAAGCGGCCGCCGCGGAGAGCAAGTTGGCGAAGATGCGGAAGGAACGCGATGTCTTCCCCTCGACGCTTGACGCGGAGACCTTGAAGAAGAGGTACCAGTTCGCATGGGCAAAGGAGACCACGGCGCATCCAGCCACCAGAGTGAGTGTAGCTTCTCGTAGGGCAGAGCCAGGAGATTATCCCTTCTTTGCTGATTACTTCTGGTGCGGCCTCTGTCCTCCATACTTGGATTTCTTCGTAGATATCATGCTCACCTATGGCTTCCAGCTGCTACATTTCACGCCGAATGCCGTGACTTGTATGTCCGTCTTCGCGCACCTTTGCGAGAATTTTGTCGGGGTCATCCCGAGCACGGCACTTTTCCGGCACTACTTCTACCCCCGCATCCAAAAGGGCGACGCCCTCTCCGGCAGCATCACTTGGATTCCGAGGACGGCAACCAAGGAGACGTACCCAGAGGGGCCCTACCGCGAGAGATGGGATGAGTGGCGCGGCAAGTGGTGCTGGGTCTGGGAAAAGGAGCCCCAACCGTTCTGCGAGGTGCGGAAGCAGAAGGTGGTCCGCGGCAAGGATTGGAGCGCCGCGGACCCTGACGACAGCAAGCTCACCATCGCCATCACCAGGATACAGCGCCTCAGGGCTGCCGGGTTGAAGGTGGAGATGATTGCTTCAGATTTCCTTCGCCGGCGCATCGCCCCACTGCAGAACAAGGGGCGCCCTGCCTGGGAGTATACGAACACTGCCGACGTCATGAGTGTGCGGCCTGGGCTGGATAATGATCTGACAGCCATGGGGCACGCAGCCCTCTGCCAACAGCTGTTCAAATCCGGCGCAGTGGGAGAGCTGCCGGCAGGCGTCGTCCCACTGTGCAACAACTCATCGCTGACCTCCATCATCGCCATGATGCCGGTGTTCAATGCCCATAGCATCGACGAGAGGTGGATCGAGCCGTCCGCGGAGCAGGCGCTGGCGTTCTTCGACAACTTGACGGAGAAGGCCATCCGCGAGGAGAACCTTGTCCGCGCCACCATGGACGAGGAGCTCGCCTACATCGCCAGCAGGGCGGAAGAGGCGAACCTTGCCGAAGAAGCCGGCAGCGCTGAGTCCAGCGAAGGCGAGGACCCGCTGCGGGAAGACCTTGCCGGGCGAGATAAGGCTGCCGGGGAGCCGAGCGGAGCTGCTGCCGGGAGCCCTCCTGCCGGAGGCGCCGCCGAAGAGGAAGAAGAGGAGGAGGAAGAGCCCCCAGCTCTTCAACACAGGAAGAGGCACGTCCTCCGGAAGAACACCACTGGTGCTCCAGCCCGCCAACCTTCCTCAAGCAGCGAGGCTTCTGGCAAAGGGGCGGCCGGCGAGGCCGCACCGCAACCTGCCGCTGCCAAGCAGCCCAGAACCACTCCTCCTCCTCCGTCAGGTACCGCGGCGGGGGTCGGCTTCGACCTCTCCGCCATCAGCTCCGAGGAAGAAGAAGAAGAGTAAGAGTCCCGCCACAGCTTCGATTCTTATCTTTCTAGTTTTGCTTGATTAAATTGCTCTGTTTTTGCCTCCTCAGGGATACGGAGACTCTGGCGCAGAGGATGGCGAAGAGGGCCAAGACCTCGACGAGCGACGAGCCGCCGGCAAGCACCTCGGGCGCGCCGGAAACGGTTCTCGTCAGCTCGGAGTCAAGCCCAGAACGCAACCCTCGATGCAGCCCTCGACGCAGCCCCCGGCGCAGCCCCCAGCGTGAGTCTTCTACTCACTACCTATTGGCGCGTGCCGGGGTGTGCATCTTCTCTGCTGACATCTCTGGGCATGCAGGAGTGGAGCAACAACAAGAGGCAATAGCAGGGGCCGCCTCTGCCGTGCCGCCTCCATCGACCACACCGCCCAGGGAGGAATCTTCGAGCGAGCCCTACCGCGACGAAGGGGAGGGGCCGGCGAGTGCAGGCTCCGGCAAACCCTTCCTTGACGTAGGTAAAGTTACTTGCCCCAAAGAACTTGTCGCTTTGGTTTTTCTTCTTTTTGTCTTCTTGAACTTCCTTCCCAGCTTCATCTTAATCAACTCCTTAGCTTTCAATCTTCTTCTGACAGAGCTCATGGACACTGACGTTGTCATTGAAGAGACTGCCAAGGATGCCGCCACTGAAGCCGACAAGGTTGCCGCCGAGGAGGCTGCCAAAGCTGTTGCCGCCGAGGCTGCTGCCGTCGAGGCCGCCAAGGCCGCTGCCGCTGAGGCCGCCAAGGCCGCACAAGAGGAGGCCGCCAAGATGCCCGCAGAGGGAGCCGGCGAGGAGACCTGTGGCCATACTGACGGTGGTTCCGCCGCAGGAGCGCCAGGCGCTTCTACTGCCGCGGGGCCCTCAACTGCCGAAGACCAACCCTCGTCGTCCAAGGCCCCTTCCTCATGCCAATACATCAGGGCCGGCAAAAACGTTGTCAGCATGCCGGGGTCGGCAAACATCGAAGAGCTGGTTGAGGGAGAACATCTTGACGGGGAAATCATCGTCGCCGCCGCCAGCGAGCTCAAGGAGGAGGAGCTACTCCAAGTCATGAATGACAACTATCAGAAGCTACTCCAAGCCATGAATAACTTGCTCTCTTTGAATTAAGGCATGCTATTCCCTTTGTTCAATTTCTTTCTGTATGGCGTATACCCTACGCTTTGCTGGGAACTTGCCGGAGCATAACCCCGTTGCGAGCGCTGGATTCGGGTCGTCAGCAGCTTGCGGCCGGTGCTGCTCACGGCAAGAAATCTTGATGCTTTCAGCGTGGCCACCTAGACTGTTGAGCGGACTCAAAACAGAGTAAGGGCGCAGCCGATCACAACAAGATTCCATCGCATGCAGGATTTCCATACAAAGCCGAAATCGTTCAAGGGAATACAGCCTTACAAAAATCAAAATCTCCATAAGGGGTTCAGCGACTTAGCTCTACTTTTCGTCGCTATTCTTCTTCTTCCGGCAAGGCGCCAACCTTGAACGTCGTCTGGTACCCATACCACCATTCTCCTTCCCCCCCGGCAAACTTGCGCGCGAGGGAATCTTCTGTCTCTTGAGGAAAAGAAAGAAGAGAAAATAAAAGTATGGAACCTTGACGGTTTGTTAGCTCTTACCGGGATCGAGTGCAATACACATCTCAGATAACACATGCATATAAAATGACATGAAATCGACAAGGATTGTAAAACACTTAGCTTTATTTAACTATGCACAGGGTCTGCGCCTGGTTTTGTACAAAGGATTACATGCTGCATCGGCAAGACTTGTACAAAAGGTGGTTGTCGGGAGCGTTTCTGCGACAAGAACCCAAGGTTCTGCGCGAAACTACTGCTAACCGGCAACCGCGCCTTACGGGTAGAACTTACGAAGATGTTCGATATTCCAGGAGTTGCTCACTGATACGCCATCTTCGGTCTCCAGGTGGACAGCGCCAGGCCTGGTGACCCGTACTACCCGATAAGGGCCTTCCCACTTCGGCGTCAACTTGTTGGAATTCTTGGCCGACTGAACGCGCCGAAGAACAAGGTCGCCTTCCTAAAGACTCCGGGCATGAACCTTGCGGCTATGATAGCGGCGCAAAGCTTGCTGGTAGCGTGCAGCACGCACAGCAGCCCGAAGACGGTCTTCCTCAAGGAGCACAACGTCATCTTGCCGTAGCTGCTCTTGCTCGAGCTCATCATAAGCGAGCACTCGAGGTGACCCGTATATGAGTTCTGTGGGGAGAACTGCTTCAGCCCCGTAGACCAGGGCGAAGGGAGTCTGGCCGGTAGCTCGATTTGGTGTCGTTCTGATTGACCAAAGAACCGCCGGCAGCTCATCAATCCAGCGTCTTCCGCACCTGCGCAGCCTGTCGAAAGTTCTGGTCCTGAGACCGCGCAGCACTTCAGCATTTGCCCTCTCCGCTTGGCCGTTGCTTCTCGGGTGAGCGACGGAGGCAAAGCAAATCTTGCCGCCAAGGTCTTGGACGTACTGCCTGAAGGTGCGACTCGTGAACTGCGTACCGTTGTCGGTGATGATCCTGTTCGGCACACCAAACCGGCACACTATTCCCTTGAAGAACTTGACCGCTGACTGTGCTGTCACCTTTCTCACTGCTTCCACTTCCGGCCACTTCGTGAACTTGTCGATAGCAACGTACAAGTACTCGAAGCCCCCGGCAGCGCGGGGGAAAGGACCCAGTATGTCGAGCCCGCAGATCGAGAAGGGCCAGGAAAGAGGGATTGTCTGAAGAGCTTGAGCTGGCTGATGAAGTTGCTTTGAATGGAACTGGCACGCTTCACACTTGGTTACTAGTGCAGTTGCATCCTAGAGGGCAGTGGGCCAAAAAAAACCTTGCCGGAATGCCTTGCCGACAAGAGCTCTCGAGCCTATGTGGGAGCCACATATGCCTCCATGAATCTCTGCCAACAGCTCTAGTCCATCCTCCCGAGGAATGCACTTTAATTTCACACCGTTGGGTCTCTTTCTGTAAAGGATGTCATCGACGAACTGGTACATACTAGACTGACGGGCTACTTTCTCCGCTTCTTCTTGTTCCTCAGGGAGTTCTCCTGTCTGAAGGAAATGAACTATGCGCTGTGCCCATGCCGGAGCCTGTGGTTCGACGGCAAGGACTAAAGGCATCTCTTCGGCCGCGGGAGCGCTCGCTTCAGCGGCAAGAACCTGAGGTTCTGCGCAAAGCTGCTGCTCACCGGCAACCGGCATATCCTCAGCTGCGGGGGTGCGTACTTCTGCGGCAAGAACCTGAGGCTCTACGCGAAGCCGCTGCTCACCGGCAACCGTGTCGTTCCCGGCAACTTCCTTGCCGGCGGCTTCTGGAAGCTCTGCCGGGAAGTACTTGCCGGTACTTAACTTCCTTCTCTTGTCCGGCCTCGTTGGTGGCGTTATGGATGGCTGATTCAGGCGGAGCACAAAAGTTCCTGGTTCCACAGGTAACTTAAGGGCAGCACGCTTCGACAGGTCGTCAGCAATGCAGTTTTCTGCTCGAGGAACATGCTCTGTTTGCAGACCGTCAAAACGCTCCTCCAGCCTTCTCACTTCATCGACATAAGCTTCCATCAACGGGCTCTGGTAATCCTTGTTGACTTGCCTGACGGCAAGCTAGGAATCACCTCTAACGATGAGCTTCTTGATCCCAAGGTCTGCCGCGATCCTGAGACCGGCGAGCAGCCCTTCATACTCTGCGGTGTTATTCGTTGATCTCTCCCGGGGAAAGTGCATCTGAATCATGTACTTGAGGTGCTCTCTGGTGGGTGCGACAAGCAGCACGCCAGCACCGGCGCCCTGCAGAGAAAAAGCCCCATCAAAGTACATAATCCATTCGCGATCTGTTTCCTTGCCGGGGACAGCTGACTCTTGAACTTCTTCGTCTGGCGTTGGTGTCCACTCTGCAATGAACTCTGCCAAGGCTCTGCTCTGAATAGTTGAAGTGCTTTCAAACTTGAGGCCAAAGCATGACAGCTCCAACGCCCACTCCACAATCCTGCCGGTTGCTTCTGGATTTCGCAAGATCCGTTGCAGCGGAAAGTGAGTGACGACGGTAATCTCATGTGCTTGGAAGTAATGGCGCAGCTTCCTCGAGGCCATAAGGAGGCCGAAGAGCAGCTTTTGCACACCAGAATATCTTGACCTAGCCCCCTGCAAAAGGGAGCTGACAAAATAGACTGGGCGCTGCACCATCTTCTTCTTCTGCACTGCTTCACTTGACTGCGCGGGCTCTGTCTTGTCGGCACCAGACTCTGCTGGGAATGGTCCTGGCTTGTCGCTTGACGGGCTTGACGCTGTCGCTGCCTCTTCGTCTGCTTCTCTCTGCGCCACTAGCGCAGCACTAACCACTTGCTTCGTTGCCGCTAGATACAGTAGCAATGGCTCTTGTGGCCTAGGTGCGACCAGTGTCGGCGGAGAGGAGAGGTACCTCTTCAAGTCCTGCAGCGCTGCCTCCGCTTCCGGAGTCCATTTCATTGGTCCTGCCTTCTTCAAGATTTTGAAAAAAGGCAGGGCGCGCTCAGCGGACTTGGAGATGAACCTGCTCAGAGCAGCAACGCAGCCGGCAAGTCGGCGCACATCTTTGACACGTCTTGGTGCTTCAATCTGCTCAATTGCCTTGATCTTGTCGGGATTGGCTTCAATTCCACGTTGAGATACAAAGAACCCGAGAAGCTTGCCGGATGGAATGCCAAACACGCACTTCTCGGGATTGAGCTTCAGATTGATCCTGCGCAGATTTGCAAACGTCTCTTCTAAGTCCTGAACGAGAGTTGCCTTGTCCTTGGTCTTGACCACTATGTCATCCATATAGGCTTCCATATTTCTATGCAGTTGGGTCTCGAAACCAATCTGGACAGCTCTTGCGAACGTCGAACCAGCACTTTTCAACCCGAAAGGCATACGTATGAAGCAATACGTGCCACATGGGGTGATAAATGCGGTTTTCTCTTCGTCTTCTTTGGACATGAAAATCTGATGGTAGCCTGAATATGCGTCAAGGAATGACAGCAAATCGCAGCCAGCAGTGGAGTCCACAATCTAGTCGATGCGCGGCAAGGGAAAAGGATCTTTTGGACAGGCTCTATTGATATCAGTATAGTCGATACATAGCCTCCATTTTCCATTCGCCTTGCGCACTACAACTGGATTGGCCAACCATGTCGGATGAAGGACTCCTCTAACCAGACCTGCTGCTTCAAGCTTTCTGATTTCAAGGCTCTAAGGCTTGCTTCCTGATCTTCTGCTTGACGGGCCGCGCATGAGGGCAGACAGCAAGGTGGTGCTCAATTACCTCCCTGGGAACACCGGGGATATCAGATGGTTGCCATGCAAACACATCGATATTCGCCCGCAGGAAGGCAACGAGTGCGCTTTCCTATTTGTCATCAAGGGTGGAACTTATGGTGAAAGTTCCTCCCGTACCATCCTCCTTGGCGGGCACCTTCTTGGTCTCAGGCGGAGCAGCCTTGGATTTCTTGCTCTTGCCGGCAGAGCTCTCTGGCACGTCCTCAACGGGAGCGCAACACTCCGAGGAGGTGCGCTTGCCGGAGTGGGTGCTAGAGGTCTTGCCGGGCTTCTTCTTCTCCCCGGGAGCTTCAGCGACAGGAGCAGGTGCCTTGGCGGCAGATGCTGCAACTGCCTCCCAGTAGAGTTTGTCGGTGCAGATAAGCGCATCCTTCTTGTCGGAGTGAATGGTGAGGATGCTCATCGGCCCGAGCATCTTCAGCACGTTATAGGCGTAGTGCGATGCCGCCATGAACTTGGCCAGCGCCGGGCGACCAAGAATCCCATTATAGGGTAATGGAATCTTGGCGACGTCGAAGACGATCTTTTCCGTCCTGAAGTTCAACTCGCTGCCAAACGTCACTGGCAGGGTGATCTTGCCCTTCGGCTGGTTCCTTCCCGGATTGACCCCTTGGAATGAGCCTGTTTCCTCGAGGTCTTCATCGGGAATTTGCAATCTCTTGATCACATCGGGCGTAATCAGGTTTAGGCCGGCCCCACCGTCAACTAACATTTTTGTGACCTGGAGGTCGCAGATGGTTGGTGAAACCAACAACGGCAAGCACCCGACCGCAGTTGTGCGATCAGGGTGGTCCTCGGCGTCAAAAACGATAGGCGTGCGGGACCACCTCAGTGGCTTCCGGGCGTCGAGCGAGGGCTCAGCTGCATTAATCTCGCGCGCCCACTGCTTGAGCTGGCGGTGAGAGGAATGCAACGAGGCGCCTCCGTAAACGCACATGGCCTCTGTCGCCTTTTGGAATTCGTGTTCGCTGGACTCGTCACCCTCTGCATCATCATCATCATCCCCCTGCTTCTTGTCGCGGCTTCAGGCGGGCCGGTCCTTCTATTGCTTGACCTTGCCGCGGCGGCCTCCTCGACCGTGCCTCTTGCCGGACCCTCCAGCGCCATCCTGGGCCCTCTCCTTGTCTCGCCTTTCGTACTCGGCTCTCTGCTTCTCGACAAGCTCCTCAACTTGCCGGCAGTTTTGGAGATCGTGGCCCTTGGTGCGGTCGATCTTGCAATACTGCTTGGCGGAGCCTTCCGGCTTGTCGGCAACCGCCAAGGCCTGACACGCGGCGCACCCGACAACTTCCTTGTCGGGGTCGTCAGTCTTGGCCTTCTTGGCGGTGCCGGGGTTGCCGGATCCCTCGACGGCAAGCACGGCCTTGCCCTTGCGCTTCCTAGCCTTCCGTCGGCCCTTCCTTGCTGGGGCAGCAGCGTCTTCGCTTTCGGAGTCTACTCCTGCGCCAGCGTTCTCGCCGGGGAGCCTCCTTCCTTCTTCTGCCCGAGCACATTTGTCAGTCAGAGCGTAAAGCTCGGCGACATCCCTGACCTTGTTCATCGCAAGCTCTTCCCGCATCTTGCGGTTTCGCACATTCTGATGGAAGGCGCTGATGACAGCGGCAGGATGAACGTCTGGAATGTTGTGCTGGATGCGGCTGAACCTCTGGATGTACTTGCGCAAGGTTTCGCCATCCTTCTGGGGAATGATATGCAAGTCGCTTTCCTGGCCAGGAGCTTGGTGGCCGCCAGTAAAGGCGCCAACAAACTCATGACACAGATCTGCCCAGGAGGAAATGGAATTCTCCGGCAGATGCATCAACCACGACCTGACGTTGGGCTTCAGTACCAACGGGAAGTAGTTGGCGAGGATCTTGTCGTCTCGAGCCCCGGCAGTCTGCACCGCAATGGTGTAGATGCTCAGGAACTCTGACGGATGAGTCTTGCCATCGTACTTCTCCAGCACCTCCGGCTTGAAAGAGCGGGAGTTGGGCCACTGGACTCGCCGCAGCTCACGAGTAAACGCTGGATAGCCCACCTCGTAAGGCAGGCTACCAGGATACCCTGGTGCAGGCTCGTCGACAGTGGGTCCCGCGCGCTTGTCGGATTGACGACGCGCTTCCTGTCGCCGCTCGATGGTGGTTCGAGCGTCCTCCTTCTGTCGTTCCCGAAGGATCAGACGCTGATCGCGGCGAACCCGCGGACCGGACGACGCCGTGGAATCGTCATCACGGGCGTCGACCCGCCGGGTTAGCGACGGCTCTTGACGTGGTGGAGGGGAGCGTATCGTAGATGCACCGCCTCCGGTCTTCTCGCCATCAGCACGCACCGGCCCAGTAGACTGCCGCCGCGAAGGCTCCGCTTGCTGCGGCCTGTCGTTGTTAGCTAGACCGATGAGGCTCTGAATGGCAGCTCTCCACTCATCTAGCTTCTCCGCAGCGGGAGGGAAGTCTAGGAGCAGCTGAGCTCGCGCCAACGCTTCTGCTGGTGTAGGCGGCGGCGAAAGATGCGAAGAACGTGAGGTGCTCAAACTCCTAACTGGGTTAGAAGGAGCACCGTCACAGTCCTGTAACCGTGCGCGGCTTCCACCGGTGTGTTGACGTGGATCTTGGCCCCGCGCATCCTGAGAGTGATGCGCAGGGGTTTTCCCATGGCGATGCATGGAACCACCGACGTCACGGTGCTGCACGTCGCGCGCGTCCTGAGAAGGTCGCGGTGCATGCGCCGGCGTGGGTGTCTTGGAGGGCGCCGTCCCGCCCTTGGAGTTCGCTGCGCCACCCTTAGGTAGCACGGCCCCGTCATTGGACCTGGCGCTCGCCTGGCTCGGATCGCCAGAACGTCGCAGAGGCTCAAGACCTCCACCTCCTCCACCGGCGTTCGCGCCATCACCCATCTGCGCAGGTATGGGGAGGCTGGACGTGGGTGGATCAACCGCCGTAGCGCCCTTTTTCTTGGGAGCCATGGCGATGAAGATGATCAAGAACTGGCGCGCTGACCGCCAGATCGGGTTCGCGCAATCCTACCTGGCGCGCCAAAGATGTCGCGGGAACGAACACCTATGGGATCAAGGAGATCCCTTTACGGTTCGGCAAGGGGAGAGGATTGCGCAAAGAGTAGAACTAACGATCAGCACACAGGGATCTACCCAGGCCCGGGCCGCTCCGAAGCGTAAAACCCTACTCCTGCTTGGTTGTATTGCTGTGGATGTTCTTGGCCAAGTTTCGGGAGCTACAGTAGTAACTACGCATGCAGAACCGGTCCAATGTCTCCTCCTTTTTCCCCCCTTCTCTGTACACCTCGGGCCTCCTTATATATGAGTCAAAGGGGCTACCACAGTGGCGTACGAGATAGGGCATGAGGTGGAAAGTAGCTACAGTGTTATCACAGTGTTATCATACCTAACCCTGATGGCCTAGGACAAAACTCATTAAACGCACCGTGAGGTGTCCGTCAAGGTGTCCCTTAGCGTCTTGGGCTTGGAAAAGCTTTACGGGGGATGGGAAAAGCAGCCATCCCATCAGCACCGCTTAAGCATCTCGTGGCCAGCATCGCGCCACGTCATCATGAGGACAAGCCCTAAACGACAAGGCTGGCCGCTACACAGGAGCGATAGCGCTGCACTGTGCAGAGCCTTGCCGGGGCTGAATCCTTGCCGGGCCCGGGGCTTGCCGGGACCGGGTCTTGCCGGGTGCGAGGCCTTGCCGGCAAGGGTCTTGCCGGGCCTCCGCAACCCTTCGGTCTTCTGTCTTCTGGTCTGTCTGATCGTTGACTTGAACGCCTTCTTGGCATCTTAGTCTTGTGATTGCTCCTAGCTATTCCCCGGCAAGGCTTGTCGCGGTACGGCTACAACTGCCCGTGCACAAGTAAGGGGTACTAAAAAGACCCATACTTTCGTACACTGACACTTCCCCCGCAGCAATGAAACATCCATGGGAGATGGGAGCTCTAACCGTCACTGGAAAACTTCGCAAGGAGATAATGGATCTTAGACAGCAAAATAACAAACTTGAGGAGGAGAATCGCATCCTGAGGGGCATCATCGCCAAGAATATAACATCACCACCTCCGAAGAAAGACAACTAAACACATGGGTATGGGCACTCCCCTTGGCTTGTGCCAAGCTTGGGGGAGGTGCCCCGGTATCGTATCACCATCACATCTTTTCCTTTGATCGTTTTTCTCAGTTCGATCCTTTTGGTTACATCTTGATCTAGTAGAATAAAGTTTTTAGTGTGGTCTATTTTTGAGTTTTGCTTTATGTTCCCCCTATGTAAGCGAGTCCGAGAGTTATATAATAAAAATTAGTTTTGAGTTGAGGGCTTTGCTTGCTTGCTATGATCTTGAGAAAAAGAAATAGAAAGAAGTATAGAATAAAAAGCAAAGAGTATATATGATGATCTTATGGAGAGTGATGACTTCACATATAAAAAGTATGTCGATTGAAATTTGTTGTGAGTTGACAAACATAGCGATTGGTCATTGCTGCAATTAAAAGGAAGTAATAAAGAAAGAGAGGTTCACATATAAATATATTATCTTGGACATCTTTTATGAATGTGAGCACTCATTAAAATATTATATGCTAAAAAGTTGATGTTGGACAAGGAAGACAACATAATGGGTTATGTTTGCTTATCTCCGAATAGAAGTTATATGGTTATAGATCCTTTAACATGTGACGCTTGCTTCCACCCCACATCAACCAAAACTTCTGCACCAAGTAGAGATACTACTTGTGCATCCGAACATCCTTAACCCAATTTTGCCATGAGAGTCCACCATGCCTGCCTATGGATTGAGTAAGATCCTTCAAGTAAGTTGTCATCGGTGCAAGCAATCAAAATTGCTCTCTAAATATGTATGATCTATTAGTGTGAGGAAAATAAACTTTATACGAACTTGTGATATGGAAGAAATAAAAGCGACAGACTGCATAATAAAGTTCTTTATCACAAGAGGCAATATAAAGTGACGTTCTTTCGCATTAAGAGATTGCGCATCAAACTATAAAAGCGCATGACAACCTTTGCTTCCCTCTGCGAAGGGCCTATCTGTTACTTTTACTTTCTAGTACTTACCTTTATGCAAGAGTCGTGGTGATCCTCACCACTTCCTTTATTTCGCCTTTTTCTCTTGGCAAGCGTCATGTGTTGGGGAATGATCTAGACACATATATCCACTCGGATGTGGATGATCATGAGTTATTTCTGTTGACATTACCCTTGAGGTAAATAGTTGGGAGGCAAAACTATAAGCCCCTATCTTTCTCTGTGTCCAATTGAAGCTTTGACCTCATAAGTACCGCTTGAATGTTAGCAATTATGAAAGACTAAAAGATGATTGAGTATGTGGATTTGCTTGACAAGCTCTTATATTGACTCTTTCCGATGTTATGATAAATTGCAATTGCTTCAATGACTAAGATCATAGTTTGTTGGTTCTCAATAGAGTTATTGATTCATATTTTACCTTGTGAATGAATTGTTACTCTAGTATAAGAAATTATATATCAATAAGTATTGCTGTTCTAAAGATGATCATAATGCTCCAATGTCCGTATTTAATTTTATCGACACCTCTATCTCTAAACATGTGGACACATTTATCGATTTCGGCTTTCGCTTGAGGACAAGCGAGATCTAAGCTTGGGGGAGTTGATACGTCCATTTTGCATCATGCTTTTATATTGATATTTATTGCATTATGGGCTGTTATTACACATTATGGTACAATACTTATGCCTTTTCTCTCTTATTTTACAAGGTTTACATGAAGAGGGAGAATGCCGGCAGCTGGAATTCTGGACTGGAGAAGGAGCAAATATGAGAGACCTATTCTGCACAACTCCAACAGTCCTGAAAAGTTACAGAGAATTATTTTGGAATATATAAAAAATATTGGGCAAAAGAAATACCAGAGGGGACCCACCCAGGAGGTCACAAGCCAGGGGGGCGCGCCCTACCCCCCTGGGCGCGCCCCTGTGGCTTGTGGGCCCCCTGGCAGGCCTCCGGTGCCCATCTTCTGCTATATGGAGGGTTTTTACCTGGAAAAAATGAGAAGAGAGCTTTCGGGATGAAGCGCCGCCGTCTCGAGGCGGAACCTGGGCAGAAGCAATCTAGGGCTCCGGCGGAGCTGTTCTGCCGGGGAAACTTCCCTCCGGGAGGGGGAAATCGAAGCCATCGTCATCACCAACGATCCTCTCATCGAGAGGGGGTCAATCTCCATCAAAATCTTCACCAGCACCATCTCCTCTCCAAACCCTAGTTCATCTCTTGTATCCGATCTTTGTCTCAAAACCTCAGATTGGTACCTGTGGGTTGCTAGTAGTGTTGATTACTCCTTGTAGTGGATGCTAGTTGGTTTACTTGGTGGAAGATCATATGTTCAGATCCTTAATGATAATTAATACTCCTCTGATTATGAACATGAGTATGCTTTGTGAGTAGTTACGTTTGTTCCTGAGAACATGGGATAAGTCTTGTTATAAGTAATCATGTGAATTTGGTATTCGTTCGATATTTTGATGAGATGTATGTTGTCTCTCCTCTAGTGGTGTTATGTGAACGTCGACTACATAACACTTCACCATTATTTGGGCCTAGGGGAAGGCATTGGGAAGTAATAAGTAGATGATGGGTTGCTACAGTGACAGAAGCTTAAACCCTAGTTTATGCGTTGCTTCGTAAGGGGCTGATTTGGATCCATATGTTTCATGCTATGGTTATACTTATCTTAATTCCTTTTTCGTAGTTGCGGATGCTTGCGAGAGAGGTTAATCATAAGTGGGAGGCTTGTCCAAGTAAGGGCAGCACCCAAGCACCGGTCCACCCACATATCAAATTATCAAAGTAACGAACGCGAATCATATGAGCATGATGAAAACTAGCTTGACAGAAATTCCCATGTGTCCTCGGGAGCGCTTTCCTTTAAATAAGAGTTTGTCCAGGCTTGTCCTTTGCTGCAAAAAGGATTGGGCCACCTTGCTGCACCTTTGCTACACTTGTTACTTGTTACCCGTTACGAATTATCTTATCACAAAACTATCTGTTACTGATAATTTCAGTGCTTGCAGAGAATACCTTTCTGAGAACCGCTTGTCATTTCCTTATGCTCCTCGTTGGGTTCGACACTCTTACTTATCGAAAGGACTACGATAGATCCCCTATACTTGTGGGTCATCACAAACGTTTGAGGAGCTCCTACGCACACGTACAAGTGTAGCAAATCGTTTGCGATTTCTTATGTATCACCAATGTTTCAGTTTATATCTCGTGTGCTTTTCCTGTAGATCACAGGCGGTTGCGCTATGAGTTGCGTGTGCTTTTACTGTTGATCACAGGTGGTTGCGTTATGAGTTACGTGTGCTTTTCCTGTCTATCACAGGCGGTTGCGCTATGAGTTGCGTGTGCTTTCCGTTTTGAATTGCAGACGCTTAGTTGCTTGAACCGTGTGTGCTGAAAAAGCCACCTTATTGTAAAATATCGCATTTAAATCACCCTGCAAATAGCAAATTTGCCAGAATATGCAATTGACCAATAGTGTCCACATGAAGAACATTCATCATAATTCGGCACAATATGCAATTGAACGAATAATGTCCACAGGAAGAACATTTATCATAATTTGCGACAATATGCAATTGAGCAAATGCTAGCTAAATTCCACATATGTAAGACAGATATATGCAGTACATAATCATAGTGTACGAAATACGAAGACATGATCACATGGAAAACAATGCATCCATGCTTATATGTTTAGCTGATAACACTATATGAATGCGTACTTAATATCGGGGGATGCTAATCCTGAAATCTTCAACGTCTTTAGAGGGCTTCATACTGTGTTTCACAAAGAAGGTGCTGATAAATTTCCTAACAGACAGCAATTCATCTGCGGCGAGCGGTTCAAAGGTCATCGGTCCGAAGATCAACTGCATGACTTTTAGATCAGAATGTGACATACGTGTGGAGTAGAAGATAGTAATTAAGAAACAAACTTACTGGTTCTATTTTGTCAGCATCGGCACCACATTCAACATGTCTGCATAGGTTCATCATGTGTGCACAAACATAGTATCCACATAGGTTGGTCCCTTGTTGTTGTTGAGGACACTGCAATTTTTTGTACAGTATTAGTCATGTATTTGCCCTGTTAGGAAAAATCTAACCGGTGTAAGTTGTTTCTTTTTTTTCTTGGGAGAGAAATAGAAAGAGGTTTACTTAGAAACTTGAACTATGACTAGCATTCTCTGAAAATAACGGATTTCGTTGTCTTACCGGAGAAACGATCACGTGTTGCAGATGTAGTTGGGCGTCGAACTATCTCCCTACTAAAGTTATGGTCTTACACAATACACTGCGAATGAAGATGAATTTTCACATACTCAATTCTTGAACCACATATGAACACAACATATTAACATCAAAGAATTCAATACCTATCCATGAAATCCTGAAGATGACTCAGATCCTGAGGCGCATTTGACTCTTTGAGAGAATCCAGGTAATAAATTGTGTTGCGTTTTGGAACAATGACCACCAAGATCCAGTGATCTCTAGAGTTTAAGAAAACCTTGAACTTACGAACTATGTCGAAAACTGAAAGACGATGAATGTATGCGTGGTTGTACATTTAACTTACCCTTCATGATACGGCCACATGAAGAATTCTCCTATTTGTAACTCCCACAATATCGTGGCGACATGCCAGATGGAAGCCTCGCGTGTGTCATTTCTACTTAACAAAATTCTGTTTGCTAAATCAGGATCTATGAAATGCTCATGCACCCTTATCTATCTATGCGCTGTCAATCCCCTGAGAGGAATACAATACAGTTAGCTTTTTCCATTTACAGCCTTGTATGGAGAAGTTGATCAGAGTTTGTGAAATACTTACAACATCAAACATTTGACAAGAGTGGCAGCAAGCTTATCAAAGTTGAAGAAGAGATGAAAGTCCTCGAATTCCACACTGATGGTACCTGCATCGTGAGAGAAATGATGACGGTCGTAGTGCAATTCCACAATGTTATGATCTTCTCCTTTTGACCTTATGTCCATGCAATATTTATGTAACTCGCGACAACTGGAACTGCACTCCTCAAAGTATTCGCCAACAAGAAATGGCTGGCCATGCTTATACGTGCGTGCTTCAAATGGGTCTACTTTCTGACTAGAAAGTAGCTTTTCAATTTCTGCTTCAGACATTTCGTCAGAACCGGGATTACATGGGTCTTCATCGGCCATGCCATGGTTCTGCTTGAAGAGTCTTTGTAGTAGGATGCTCTGGTACTCATCCATCCTCTGTTTCTATCATGTGTAATAACAAATTGCCAATTTTACCAGGAAGCTAAATATAAATGCAACAGTCTTTGTGGTACAGGATGTACATCGATAGTGTTTGAATGAAATCAAATTAATAGTGACAGGTATGTACATTCTGCTGTCAAACATTCCAATATGTTAAAAACTACTGTCTTGCACCCTATTTTTTTTCACTAAGTCTGAGAATCTGTTTATTTCAGATTGCCATGTTGTGTTGATGATAGCCATGTTTCTGTGCATAATTAGACCTTGCTGGTGTTGTATGCAATGAAGTGCATCATGTGTACTACCTTGCTATAAATTTGCATGCAATGATAACTCATGTAGCATATAGTTTTGTTGCTGTCAATATGCCTTCAGGTTAAAACTATGACAGTGTCTTAATCACATCCAGAATCAAATAGCACACAGGAAGTGTCTGAATCACACCTAATATAACAAATGATTTCTAACAAAGAGAGTTAGGCTTACCTTCTTTGCACATCCCAGAAACTTCCTCCCACTGTACTCAGATTCAAAAGCTCATAACTTCACGGATGGAAATTGATGTCGACCATGAACAGGCAGGTCTTCAGCTACCCCTCTCCATTCCTTAGAAGTGATTGTCCTAGGGAGCTACAAGAAAAAGAAATGGCGCAAATCGGCCTGCCGCTTTAAAATCCCCAATTCCAAAACAAAACCATAAGCCTAGTTGAGCCAGAGAGAAGAGAGACGAATACCTGGCTGGTGAGAGATTCGTCGTCGTCGGAGATACCGCTTGAGGGGTCACTCGAGGAGACCATGGCGTGTCCGCGTCGGTCGGATGCTAGAGGGAGAGATGTGTGCAGCGGGGCGGGGGTTGCAGGGGAAATGTGGCCCTTGTGGGGAGGCACATATTTCGGCGGTCGGCGAAATTTTGCGCTCGTTGCAGGGAAACTTGGCACGCAAAGATTCATCAGACACGATGTTTCTGCTTTTATCGTGTGTGATGATACAGAACATACAAAATTTTGCCCCTCCCCACGTATTCCCTGGTTATAGTGCACATCCACATCATTGCATAATTTAACATCAACTGCTAACTTGGGTATACAAATTAGCGGACACACATAGCTCACACTTACTAAACCGAGCAAGTTCACTAAATAATCAAGCTGCTTGAACTAGACATAGCTCTTACAAAAGACCGGCTCTCTGAACAAAGGCTATTAGTAATACGCATAATTTTAACAAAGACGCTGACGAGCCGCCGCCCTATGCCTCGCCAATGTTCGATGAGATGTCGATGACTTGTTCGGGCAACATTCAGCCGGTGCTGGACTCCGTGTCCCCCGGGCTGCCTTCGACCGCGGTGACGTGCTCATCCTCGGCGTTGCCCTCGTCATCGGCGTCGCCCTCATCTTTCTAGTACTCGTAATGGTGGCGCCGCCATAGCTCGCGTTGGTACTCCACCGCCGATTCCTCGATGGACAGGCGCTTCTCGACCTCCTCTTGAGCCACGCGCAACTCCTCCCAGCACTCGGTGCTCTCGGACGGCTCCCGCATCTCCAGCTCTCGCTCGGAGATCTCATGCGGAAGGGGCTCCATGGCCTTCGCCGCCGCATCGTCGGCATACATCTCAGCATCTGCACCAGCCGCCTCTTCGGACATGTGGTGCATGCTGGATTCCGGCGAAGCCTGGAGTATCTTGGCGTGGGCGTTCTCGGTGATATAGGCCTGGATGGCCTTGACCCGGGCCAAGGAGGCCTCCGCGGCACGGCACGCTGCTCGAGCGCTCTTGGCGTTTGCAGCCGCCATCGCAGCAGCTGCAGTTGTCGTCTCCGCGGCTACAGACGCCCTTTCGGCCGCTGCAGAGGCCCTTTCGGCGGATATGGTTGCGCTCTCGGCCGAGGCGGCCACGTTCTTGGCAGAGGCGGCAGCGCTCGGGGCTGAGGGGGTGGTCGTACACACCCTTACGAAGCGTTCCCACGGCGTCATTCTTTGCAGAAAGGGTTTGTTGGGGAATGAGGATCGAAGGTGAATGGAATCCGAGCTAGACGAAGCCGACGAAGCTTCCCACGTAAGACATAAATAGATCCATGAATTTTTCATCGCAAACGGTTCCTATATGGAACCGTGTGTACGCAGTTCACTTTTTGTATTGAATTGTAAAACTATTTTGGGGTACAGCGGTAACATATATTGTTTTAATTATAAGAAAAAGATCCCTACCGTCAAAATCCACTAACGGCATCCTAAAATTAGGAAATAATCAGGGTTCAATTGTCATTTTTATACATTAAGTTAGTTTCTACAAATTTTACGACCATAATTCAAAACTGTAACACACGAACATGCAAGATGAAGCAAAAACTGCTAGAAAAATCATATTCATGTACTACTTTCTTCCCTATATATGTCGCTTGCAATAAATTTTAAGGAGTTCCAAACATCTTGGGGTAACGGTTTGGACACATGTGCACACATTGGGAATCTAGGTTTTAAAATTCAAAAGATGAAAAAAAATGCTCTGAAGTACATGATAATAATCTGCATGATTTCCCGACATGGGGCCAAGATGTCATGGTGAAAGTAACAACTTGTTCAAGATAAGCTTTGACACATGTCTCTCACGAAACGGAGCATCACACGAAGGGTCGTGTGGTTTCGAGAGGGAACATGAGCCTTCTTTGATGACGAACCGCTAGTCGTTGTCTCATTGGGCCTAGCTTTTTTCTCATCGTTACAATGCACGAAAACGTCCAGCATCCTGAAATTTGGACATTTTTGGGGTTCAATGAGTATTTTTATACATGAAGTTAGTTTCTAGATATCTAATGGCCATAATTCAAAACTAAAACATATGGACATGTGCAAGATGAAGCAAAAACCGCAGGAAAAAACATATTTATGTACTAGTGCTTCCGTTTATATGCCACGTGCAATAAATTTGAACGAGTTCCAAACATCTTGAGTAACGGTTTGACTCAAGCATTGAGAATCTAGGTTTTTAAATTCAAAAAAAATAAAAAATGCTCTGAAGTACATGAAAATCTGCATGATTTCCCGCCATGGGGCCAATATGTCGTGGTCAAAGTAACGGTTTGTTCGAGATAAGCTTTGACACATGCCTATCACAAACCGGAGCATCACACGCAGGCTCGTATAGTTCCGAGAGGGAATGTGGGGCGTTGTGTGATGACGAACCGCCAATCGATGCCGCATTTGACCTAGTTGTTTTTTCATCGTTACAATGTACGAATTATACGACCGTCATCCTAAAATTTGAAAAAAATTGGCGTTCAATTGGCATTTTTACACATTAAGTTAGTTTCCAGTAATTTAATGGCCATATAGTTCAAAACTGAAACACATGAACTAGCAAGATGACGCAAAAAATCACTGGAAAATCATATTTATGTACTACTTGCTTCTGTGTGTGTGTGTGTCTATATATATATATATATATATATATATATATATATATATATATATATGTATACAGACCGTCTATTCTTACAACGGGTGCAGAATAACTATTCTGACAACACTTCCGAGCTGCACGGTTAACGCGAGTGCACTGCATCCCTATCGAACGAGCACTGCAATGTTAGCAGAAAAAACTGCACGTGTGTTTTCGGCACCGTTTTCGCTCCAGTTTTTAAACCATTTATCGGAACGAGGCATATAATATACCGTTGGATAGCTACGGAAAATCCGCAACTTCGTCATGTTGAACACGTTTCGTGATTCCTCACGGTTTAAGAGCAGTTTCGAAAACGGTGGCCGCCCGACGAGTGGCTGCGAGCGTATTTTCGCGTTTTTTTCTAAACCCCTCGTCGGAATGAAGCAAACGATACAGTGTTGGAAAGATATCGTCGATGCGCAACTTTTTCATGTAGATCACTCTCTCTAATTCCTTATGGTTTGAGAGTAATTTCAAATTTACTAAAAACGGAATTCAGTTTTTCAAATTTTACGAATTTGTTGGTACGGTTTCCGCTTCAGTTTTTTAACCGTTTGTCGAAACGAGGCGTCCGATACGGCGTTGGAAAGCTGTGTAATAGGCACAAATTTTATATGTTGATCATTTATTGAGATTCCTCACGGTTTTAAATGAATTTTGAAAACGGTGCGGATGCGTACGAGTGGCAGCGAGCGTATTTTCGTAATTTTTTCCAAACAGCTCGTCGGAAATATGCAAATGATACGGCGTTGGAAAGGTATTGATGAGGCGCAACTTTTTCATGTAGAACACTCTCTCTAATTCCTTACGGTTTAAGAGCAGTTTTGAAATTACCGAAATGCGAACACTGTTTTTCGCGACACCAAAATCGACGGAAAAACTGCATCAGACAGAAAAACGCACTGTCTCAGACTGAAAACCGCACTGCATACTATGGTCAAGCGAACTTCATAATTTTCTCTTTGTCCGGCATGAATTTTTCTTTCACGAGGAAGTGGACCGCACTTCACATCGGGCGCGAGGGAGCCGCAACACTATCGAGAAATGAACGCATTAGTTTTTATTGTCTTTTTTTAGTTACTTCTTATTTTTAAGCACGCAGAGCAGGCGTGTGGACCGCAAGGATCGAGCGAGTGAACTCCATAGTAGAGCCAAGCTAACTGCATTGTTTTGTTTTAGAATTTATGTTTCAACAAATAATTGGATTTTAACAGTTTTTGTTTCAAACGAATTGCATTTTTAAAAGGGAAAGTGGACTTCTTAGGATTCTTAGTATCTTGTTTTCTTCACAAAGCAAACACATAAAGGTTTACATTAAACTGAATCTGTATTTTAACATTTTTGATAAATTGGTCCCTGGATTTTCTTTCCACAAAAGCTCAGTGTACTGCATTTTGGAGTCAACGTGGGCTATGTGCTCTCACTGTTTGGATTACAGTGCTGCATCATGGCCGTCGGTAAGCAGAAACAAAATAATTTGCGAGTGCTGCATCATTTTCGGGAGTGCACTGCAGGACTAAGTATTTTGTATTTTGTGAAAATGGAAAAAGTGAAGAGCATTCGTTCGGAGCGCAGCAGAAAACATCCAGCAAAGTGCATATAGAAGATTTATCGAACTGCATTAGAAATTTCACTACACTGAATCCACCAAAATCAACAGCTAAATTCTGAAGACCAAACATCCGGCAAACTGCATAGAAGATTTATCGAACTGCATTTGAAATTTCACTGCACTGAATCCGGCAAACCATCCATGACCCCTATTCTCCATGGCTGCGCGACGGGGGATCCGCTGGTGGCTGGTGATGGGCGGATCCGAACTGTGTGTGGAGGCGCATTGCACAACACCACCATGTTCGCGTTGCTGCTGGCGTTGTATGGGGGAGGCACAAAAGGGGGTGGAGGGTCGGGTCGCCGGTGGTGATCGGGTGTGATAGACTCTACGTTCACATACAACGGGTGCAAGCCAGTGTTGCACGTGCGGAACACTCGGGTTAAACTTGACGAGCCTAGCATGTACAGACATGGCCTCGGAACACAAGAGACCGAAAGGTCGAACATGAGTCATATAGTAGATATGATCAACATGAAGATGTTCACCATTGAAACCACCTCATCTCACGTGATGATCGGACTTGGGTTGGTGGATTTGGATCATGTCACACTTAGACAACCTGAGGGATGTTGATTTGAGTGGGAGTTCTTAAGTAATATGATTAATTGAACTCATTATCATGAACATAGTCAAAGTGTCTTTGCAAATTATGTTGTAGATAGCTTGCGCTGTAGCTCCCCTGAATTTTTGATACGTTCCTAGAGAAAAAGTAAGTTGAAAGATGGTAGTAGCAATTATGCGGACTGGCTCCGTAAACTGAGGATTGTCCTCATTGCTGCACAGAAGGCTTATGTCCTTGATGCACCGCTCGGTGCGCCACCCCCTCTAGCATCGTTTGTGGATGTTGTGAACATCTGACAGGCACGTTGTGATAACTACTTGATAGTTCAGTGCGTCATGCATTACGACTTAGAATTGAGGCTCCAAAGACGTTCTTGAACGTCGCAGAACATATGAGATGTTCCAAGAGCTGAAATTGGATTTCAGGCTCGTGCCTGTGTTGAGAGGTATGAGACCTCCAACAAAGATTCTTTGCCTGCAAGATGAAGGAGAATAGCTCAATCAGTAAGCATGTGCTCAGATTGTCTGATTACTACAATTGCTTGAATCGAGTGGGAGTTGATCTTCCAGATAAGATAGTGATTGATATAGTTCTCCAAGTCACTACCACCAAGCTACTAGAGCTTCGTGATGAACTATAACATGCCAGGGATGGATGATCCCATGAGCTATTCGCGATGTTTGACATCTCGAAGGTAGAAATCAAGAAGGAGCATCAAGTGTTGATGGTTGGTAAAACCACTAGTTTCGAGAAGGGCAAGGGTAAGAAGGGAAACTTCATGACTGGCAAGCCAGTTGCTGCTCGAGTGAAGAAACCCAAGGTTAAACCCAAACCCGAGACTAAGTGCTTCTACTATGAGGGGAACGGTCACTGGAGCAGAACTACCCTAGATACTTGGTAGATAAGAAGGCTGGCAACGTCGACAAAAGTATATTTGATATACATGTTATTGATGTGTACCTTACTAAGTACTCCTAGTAGCACTTGGGTATTAGATACCGGTTCAGTTGCTAAATGTTAGTAACTCGAAATAAAAGCTACGGAATAAATGGAGACTAACTAAGGGCAAGGTGACGATGTGTGTTGGAAGTGCTTCCAAGGTTGATATGATCACCATCGCACGCTCACTCTACCTTCGGGATTAGTGTTGAACCTAAATAAATGTTATTTGGTGTTTGCGTTGAGCATGAACATGATTAGATCGTGTTTATTGCAATACGGTTATTCATTTAAG
The DNA here is from genome assembly GCA_039707655.1 of Elymus sibiricus. Taxonomy (NCBI): domain Eukaryota; kingdom Viridiplantae; phylum Streptophyta; class Magnoliopsida; order Poales; family Poaceae; genus Elymus; species Elymus sibiricus. Next base: position 233,473,300 of record CM077667.1, on the reverse strand, counting down.
TTAGAGAATAATGGTTATTCTGTTTACATGAATAATACCTTCAATGGTCATGCACCCAATGTGAATGGTTTATTAAATCTCGATCGTAGTAATACACATATTTATAATATTGATGCCAAAAGATACAAAGTTAGTAATGATAAGTACCACATACTTGTGGCACTGCCGCGATGGTCATATTGGTGTAAAGCGCATGAAGAAACTCCATGCTGATGGATCTTTTGACTCACTCGATTTCGAATCAGTTGAGACATGCGAACCATGCCTCTTGGGCAAGATGACTAAGACCCCGTTTTCTGGTATGATGGAGCGGGCTAGTGACTTATTGGAATTGATACATGTTGATGTATGTGGTCCAATGAGTGTTGAAACACGCAGTGGATATCGTTATTTTCTTACCTTCACTGATGATTTGAGTAGATATGGGGATATTTACTTAATGAAACACAAGTCTGTAACGTTTGAAAGGTTCAAGCAGTTTCAGAGTGAAGTTGAAGATCATCGTGACAAGAAGATAAAATGTCTACGATATGATCGTGGAGGTGAATATCTGAGTTACGAGTTTGGTATGCAACTTAAGACAATGTGGAAATTGTTTCACAGCTCACGTCGCCTGGAACACCATAGAGTGATGGTGTGTCCGAACGTCGTAGCCGTGCCCTATTTGATATGGTTCATACTATGATGTCTCTTATCATTTTGCCACTATCGTTTTTGGGTTAAAGCATTAGAGACTAATACATTCACTTTAATAGGGCACCATCTAAGTCCGTTGAGATGACACCGTATGAATTATGGTTTGGCTGAAACCTAAGCTGTCATTTCTTAATGTTTGGGGCTGCGATGCTTATGTGAAATAGGTTTTCACCTAATGAGCTCGACCCCAAAGCGGACAAATGCATCTTCATAGAATACCCTAAGGAGACATTGGGTATACCTTCTATCTCAGATCCAAGCACAAAGTGTTTGTTGCTAAGAACGGGTCCTTTCTCGAGAAAAAGTTTCTTTCGAAAGAATTGAGTGGGAGGAAAGTAGAACTTGATGAGGTTGTTGAACCGTCACTTCAGTTGGATGGTAGCACAAAGCGGAAAGATGTTTCTGGGGTGCCTACGCCAATTGAAGAGGAAGCTAATGATGATGATCATGAAACTTCGGATCAAGTTACTACCGAACCTCGTAGGTAGACAAGGATACGTACTGCCCTGAGTGGTACGGTGATCATGTCTTGGAAATCATGTTGTTAGACAACAATGAGCCTACAAACTATGAAGAAGCGATGGTGGGCCCGGATTCCAACAAATGGCTAGGAGCCATGAAATCCGAGACAGGATCCATGTATGAAAACAAAGTATGGACTTTGGTAGACTTGCCCGTTGAACGGCAGGTCGTTGAGTACAAATGGACCTCTAAGAGGAAGACAGACGCTGATGGTAAATGTCACCATTTATAAAGCTCGACTTGTCGCGAAAAAGGTTTTCGACAAGTTCAAGGAGTTGACTACGATGAGACTCTCTCACCCGTAGCGATGCTGAAGTCTGTTGGAATTATGTTAGCAGTTGCTGCATTTCGATTTTGAAATCTGGCAGATGGATGTCAAAACATCATTCCCTTGAGGAAAGGTTGTATGTGATACAACCAGAAGGTTTTGTCGATCCTAAGGATGCTAAAAGGTATGCAAGCTCCAGCGATCCTTCTATGGACTGGAGCAAGCATCTCGGAGTTGGAATATATGCTTTGATGAGGTGATCAAAGTTTTTGAGTGTACACAAAGTTTATGAGAAACTTTTATTTGCAAGAAAGTGACTGGGAGCACTATAGAATTTCTGATATGTATATGTGGTTGGCATATTGTTGATCAGAAATAATGTAGAATTTCTGGAAAGCATAAAGGGTTGTTTGAAAAGAGTTTTTCAAAGGAAGACCCGGATAAAAGCTATTAGTATATTGGGCATCAAGATCTATAGACATAGATCAAGATGCTTGATAAGTCTTTCAATGAGAACATACCTTGACAAATTTTTGAAAGAGTTCAAAATGGATCAGACAAAAAAAGGAGTTCTTGCCTGATTTGTAAGGTGTGAAGTTGAGTAAGACTCAAAACTCGACCACGGCAGAAGAAAGAGAAAGGACGAAGGTTGTCCCCTATGCCATTAGCCATAGGCTCTATATAGTATGCCATGCTGTGTACCGCACCTGATGTGTGCCTTGCCATGAGTCTGTCAAGGGGTACAAGAGTGATCCAGGAGTGGATCACTGGACAGCGGTCAAAATTATCCTTAGTAACTAGAGGACTAAGGAGATGTTTCTCGATGATGGAGGTGATAAAGAGTTCGTCGTAAAGAGTTACGTCGATGCAAGCTTTAAACACCAATCCGGACGACTCAAAGTAGCAATCCGGATAAGTATGGTGGGGTAGCCATTTGGAATAGCTCCAAGTGAAGCGTGGTAGCAACATCTACAGTATAAAGAGTTACAAAGTACACACGGATCTGAATGTTACAGACCCGTTGACTAAAACCTCTCTCACAAGCAAAACATGATCAAACCCAGAACTTGTTGGGTGTTAATCACATGATGATATAAGTTTTAATCACATGGTGATATAAGTGTTAATCACATGGTGATGTGAGCTAGATTATTGACTCTAGTGCAAGTGGGAGACTGTTGGAAATATGCCCTAGAGGCAATAATAAATTGGTTATTATTATATTTCCTAGTTCATGATAATTTTTTATTATCCATGCTAGAATTGTATTCATTGGAAACTAAATACATGTGTGGGTATATATACAACAATGTGTCCCTAGTATGCCTCTAGTAGACTAGCTCGTTGATCAAAGATGGTCAAGGTTTCCTGACCATAGACATGAGTTGTCATTTGATAACGGGATCACATCATTAGGAGAATGATGTGATGGACAAGACCCAACCGTAAGCATAGCAATTGATCGTGTCAGTTTATTGCTACTGCTTTATCCATGTAAAGTATCTGTTCCTACGACCATGAGATCATGCAACTCCCGGACACCGGAGGAATGCCTTGTGTGTATCAAACGTCACAACGTAACTGGGTGACTATAAAGGTGCTCTACAGGTATCTCCAAGGGTGTCTGTAGCGTCGTATGACGGAGAGGTATCTCTGGGCCCACTCGGTAATACAACATCACAAGAAGCTTGCAAGCAATGTGGCTAAGGAGTTAGTCACGGGATCTTGTATTACGGAATGAGTAAAGAGACTTGCCGGTAACGAGATTGAACTAGGTATGGAGATATCGACGATCGAATCTCGGGCAAGTAACATACCGATGGACAAAGGGAACTGCATACGGGATTGTCTGAATCCTTGACATCGTGGTTCCACCGATAAAGATCTTCGTAGAATATGTAAGAACCAATATGGGCATCCAGGTCCTGCTATTGGTTATTGACCGTGGAGGTGTCTCGGTCATGTCTACATGATTCTTGAACCCGTAGGGTCGCACGCTTAATGTTCGGTAGCGCTAGGGTAGTATTGAGATATTAATAGTGGAAAGTCCGAAGGTTGTTCGGAGTCCCGGATGGGATCCGGGACATCACGAGGAGCTCCGGAATAGTTTGGAGGTAAAGATTCATATATGATAAGTTGTTATCGGGGTTCCGGAAAAAGTTCGAGTTTTTTCGGTATTATACCGGGAAGGTTCTAGAAGGTTCCGGAGTGGGGCCCACCTGCATGGGGGACCCACATGAACGTGTGTAGTGGGGAAAGTCCCCACAACCCTGGTCTAGGCGCACCTAGATCCTCCCTTAAAAGGAATAGATTCATATCCCAAGGGGATAAGATCAGGATCCCTAAAAAAGGGGGGATAGCAATCGGTGGGGAATGAAAGGTGGGATTTCCTTCCTCCCCCTTTGGCCAACGACCCTAGGGCCTTGGAGGGCAAGCCACCGGCCCCCTTCACGCCTATATAAAGGTGGGGAGGTGTTGGGGGCAGCCACCCTTCGACCCTTGCCCGTTACCTCTCCCAACTCCTCCCACGTTTCACCGAAGGAGAGGACGCCGCCGAGCCGCACGTGTGCTAAAGTCGGAGGTGCCGTCCGTTCGGCACTTGATCGGGAGTTCGTGGACGGATCATGATTGGATCACGAAGACGTTCGACTACATCAACCGCGTTTCTTAACGCTTCCGCTTAGCGATTTACTAGGGTATGTAGATCCAACTCTCCCTCTCATAGATGTTCATCACCATGGATAGATCTTGCGTGTGCGTAGGAAAAATTTTGTTTCCCATGCAACGTTCCCCAACAGTGGGTAGCGGCTGCGGTCCGGGTGTTGTCAGAATAAGCTATAGTTGTTAGAATAAGGTCTTAAGGGGTGTTGTTAGAATAGACCCACCCTGCAATAAATTTGAAGGAGATCCAAACATCTTGAGTGACTGTTTAGACACAAAAGCATTGGGAATATAGGTTTTTAAAATCAAAAATGAAAAAAATGCGCCGAAGTACATGAAAATATGCATGATTTCCCGACATGGGGCCAAGATGTCGTGATCAAAGTAACGGCTTGTTCGAGATAAGCTTTGACACATGTCTAGCTAGCAATGGTTAACTATTACCCGCGTCCGCATGGGTAATTACTCTATTAGGGCAGGGGTGCCAGCTTGAATGCCCATCAGAAAGTTGGTGGGTCAAATACCTTACAGAGCGTGCAGGATGGGGATGGGGATGGGATAGCATTACCCGCCTTACCCATGAATTGAAGTACTTACATCTGAGCTCTTAAATTAGTAGACCCCACGTAATTTGTGGCCTCGGTCACCCAAATTTACACACATCTCACCCCTTTGGCCGAAAATTCCCTAAGAAATCCCAAACCTAGCCGCAACATATTTTTATTGCGTTGAAATACTATTTTCTACTGAAATACGCAAAGGTTCTTCTTAAATGCATGTGTGGGTTTTCCCACGGTGATAAAGAACCCGGTGGGGACGTGGATGGAAAACTCTTTATCCCCGCGCACGGGTACGTAGACGCAGACGGGGATGGGAGGGCGGTGATTGGACGGAGATGGGACTCCAATACCCGCCTGAGTAATCCCCAGCTTGAGACACATGCCTCTCACAAACCAGAGCATCACACGAAGGCGCGTGGTTTAGAGAGGGAACGTGCGGCCATGTGTGATGACGAATCGTCAATCGCTGTCTCATTCGACCTAGTTTTTTTTCATCGTTACAATGCATGAATACGACCGGCATCCTAATTTTTTAAAAAAATTGGCGTTCTATTGGCAGTTTTATACATTAAGTTAATTTCTAGAAATTTATTGGCCATAGTTCAAAACTCAAACACATGAACTAGCCATATGAAGGAAAAACTGCTGGAAAATCATATTTATGTACTACTTGCTTACTTATATATGCCACGTGCAATAAATTTGAAGGAGTTCCAAACATCTTGAGTGACGGTTTGGACTAAAAAGCATTGAGAATCTAGGTTTCTAAATTCAAAAAAATGAATAAAATGCTCTGAAGTACATGAAAATCTGCATGATTTCCCGCCACGGGGCCAAGATGTCGTGGTTACTGCTCTCGGACTTGCTTCCATAACAAAAATGGCACGCATGCATTACATTTGGATAGAAAATGTAAATATTTGGCAAGACAAATGGGTCCCACATGATTGGCACTCTGTTTCGTGTTTCGAGTTTTGGAAGCCAATTTTCGCGGGCTAGTAATCGCACGCGGTCATGCATTGGGAACTGTCGGTGATGTTAAGTCATACACGGCTGTTGACTAGGTAATCGTGTGCACTTGAATTCGGGCGACCGGCGCGTCCGTTACAGTCTCCCCCCCCCCCCCCCCGTTTTTCTGCTGGCGTCGATCAAGATTCCAGCCACCTATAAATGCTGCCCCTCAAGACGTCATCCGCCTGCATTCTCTCGTCTCTCTATCCCACCCCTCGCATAAAACTCTGCCATGGTGCGGCCGGTCTGTGCACAAGCAGAGGAGCAGGCACCACCCCGCGAGGACAGGGCGAAATGCAGCGACGAGAAGGACCCCTTCGCGCCCCCAGACGAGGTCGCGCCAGACCCCCCAACTGAAGATTTGTTTTGGGGTCAGTACAATCTGGCTTTGTGGAAGACGTTGTCGCCGGCTGAGAGAGCCAGGCAGGTGGCGTTCAAGAAGGAGCGGGCTCAGGAGCGCGCGAGGGACCTCGTGGCCTGGAATACCCTTAGTGCTGCATCGGAAAAGGAGGAGCTGAAGCTTTGGCGGCGGGCGCATCGACGAGCTGTGGAGGTGTACGAAGATGGCCGGTACCATGCAATGAAAGCAAGATGTGCTAGACGCCTCACCGCTGCGTGGGCGTGGGCTGATAAGCTCGAGCATGCCATCGCCAAAGAGCTCCGGTGGGCGCCCAGTAAAATGTCCTGCATGGTCGCTCGCCTCCGCCAGCAAGGCATTCATTTTGATAAGGAAGTGGAAGGCCAGTACCTTTGTCATTATCTCTTATGATCAACTCAGATGATGTGGGCACTCTCGGTGGTGACGCTTCACAAGATGGATGTGATGTAGTCCTCATAACAACAAGTTTGGTTGTCATAGTACACCTAGTAGTTGAAGGAACAACAGTATCAACTCTTGGAATGTACACCTTGCGCTTGTTCTCCTTGTGGGCAACACATCCTTTTATTTCCTATTCAACTTTGCAAGCAATACGAAACAAACCGTCCATAGGATAACACTCTTCATGAATTAGTATCTCCTGAATATCACGGTTTAATCCTCCCCAAAATATATCCATAAATTCTTCTTCACTTTCTTCTAAAAAGTAGTTCAACAAGGTAGTTTGTAAATCATCATAATATTTTGTTATAGTGTCACTGTCTTGTTTCAAATGTTGTAGTTTTTTAATCATGCTACGACTATAATAAACATCGACGAATCTATCTCTCATGACAAGTTTTAAATCATCCCAAGTAGTAGGTACATAATCATGGTATAACTGATCGTAGCTTTAACTTTTCTATGGTCATCAAACTTATGGGAAGCAAATATAGCATTTATTTCATACTCTCATCGAATATACAAATCAGGCCTGAAACAACCATTAAAGGGTGGCAAGGAAACATGAAATTGAGTATGCACATTCTGATGTCCTTGCACCGATCATGACAGTCGTTGTATTTTCTTAGGTGGTTGCATGTCTCCAACGATCGATGAAGCCCAAGAACTAACAACTCCCGAACCTGCCATAATTAGTAAAAAATAAGAATCAAAATCCAAGAATAATGTTCCTATGAACTACTAGGATGTGGTGGTAAAACACTCACATTATAGCAAATATCAATGTCTTACAAGTTCTTACCATGCAACAGGTGGTGAGCAGCAACCAACGGTGTCGAATAACTCCGAAGACTGAATAAAGGGATTACCAGGTGAACGTATGTATACACAGTGTAGAAATATGTGGAACTTGGAAGGCTTAAATATATGGTAGCAAAAGATTAGCAATAATCAATTCATATATTCAATGTTGAATGAATGCTCAACGACGGTACTATATTGGTCCTAGGCTAGACCATACTAGAGACGCGAGCCTGGAACACTAATTGAGTCACGACGTAGCACAAGTAGCAGCAACAGATGATCTGAAGTACCTCTAGACAAGAAGATATAAGTGAAGATCACAATGGCAGTAAAGATAATGATGATAAATAACAGTCATGTAGCATATACCAAAACTCTGTCTATAAATTTCCTCTCCAAAATTTAATGCCAAATTTTTGATATGTTTTCTCAAGAACGCCAAAAACTTCCAACGCAAAAAGAAACACTCAACTTCGAGTTCGTTCGAGGATCCAAAAAAAATGGGAATTGGCCTGAAAAACAATGAAAAACCATGTTCATGAATTTTGGAGAGCAAAAGGTGCTATTTAGAAGCCGATTTGAAAGTGGCTATAATGAACTAGCTTCATGAAATATTCAAATGCGGCTCGTTGATAGCTTGAATTTGAGTACTCGTGGATCCAAAACGGACTTCGTATAAGGGAGATATGCCTTTTTACTGAACACTGCGCAAAACAGATTCCAATCTGAATTCAGATACGAGATTGAGTCTAGATAGATCTGAAATTTGTTTTCTTTTCTGTCTCTTTTATCAACTTTTTTTGTCTCTCTTTTTTTACTCTCCCTTTTTCTTACCTTTTTCTCTTTTTTTCTTTCCAAAACAAACCAGATAAGATGCAGATTGGATCAAGCGTTGATGTGAATAGTCTCTAGTATGATTATGACAATGAACAATGGGGAGCACGTGGTGGAAAATTATGGATCGTGGTGGTTGATGGCGGAAGGGGTGATGATGAAGTGGTGGCATGACTAATGTGAAAAGAATTCGAAACTCTAAACGAACTAAACACTAAGACCAGCAACTCGACATGATGATGTAACCAATAATTCAACTATGCAATCACTGAAAATAAAATTTCAAAGGCTCAAATTGGCTTGGGCAAAGGACGAACATATCTTACTTTTTTGTGGCTATTTCTTTGAAATAGCTAAGAAATTATATCTAATCTAGGAATAACTAATAATTCTCACCAAGCAACCTGAAAACTAATACCACTTGATAGAGGCAAAGGTGTCCTGTCTTTCGATGAGATGGTAACAATCATTTTTTGTGGAGACTTTGAAAATCCAACTACAACATACGAAGACGTCGCGCCTTAACAATTGCTAAACTAACTCCGAGAGGTTATTGAGCATGCCGGAGCGCGATCAACCAGACCACGAGGGTCTGTTTCCTGCACACAAATGAATAACAAGCAAGAAACTAAAATTGAAATATGGATATTAAATATATAAGAGGAAACCTTTACTAATCAAGTGGGGTTATGTGACGTCTTGGTCTGGTCGTTGAACATAAACGAAGGACGCGAGTTGCAGCTATGACGAACTTTAATCCAAAAATAAATAAAGTAAAAGCTAGGGGATTGATCCACTTATATATGACTAAGAGGTGGCGACCAAGGAGGTGGTAGGGTAGTACAAGGCCAAGGAGGTGGCAGATAACGCAACACCTTTGGACTCTTATTTTGATTCAGATACTGCTGCACCATCAGACTATTTGGGTGATATGGCCAATGAATTAGAAGGTCAATCTTATTGTGTTGGAAAGTACACAAGATAAACTTTCCAACAAAAAAAAGAATCACCCAATTCGGAGTCCGGATGCAAAATTAGCAAGCATTTTAAGTCAGGTGTATGTAGTCAGAATCTAAGTCCACAACGTGGAGGACTTGGTCTCTATCTTCTCTTGGAACAAAAGTGACGTGAGACGACTTCTTGAACATCACCTAATCATTTTCTTTGACGCGAGATGACATCTTGAACAACAACTGATCATTTCCTTTTCCTTTGTCTTCACACGTGGTTCATACAAGCGTTTGATAATTCTGCATTTAGGCATGAAATAAAAATAGGTGAAGTATTTTTGTTCTGGATAACGATGATAAATTACTGTATATTTCTTATAATAAATCGCCAAACAAATATGCATATACACAATATTTTTGGTCGTATCCAAGGTAGCCATATCCTCATCACATGGGCCGGCCATGTTTTACCTTTTTCCACAAGTTCCAAAAAAGTGTGAGGGGACGATCCAAACTTTATAATTCTTGTTTCGCGGAGATAAACAATAACCACTAGGACTAATTCATCGCTTGTGATCATTTACTGCATTTCGTCCTCTAATTTCTTTATTCAGTTCGTGGAAGCCGAGTTTTTTCCGTTTTTGTTTTTCCTGAACCATTTTTCGTTTGTTTTTCTCCTTTTCTTTTCTTTACATTTTTTTGGAACAATGAACATTTCACAAAATTGATGGGCTTTTTCTTTTTTTTGAACTTTTTTCAATATCGATGATCTATTTTTCAAATTCATGAACCTTTTTCTAATTCGATGAATATTTGTTGAAATCTATGAACCTTTTTCAAAATAGATATTTTTTATCAAACTCCAGGATTTTTTTTCAAAGTGGATGATTTTGTTCAAACTGGATGAACTTTTTTCAAAATTCGATGAATTTTTTTAATATTTGATGAACGTTTTTCAAATTTGATTAACTTTATTTTAAAGTTCATTAACATTTTCTAAAATTTGATAAATTTTTGAAAATCGATGAACTTTTTCAAACTGATGAGCTCTTTTCAAGTTTGTGAACTTTTTGTCAAAATTCGCAAAACATTTTTGAAAACAAGATTTTTTATTATTCTATTTTTTGAAATTTTTGTGTATTAATTTTCATGTTTTGTGAACCCTTTTCTAAAAAATTGACAGTCAACGTGACACAGGTCAACACTTAACAATGGTCGATCAACTAGGAATGGTGTAAACCAAGTGAACCAAAGAAATAAAAAACCATGCGAACCAACACCTATTTTTCTGAACAAGCGACGAAGGGAACAAAAAGCGTTCAAACATTTTTTATTTGGGCCGGCCCATGACGGGAGGTACGTGAACGCCCGTTCTCCTTACCGGTTCATTGGCGCTGTACGCGCCAAATAGGAGGTCCCTCGTTGAGTGTGTTGCATGTGCTCGTGTGCTGCTGCTGCTGTGTTGTTGCGTGTGTGTGCGTGCGTGTTGCTGCATGTGCTGCTGCGTGTGTGCGTGTGTTGCTGATGTGTGTGTGCTGCTACGTGTGTGTGTATTTGGGCCGCGTGTGTGTTGTGTGCGTGTGTGCTGATGTGTGTGTGTGATGTTACGTCTGCGCGTGCACGTGTGTTGTGTTACATGTGTTTGTTGTGTGCGTGTGTGATGTTGTGTGTGTATGTGTTGTTGTATGTATTGTTGCGTGTGTATGTGCTACTGTGTGTGCATGTGTGTTTACTGTCGCTGCGTGTGTGTGCTACCGCCCCACACTGATGTTGTATGTGCTACTGTCCCGTACATATATATCACCTGAGGGGTAAAATAGTCTTTTCAGATGTCATTTAGGTTTAAAATGGACAAAAGTGTCATAAAGAACATAAAATTTAGACTGTTAGATAGGGAAGAAAAAGATTTTCGGTGTCAAATAAGGAAATGAAATTTAAGATAATGTTAAATAAGAAATTGTTTCAATTTTTAGAAGACGAGCACCACGCCGGACGGAATCCTGATCGTTGGAGCATGCACTGCGATGTCATCTTGTCACTTCTTTCTCAGTCTGTGTCGGCTGTATCGACGTGCGATACATGGTGGGTAGGGGGCTAGGATACGTGATGGTGTGGTGGATAGCTGGTGAGTAAATAAAAAGATGATGGGACGTACGGTCACATTACAACAGCTTTTTTTAACACAGTGCAGACGCAAGCGCTTATATACACGCGCATACACTCACCCCTATGAATGCACACACGCACACCCTACCCCTATGAGCACCTCCGAGAGACTGAGCCGGCATGTCATCTTGAGATTTACGAAGTCACCGTAGGTGCCTCGTCGTCGACGGGAACGTCTCCTCCCACTGAAAGAGTATCGCCGGAAATCCTGAAATAAATCCAGGAATAATGCAAGCACCAGGATTTGAACCCTGGTGGGCTGGGGATACCACTGTCCCTCTAACCATCCAACCACAGGTTGGTTTGCATGTCCATACGGTGACAACAACTAGGTAGCTCCTTATAATTATTTAATACATCGACGTCAAAATTGGTCCAATAATAACCATTAAACCCTCTAAACTGTTATTCCATACGTGTGACTAACTTTTCTTTTTGCTGGAGAATCTTGTGGCTAACTAATGCACTGTCTTCCTCGTAGATTACCATTTAATAACACACGTAATTATTCAGTTATCAGATTTTGCACTAGATATTCAAAATTAAGTTACACATTTTTTAATGTTGCTTGTTATTGAAAAGGTGCTTGGCGTTTTATTTTCAAGTTGATATTTACAACATTATATATCCTCTAAATACCATGGGCGTCATGTTTTAGCTGTTAGTGTTTACTAGCAAAAATGATCGTGTGTTGCAACGGGAGACATAATTGATGTGTATTTAAATTTAGTTAGAATTAGATGGGCAAAACACTATGATAGTTCATGCGAAATTTAACGTGCACCAAAATTTGTAGACCCACACAGTATCAAGTTATATATTGATTCCAAATGGACTTCTATTTTTTTATGTAGAACTATAATTCATCATCATATTCTAAGTTTAAATAGAACTGGTTATCTTCGATCCCAGCTTGAAATATATTCCATGATGGTTGTAGATGTGGTGTCGGCATGTGTTGGGTGGCTTGTGAGCACCAGTTGTTAGTGATTTGTACCGTTGTCACACAATGTTAACAAAAAAAGTGGAAATCCTGGCATTTAACACAAACCATTCTATAAAACAAAAATACTAGGTAGGAAGCTCTAGAGGTCCTAAAAACATGTGTTTCAATTGTGAAACGATGATACATATGATCAACTAATAAGGAGAAGACGTACCGACTTATCTCTATAAATAAAATTAATATTAATAAAATCACAAATAATGAGATCACACGGTTGATTGACATAATAATATATTTATGGAAGAAGATAATGGATATATCTGGGGCTCATTGACTTTAATTAACTCAGTAGCATGAGATTTGCCTTTATTATTGGGCCTGTTGAAATTGACAGGACAAATTGTTGTTAGCGTCGTCAAAACCGGTGCCCATCGTTGCAACTGGAGGAACGAAAAATGTACATTTCTAGAGACCCATTGCCGTGGGTAATTCTTCTTTTCGTTACCATTGTCAATGGTGGTCATGTTTTTCCACCTATTCATGACGAACGTGATTAATCCCACAACTATGAGTTTGATCATCATATTGTACCATGTCGCTTCGCGAGTCTCCCTTCCCCACCAACTTATAATTTCGTGGACTTGTAGTGCTCCTAGTATTAATTGACATTTCCAACGGGCAAGCGCAATCATAATCTAAGCTCTTAAAGAAGTAAACTCATTAATTAATATTCAAATACAACATAAAAAAATATGTCAATATTTTAGCCACGTTCGTATTTTCTATCCCTACAAAGCAATGTTTGTATGTGACTGTGTGCACCCTCAACTGTTTAATATATTCAAACGACAATCAAATCCTTCCTTTTTTATTAGTAGCCTCACACAAGCATTCCTTATTGATCCCACCCGTTTGAATCCTCCTTATATTAAGGATCACACATTACTACAGGATGGTACAAAGACGACACATCAATCAGAGACCCTTCGACGAAACTGTGTGCAATCGACCAATCGCAAACGGTATTGTTCAAGCTCCGTCGCCAATGGCACGAACTGTGTGCGATGGTGGATCCATCAAATACGATTCAGAAAATAGTTGTGTGTGTGATCCATGACAGACAGTTTATTCTTATGAACTGTTTAGGATTAGCTAAGATAACAGAAACAGTTAACAAAACTACGTACGTGTACGAAGTACGGCACACCGTTCACTCGGATAAACTGTTTGTGATGATCCAGCAAAACACAAACGGGTTAGTGTAAGAAGGTGTGTGTGATACGCAGCAATCGGTTCATTCATCAGAATTGTGTGGGAAGACCAATAATAACCGAAACGATTCATCCGAACAAGTTGTGTGTGTTGTGGGTAGACGGTTCCTATCAAACAATTGTCAGCAATTGATGAAATCATTACCGACGGTACGTACGGAAGTGTTGTTTGCGTGTATTAATATCGCAGACGTTTTATTATTATTACCAGTCTGACTGCGCATCACCTCTTCTTCCTCTCTCACGTCTTGTCACCGCGTTTTCGCCCAAGGATTCCAGTGCACGCTTCGGCACCGCACCGGCGTTTCTTTTCGCAACGTTCCTGCGCGGAACCGCGCATGTACCCGTGCAAGCTTCCCCATCGGTTTCCCGCCAGAAGCGAATGAGCATAAGAGCCTGCGTGCATCACACGTGGTTGCACACCTAGTGCAGCCTAGCCCATCTACGAAGCATTCCAACCCGACCAAGCGCCGCCTCTGCCATCAACCTCCTCGACGACGAAAACGATCTGGTGCAGGCGCAACGGCCTGTCGAGGCCGATGGCGTGTCCGGCGACGCGCCGGACAACGTTGTGCTACGCGTCATCGCAAGGGTTGAGCAGACCCTTGGCGCAGGGCACGGCAGCGCCGCCGAGCAACATAGCCGCCTCACCGCCGAGAGGCTGCAGCACGCCGCAAAAGAAGATCATCGGTGGTGCTTCGTAGAGCAAAACATGCGCGTCCGCGCCGAGAGGGCAAGGCGCGCCGCACAGCAAGACCGATGGAGGGCCGTAGAGCGAGAGGCGCGACGCGCGGCAGAGCAAGAGCGGTTCCATCCCTGCTTGCCTGCTATCCCACCCGACATGACATTGCAGCCGTGTCCAAGGCACGTGAGTAGACCTATTTCTCGCCAGGAATGGGCAGCGGCCATCTGCATCGTACTTGCACCAGAGCCCGGCCACACCGTCCTTGCACCGGACGCCGGCCGCGTCGTTCACATGGGTCGCGCCGTTCGCCTTGTCCGCGGCCTCCTCGATGCTAACGGGCTCGTCAGTAGGCTCGAGCGCCTCCTTGGCCCAGGTGTCCAGCGGGGAGCAGTAGAAGAAAATGGTCGTCGCATCCTCGAGATGATAATCTCCGATGAAATAGCCAGCTTGGAGCTCGAGATCGCGCTTCAGCTGTACCGCGAGCGTGTAAACCGCATGGACGAACTCCTGACCGAGTTCAGGCACAGTCAAGAGCTTCTGTAGGTTAGGGTGTAGTCATGGACACGTTTTATTTTGTTGAATCGTTTAGATGTCGATCCCAATGTCTTGATAACTATCACAATATTGATATGTTTTGATGTGTGAATGATTTATGTTCTATTGTTATGTTTCAATATGTGTAAAAGGCTAATGGTTAGAGCAAGAAAATCAGTATGAAAACAGATAGAAATGTGAAACTAATAATATATATTAATTGTTGAATAGCTCATTGAAGACATGATACATATATAGTATATATCATCACATATACGTGATGATAGTACTTAACTAATATGTACAATGAATAAAAACTAAACTAATAATAACCCCTCCTTGAGCGGGGAGCAGTAAAATGGCAGCCTCTCGCCAACAGCTCCTTGGTGCGTGGTGGCTTCCCAATGCGGAGGGAGTTCGCCACCTCCTCTGCCTCGCAGCGCTCGACGTGCCGATTAGCCTCTTGCTGGCGGAGGCGCGCGACCATGCAGGACAGTTCACTGGGCGCCCACTGGAGCTCTTTGGCGGTGGCACGCTCGAGCTTATCGGCCCACGCACACGCAGCGGTGGTACCAGACGTCTCCGTACACCTCCACCGCTCGTTGACTCGCCCGCCGCCAAAGCTCCAGCTCCTCCTTTTCCCTTGCGGCACTAAGGGCATTCCAGGCCGCAAGGCTCCTGGCGCGCTCCTCAGCCCGCTCCTTCTTGAACGGCACCTGCCTGGCTCTCTCAGCCGGCGGCAGCGCCTTCCACAAAGCCAGATTGTACTGGCCCAAAAACCAATCTTCAGTTGGGGGGTCTGGCACGACCTCGTCAGGGGGCGTGAAGGGGTCCTCCTTGTCGCTGCATTTTGCCATGTCCTCACGGGGTGGCGCCTCCTCCTCTGCTTGTGCACAGACCGGCCGCGCCATGGCGGAGTTTTGTGAGAGGGGTGGGATAGAGAGACGAGAGAATGCAGGCGGGATGGCATCTCGAGGGGCAGCATTTATAGGCGGCTGGAATCTTGATCGATGCCAGCAGTGATTGCACACGATTTCCTAGTCAACAGCCGTGTGTTCATTAACATCACCGGCGTTCCCAATGCATGCCGCGTGTGATTAATAGCTCGCGAAAATTGGTTTCCAAAACTTGAAACGCGAAACAGAGAGCCAATCATGTGGGGCCCGTTTGATTTGCCAAATATTTACATTTTCTATCCAAATGTAATGCATGCGTGCCATTTGTGTTATGGAAGCAAGTCCGAGAGCAGTAACCACGACATCTTGGCCCCATGGCGGGAAATCATGCATATTTTCATGTACTTCAGAATTCAAAGCATTTTTTTCACTTTTTTTGAATTTAGAACCTAGATTATCAATGCTATTGTGTCCAAACCGTCACTCAAGATGTTTGGAACTCCTTCAAATTTATTGCACGTGCCATATATATGTAAGCAAGTAGTACATAAATATGATTTTCCAGCGGTTTTTGCTTCATCTAGCTTGTTCATGTGTTTCAGTTTTGAACTATGGCCATTAAATTTCTATAAACAAACTTAATGTATAAAAATGCCAATATAACGCCATTTTTTTAAAAAAAAATAGGATACCTGTCGTATTCGTGCATTGTATCGATGAAAAAAAAACTAGGTTGAATGACACAGCGATTGGCGGTTCGTCATCACACATGGCCCCACGTTCCCTCTCGGAACCACGCACCTTCGTGTGATGCTCTGGTTTTTGAGAGGCTTGTGTCTAAAGCTGGGGATTTCTTAGGCGAGTATTGGAGTCCCATCTCCATCCCAATCACCGCCCTCCCATCCCCGTCCCTGTCTACGTACCCATGTGCGGGGATAAAAGGTTTCCCATCCACGTCCCCATCGAGTTCTTTATCACCGTGGGAAACTCACACATTCATTTAAGAACAACCTTTGCGTATTTCAGTAGAAAAAATAGTATTTCAATGCAATAAACAATATGTTGTGGCTAGGTTTGGGATTTCTTAGGGAATTTTGGGCCAAAGGGGTGGGATGTGTGTAAATTTGGGTGACCGATGACCCACAAGTATAGGGGGTCAATCTTAGTCCTTTCGATAAGTAAGAGTGTCGAACCCAACGAGGAGCAGAAGGAAATGACAAGCGGTTTTCAGCAAGGTAGTTTCTGCAAGCATTGAAATATTAGGTAACAGATAGTTTGATAGCAAGATAATTGGTAACGGGCAAGTAACGGTAATGGTAAATAAGGTGCAGCAAGGTAGCCCAA
The DNA here is from genome assembly GCA_039707655.1 of Elymus sibiricus. Classification (NCBI taxonomy): domain Eukaryota; kingdom Viridiplantae; phylum Streptophyta; class Magnoliopsida; order Poales; family Poaceae; genus Elymus; species Elymus sibiricus. Next base: position 233,456,332 of record CM077667.1, on the reverse strand, counting down.
TCCTTCTATGGCAAAGGACAGGCCTGAATAGTCTCTAGTAATAGGCAAAGTGTTCTTGAGGGTACACGGGAATTTCATCTAGTCACTTTTATCATGTTGGTTTGATTCGTGTTCGCTACTTTGATAGTTTGATATGTGGGTGGACCGGTGCTTGAGTGTTGTTCTTACTTGAACAACCTCCCACTTATGATTAACCCCACGCAAGCATCCGCAACTACAAGAAAAGTATTAAGATAAAATCTAACCATAGCATTAAACGTTTGGATCCAAATCAGCCCCTTACGAAGTAGCGCATAAACTAGGGTTTAAGCTTCTGTCACTCTAGCAACCCATCATCTAATAACTACTCCACAATGCATTCCCTTAGGCCCAAGGATGGTGAAGTGTCATTTAGTCGACGTTCACATGACACCACTAAGGGAATCACAGCATACATATCATCAAAATTTCGAACACATATCAAATTCACATGATTACTTGCGACATGACTTCTCCCGTGACCTCAAGAACAAAGGTAACTACTCACAAATAATAATCATGCTCAAGATCAGAGGGGTATTGAATAGAATAATGGATCTGAACATATAATCTTCCACCAAATAAACCATATAGTAATCAACTACAAGATGTAATCAACACTACTAGTCACCCACATGTACCAATCTGAGGTTCCGGTACAAAGATTGAACACAAGAGATGAACTAGGGTTTGAGAGGAGATAGTGTTGTTGAAGATGTTGATGAAGATTGGCCTCCCAAAGATGAGAGGGGTGTTGGTGATGACGATGGCTTCGATTTCCCCCTCCGGGAGGGAAGTTCCCCCGGCGGAATCGCTCCGCCGGATGGCAAAAGTGCTCCTGTCCAAGTTCCGCCTCGAGACGGTGGCGTTCCGTCCTGAAAGTCCTCTCCTATTTTTTTCTAGGTCAAAAGACCTTATATACCAGAAGATGGGCACCGGAGGTGGGCCGAGGAGGGCACGCGCCCTGGTGTCTTGTGCCCACCAGGGTGGCCCCCTCCGGTAGTTCTTTGCTCCAATATTTTTTTATTAATTCCAGAAATAATCTCTGTAAAGTTTCAGCTCCATTGGAGATGTGCAGAATAGGTATCTCTGATGTGCTTTTTCAGGTCCAGAATTCCAGCTGCCGGTATCCTCCCTCTTTGTGTAAACCTTGCATATTATGAGAGAAAAGGCATTAGAATCACTCCCTAAAGCATTATTATTCAACAAAACATAATAAATAACAGTAGGAAATCATGATGCGAAATGGACATATCAACTCCCCCAAGCTTAGAGCTCGCTTGTCCTCAAGCGAAAAGCCAAAATTGAAAAGCATGTCCACATGGTTTGAGAGAGAGAGAGAGGTGTCGATAAAAACAAAATACAGACATAGTAGCATCATGCTTATTATCATAACAGCAACAGACTCAATCATAAAACTTATTCGTAAACTTTCATCATATAGCTTCTCATGCACAAGTAACAATTCATCACAACATATAAGTATAAAGTATAAACCTTATTGAAAACCAACAAACTATGTTCTCAGTCAACTTTGCAACCACAATTCATCATATTTTCCGGAAGGGTCTCATTTCGGAGCCTTTTTGGCAAGTCCACATACTGAACCATCATTTAGTCTTCTATGATTGCTAACACTCACGGCTTACCCATGAGCAAAAAGTTTCAAGCGGACACATAGAAAGATAGGGGCTTATAGTTTCGCCTCCCAACGTATTCACCTCAAGGGTGATGCCAACAATAATAACTCATGCCCACTCACATCCAACTGGGTATATGTGCCTAGATCTTTCCTCACCACATGATGCTTGCAAAAGAAAAAGTAAAAAGGAATAGGCAAGAATACTTGACTCTTGCATAAAAGTAAATACATAAAAGTAAAAGATAGGCCCTTCACAGAGGGAAGCAGAGGTTGTCATGCGCCTTTTGATTTGTATGCCCAATCCCTTAATGTAAAAGAACGTCACGCTATATTGCCCCCCTATGATACCAACCTTTATTATGTAGTCCGTCGCTTTTATTAATTTGCCATCATAAGCTCGTATAGCGCTCAATTTTCTCTTACACTAATTGATCAAAACACATTTAGAAGCAATTTTTATTACCTTATTGTACAAATGACAACTTACTTGAAGGATCTTACTCGATCCGTAGGTAGGTATGGTGGACTCTTAAAGAATGAATTTGGCTTTGGGTTTTTGGATGCACAAGTAGTATCTCTACTTAGTGCGGAATTTTTGGCTAGCAAAGGTATTGAGCAAGCACCACATGTTGAAGGATCTATGATAATATAACTTCTATGTGGATATGAACAAACATAAATCATTACGTTGTCTTCCTTGTCCAACGTCAACCATTTTGACATATAATATTTAATGGGGGCTCACAATCATAAAAGATGTCCAAGATAGTGTATTTGCATGTGAATCTTCTCTTCCCTTATTAATTCTTTCATTAATTGCATCATTGACCAATGCTATGTTTGTCAATCTCCAATAAATTTTACTACTTATACTTTTCCTTATGTGACATCATTACTCACCATAAGATTAGCATATGATTCTTTTCATTTATTTCTTTTTCCTTTATTTTGATTGCAACAAGAAAGTAGAGAGGCAAAAACTCAAACTAGACTTTATTATATATAACTCTCACTCGATTACATAGATAGATAGACCACGAAACTAACACACGAAAATTGATCATGCTAAACTTCTATTCAACTAAATCAAAAGGGAACTAAAGATCAAACTAAAAAGGCAAAGGTGAATAAAAGTGATGGTGATACGATACCGGGGTACCTCCCCCAAGCTTGGCTCAAGCCAAGGGGAGTGCCCATACCCGTGTGCTCAAGCCTCCTTTGGTGGTGGTGATGAAGTAGGTGGTGGTGATGATGTGGCCTTCTTCTTCAACTTATATTTGAGCATAAAATTTTCCTCCCTTAGATCATCATTCTCTAACTCGAGCTTTAATATCTTTTTGCATAATGCAGCCTTGCTATCCTGCAGAAAACGAGATGGAACAAATTGAACCTCAGGTTTGTATCCTCTAGGGAAGCTTGACTTCTTGAATTCCACATGCATGTCTCCGGGTTGAGGTAGCGGGTCATCCTCCTCCTCAAAGCTATCATCCTTTGTTTCCTTCATGGCTGAGTCTTCCTCCTCATCTGAGGTCCATCCACAATGCTCCACTTCTCCATAGATCTTGGGGTTTGCAATAAAGTCAGCAACATAGCTCTCCCCCTCTGAATCTTCAGACGACATATTTTCAGATATGCCAGGAAAACCAACACGAAACAAGAACAGAGGATTTTTCTGCGATGCGGTCGTCAAAACAGTCGGGGGTATATATAGAGAATTTTTATTCTTGGGAAACAAGCATATGGAAGGAAAACGGAGTCGGGAAGGTGTCCGAGGTGGGCACAACCCACCAGGGCAGGCGCGCCCTCGTGTATCGTGCTCACCTCGATCACCTTCCGGTTTATTTCTTAATTTCCAAAATTTTGCAATATTCCAAAACTGACAAAAAATATTTTTGCGGATTTTTTGGAGTCCGTTTACTTACCGTATCACGTTCCTCCTATTTTTTCAGAATTCTGGAGTGTTCCGAAAGGTTTCTTTTATGTGTTCCTCTGGTGTCATGGTTTGGCTAACATTGCTTTCACCGTTAATAGGCATACCTGAGATATAGTGCTTAATTCTTTGTCCATTGACCACCTCCGGGTTAGTACCTTCGGCATTATTAATCTTGATAGCTCCAGAATGATAAACCTCTTTGATAATATATGGTCCTTCCCATTTAGAGAGAAGCTTACCTGCAAACAATCTTAAACGAGAGTTAAACAAAAGAACATAGTCTCCTATTTCGAATTCCCGCTTTTGGATTCTTTTGTCATGCCATCTTTTTACTTTTTCTTTGAATAGTTTGGCATTTTCATAGGCTTGGGTTCTCCATTCATCTAGTGAGCTAATATCAAATATCCTCTTCTCACCGGCAAGTTTGAAATCATAATTGAGTTCTTTAATTGCCCAAAATGCTTTATGTTCTAACTCTAGAGGCAAATGACAAGCTTTACCATATACCACTTTGTATGGAGACATACCCATAGGATTTTTATAAGCTGTTCTATAGGCCCAAAGTGCATCATCTAGTTTCTTAGACCAATTCTTTCGAGACCTATTAACAGTTTTTTGTAATATTAATTTTATTTCCCTATTGCTAAGTTCAACTTGACCACTAGATTGAGGATGATAGGGTGATGCAATTCTATGGTTAACATCATATTTAGCAAGCATCTCACGGAAAGCACCATGAATAAAGTGTGAACCGCCATCGGTCATTAAGTATCTAGGGACTCCAAACCTTGGGAAGATAACCTCTTTAAGCATTTTAATGGAGGTGTGGTGATCAGCGCTACTAGTTGGAATAGCTTCTACCCACTTAGTGACATAATCAACGGTAACCAAAATATGAGTGTACCCGTTAGAGGAAGGAAAAGGCCCATATAATCAAAACCCCAAACATCAAATGGTTCGACAAAAAGTGAATAACTCATAGGCATTTCCTGACGCTTACCGATATTACCAGTTCTTTGACATTCATCACAAGACAAGACAAACTTACGGGCATCCTTGAAGAGAGTAGGCCAATAAAAACCAGATTGCAATACCTTGTGAGCAGTTCTATATCCCGTGTGATGTCCTCCATAAGCTTCGGAATGACATTTCTGTAGGATTTGTTCCTGTTCATGCTCAGGTACACAACGTCTAATAATACCATCTACTCCTTCTTTATAGATATGTGGGTCATCCCAAAAGTAATGTCTTAAATCATAGAAGAATTTTTTCTTTTGTTGGTATGTGAAGCTAGGTGGTATATATTTAGCGACAATGTAATTAGCATAATCAGCATACCAAGCGGTGTTTTGAGAAACACTTATTGCAGCTAACTGTTCATCAGGGAAATTATCATCAATAGGTAATGGGTCATCAAGAATATTTTCTAACCTAGACAAGTTATCAGCTACGGGGTTCTCAGCTCCCTTCCATATTAATCTTGTGCTGACATAGAGTGGGACTAATGCCCTTAAGATCATCAAGAGTATATCCAATAGCAGCCCGGTGCTTCCTCAAAATTTTTAATAATCTATCTTCTTCATGTTCTGAAAGGTTAGCACTAATAATAACAGGATATATCTTTTTCTCATCAAGATAAGCATACTTCAATGTATCAGTCAATTGCTTTAATTCAAACACAGGATCACCTTTAGGTGGAGGAGGACCTCCAAGAGTTTCAATAGGCAAATTGTGTTTCAGGAGAGGTTGTTGTTCAAAGACAATTTTATCTATTTCATTTCTTTCACGCAAGTGCATATCATTTTCATGGTCAAGCAAATATTGTTCTAATGGATCGGTAGGAGGCATGGCAATAGAAGCAAGCCCAATTATTGCATCCTTATTAGATAATGCTCTATCATGGGTTTGTCTACTAAACTTGGAAAAGTTAAACTCATGAGACACACCACAAAAGCTGACACCGACAGTTTGTTTTTCACAGTCTATCTTAGCATTAACGGTGCTCAAGAAAGGTCTACCAAAGACAATGGGACAAAAGTCATCTTGTGGGGAACCAAGAACTAGAAAATCAGTAGGGTATTTTACTTTCCCACACAAGACTTCAACATCTCTAACAATCCCAAGTGGTGTGATGGTGTCCCTATTGGTAAGTTTAATAGTAACATCAATGTCTTCTATTTCAGCAGGTGCTATTTCATTCGTAATTTCTTGGTATAAAGTAAAAGGGATAGCACTCACACTATCACCCAAGTCACATAAACCATGATAGCAATGATCTCCTATTTTGACTGAGACAACAGGCATGCCCTCTATGGGTCTATGTTTATCCTTTTCATCGGGTTTAGCAATTCTAGCAGCTTCATCACAGAAGTAGATAACGTGCCCATCAATATTTTCTACCAAGAGATCTTTAACCATAGCAACACTAGGTTCTACTTTAATTTGTTCAGGGGGTTTAGGTGCTCTAATATTACTCTTGCGAACCACAGTTGATACCTTAGCATGTTCCTTTATCCTAACAGGGAAAGGTGGTTTGTCAATGTAAGCGGTAGGCACAACTGGATCAACGTTGTAAATGATGGTTTCATCTTTAGCTATGACCGGTTCTTTAATTTATTCTTTAGTAGGGGATGATATTTAAGCCACTTCTCCTTAGGGAGATTAACGTGATTAGCAAAAGCTTCACAGAAAGAGGCTACTATCTCAGAGTTAAGTCCATATTTAGTGCTAAACTTGTGAAAAGCATCGGTATTCATAAAAGATTTAACACAATCAAACTCAAGCTTTATACCTGACTCATTACCTTCGTCGAGTTCCCAATCTTCAGAGTTGCGTTTAATTCTTTCTAAGATATCCCACCGGAATTCAATGGTCTTGTTCATAAAAGAACCAGCACAAGAAGTATCGAGCATGGATTGATCATTATAAGAAAGCCGAGCATAAAAATTCTGAATAATAACTTCTCTCGGGATATCATGATTAGGGCATGAATATAACATTGACTTAAGCCTCCCCCAAGCTAGAGCGACGTTTTATCCTTCACGAGGCCAAAAATTATATATATAATTCCGATCACGATGAACTAGATGCATGGGATAAAACTTTTGATGAAATTCCAATTGCAATCGATTCCAGTTCCATGATCCAAGATCATCACATAGCCTATACCATGTCAATGCTTTTCCCTTCAAAGATAAAGGGAAACCTTCTTCTTAGCTTCATCTCTGGGTAAACCTGCAAGCTTAAATAATCCGCAAATTTCGTTCACATATAAGAAGTGCATATCAGGATGTTCAGTTCCATCTCCTTCATAAGGTTTAGCAAGCAGTTGTTCTACCATACCCGAAGGAATTTCATAACCAATATTTTCAGTAGGTACAGTAGGTTGAGGGGCAACTAATTGTGGTTCAGGTCGAGGTGAAGATACCCCGTACAAACCCCTCAAAGGATTGTTTTCATAGTAACAAGTAACAATAAATTTCAGCACGTAGCATAAGTTCCTTACCAATTTCCACTTACGAAGAGCGCTTCACTCACCAGCAACGGCGCCAGAAAAGAGTCTTGATGACCCACAAGTATAGGGGATCAATCGTAGTCCTTTCGATAAATAAGAGTGTCGAACCCAACGAGGAGCAGAAGGAAATGACAAGCGGTTTTCAGCAAGGTAGTTTCTGCAAGCACTAAAATTGTAGGTAACAGATAGTTTGATAGCAAGATAATTGGTAACGGGCAAGTAACGGTAACGGTAAATAAGGTGCAGCAAGGTAGCCCAATCCTTTTGTGGCAAAGGACAGGCCAGAACAGTCTGTAGTAATAGGCAAAGTGTTCTTGAGGGTACACGGGAATTTCATCTATTCAATTTTATCATGTTGGTTTGATTCGTGTTTGCTACTTTGATAATTTGATATGTGGGTGGACCGGTGCTTGGGTGCTGTTCTTACTTGAACAACCTCCCACTTATGATTAACCCCCTCACAAGCATCCGCAACTACGAGAAAAGTATTAAGATAAAATCTAACCATAGCATCAAACGTTTGGATCCAAATCAGCCCCTTACGAAGTAGCGCATAAACTAGGGTTTAAGCTTCTATCACTCTAGCAACCCATCATCTAATAACTACTCCACAATGCATTCCCTTAGTCCCAAGGATGGTGAAGTGTCATGTAGTCGACGTTCACATGCCACCATTAAGGGAATCACAACATACATATCCTCAAAATATCGAACACATATCAAATTCACATGATTACTTCTGACATGACTTCTCCCGTGACCTCAAGAACAAAGGTAACTACTCACAAATAATAATCATGCTCAAGATCAGAGGGGTATTGAATAGCATAATGGATCTGAACATATAATCTTCCACCAAATAAACCATATAGTAATCAACTACAAGCTGTAATCAACACTACTAGTCTCCCACAGGTACCAATCTGAGGTTCCGGTACAAAGATTGACCACAAGAGATGAACTAGGGTTTGAGAGGAGATGGTTTTGTTGAAGATGTTGATGAAGATGGGCCTCCCAAAGATGAGAGGGGTGTTGGTGATGACGATGGCTTCGATTTCCCCCTCCGGGAGGGAAGTTCCCTTAGCGGAATCGCTCCGCCGGGGGGCAAAAGTGCTCCTGCCCAAGTTTCGCCTCGAGACGGCGGCGTTCCGTCCCGAAAATCCTCTCCTATTTTTTTCTAGGTCAAAAGACCTTATATACCAGAAGATGGGCACCGAAGGTGGAATGAGGAGGGCACAACCCACCAGGGCACGCCAGGGGGGCCTGGCGTGCCCTCGTGTCTTGTGCCCACCAGGGTGGGCCCCTCCGGTAGTTCTTTGCTCCGGTATTTTTTTTATTAATTCCAAAAATATTCTCCGTAACGTTTCAGCTCCATTGGAGATGTGCAGAATAGGTATCTCTGATGTGCTTTTTCAGGTCCCGAATTCCAACTGCCGGTATCCTCCCTCTTTGTGTAAACCTTGCATATTATGAGAGAAAAGGCATTAGAATCACTCCCTAAAGCATTATTATTCAACAAAACATAATAAATAACAGTAGGAAATCATGATGTAAAATGGATGTACAAGTGACCGAGGCCACAAATTACGTGGGGTACGTCTACTAATTTCAGAGCCCACATGTAAGTACTTCAATTCATGGGTAAGGCGGGTAATGCTATCTCCTCATCCCCGTCATGCACGCTCGGTAAGGTATTTGACCCACCAACTTCCAGATGGGCATTCAAGCTGGCACCCGTGCCCTAATAGAGTAATTACCCATGGGGACGCGGGTAACAGTTAACCATGCATTGCCAGCTTGACATGTGTCAAAGCTTATCTCGAACAAGCCGTTACTTTGATCACGACATCTTGGCCCCATGTCGGGAAATCATGCATATTTTCATGTACTTTGGCGCATTTTTCAATTTTTGACTTTAAAACCTAGATTCCCAATGCTTTTGTGTCAAACCCGTCACACAAGATGTTTGGAACTCCTTCAAATTTATTGCACGTGGCATATATACGGAAGCAAGTAGTACATAAATATGATTTTCCAGCGGTTTTTGCTTCATTTTGCTTGTTCATGTGTTTCAGTTTTGAACTATGGCCATTAAATTTCTGGAAACTAACTTCATGTGAAAAAATGCCAATTGAACCCCGAATATTTCCTAATTTTAGGATGATGGTCGTATTCGTACATTGTAACGATGAAAAAAAACTAGGTCGAATGAGGCAGCGATCCGGTTCGTCATCACACAACGCCCACGTTCCCTCTCGGAACTTTATATACGAGCCTGCGTGTGATGCTCCGGTTTGTGAGAGGCATGTGTCAAAGCTTATCTCGAACAAGCCGTTACTTTGACCACGACATCTTGGCCCCATAGCGGGAAATCATGCTGATTTTCATTTACTTCATAGCATTTTTTATTTATTTTTTGAATTTAAAAACCTAGATTATTCTCAATGCTTGTTTTCTAACCGTTACTCAAGATGTCTGGAGCTCCTTAAAATTTATTGCACGTGGCATATAGACGGAAGCACAAGTACATATATAAATATGATTTTTTTCCTGCAGTTTTTGCTTCATCTTGCATATGTCCATGTGTTTTAGTTTTGAATTATGGCCACTAGATATCTAGAAACTAACTTCATGTATAAAAATGCTCATTGAACCCCGAAAATGTCCAAATTTCGGGATGCCGGACATATTCGTGCATTGTAACGAATTCAAAAAAAGCTAGGCCAAATGAGACAACGACTGGCAATTCGTCATCAAACAAGGTTCATGTTCCCTCTCGGAACCACGACCCTTCGTGTGATGCTCCGTTTTTTGAGAGGCATGTGTCAAAGCTTATCTCGAACAAGCCATTACTTTGACCACAACATCTTGGCCCCATGTCGGGAAATCATGCAGATTATTATCATGTACTTCAAAGCATTTTTTCATTTTTTGAATTTTAAAACCTAGATTCCCAATGCTTGCACGTGTGTCCAAACCGTTACCCAAGATGTTTGGAACTCCTTAAAATTTATTGCAAGCGGCATATATAGGGAAGCAAGTAGTACATAAATATGATTTTTGCAGCAGTTTTTGCTTCATCTTGCATGTTCGTGTGTTACAATTTTGAATTATGGCCGTAAAACTTGTACAACCTAACTTAATGTATAAAAATGTCAATTCAACCCCGAATATTTCCTAATTTTAGGATGCCGTTAGTGGATTTTGACGGTAGGGATCTTTTTCTTATAATTAAAACAATATTTGTTACCGTTGTACCCCAAAATAGTTTTACAATTCAATACAAAAAGTGAATTGCGTACACACGGTTCCATACAGGAACCGTTTGCGATGAAAATTCACAGATCTATTTAAGTCGTACGAGGGAAGCTTCGTCGGCTTCGTCTAGCTCGGATTCCGTTCACCCTCGATCCCCATTCCCCAACAAACCATCTCTGCAAAGAATGACAACGTGGGAACGCTTCGTAAGGGTGCGTACGACCGCTCCCTCGTCCTCGAGCGCTCTCGCCTCTGCCAAGAACGCGGCCGCCTTGGCCGAGAGCGCAGCCGCATCCGCCTTAAGCGCGGCCGCATCCGCCGAAAGGGCCTCTGTGGTGGCCGACAGGGCTTCTACGGCGGCCGAAAGGGCGTCTGTAGCCACGGAGACGGCAGCTGCAGCTGCTATGACGGCGGCTGCAAATGCCAAGAGCGCTCGAGAAGCGTGACGTGCCGCGGAGGTCGCCCTGGCCCGGGTCATCGAGGCCTATATCATCGAGAACGCCCACGCTAAGATACTCCAAGCTTCGCTGGAATCTAGCATGCACCACACGTCCAAAGAGGCGGCTGCTGCGGTTGCCTAGATGCATGCCGATGATGCGGCGGCGGAGGCCATGAAGCCCCTTCCGCGCGAGATCTCCGAGCGAGAGTTGGAGATGCGGGAGCCGTCCGAGAGCGCCGAGTGCTGGGAAGAGTTGCGCGTGGCTCAGGAGGAGGTCGAGAAGCGCCTATCCATCGAGGAATTGACGGTGGATTACCAACGCGAGCTATGGTGGCGCCACTACTACGAGTACTACAAAGATGAGGGCGATGCCGATGACGAGGACAACGCCGAGGATGAGCACGTCGCCACGGTCGAAGTCAGGCTGGGGGATGCGGAGTCCAGCACCGGCGGAATGTCGCCCAGACAAGTCGTTGACATCTCATCGAACATCGGCGAGGCATAGGGCAGCTACTCGTCGGCGTCTTTGTTAAAATTATGCGTATTACTAATAGCCTCTGTTCAGAGAGCCGGTCTCTTGTAAGAGCTACGTCTAGTTCAAGCAGCTTGATTATTTAGTGAACTTGCTCAGTTTAGTAACTGTGAGCTATGTGTGTTCGCTAATTTGTGTACCCAAGTTAGCAGTTGATGTTACATGCAATGACGTGGATGTGCACTATAACCAGGGAATATGTGGGGAGGGCGAAATTTTGTATGTTCTGTATCATTGCACACGATAAAAGCAGAAACACCGTGTCTGATGAATCTTTGCGCGCCAAGATTCCCTGCAACGAGCAAAAAAAATCGCCGACCGCCGAAGTATCTGCCTTCCCCCCTCCCCCCAAAGGGCCACATTTCCCATGCAACCACCCCCCCCCCCCCGCGCGTCGCGGCCAGCATCTATCCCTCTCGCATCCGACCGTCGCGGATACGCTATGGTCTCTGATACGTCCATTCTGCATCATGATTTCTTACCATTATCTACCTTATTTTTGTCCATTATTCCAGGTTATCATACAATTCTTATGTTTATTCTCTCTGAATATGCAAGGTATATCACAAGGAGGGAAATATCTGGAAACTGGAATTCTGGACCGGAAAACCGAGAAAAAGGCAGAAAAATCACCAGTCTCAGAATGACCTGAAAATTTACAGAGAATATTTTTGGAATATTTAAGAATTTCTAGAGAAAAAATATACCAGAGAGGGGCTGCCAAAAGGCCACAAGCCAACTGGCCCCCCTGGGGGCGCGGCCAGATGTCTTGTGGGCCCCCTGCTGTCCCTCTGATGCCCCTCTTCTCCTATATGGTGGGTTTTACCCTAGAAAAATCATAAGCAACCTTTCGGTACGAAGCGCCGCCGTATCGAGGCGGAAACCTGCGTAGAGGCCCTTTTGCACTCCGGCGGTCAGATTCTACCGTGGAAATCCCTCTTCGGGGGGGGGAGATCGAAGCCATCATCATCACCAACGCTTCCTCCTTCATGGGAGGACCAATCTTCATCAACCTCTTCACCAGCACCATCTCATCTCCAACCCTAGGTCATCTCTTGTATTCAATCTTTGTCCCAAAACCTCAGATTGGTACACGTGGGTTACTAGTTGTGTTGATTACATCTTATAGTTGATGCTTGTTGGATTACTTGGAGGAAGAGATTATGTTCAGATCCTTAATTATCATTATTACTCCTCTGATCCTGAACATGTTGATGATGTGTGAGTAGTTACTATTGTTCCTGAGGACATGGGAGAAATCTTGTTATAAGTAATCTTGTGAAGTTGGTATGCGTTCGATATTTTGATGATATGTATGTTGTTACTTCTCTTAGTCGTGTCATGTGAACGTTGACTACATGACACTTGACCATGTTATGGGCCTAAAGGAAGTCTTTGTTGTGTAACAAGTAGATGATGGGTTGCGAGAGTGACAGAAGCTTAAACCCCAGTTTATGTGTTGCTTCATAAGGGGCTGATTTGGATCCACATGTTTCATGCTATGGTTAGATTTATCTTAATTCTTCTTTCGTAGTTGCGGATGCTTGCGAGAGGGGTTAATCATAAGTAGGTTGTTAGTTCAAGTAAGAACAACACCTTAGCACCGGTCCACCCACATATCAAATTATCAAAGTAGCGAATGCGAATTAACTCAACATGATGAACATGACTAGACAGAAATTCCCATGTGTCCTCAGGAGCACTTGCTTAATATAAGAGTACTTTCATGCCTGTCCTTTGCAACAAAAAGGATTGGGCTACCTTGCTGCACCATTGTTACTATTGTTACTTGTCACTTGTTACGAATTATCTTGCTACAAAACTATCTACCACTGTTACTCACAACACTTGCATAGAATACCTTGTTGAAAACTGCTTATCATTTCCTTCTGCTCCTCGTTGGGTTCGACACTCTTACTTATTGAAAGGACTACGATTGATCCCCTATACTTGTGGGTCATCAAGAATCTTTTCTGGCGCCATTGCCGAGGAGTGAAGCGCCTTTGGTAAGTGGAAATTGGTAAGGAAACATTTTCTATACGTGCTGAAATTTACTGTTGCTTGTCACTATGAGCAGTCACCCTTTGAGTGGCTTGTTCAGGGCATCTTCACCCCGAATGGAAGATGAGGAAATTGTTCCTCCACCTACTGCACCTACTGAAAATATTTATTATGAGCTCCTTTCTGGTATGCTTGAAAAACTATTTTGTGATCCTTATGATGGTACGACTCATCCTGATTTCCATTTGATATTCGTCGATGAGGTTTGTGGATTATTTCAGCTTGCAGGTTTGTCTAGGGATGAAGTTAAGAAGAAAGTTTTCCCTTTATCTTTGGAGGGAAAAGCATTAATGTGGTATAGGCTATTGGATAATATTAAATCATGGGATTGGAATTGCTTGAAGCTGGAATTTCGTCAGAAGTTTTGCCCAATGCATCTAGTTCACCGTGATCGGAATTATATATATAATATTTGGCCTCACAAGGGAGAAAGCATCGCTCAAGCTTGGGGGAGGCTTAAATCTATGATGCACACTTGCCCCAACCATGAGCTTCCAAGAGAAATGATTATACAAAAAATTTATGCTCGGCTTTCTCAGGATGATCAAAAATTATTGGATTCTTCTTCCTCGGGCTCATATATGAATGAAACTATTGAATTCAAGTGGGATCTTTTGGAAAGAATTAAACGCAACTCTGAATATTGGGAGCTCGACAAAGGTAACGAGTCAGGTATAAAACTTAATTTTGATTGTGTTAAATCTTTTATGGAAACCAACACCTTTCATGAGTTTAGCAAGAAATATGGTATTGACTCTAAAATTGTAGCTACTTTCTGTGAATCATTTGCTACTCATGTTGATCTTACCAAAGAAAAGTGGTTTAAATATCATCCTCCCATCCAACCACCATTAGAGAAACCAATTAAAATTGATAAAGAGGAGATAATTGTTAGTCATGCTGATCCTGTTGTTCCCACTATTTACATTGAGAAACATCCTTTTCCTGTTAGAATTCGGGAACATGCTAAAGTTACAACTGTGGTCAATAAAAGTCATGTTAGGACATCTACCCCTCCTGAACAAATAAATGTTGAACCTAAAGTTGCTATGATTAAGGACCTCTTAGTTGATAGTATTGATGGTCAGGTTATCTACCTCTGTGATGAAGCTGCTAGAATCGCAAAACCTGTTAGAAACGAGCGAGATGAGCTCGATAAGAATAAGCCAGTCGTAGGCATGCCTGTTGTCTCCGTTAAAATTGGATATCATTTTTATCATGGCTTGTGTGACTTAGGTGCTAGTGTCAATGCTATATCGTTCACCTTATATCAAGAAATTATGAATGACATAGCACCCGCTACTATTGAAGATATTGATGTTACTATTAAACTTGCAAACCGAGACACTATTTCGCCACTTGGGATTGTTAGAGATGTTGAATTTTTATGTGGGAAGGTCAAGTACCCCGCTGATTTCTTAGTTCTTGGTTCAAAACAAGATAACTTTTGTCCCATTATATTCGGTAGGCCTTTCTTGAACACTATTAACGCTGAAATCAATTGTGGTACTGAAAAGGTTAAAATAAGTTTCGGTGATGTGTCTCATGAATTTAATTTCTCCAAGTTTACTAATCAAATGCATGAGAAGGAATTACCTAGTAATGATGAAATGATTGGTCTTGCTTCTATTGTCGTACCTCCTACTGTTCCTCTAGAACAATATTTGTTAGACCATGAGAATGATATGCAGATTAATGAAAGGAAGGAAATAGATAGGATTATCCTCGAACAAACACCTATTCTCAAACACAACTTACTAGTTGATATTTTTGGGGATCCTCCTCCACCCAAAGGAGATCCCGTGTTTGAATTAAAGACTTTACCTGATACTTTGAAATATGATTATCTTGATGAAAAGAAGATATATCCCGTTATTATCAGTGCTAACCTTTCAGAGCATGAAGAAAGAAGATTAATATGGAACCAGACGCTAAACCTATTGTTGACCACCAACGCCGCTTAAATCCTAAGATGAAGGAACTGGTAAGAACTGAAATACTAAAGCTTCTGGAGGCAGGTATAATCTATCATATTGCTGATAGTAGGTGGGTAAGTCCTATTCATTGTGTTCCTAAGAAAGGAGGTATTACTGTTGTCCCTAATGATAAGAATGAGCTTATTCCACAAAGAATTGTAACTGGTTATAGGATGGTAACTGATTTTAGAAAATTAAATAAAGCTACTAAGAAAGATCATTACCCCTTGCCTTTTATTGATCAAATGTTAGAAAGATTATCCAAGCACACCTGCTTTTGTTTTCTTGATGGATATTCTGGATTTTCTCAAATACCTGTGTCAAAAGAAGATCAAGAGAAAACTACCTTTACATGTCCTTTTGGAACTTATGCTTATAGACGTATGCCTTTTGGTTTATGTAATACACCTGCTACATTTCAAAGATGCATGACTGTTATATTCTCTAACTTTTGTGAAAAGATTGTTGAGGTTTTTATGGATGATTTTTTCATCTATGGGACTTCTTTTGATGACTGCTTGAGCAATCTTGATCGAGTTTTGTAGAGATGTGAAGAAACTAGTCTTGTCTTGAATTGGGAGAAGTGTCACTTTATGGTTAATGAAGGCATAGTGCTTGGGCATAAAATTTCTGAACGAGGCATTGAGGTAGACAAGGCTAAGGTTGATGCGATAGAGAAAATGCCATGCCCGAAAGATATCCAAGGTATAAGAAGTTTCCTTGGTCATGCTAGTTTTTATAGGCGTTTCATTAAAGATTTCTCTAAGATTTCTAGGCTGTTAACTAATCTTCTTCAAAAAGATGTTCCTTTTGTTTTTGATGATGATTGTGTAGAAGCTTTTGAAATACTTAAGAATGCTTTAATTTCTGCACCTATTGTTCAACCACCCGATTGGAACCTACCATTTGAAATTATGTGTGATGCTAGTGATTATGCTGTTGGTGCTGTTCTAGGGCAGAGAGTAGACAAGAAGTTAAATGTTATACATTATGCTAGTAAAACTCTAGATTCTTCTCAAAGGAATTATGCTACCACTGAAAAGGAAATTTTAGCGGTTGTTTTTGCTTGTGATAAGTTTGGACCCTACATTGTCGATTCCAAAGTAACTATTCACACCGATCATTTTGCTATTAAATACCTTATGGAAAAGAAAGATGCTAAACCTAGGCTTATTAGGTGGGTACTTTTACTTCAGGAGTTCGACTTGCATATCATTGATAGAAAAGGAGCTGAAAATCTCGTAGCAGATAACTTATCTAGGATGGAAAATGTTCTTGATGACCCACTTCCTATTGATGATAGCTTTCCTGATGAACAACTTGCTGCTATAAATACTTCACGTAGTGCTCCTTGGTATGTTGATTATGCTAATTATATTGTTGCTAAATACATCCCACCTAGTTTCACATATCAACAAAAGAAAAAAAATTCTTTTATGACCTACGACATTACTTTTGGGATAACCCACATCTTTATAAAGAGGGAGTAGACGGTATTATTAGACGATGTGTACCTGAGCATGAACAGGAACAGATTCTTCGGAAATGTCATTCCGAAGCTTATGGAGGACACCATGCCGGTGACCGAACTGCACACAAGGTATTACAATCTGGGTTTTACTGGCCTACTCTTTTCAAAGATGCTCGTAAGTATGTCCTTTCATGCAATGAATGCCAGAGAGTTGGCAACATCGGTAAGCGTCAGGAAATGCCTATGAACTATTCACTTGCTATTGAACAATTTGATGTCTGGGGCTTTGACTTTATGGGCTCTTTTCCTTCCTCAAATGGGTATACTCATATTCTAGTTGCTATTGATTACATTACTAAATGGGTAGAAGCTATTCCAACTAGTAGTGGTGATCATAACACCACTATTAAAATGCTTAAAGATATTATTTTCCCGAGGTTTGGAGTTCCTAGATATTTAATGACTGATGGTGGTTCACATTTCATTCATGGTGCTTTCCGTAAACTTCTAGCTAAATATGATGTCAACCATAGGATTCATCCCCTTATCATCCCCAGTCTAGTGGTCAAGTTGAATTGAGTAATCGAGAAATAAAATTAATATTACAAAAGACCGTTAATAGATCTAGGAAGAATTGGTCTAAGAAACTAGATGATGCTCTTTGGGCTTATAGTAATGCTTATAAGAATCCTATGGGTATGTCTCCGTACAAAATGGTCTATGGGAAAGCTTGTCATTTACCTTCAAACTTGCCAGTGAGAAGAGGTTATTTGACATTAGCTCACTTGATGAATGGAGAACACAAGCCTATGAAAATGCTAAGTTATTTAAAGAAAAGGTTAAAAGATGGCATGACAAAAGGATTCAAAAATGATAATTCAATGTAGGAGACTTGGTACTTTTATACAATTCTTGTTTCAGATTTTTGCAGGAAAACTCCTCTCCAAATGGGAAGGCCCATACGTTGTTGAGGAGGTTTATCGCTCCGGTGCTATAAAAATCAACAACTTCGAAGGCAGGAACCCGACAGTGGTGAATGGTCAAAGAATTAAGCATTATATTTCAGGTGCTCCAATTAATGAAGAAACAAATATCATCCAAGTCATCACACCGGAAGAACACATCAAGGAATTCTTTCGGAACACTCCAGAAACCTAAAAAGGGGTAGGTATGTGGTACGGTAAGTAAACCGACTCCAAAAATTCCATAAAAATAATTTCTGTCATTTTTGGTATTTTAGAAAAATTACAAAAATAAAACGGAGTCGGAAAGACCCATGAGGGAGGCACAAGCCAACAGGTCGCCCCCCTGGGGGCGCGGCCAGATGGCCTGTGGGTCCCTCGTGTGCCCTCCGAACTCCGATTTCTTCTGGAACACGTATTCTGACCTAGAAAATTTCATTATATATACTCCCGGATGTTTTGACCACCGCATCGCGAGATTTTCCTCTGTTCTTGTTTCGAGCTGTTTTTCTGACAGATCTAGATCGCTATGACTTCGCCTTCGCCAACCAAGGATAGGTTCTTCGAGAAAGTCATCAATCCCTACCTGCCGGAGGTGATGAAGAACCCTCAAGCTATTGATATGCGTGAGGGGGTGCTCACCATCCGGACGTTCAAGGCCCCAAGAAGGAGGGAAGCAAGAAGGCCAGGCTTGCACAAGTGGAGCAGAGAATCTTCAAATGTCAAGGGATGGTTGAACGTGGCTTGAGTGGTAATCACTATGATCACGGACTTCATCCGTGAAAACAAGATGGACACCAAAAGCGTGGGGGAGGCTCTCGCCAAGCTTCAAGATCGAATTGAACACCTCCAGGATCAACTCTATCAACTCCAACTCCAAAACTATGAGTATGAATCCAGCTTTAAAAGGATGAGCCTAGCTGCTGATTTCAAGATCCCGGAGACCACGGTTTCTTTCCATGATGGGGAGCCTATGCCTTGGAAGATGGAAGATTTCCACACATCACCACCATCACCGAAGAACACCTGAGTACATGGGTATAGGCACAACCACTAGCTTGTTCCAAGCTTGGGGAAGGTGCCCCGGTATCGTATCACCATCACTTTTTCACCGCCATCTTTTATTTCAGTTTGATCCCTGGCTATTTAGTGGTTTAAGAGAAATAAAGTTTCAGATTTGCTTTGCTCAAAATTATGCTTTGAGTTCTACCTATCCTTGTAATCGACTGTGAGAGTTATATAATAAAGTTAGTTGAGATCGTGTGTCCCTTCTTCACTTGCACCCATCATCTTAGCAAGGTCATAAAAAGAATAGAAAAGAAAAATCATATGCCTATCTCTTGAGAAGTAAAGACTTCACATAGAAAAAGAGGTATAAGCAATAAGAAGTGTTGGAAACCAACAAACATAATGTTAGTAATTGATATGATCTATGCAAAAGTGTGGTAGAGAAGAGGAGATTTACATATAAATGTAATATCATGAACATCTTCTATGATTGTGAGATTCCATCAAAATATTACATAATGATCAAGTGTTGAAGTGGGACATGGAAGACAACATAATGATCATGTTTGTTTACATTTGCATAGAAGTTATATGGTATTGAATCCTTTAACATGTGATGCTTGCTTAGGACCTTTTGCTAGCCCAAAGATTCGCACTAAGTAGAGATACTACTTGTGCATCCATAACCATTAAACCCAGTTTCTTGCCATGAGAGTCCACCATACCTACCTACGGATTGAATAAGATCCTTCAAGTAAGTTGTCATTGTGGCGCAAGGCAATAAAAATTGCCTCTAATCATGTAAGATCCTTTATTGTAAGGGAAAGTAAGCTTTGTACGATCTTGTGATGGTGAAGTAATAAAAGCGACGGAATGCATAATAAAGTTCGCTATCATAAGGGGCAATATGAAGTGATATTCATTTATGTTAAGAGATTAAACATATCCAACAAATAAAATCTCATGACAACCTCTGCTTCCCTCTGCGAAGGGCCTATCTTTTACATTCTTACAAGTTTTATTTTCATGCAAGAGTCAATAATATTTCCTTTGTTCTTATTCTCCAAACTATTTAGTGGCAAGCATTATATGTTGAGGAAAGATTCAAACAAATATATCCAGCTGAATGTAAATGATCATGTTCCATAATTGTCGACATTATCCTTGAGGTAAAAAGGTTGGGTGGCAAGAACATTAAAACCCCCATCTTCCTATGTGTCCCGCGGAGTCACTTGTTCCAAAAATATGAAATGTATGTTAGCAATCATAGAAGGTTACCACATAGTTGAATATGTGAACTCGCTAGATATATAAGCTCTTACATAGACTCTTCTCTCGATTACAAAAGCTATGATTATCTCAAGGACTAATTGCATTGCTTGTTGGTTCTCAATAAAGATTATGCCCTATATTTCTTCAGTTGTGAATAGATTGTTACTTGTTCATGGGAGGTTATATGATTGAAAACTTCCTGCTATGATGATATTCATGATGCTCTCATGTCTGTATTCTATTTTTATCGACACCTCTCTCTCAAATTATGTGGTCATTATTTTAGAGTTCGGCTTTCGCTTGAGGACAATCGAGATCTAAGCTTGGGGGAGTTGATACGTCCATTCCGCATCATGATTTCTTACCATTATCTACCTTATTTTTGTCCATTATTCCACATTATCATACAATTCTTACGTTTATTCTCTTTGAATATGCAAGGTACATCACAAGGAGGGAAATGTCTGGAAACAGGAATTCTGGACCGGAAAACCAAGAAAAAGGCAGAAAAATCACCAGTCTCAGAATGACCTCAAAATATACGGAGAATATTTTTGGAATATT
Source organism: Elymus sibiricus (assembly GCA_039707655.1). Lineage (NCBI taxonomy): Eukaryota > Viridiplantae > Streptophyta > Magnoliopsida > Poales > Poaceae > Elymus > Elymus sibiricus. Next base: position 233,435,682 of record CM077667.1, on the reverse strand, counting down.
TAAGAATTTCTGGAGCAAAAATATAACGGAGAGGGGCTGCCAGCAAGCCACAAGCCAACTGGCCGCCCCCCTGGGGGCGCGACCAGATGGCTTGTGGGCCCCCTGCTGGCCCTCCGATGCCCCTCTTCTCCTATATGGTGTGTTTTACCCTAGAAAAAATCATAAGCAACCTTTTGGGACAAAGCGCCACTGTCTTGAGGTGGAAACCTGGGTAGAGGCCCTTTTGCACTACGGTAGTCAGATTCTGCCGGGGAAATCCCTTATCGGGAGGGGGAGATCTAAGCCATCATCATCACCAATGCTTCCTCCTTCGTGGGAGGACCAATCTTCATCAATCTCTTCACCAGCACCATCTCATCTCCAACCCTAGTTCATCTCTTGTATTCAATCTTTGTCCCAAAACCTCATATTGGTACCTGTGCATTAATAGTTGTGTTGATTACATCTCGTAGTTGATGCTTGTTGGATTACTTGGTGGAAGAGATTATGATCAGATCCTTAATTAACAGTATTACTCCTTTGATCTTGAACATGGTGATGATGTGTGAGTAGTTACTATTGTTCCTGAGGACATGGGAGAAGTCTTGTTATAAGTAATCTTGTGAAGTTGGTATGTGTTCGATATTTTGATGATATGTATGTTGTTACTTCTCTTAGTGGTGTCATGTGAATGTCGACTACATGACACTTCACCATGTTATGGGCCTAAGGGAAGTCATTGTGGAGTAACAAGTAGATGACGGGTTGCGAGAGTGACAGAAGCTTAAACCCTAGTTTATGCGTTGCTTCATAAGGGGCTGATTTGGATCCACATGTTTCATGCTATGGTTAGATTTATCTTAATTCTACTTTCGTAGTTACGGATTCTTGCGAGACGTGTTAATCATAAGTAGGTTATTAGTTCAAGTAAGAACAACACCTTAGCATCGGTCCACCCACATATCAAATTATCAAAGTAGCAAACGCGAGTTAACTCAACATGATGAACATGACTAGACAGAAATTCCCATGTATCCTCTGGAGCACTAGCTTAATATAAGAGTACTTTCAGACCTGTCCTTCGCTACAAAAAGGATTGGGCTACCTTGCTGCACCATTGTTACTATTGTTACTTGTCACTTGTTACGAATTATCTTGCTACAAAACTGTCTACCACTATTACTCACAGCACTTGTAGAGAATACCTTGTTGAAAACTGCTTATCATTTCCTTCTGCTCCTCATTGGGTTCGACACTCTTACTTATTGAAAGGAGTATGATTGATCCCCTATACTTGTGGGTCATCAGTCTCCTCGAGTGACCCCTCAAGCGGTATCTCCGACGACGACGAATCTCTCACCAGCCAGAAATTTGCCTCTCTTCTCTCTAGCTCAACTAGGCTTAGGGTTTTGTTTCGGAATTGGGGATTTCAAAGCGGCAGGCCCATTTGGGCCATTTCTTTCGCTTGTAGCTCCCTAGGACAATCACTTCCATGGAATGGAGAGGGGTAGCTGAAGACCTGCCTGTTCATGGTCAACATCAATTTCAATCCGTGAAGTTACGAGCTTTTGAATCTGGGTACAGTGGGAGGAAGTTTCTGGGACGTGCAAAGAAGGTAAGCCTAACTCTCATTGTTAGAAATCATGTGTTATATTAGGTGTGATTCAGACACTTTCTGTGTGCTATTTGATTCTGGATGTGATTAAGACACTATCATAGTTTTAACCTGAAGGCATATTGACAGCAAGAAAACTATGTGCTACATGAGTTATCATTGCATGAAAATTTACAGCAAGTTAGTACACATGAAGCACTAAATTTCATTCAACACGAGAAAGGTCTAATTATGCACAGAAACATGGCTAGCATCAACACTGTTCGAGCGTACACACACCTCGGTTGTCAGGTGGCTGAACCACCTCAAACATGGCAATCTAAAATAAAAAGATTCTTAGACTTACTGAAAAAAACATGGTGCAAGACAGTAGTTTTTAACAGATTGGAATGTTTGACAGCATAATGTACGTAGTTGTCACTATTAATTATATATCATTCAAACACTATCGATGTGCATCCTGTACTACAAAGACTGTTGCATTTATATTTAGCTTCCTGGTACAATTGGCAATTTGTTATTACACATGATAGAAACAGAGGAGGGATGAGTACCAGAGCATCCTACTACGAAGACTCTTCGAGCAGAACCATGGCATGGCCGATGAAGACCCATGTAATCACAGTTCTAACCAAATGTCTGAAGCAGAATTTGAAAAGCTACTTTCTAGTCAGAAAGTAGACCCATTTGAAGCACGCAAGTACAAGCATGCCAGCCATTTCTTGTTGGCGAATACTTTGATGAGTGTAGTTCCAGTTGTCGTAAGTTACATAAATATTGCATGGACATAATGTCAAAAGGAGAAGATCATAACATTGTGCAATTGCACTACGACCGTAGGCATTTCTTTCATGATGCAGGTACCATCAGTGTGGAATTCAAGGACTTTCATCTCTTCTTCAACTTTGATAAGCTTGCTGCCACTCCTGTCAAATGCTTGATGTTGTAAGTACTTCACAAACTTTGTGATCAACTTCTCCATACAAGGCTGTAAATGAAAAAAAGCTAATTGTATTGTATTCCTCTCAGGGGATTGACATGTAACAGCCCAAGACCGACGCTTCAGAAGCTTCCCGTTGTTTTCCATTCTCGTCGTGTGATTCGTTTGTTTGTCGCATTCATCATTGCATCATTCGCATCATCTGCATAGCATCGGCAACTCCGTTGCCATCATTTTTCAAAAAACCGCATCCGTTCGTAGTCGCCGGTTCTCTCCGTTCTTGTCGTTGTCCGTTTTGAGACCAACCACACACGCACGCGCCCGCGGCATCGTAAAATATTGTTTTCAAAAGTGTGTTTAAAACTTTCTTGGATTGGGACGAAAGTTGGCGTGCGGTCTTGTTAAATTGTAGGTGGACCGCCTGTCAAATTTCGTCGCAATCGGGGGTCGTTTGATACCCGAACGGTCAACCATAGCGGCACCGTCATCGGTTTATTCATCGGACGTTTTCGGTGTTTCTAAAACCCTCTCACGGGCCGCAAACTTCCCTCTCTTCTTGGCCCAACCACCTCTCCATAGCCCACTAGCCCAACCTAGCCCCCTCCGTTCGTGGCCATCGGATCGCGGTCGGACGGACGAGATCCAACCCCCCCCCCCCATAGTCCATTCCCTATATAAAACCACCCCATGGAGACACCCCTCTCACTCTCTAGGGTTTCCCCCATGTAAAAATTGCCGCCACCCCCCTCAAAACCCCCACCTTCTGGCTCCACCTCCTCCCAATCCCGAAACCCTAGCCCCCAAGCCAAATTTGGCCCTCAGATCTGAAATCTGGGGCTCAGATTTCGTCTTCTAGCTCCGCCCGGACATTGTCCACCCCTGGTCGGACGTGTCCGCCCGACCTCAGGGATCCAAGCCGCCGCCGCTAGACATGTCCGCGACCGCCGCAGCTCCGCAACCCGTCGCCGCCGGCCCGAGCTGCTCGCCGTAGCCGCCGGTTGCGCCCTCGGCCGCCCCGTCGCCGGATCCGGGCCCCGCCTCGCCGGATCCGCCGTCCCCGCGCCACTGCTCCTCCTTGCCGGAGACATGGCTCCGCCGCGCCGCCCTTGCCTCCCACCGGAACTCGACCCCGTGCCGGCCGACCACCTCGCGCCGCCGTCGGAGCCCGCCTCCGCCAGCCCGTGCGCCGGCCACAGCCAGCCCCCCTCGCCGCCATGGGCGCTGGCCGGAGCGCCGCCGGCCGCCGCATCGCCCTGGCCTCGTTCTGATCGGGGTCGGGAGGAGGCCCCACCCCCGATCCATCGCCCGTTGACCCGTGCGTGGGTAGCCCCCAGCCGCCGTCGGCCCAGCTCGCCGCGCCAGCCTCTCCACCGTTCGGGCCAAGTCCCAGGGTGAGCGCCCCCAGCTCATCTATCCGTTGCCTAGCGCGTGGTTTTGTTATATGATGCTCACTCTAGTTTGGCCCACCATGCTCCAGATTTGGCCCCGTAGCTTTTCTGTTAAATATGCCTTGTGCACATATTAGTTACCTAGCGCTTAGATCCTATTCGGGCCCTATTGCAGATTCGGCCCGCGTAGCGGGTTTTTTTTTCAGTATGCGATTTTGACAATTAATCTTGAGCATTATAATTTCAGAAAAATGCCATATTTTGCATTGCTCATAGATAAATATCCGTGCATCGCATGTAATAACTTTATATATGTAAAACATGTAGAATTTCGTGTAGATTCACAATATCTCACTTTCATCCATGTATAAAATGTTTGACATGCTGTTTTCTTGTATTTTGCATAAATGTCATGAATTGCATTGCGCATAAACATTTAACCGTGCATTGGAATTAATCAAACCATATATGTAAAATGTGTAGATTAAATATACCGCATTTTCATGCATGGGAAAAATGTTTAATGTGATGGTTGCATTTAATTTGCGTACATAACTTGCTAAAAACGGTTTATGTCCTAATCTCACATAAATGTTGTGTCATTTTTTTATAGTGAAAACCCACATATTATATATGATTTTGGGGTAGAAAAATCCATAGAATTTACCTGTACAATTAGTTTTGTCATTTTAGTATTTTTGGTGTGCATGATTATTTTGCTATGATGCCCTTTTGTTTATTTTGTGTGAATTAATCCATGCATATTTTGAAATAGTTGCTAACATGAGATATGCCCTTGGACATGTGTGCTAGGCCCTGGTATTTTTGGTTGCTATGGAAATGCATGTTTAGGTGTTATTTTCTTGTTGCCAACATGCTATAAAATACTGCTGTTTGGAGGGTCCAAAATATTTTTAAGTCTGAAAACTGTTATTTTGTTGCCATGTTGTCATGTGAATTGCTATTGATCTAGGAGTCTTTTGTGGTTGCTCCCAAGGAGTCTTTTGTTAATCATGTTGTTGTCTACCAGGTTGTGTCTTTTGATGCCATGTATAGGATTTGCATCATAGTTATATTCATTGTCCAACATGTCAATCTGTTAAAAACTGCTGCACATGTCTACTCTAATTTTCACTAAGTCTGAGAATCTGTTTTCTTCAAAATGCCATGTGATGCTAGCCATGATTCTATGCATCATTAGACCTTGCCACCATGGAATGAATTGTAGTGCATCATGTCCTCTACCATGCTGTAAAGTTTCATGCCAATATATGACCTGTAGCATATAGTTTTGCTGCTGCCAATATACCTCCATGAAAATCTGCTATGCTAAAAACTGTTATTTTCACTAAGTCCTAATCTGCTATATTTTATTGCCATGTTGTGAGCTTCCTACCATGTGATCCATGACTCTTTTGAGTGTCAAATGTGAAGATGAAATGAAGTGTGTGTTATATGCTACTGCCCCATGCTTAGTTTGTGCATTTTAGAATCTTGTAGCTTGTTGTTTTCAAGTGTGCAATATGCTATGTTGCAGTTTTGGCCAGATTTCAAAAAAACTTGTGTTGGTTGTTGTGGTTGAACCGTAACTCCGTTTTAAGCATGTCCTATATGAAACTTGCTTAGAATCTCATGTAGTTTCATAATATCTTGTTGAATCCATGATTTGAGATGTTTATGGTTGATTTTTGCTTGCATTTTGCATTCATGGCATATTATCTTGTGATGGTCATATCTTTTAGGCCGTAGCTCCGTTTTATATGATCTATATATGTAAATCGACTAGAATGACGAGTAGAATCGCATTGTGAACTTTATTTCCCTGTTTAATAAATATAAAACATGGTTAGTTCAGATCTGGACCAAATTCATAATTTGCATATGAGGTCGCTTCGGAAATACTATAAGTTGTTTCCGACCTCATTTAAGATGCCTAGATAGTGTAGTTTCATTATGCTTCACTTCTCGCCATGTTTAATAACATTTAATATTGTTGTGTAAATAAACGAGAGTGAACTAAATGACTCGAATGTGGAGTTTCGTCAATATGCAACTCGTTGCATATTGAGCTTCACTTAATGTGTAGTATTTGATTGTTGTGATTGCCATGCCTTGCATAACCAAACCGAACATGCATCATGTTTGTTTGCGCATCATGTCATGCATATGTTGTGGTGTTGATCATGTGTTGATTGTTGTTTCCGTATTGCTTCTTCTCGATAGAGTTCCAAAAGCGTTCGGAGTGTGAGGATTCGTTCGACTACGTTGGCTCGTCTTCTTCATGGATTCGTTCTTCTTCCAAGCGGGATCTCAGGCAAGATGATCATTTCCCTGGATACCATTACTATCATTGCCACGCTAGTTGTCTCGTTTCTATCGCTTGTCTCGCTACCTACCACTTGTTTGTCAAGCCTCCCAAAATGCCATGATAAGCCTCTAACCCCTCCACATCCCGGCAAAACATTGTTTGGCTATGTTACCGCTTGTTCATCCCTTCTTATAGCGTTGCTAGTTGCAGGTGCAAGTTCTTTCCATGTGCAACATGGATATCCTTATTGATATATCACAATATTATTGCTATTTAATTTAATGCACATATATACTTGGTAAAAGGTGGAAGGCTTTGCCTTTTGCTCGGTGTTTTGTTCCACTTTTTCCGCCCTAGTTACTTGTGTACCGGTGTTATGTTCCATATTGAGCGCTCCTAACATACTTGGGGTTGTTATGGGGACCCCCTTGATTTTCGTTTTAGGATAAAGCTTGTCTGGCAAGGCCCAACATTGGTACTATATTTGCCTAATAACAACTAAAATTGCATAGGGACCCGCGGGCACCCGCGGATAATTAATCAACAACCCGGGCCAGTGCTCCTCATGAGTGTTGGTCCAAAATAGAGCACTGTGCGGGGCCACCTCGGGGCAACTCGGGTGATGTCTATCAGGCCACTGTACACTAGCTCATCTGGTTGTGTCCTGAGAACGAGATACGCGGCTCCTATCGGGTTCGTCGACACGCCGAGCGGCCTTGCTGGATTTGTTTTACCTTTCTCGAACGTCTTGCGCGAGGAATTCCGAGAATACTTTGGGCTATCTCGAGGTTGTGGTTTTCCTATGGAATTTCCTAGGAGATCACGGGATCCATGGTCGAGGTTATTCCCGCGGCGTGTGGTTAGTTTGTGATGGATGAATTGGAGCACCCCTGCAGGGTTAAATCTTTCGGAAAGTCATGCCCGCGGTTATGTCGCAACTTGGAAACTTTGTTTAACACCCGGTCATAGCAAAACTTGAAGTAAACTCAAATAAAATACACTAACCGTGTGCGTAACCGTGACTTTCTCTTCTCGTGATTTCTGAACCGAGAGAAAACACGGTGGGGTTATGTTTGACTCGTAAGTAGGTGTTCAGAATCTCTTAGTGATCATTACTAGTTCACGTCCGTTTATGCAACGATCATCCCCCTTTATTCTTGTACTCCTAAGTTAGCCACTCAAATAAATGCTTAGTGCTTGCTGCAGCCTCACCACTTAACCATACCTCACCAATTAAGCTTTAATAGTCTTGATACCCTTGGAAATGAGATTGTTGAGTCCCTGTGGCTCACAGATTATTACAACAACAGTTGCAGGTACAGGTAATGCGATGATTTGACGTGAGTGCGATGCTTGTTTCTTTTGGAGTTCTTCTTCATCGATCATAGGATGGGTTCCAGGCCGGCAGCATGGGATAGCAAGTATGGATGTCATTTTATCGTTTGATTTCATCCGTAGTCGGACCCTGCTCTTATGTATGATGTTTGAATATGTTGTTGTATTGATGTGATCTTGCTTTAGGTTGTGGCGAGTGTAAGCCAATTCCATATACTCATCTCTTCTTTAAATGTACTTGTAATGATATCCATTCTTGTGAAATGACGAGATGCGCTTCTATCCCTGTCGAGGCCCTCGAGCCAAAATAAGGATATGATCGCATCTTGGGCATTACAAGTTGGTATCAGAGCAGTACCGACCTAGGAGCCCCCTTGATTGATCGAACTTGGCCGAGTCGAGTCTAGTGAAAAACTATTTTGAGTCCAGTTATATATCGGAGAGTAGGATTCTTTTTGCTCCTCTTCTATGCTCTTGTCAGGAATCCTGACGTAGGAATTTTAATTCTACACCTCTTCTCACTCAAATTTTTTTAGGATCACGCGGGTATTTTGGAAACTCTATGATGTCGATGTGACCGGAATTCTGTTCTTGGTGCCTCCCGACCGTATGGATTGGACCCAGGGAGTTGAGCTCCAGGGGATTCTTTACACATCGCTATCGTTCAGTTTCCTTAATATCTCAGGACGCGGATGTTCGAAATTGCTTCAATACTACTCGTGGTGCGAAGAGTGTGCGGCACCCAGTACTGGGGAGCGGGATCACATGTACAACCATGTTTAGTATCGTTGTGATCACGAGGGTCTGAGGTAGATGAGTTTCCGAGGTTTCTCGGGTTATGTGTTGACGGATGTGATACACAGTGGGTAGTATTATTGCTAGGAGTTGAGTGATTTATTCGGTAATTTATCCGTGTATCTGTTGGACCAGATTGCATAACCAGGAAGATTTCGGGAGTTTTCAGGTGGGAATTCAACTAGTTACCTAGGATTATCCTTCCAACAAATACATAATGGGATATGTATTTGTTTCTGGCTTAATTTGCAAGCCTCATCCTTTGTTTTGTCGGACTATGGTAATTCGAGTTGCTTCGATGTCAAGTGGTGATTTCATATCTTTTCTAAGTGATGTTCTCATATTTCTATGGGAATGCCAATCCTTTTAATCGACCGGAGTTGTCATGAAATTCTTTTCTATCCGGAGTTCTTCTCTTCAAGACAATTCAATCCTTTCCAATATTTGCAAGATCAATCCGCATATTTCTTTTCGGAGTTCGTTTCATCCGTCCTAAGTTTTCTTTGTTTTTTCCCACCCTCCCGCCCTTTTTCTTCATTGATTAAATTATCATCCAAGTGCCCTTCTTTTCATTTGATGCTTCCGCTATATTGTCTTCCATACTGTATCTGGTGATTCATTGTGAAGATCCTGAAAGTGCTAAGTTAATCATTCTTCGTTCTTGTTTTCTTTTCCGGTGGATTCGATTCAACCTCTCGGTGTTCATCATATCATTTTCATCTGTTAAATGTTTTCATGTCGGAAGTTCTTATCAAGCCTCTCTTGTTTAGTCATCTCTCGTTGTTCTATCCGGAGTGGCAAGATATCTCAGAAGATTCGTGTTTCCGTTCAAATCCTTTCAATTATTTCGAGGTTCTCACCTCATCAAGTTCTTAATTTGTAACGGTGCCATCTGTTTTCCAATTGTTTTAACGGAGTTTTCTTTGAGTAGGCCCATAACCCACAGGTTTATCCCAGGATCTTACCTGGCTCTTCTAATCTTTTTTCGAAGATCTCAAGTTCTTTGCATATATGACATAAGAATGAATTTCATCAGTCATATGCCTTCTCTAGGATAGTTTTCAAATTATTTATTTTTTTCATCATTGGCTCAACCTTTCCTTATTCATTGATCCGGAGTATCTCAATAATTCTTGGTGGTGTTTCTCGCCATCATTCTCATCACTGAAGACCGAAGGAGAGTTTCTCTTGAGTCCTTGTCTGTTCTTTCGAAGATTCGTGTTTTTAGCTTGAAGCTATCATCTTGAATTGGATTTGATCATGAGTAATTCCTCCCATATCTATCCGGAGAATTTCAATGTGGTGTTCATTTCTCGATCCTCCGAAGGCCATCATTTCAGAAGATTTCTTCATCCTCAGCTTTTAGCTTTCGTTCTCAAATTCTTCTCAATTGTTGTCCCTTCGTTCGTATCTTAATTATTCCAGTGCTTTGTTCAAGTTTTTTGCTAGACGGATCATGATCTCTTCGTTCTCATGTATTCCATTCATTCGTAGTATTCCCATTCATTTGCAAATTCTTACCGGTGTTTCGTTCAAGATTTCTTCAAGTGTGCGATATCTCTCTTCAATCTTATCAAGAAGAACAAGTCGTATGCCAAATCCGTTGCTTGTCAACAATTTAACTTGATGAAGGATAACCATAAAATAATTCTTATTCTTGTTTCATCAGTTAATTCTAATCCTTCTTCCGGAGTTGTTCATGATATCAAATTCTTGATTTCAGGTGTCCTCATCTTTCCTTTCCGAAGTCAAGTTTTCTCAAGTATCTCGAAGCTTTATCTAAATCATTGCAAGGCTTCAACTCTTGTTCTTTTCAACCTTCATTTGTTTTCTATTATCATTTTCTATCCGGAGATCTTCATGGAGGCTCTACATGGTAGTTCATCAAATATTTCTTTCATTCTCAAAGTGTTCTTCAAGATTCTTGTGGTAGTTTCTCAAGTATTCTTTATCTTGCATTTCAAGTGCAATTCATTCTCCCTTATCTTTTGAGGTGGTGTTATAGCATTCTTGATTCATGAGGAGTCTCGAAGAGAATTTGTCAAGAATGAGTTATCTAAACCCATCATTTTCTTCCTTGGAGTTATCTTGGATTGGATTTCACCAAAAGCATGTCCTAAGGATTGTTCCTATCATGGTGCTTATCAATGATCCAACTTCTCAATGTATCCTCTCGGTGAAAGAAATTTTCTTATCTTGTTGTTCCCAAGCAATCAATTGTTTCCGTTAGTGTCCGGTTGTCACCTCATCATTTTGAGATGTTACCAAAAGCCCACAACAAGCTTATTCTTTTCGTTGTTGATTTTCCAACAACTCCATTCAATCCTTCTTTGTAAGGTTGCTTTTCAATTCAATTATGAAGAAAGTTGTAATTTCCTTATCCATTCTTTGCTTCTCAATGATCTAGCTTCTATTCTTTTTTATGGAGGCGTTGTCATGTGGATCTCTTCGAATCATCATCTCGTTTTGTCAAGATCATGTTCTTTCCTTGCTTGTCCATTTAACAGGAGTGTTGTGCCCTCTTTCCAGGTTCTTCAATCTTATGAAGTTTTGCCTCTCTTTCCTGCCGAAGTGCTGCCCAAATTTCTTTTGAATTCTTGCTTGTTCCTTGTGTCATTCTTCATCTCTTTGTAACCTTCAAGGTTCGTTGGCTTCACTCATTTGTCAAAGAAGCACCTAAGTTTTACCTCATCCTTTCTTCTTCCACTTCCCCTTCTCATTACAAGATCTCGGGTCGAGACCTCTTGTCAGTGGAGGAGAGTTGTAACAGCCCGAGACTGACGCTCCAGAAGATTTCCGTTGCCTTCGTGTGATTCGTTTGTTTGTCGCATTCATCATCGCAACATCCACATTGCATCGGCACTCTGTGGCCGTCAGTTTTCAAACTTGCATCCGTTCATAGTTGTCGGTTCTCTCCGTTCGTGTCGTCAACCGTTTCGAGACCAACCACACACGCACGCGCCCGCGACATCTTTAAAATATTGTTTTCAAAAGTCCGTATAAAATATTCTCGAATTGGGTCAAAAGTTGGCGTGCGGTCTTGTTTTATTGTAGTTAGACCGCCTGCCAAATTTTGTCGCAATCAGAGGTCGTTTGATACCCGAACGGTTGACCGTAGCGGCACCGTCATCGGTTTAATTATCGGACGTTTTTCACGGTTTAAAAAACTCTGTCACAGGCCGCAAACCTCCCTCTCTTCTCAGCCCACACCCCTTTTGGAAATATGCCCTAGAGGCAATAATAAATTGGTTATTATTATATTTCCTTGTTCATGATAAATGTTTATTATCCATGCTATAATTGTATTGATTGGAAACTCAAATACATGTGTGGGTACATGGACAACAATGTGTCCCTAGTAAGCCTCTAATGGACTAGCTCGTTAATCAAAGATGGCTATGGTTTCCTAGCCATGAACAAGAGTTGTCATTTGATGATGGGATCACATCATTAGGAGAATGGTGTGATGGACAAGACCCAAACTATGAACGTAGCATATGATCGTGTCAGTTTATTGCTATTTTTTTCTGCATGTCAAGTATGTGTTCCTCCGACCATGAGATCATGTAACTCACTAACACCGGAGGAGTACCTTGTGTGTATCAAACGTCACAACGTAACTGGGTGACTATAAAGATGCTCTACAGGTATCTCCGAAGGTGTCTATTCAGTTGACATGGATCAAGACTGGGATTTGTTACTCCGTGTGACGGAGAGGTATCTCAGGGCCCACTCGGTAATACAACATCACAATAAGCCTTGCAAGCAAAATGACTAAAGTGTTAGCCACGGGACCTTGTATTACGGAATGAGTAAAGAGACTTGCCGGTAACGAGATTGAACTAGGTGTAGAGATACCGACGGTCAAATCTCGGGCAAGTAACATACCAATAAACAAAGGGAACAGCGTACGGGATTAACTGAATCCTTGACATAGAGATTCAACCGATAAAGATCTTCATAGAATATGTAGGAACCAATATGGGCATCCAGGTCCCGCTATTGGTCATTGGCCGTAGAGGTGTCTCGGTCATGTCTACATAGTTCTCGAACCCGCAGGGTCTACACACTTAACGTTTGGTGACGATATAAGTATAGTCGAGCTATTATGTTGGTGACCGAAGGTTGTTTGGAGTCCCGGATGAGATCTCGGACGTGACGAGGAACTCCGGAATGGTCCGGAGGTGAAGATTGATATATAGGATGAAGGGAATCGGAGTCCGAAAGGGTTCCGGGGCATACCGGGGAACGAAGGGAATGCCGAAAGGGGTTTCGGGGTGTCCCGGCAAGTGTTGGGGGGGGCATGGGCCAAGGAGAGGGGCACACCATCCCACAAGGGGCTGGGCACCGCGCCCCACCTCAGCCCACTCGGCTGGGAGGTGGACCCCACCCCCTAGCGCCGCCGGCCACCCCTGCCTTGGGAGGCAAGGCGCCTAGGGGGGGCACCCAAACCCTGGCCGAACCACCCCTAGCCGTCGGCCCCTAGGGGGAAACGCTAGGGCGCCCCTCCTCCTTCCTTCCCCCTATATATAGAGAGGTAGAGAGAGGGGCAGACACACCAGATTGTGTTACGGCGCTGCCCCCTCTCTCCCTCGTAGTTCTTCTCCTCTCATATCGCGCGGCGAAGCCCTGCTGAGCTGTCACCACCACCACCTCACCATGCTGTCGTGCTGCCGGAGGGCTCGAGTTACTACTTCACCATTGCTCGTTGGATCGAGGAGGTGAAGGCGTCATCAAGCCGTACGTGTGTTGAACGCGGAGGTGCCGTCCGTTCGGCACTTGATCGTGAGTTCGTGGGACGGCTTGCGATTTGGATTGCGGAGACGTTCGACTACATCAACCGCGTTTCTTAACGCTTCCGCTTAGCGATCTACAAGGGTATGTGGATCCGATCTCCCCTCTCGTAGATGCTCATCTCCATGGATAGATCTTGTATGTGCGTAGGGAAATTTTTGTTTCCCATGCAACGTTCTCCAACAGTGGCATCTTGAGCTAGGTATATGCGTAGATGAGATCTCGAGTAGAACACAAAGGAGTTTGTGGGCGTTGATATTCAGATTACTTCCCTCCTTAGTCTTTTCTTGATTCAGCGGTATTGTGGGATGAAGCGGCTCGGACCAACCTTACTCATCCACGTACGAGAGACCGGTTCCATCGACTGACATGTAACTTTGTTGCATAAGATGGCTGGCGGGTGTCTGTCTCTCCCACTTTAGTTGAATCGGATTCGGCAAAGGCGGTCCTCGTAGAAGGGGAAATAGCAACTTGTATATCACCGTTGTGGTTTTGCGTAGGTAATAATCGTTCTTGCTAGATACCCATACCAGCCACGTAAAACATGCAACAAAAAATTAGAGGACGTCTAACTTATTTTTGTAGGGTATGATGTGATATGATATGGCCAAAAACATGATGAGATATATGTGATGTATGAGATGATTATGTTTTGTATAGATTATCATGACTTGCATGTCGTTCAGTACGGCAACCGGCAGGAGCCATAGGGTTGTCTTTAATTAATTATGTGGCTTGCGTGTCACTCATTGAGCGCTATGTAATGCTTTACTTTATCGCTAAGCGGTAGCAATAGTAGTAGAAGCATGGTTGGCGCAACAACCCCGATGGCGACACGTTGATGGAGATCAAGATGATGGAGATCATGGTGTCATGCCGGTGACGATGTTGATCATGCCGGTGCTTTGGAGATGGAGATCAAAAGCACAAGTTCATGGCCATATCATGTCACTTATGATTTGCATGTGATGTTAATCCTTTTATGCACCTTGTTTTGCTTAGGACGACGGTAGCATTATAAGGTGATCCCTCACTAAAATTTCAAGATAAAATTGTGTTCTCCCCGAGTGTGCACCGTTGCGAAAGTTCGTCGTTTCGAGACACCACGTGATGATCGGGTGTGATAGACTCTACGTTCGCATACAGCGGGTGAAAGCCAATGTTGCACGTGCGGAACACTCGGGTTAAACTTGACGAGCCTAGCATGTACAGACATGGCCTCGGAACACAAGAGACAGAAAGGTCGAACATGAGTCATAGAGTAGATATGATCAACATGAAGATGTTAACCATTGAAACCACCTCATCTCACGTGATGATCGGACTTGGGTTGGTGAATTTGGATCATGTAGCACTCGGATGACCGGAGGGATGTCAATTTGAGTGGGATTTTTTAAGTAATATGATTAACTAAACTCATTATCTTGAACAATAGTCTAAGTTGTCTTTGCAAATTTTATGTTGTAGATCAATGGCTCGCGCAGTAGTTCCCCTGAATTTCAATGCGTTCTAGAGAAAGCTAAGCTGAAAGATGATGGAAGTAACTTTGTGGACTGGGCCCGTAATCTGAGGATTATCCTCACGGCTTCCCAAAAGGCTTATGTCCTTGATGCACCACTCGGTGAGCCACCCACTCCAGTTTCGTCTCTAGATGTTGCGAACACCTGGCAGTCGCGTTCGGATGATTACTCAATAGTTCAGTGTGCTATGTTGTATGGCTTAGAGCCGGGTTCAAAGGCGTTTTGAACGTCATGGAGCATATGAGATGTTCCAGGAGTTGAAGTGATGCGGAGCATCCCACCATCATCCCCATGAAGACTACACCATCAAGCCAACCCACAAGTGGTCCTATGACAAGAGCACGCGCACACGACATTGGAGCTAAGGTGAATTCACTCCTCTTCGAGTTTGACTTGAATAGCGGAGGGACTTGGATGATACCTCACAATGAAACCCTGTGCATCCTTAGGTACGAGGAAGACGACCACAAAGGATCAAGGAAGCGCCCCCAAGATCAAGGCCAAGAGGAAGAAGGAGCAAGGAGAAGGGCCTACCTGCAGTTGGTCGGATCATCCGGACCCCGGTCCGGATCGTCCAGAGGAAGCCCGGATCGTCCGGACCCCGGTCCGGATCATCCGAATAATCCCCAAACAGAACCGGACAAAGTGCCCCCGAAGCCGGATCATCCGGACCGGCGTCCGCATCGTCCGGGAAATACATGACCGAACCGGCTGGAGGGACCCCGAAGCCGGATAATCCGGACCCCAGTCCGGATCATCCGAAAGATGCCCGGACCCCGGTCCGGATCATCCGACCTTTGCCTGTGCGCACCAATGGGCCTCGGGCCTTGTATCTCGCCCCACTTACCCCTTCGCCCCTAGCACTATATATACTCCTCTCCCACGTCCGAATTAGGGTTAGCTTATGTTTAGCAAAGACCATTGTTGAGCATAGCTCCATTACTTCCTTCTCCCATGGAGATTGACCTCCAGCGAGAGAAGATCCAAGGATGCCAAGGCCCCTCTAAGGGAAGATCCTAAGGGATTCAAGACCTCCTCCTTTGGACTGAGGAGACTATCGTTACGTGTATCCTTTTATTGATCGTGGATCTTGTGTCTCGTGTACTCGTGTGATTCTAGTGGATGTGTGATCGAAGGTTGTCCTTGAGTGTTTAATTTCCTCTCGTGTTTCTCTCATGTTCTTTGTGTTCCTCGTGAGATCCCCTCCAATTCATGAAAGATCGACGCACACGGGCGTGCCCCGTATCATATTGGTATCAAGAGCCAAGGTTTCTCATGAATTTGGAGTCTCCCCCTTCGTTTGCAAGCCAATTTTGTTTTGTTTTGACCTAATTTCGGAAATCCCCACAAAAATAGCCATACCCAAAATTTCTTGGATTTGTTGGATTTGAGGAGATTTTGTTGATTTGGATCCATGGATTTCATTGTGAGCCCGTGGATCTAGCTTTCCCCCTTCATTCCCATCATTTTCCTCCATCAAATCTCCCAATTTTTGCCAAAAATTTTTTTGTGTTCATCCCCAATTTTGAGAGTTCTTCCCAGATTGGATCGGATCGAGATCCCCGGATCATCTGGACAGGCACCTGGATCATCTGGCTGACCGCCATCCCGGATCATCCGGACCCCCACCCGGACATCCGGCCTCCCATCAGCCCGGACATCTGGACCAACTCCCGGACATCCGGACAGGGCCTGACAGCAGGGCATCTTCGCCTTGTTGTGTGCTTTTTCATCGTGTTCTTCCACCATTTTTCCGCAAACCTTCTTCGATTTTTTCCGCACCGTTTGCATTTGAGATTTTGAGTTGCGAGCATCGCCACTTCCTAAGGTGTTTCGGCTAATTAGGAGTGGTTCTTCATCGACATCGCTGCTCATCATCGTCCCGGTTCGTCACCGACCAACTCTTCGTTGATACTACACCATAAGCAAGGACGGTAACCGCGACGACACTCTTCACTATACCCTTGCCATTGCATTGTTACCCCGAGCCTATTTGTGTTACTTGCCTATCGAGACTTGCCATTGAGTATTGTTGGGCTACGCTACTTATGCACTTTAGTGATACATACTCCGCATAGCTTCATTTGTGTGCATATATCTTAGTATCATCTTTTGTGTTACAACATAGTACCCGCATACATAATTGCTATCTTGGTGTGCACGTCCCACATTGTGATAATACAAAACATCATTGCAAAAGAATATAGAAGCAAGAGCAAAAGAGCAAAAGACAAATAGCATCACAAGTTTCGCATAGCATATTTGATCATCTTGGATCATTTGAGCGAGTGACACGTGCCGCATACACATATAGCAAGTCGGGAATAGGAAGACGACACGTTTGGTTCATTTTAGGGTGTGCACAAGTGTGTATCATGCCCATTGGAGCAATCGTGCTACCGTCTCTCTAGTGTTGTGCAACGAGAGCATTTTTCCATGGATTCCACATTTTGGCTCATCCTTGGTTGCATGACCCCACTTTTCTTCCGTGTGTGTGTTTCCGTGTATACCCATTGCTATTGATCTACATTGTCTCATTTGCGAATTCTACGACTATCTTTCAACATTATTGAATCTTATCTTTCGAATTGCTTGAACTTTGTGCCACTATCCTAACCAAGCTACTCCATAAGCCTTATTTGTGTAGGTGTGAGAAGGACAATCTTCGCTACCAATTCTACTATTTCCATACTTGCACATTGAGTGATCTTGATCCACTTTCAACTTTTGGAACGGTAATTGGTATTGTCTTCTCACTCTTCCACTTATATCTTCTTGAGTGCTATGGATAGGAACATCATGTCGAACCCGGCCTTCGAGGAGAATGACGACGACGCGAACAACCACGTCACCAAGTTGCACTTCTTCGGCGCACACAAGGCAATAACTCAAGCTCAAGATGTCTTGCATGTCCGCATCGACCACCTCGCCTCCAACTTGCGTGAATCCGAAATGCGCACAAGGGAATACCTCAACACCAAGCTCTCAAGCCAAATGGAGGAGCTACGGTCCTTGATGGTCACTTTCGCACCTTCCACATCTACATCGACAAGGAGTCGTCACACAAGTCGCAACTCATCGACGCACTCTTTCAACGCAAGTTTACAAGCGCGTCATCACCATCGCGATGAACACTCCGGCCCAAGTTCTCCACAAGGTCATCACTGTCAAGACAATCCATTTCATGGCAATGGATTGCAAGATCACGTCCGCGCTCGAGAACGCCGCCGCCAACAAGATCAAGATGCGTTGGAGCAAGAACATCAACGCCAAGAACAAGAAAAACGACGCCGAGAAGAAGAAAAACATCGCCGTCATGAACAAGCGCTTGAAGCACATCACGCTTTGCAAGAAGCTACTCGCGCCTTGGAGGAGCGCAACCACCAAGCTCATCAAGAGCAAGAAGCACTTCGCCAAGCCCAACAAGAAGAACTTCGTCGACAACGACAAGAAGAAGCAAACCGCTAAGAGGAGCACCAAGAAAGGCGCAACCAAGTGCGTCCACCTCGTCGTCATCCTCAAGATCATCGCGACGAACAATACCATGAAGACGAGCAAGGACAAGATCAACGTCAACATGCTCAAGGAAATGACAATGAGGATCCACATCCAAGACAAGGATTTCGGAATCACCACCACAATGATGAACAACGCTTCGGCAAGCTCAAGTTCACAATGCCAAAGTTTTCCGGAAGCAATGATCCCGAAGACTACTTGTCATGGGCCCTCAAAGTTGACAAGATCTTTCGCCTACACAACTATGATGAAGAGAAGAAGATCCCCATGGCTTCACTCGAGTTCCAAGACTACGTCCTTATTTGGTGGGAACAAGTAATTGAGAGAAGAAGAGAGCGAGGTGAACCTCCTATCAACACTTGGGCCCAAATTAAGGACCTCATGCGAGCCCATTTTGTGCCTACACACTACAACCGGGATCTCTTCAAGAAGCTCCAACAACTCAAGCAAGGCACCAAGTCGGTAGAAGAGTACTACCAAGAGATGGAGATCGCTATGATCCGAGCCAATGTCAAGGAAGATGACGAGCAAACAATGGCACGCTCCTTGAATGGACTCAACTACCAAGTCAAGAAAATTGCCGGCTTCCAACCATACTCCAACCTTCTCGAACTTGTGCATCAAGCAACCAAGGCGGAACAACAAGTGCAAGATGACTACAAGTACTCCAAGTTCTCTTCCAAGACCTATAGCTCAAGTGCTCAAGCTACTACGACAACGACCCTGTCAACTACGAAATCTACAACACCTACCGGCGACAAGTCAAGCTACAAGGACAAGACACTTCGTCAAGCCGACCATCCTCAAGCACCTACAAGCCGAGAGCTTCATCCTCTATTCCAACACCGGATGCTACCGCCAAGACAAGCTCCATCAAGTGTTTCACGTGCCAAGGCCGAGGCCACAAGACATTCGAATGTCCAACCAAACGCAACATGATTCTCCTCGACGATGGCACCTATGACTCTATGAGTGACGACGAGATGCAAGCTTTGGAGCAAGTGGCCATACACCACCAAGTGAATGAAGATGAAGATTCCCAAATCTTTTGTGACAACGATTCGAGCCCCGCTCTCGTTGTCTCCAAGGTTTTGATGCTCCAACAACAAGAAGACGAGGACCAACATTTCCACATCTTCCACACCAAGGCGGGCATTCAAGGAAAATCCATCACGGTCATTATTGACGGGGGGAGTTGCCACAACTTGGCAAGCGAGGACCTTTGTAACAAGCTACAATTGGTCAAGAAAAAGCACCCTCGCTCATACAAGGTCCAATGGTTAAGTGACTCCGGAACCCTCCAAGTTGATCATACCGTGGAAGTTTCCTTCAAGATAGGCGCTTATGAAGACACTTTGGAGTGTGATGTGGTTCCAATGTCCGTTTGCCACCTCCTACTTGGTAGACCATGGCAATTCGACCGTGCAGTCACACACAACAGTCGGACAAATCAATATAGCTTCAAGATGAAGGGCAAGCAATATGTCCTTCGCCCAATGACTCCAAGTCAAGTCATCGCCAACAAACAAGCTTCATCCCATCGTGGAGATAAAAGTGAGAGTGATCCACCTCAAAGAGAGTGAGTGCCACAAGCCAAAAATGAGCGACTCCACGATGAGGAACATGAGAGATATAGTTCTTTTAGCCACCAAAAGAGATTTGAGGGATGTAAGTGAGAGCCCATCAACCGTTCTTCACTATGTACTTGTGTGCAAAGATGACGTCGTTCGGACTAACCCTTCACAACATCTTCCTCTTGTGTTATCTAAGTTGTTGCAGGAATTCAAGGATGTTTTCCCCGATGAGCTACCTCCGGGACTACCACCAAAACGTGGGATCGAACACCGCATCGACCTCATCCCTGGAGCACCGCTTCCCTAACAAGGCTCCCTACCGCGTCAACCCCGAAGAAACAAAGGAAATACAAAGGCAAGTCCAAAAACTCCTAGATAAAGGGCATGTACGTGAGAGTTTGAGTCCTTGTACGGTTACGGTAATTCTAGTGCCTAAGCAAGATGGTAGTATGCGCATGTGTTTTGATTGTCATCCTATCAATGCTATCACCATTCGCTACCATCATCCAATTCCTCGCTTAGATGATATGCTAGATGAACTTAGTGGTGCCACTATATTTTCTAAGATTGACTTAAAAAGTGGTTACTACCAAATTCGCATACAAGAGGGTGACTAGTGGAAAACTGCATTCAAGACTAAATTGGGTCTCTATGCATGGTTGGTTATGCCCATGGGCTTACCCGAAGCACCGGGAACTTTCATGCGTGTTATGCTCTATGTTTTGCGACCCCTCATAGGATATTGTGTTGCGGTCTATTTTGATGATATTCTTGTCTTTAGCAAGTCTCTTGAGGAGCATGCTACACATGTTCGTGATGTTTTGCAAATCCTTAGGAAAGAACAACTCTATGCAAACATGGAGAAATGCACATTTGGTGTTGAGAAGGTAGTTTTCTTAGGTTTTGTAGTATCTTCTAAGGGTGTTCATGGAGATGAAACAAAAATTGATGCTAGTAAAACTTGGCCCACACCAGCGAATTTGCAACAAGCGCGTAGTTTCCTAGGACTAGTCGGTTTCTATCGCCGTTTTGTCAAAGACTTTAGCACTATTGCATCACCTCTCCATGCTTTGAGCAAGAAGAATGCACCATTTATTTGGGGTCCTTCCCAAGACACCGCATTCCATGAACTTAAAAATTTGCTCACTCATGCACCTTTGCTTGCTTTGCCCAACTTTGATAAAACATTTGAAGTGCATTGTGATGCTAGTGTTAATGGAATAGGTGGTGTGCTTATGCAAGAAAAGCGCCCTATCGCGTACTTTAGTGAGAAACTATCCGGAGCTCAACTTAACTACCCCATCTATGACAAAGAATTATATACTTTGGTGAGAGTTTTACATGTATGGGAACATTATTTGCGCCTCATGAGTTTGTTATCCATACCGACCATGAAACGCTTAAGTACTTAAAGGGTCAAACTAAGTTGAACAGACGACATGCTAAATGAAGTGAATTCATTGAGTCCTTCCCTTATGTCATCAAATACATTAAGGGTAAGGAAAACGTTCTGGCGGATGCTCTTTCCCGCAAATGCATGCTAGTTACTCAACTTGAATTGAATGTTGTTGGTTTTGAGCACATCAAAGACTTGTATGAGCATGATGCTTATTTTGCTAATCCTTACGCTATGTGCCAAGTGAAAACTTGTTGGGAGAACTATTATATGAAAGATGGCTATCTTATGCGTGCTAACAAACTGTGTATACCCGAGAAGACTCTTAGTTAGTTGTTTTTGCAAGAGGCTCACGATGGAGGACTTATGGATCACTTTGGACGCGACAAGACGTATGCCACACTATCCAACAAGTACTTTTGGCCCAAGATGTTTCGTGATGTTGCACGCTTCACCAACCGATGCTCTACATGCTGCAAAGCTAAGTCCAAAGCTCAATCCCATGGTCTTTATATGCCTCTTCATATACCTTTCCAACCTTGGGAAGACATTAGTATAGATTTTGTGCTTGGCTTACCACGAACCAAAAATGGCCATGACTCTGTTTTTGTGGTTGTGGATCGCTTTTCCAAGATGGCTCATTTCATTCCATGTCACAAGATAGACAATGCTTCACATATTGCAAATTTGTTTTGTAGGGACATCTTGCGACTACATGGCGTCCCCAAGACCATTGTCTCAGATTGCGACGTCTAATTCTTGAGCTACTTTTGGAAGACCCTATGCGCCAAGCTCGGAATCAAGCTTCTATTCTCTTCGGCATATCACCCTCAAACCGATGGACAAACGAAGGTGACCAACCAGACGCTCTCTACCCTACTTCGCGTGTTGATCAAGAAGAACATCAAGGAATGGGAAGATTGCCTACCCATCGCCGAGTACGCCTACAATCGCGCAAGTCATTCCACCACCGGCAAGTCTCCGTTCGAAGTGGTCTACGGCTTCAATCCTTTGTCCCCATTGGACATCCTACCTCTACCACTCCAAGAGCGCTTCAACATGGACGCAAGTGCAAGGGCAAGCTACATCAAGAGGATGCATGAAGATACAAGACGCACGATTGAACGTCAAGTGGAATGCGTCACCAACAAGCGCAACCTCAACAAGCACCCCATCGTGTTCAAGCCCGGTGATCTTGTGTGGCTACACCTTCGCAAGGACCGCTTCCCCAACGAACGCAAGTCCAAGCTAGTTCCTTGAGCCGACGGTCCCTTCAAGGTGTTGGCACGCTACAACAAAAATGCCTACAAGATCGACATACCACGCGACAAGTACAACGTGAGTGACACCTTCAACGTCACGGATCTATTCCCTTTTCATGGCGATGAAGATCTTGATCCGAAGACGGATCCTCCCCAACGGGGAGAGATCATACGGAGCATCCCACCATCATTCCCATGAAGACTACACCATCAAGCCAACACCCAAGTGGTCCTATGACAAGAGCACGTGCACGCGACATTGGAGCTGAGGTGAATTCACTCCTCTTCGAGTTTGACTTGAATAGCGAAGGGACTTGGAGGCTACCTCACAATGAAACCCTGTGCATCCTTAGGTACGAGGAAGACGACCACGAAGGATCAAGGAAGTGCCCCCAAGATCAAGGCCAAGAGGAAGAAGGAGCAAGGAGAAGGGCCAGCCTGCAGTTGGCCGGATCATCCGGACCCCGGTCCGAATCATTCGGATAATCCCCAAACAGAACCAGACAAAGTGCCCCCGAAGCCAAATCATCCGGACCGGCGTCCGGATCATCCAGGAAATACATGACCGAACCGGCTGGAGGGACCCCGAAGCCGGATCATCCGGACCCCGGTCCGGATCATCCGGCCTTTGCCTGAGCGCACCAATGGGCCTCGGGCCTTGTATCTCTCCCCACTTACCCCTTCGCCCCTAGCATTATATATACTCCTCTCCCACCTCCGAACTAGGGTTAGCTTATGTTTAGCAAAGACCATTGTTGAGCATAGCTCCATTACTTCCTTCTCCCACGGAGATTGACCTCCATCGAGAGAAGATCCAAGTGATGCCAAGGACCCTCTAAGGGAAGATCCTAAGGGATTCATGACCTCCTCCTTTGGAGTGAGGAGACTATCGTTACGTGTATCCTTTTGTTGATCGTGGATCTTGTGTCTCGTGTACTCATGTGATTCTAGTGGATGTGTGATCGAAGGTTGTCCTTGAGTGTTTAATTTCCTCTCGTGTTTCTCTCGTGTTCTTCGTGTTCCTCATGAGATCCCCTCCAATTCGTGAAAGATCGATGCACACGGGCTTGCCCCGTATCATGAAGTTTATCTTTGAAAAGAATGCCCGGATCGAGAGGTATGAGACCTTCGATAAGTTCTATGCTTGCAAGATGGAGGAGAACGGGTCTCTTAGTGATCACATACTCAGAATGTCTGGGTATTCCAACCGTCTGGCTGAGTTGGGAATTGCCCTCCCGACGGAGGCGATCACTGACAGAGTTCTTCAATCACTGCCACCTAGCTACAAGAGCTTTGTGTTGAACTATAACATGCTAGGGATGAACAAGTCAGTCGCCGAGCTGTTTGCGATGCTGAAAGTCGCTGAGTCTGAAATCCAGAAGGAGCATCAAGTGTTGATGGTCAATAAAACCACTAGTTTCAAGAAGAATGTCAAGGGCAAGAAGGGTAACTCCAAGAAGAGTGGCAAAGCAGTTGCCCCTCCCATGAAGAAACCCAAGGCTGGACCCAAACCAAAAATTGAGTGCTTTCATTGCAAGGGTACTGGCCACTGGAAGCGGAACTGCCCCAAGTATCTGGCCGACAAGAAGGCGGCCAACACCAAACAAGGTATAAATGATATATATGTTATTGATGTGTACCTTACCAACTCTCATTGTAGTGCATGGGTATTTGATACCGGTTCGGTTGCTCACATTTGCAACTCAAAACAGGAACTACGGAATAGACGGAGGCTGGCAAAGGACGAAGTGACGATGCGCGTGGGAAATGGTTCCAAGGTTGATGTGATCGCCGTCGACACGCTCGCTCTTCGATTACCATCGGGATTAGTGATGAACCTGAATAATTGTTATTTAGTGCCTGCGTTAAGCATGAACATTATATCTGGATCTTGTTTATTGCAAGACGGTTACTCATTTAAATTAGAGAATAATGGTTGTTCTATTTATATGAGTAATATCTTTTATAGTCATGCACCCATTGTGAGGGGTTTATTCTTATTGAATCTCGATAGTGATGATACACATGTTCATAACATTGATGCCAAAAGATGTAGAGTTGATAATGATAATACCACTTGTGGCACTGCCGCTTAGGTCATAATTGTGTAAAACGCATGAAGAAACTCCATGTTGATGGACTTTTGGAGTCACTTGATTTTGAATCACTTGACACATGTGAACCATGCCTCATGGGCAAGATGACTAAGACCCCGTTCTCTGGAACAATGGAACGGGCAAGTTACTTGTTGGAGATCATACATACTGATGTGTGCGGTCCGATGAACATTGAGGCGCGCGGTGGATATTGTTATTTTCTCACCTTCACCGATGACTTAAGTAGATATGGGTATATTTACTTAATGAAACATAAGTCTAAAATGTTTGAAAAGTTCAAGCAATTTTAGAGTGAAGTTGAGAATCATCATAACAAGAAGATTAAATTCCTAAGATCTGATCGAGGAGGAGAATATCTGAGTTATGAGTTTGGCAATAACTTAAGACAATGTGGAATTGTTTCACAGTTGACCCCACCTGGAACACCACAGCGTAATGGTGTGTCCGAACGTCGTAATCGAACCTTATTGGATATGGTGCGGTCTATGATGTCTCTTGCCGATTTGCCACTATCGTTTTGGGGTTATGCGTTAGAGACAGTTGCATTCACTTTAAATAGGGCACCATCTAAATCCGTTGAGACGACGCCGTATGAACTATGGTTTGGCGAGAAACCAAAGTTGTCGTTTCTTAAAGTTTGGGGATGCGATGCTTATGTCAAAAAGCTTCAGCCTGAAAAACTGGAACCCAAAGCGGAGAAATGCGTCTTCATAGGATACCCAAAAGAGACAGTTGGGTACACCTTCTATCTCAGATCCGAAGGCAAAGTGTTTGTCGCTAAGAACGGGTCATTTCCCGAGAAAGAGTTTCTCTCGAAAGAATTGAGTGGGAGGAAGATAGAACTTGATGAGGTTGTTGAACCTTCACTTCAACCAGAGAGTAGCGCAGCGCAGAAAGATGTTTCTGTGGAGCCTACATCAGTTGAAGAGGAAGCTAATGATAGTGATCATGAAGCTTCGGATCAAGTTTTTATCGAACCTCGTAGGTCGACAAGGGCACGTACTGCTCCTGAGTGGTACGGTAACCCTCTCTTGGAGGTCATGTTGTTGGACAATGATGAACCTACGAGCTACGGAGAACCAATTGTGGGCCCGGATTCCGACAAATAGTTAGAGGCCATGAAATCTGAGATAGGATCCATGTATGAAAACAAAGTGTGGACTTTGGAAGTATTACCTGAAGGGCAAAAGGCCATTCAGAATAAATGGATCTTTAAGAGGAAGACGGACGCGAACGGTAATGCCACCGTCTATATAGCTCGACTTGTGGCAAAGGATTTTTCACAAGTTCAAGGAATTGACTACGATGAGACTTTCTCTCCCGTAGTGATGCTTAATTAAGTCCGTCGAAATCATGTTAGCAATAGATGCATTTTTCGATTATGAAATTTGGCAGATGGATGTCAAAACAACGTTCCTCAATGGTTTCCTAGAGGAAGAGTTGTATATGATGCAACCAGAAGGTTTTGTTGATCCAGAGAATGCTGACAAAGTGTGCAAGCTCCAGCGATCCATTTATGGGCTGGTGTAGGCATCTCGGAGTTGGAATAAGTGCTTTGATGAGGTGATCAAAGCGTTTGGGTTTATACAAGTTTACGGAGAAGCTTGTATTTACAAGAAAGTGAGTGGGAGCTCTATAGTGTTTCTAATATTATATGTGGATGACATATTGCTGATTGGAAACAATATAGAATTTTTGGAAAGCGTGAAGGAATATTTGAACAAGAGTTTTTCAATGAAGGACCTAGGAGAAGCTGCTTTCATATTAGGCATCAAGATCTATAGAGATAGATCGAGACGCTTAATAGGACTTTCACAGAGCACATACGTTGATAAAGTTTTGAAGAAGTTCAAAATGGATCAGTCCAAGAAAGGGTTCTTGCCTGTGTTGCAAGGTGTGAAGTTGAGTAAGACTCAATGCCCAGTGACTGCAGACGATAGAGAAAAGATGAGTGTCATCCCCTATGCTTCTGCGATAGGCTCTATCATGTATGCAATGTTGTTCACAAGACCAGACGTCAGCCTTGCCATAAGTATGGTCGAAAGGTTTCAAAGTAATCCAGGAGTGGATCACTGGACGGCGGTCAAGAATATCCTAAAGTACCTGAAAAGGACTAAGGAAATGTTTCTCGTTTATGGAGGTGATAAAGAGCTCGCCGTAAAGGGTTACGTCGATGCAAGCTTTGACACTGATCCGGATGACTCTAAGTCTCAAACCGGATACATATTTATTCTCAATGGAGGAGCAGTAAGCTGGTGCAATTCCAAGCAAAGCGTGGTAGCTGATTCTACATGTGAAGCGGAGTACATAGCTGCCTCGGAGGCGGCGAAGGAAGGTGTCTGGATGAAGCAGTTCATGACGGATCTTGGAGTTGTGCCCAGTGCACTGAACCCAATGACTCTGTTCTATTTCAACACTGGTGCCATTGCTCTAGCCAAGGAACCAAGGTTTCACAAGAGGACCAGAAACATAAAGCGGCGCTTCAATTCCATCTGCGATTACATCGAGGGAGGAGACATAAATATTTGCAAAGTACACACGGATCAAAATGTTGCAGATCCGTTGACTAAGCCTCTTCCATGAGGGAAACATGATCAACACCAAAATTGTATGGGTGTTAGATACATTACAATGGTTATTGACTCTAGTGCAAGTGGGAGACTGTTGGAAATATGCCCTAGAGGCAATAATAAAATGGTTATTATTATATTTCCTTGTTCATGATAAATGTTTATTATCCATGCTATAATTGTATTGATTGGAAACTCAAATACATGTGTGGGTACATAGACAACAATGTGTCCCTAGTAAGCCTCTAATGGACTAGCTCGTTAATCAAAGATGGCTATGGTTTCCTAGCCATGGACAAGAGTTGTCAATTGATGATGGGATCACATCATTAGGAGAATGATGTGATGGACAAGATCCAAACTATGAACGTAGCATATGATCGTGTCATTTTATTGCTATTATTTTCTGCATGTCAAGTATGTGTTCCTATGACCATGAGATCATGTAACTCACTAACACCGGAGGAGTACCTTGTGTGTATCAAACATCACAACGTAACTGGGTGACTATAAAGATGCTCTACAGGTATCTCAGAAGGTGTCTGTTGAGTTGACATGGATCATGACTGGGATTTGTTACTCCGTGTGATGGAGAGGTATCTCAGGGCCCACTCGGTAATACAACATCACAATAAGCCTTGCAAGCAAAGTGACTAAAGTGTTAGCCACGGGATCTTGTATTACGGAACAAGTAAAGAGACTTGCCAATAACGAGATTGAACTAGGTATAGAGATACCGACGATCGAATCTCGGGCAAGTAACATACCGATAAACAAAGGGAACAGCGTACGGGATTAACTGAATCCTTGATATAGAGGTTCAACCGAGAAAGATCTTCGTAGAATATGTAGGAACCAATATGGGCATCCAGGTCCCGCTATTGGTTATTGACCGTAGAGGTCTCTCGGTCATGTCAACATAGTTCTCGAACCCGCAGGGTCTACACACTTAACGTTTGGTGAGGATATAAGTATAGTCGAGCTATTATGTTGGTGACCGAAGGTTGTTAGGAGTCCCGGATGAGATCTCGGACGTGATGAGGAACTCCGGAATGGTCCGGAGGTGAAGATTAATATATAGGATGAAGGGAATCGGAGTCTGGAAGTGTTCCGGGGCATACCGGGGAACCGACGGAGTGCCGAAAGGGGTTTCGGGGGGTCCCGGCAAGTGTTGGGGGGGCCATGGGCCAAGGAGAGGGGCACACTGATGTCTACTACGCAACCTTCTTCTTGTAGACTCGTGTTGGGCCTCCAAGCGCAGAGTTTTGTAGGACAGTAGCAAATTTCCCTCAAGTGGATGACCTAAGGTTTATCAATCCGTGGGAGGCGTAGGATGAAGATGGTCTCTCTCAAGCAACCCTGCAATCAAATAACAAAGAGTCTCTTGTGTCCCCAACACACCCAATACAACGGTAAATTGTATAGGTGCACTAGTTCGGCGAAGAGATGGTGATACAAGTGTAATATGGATGGTAGATATAGGTTTTTGTAATCTGAAAATATAAAAACAGCAAGGTAGCAAGTAACAAAAGTGAGCAAAAACGGTATTGCAATGCTTGAAAACAAGGCCTAGGGTTCATACTTTCACTAGTGCAATTTCTCTCAACAATGCTAACATAGTTGAATCATATGGAAATCTCTCACACGCGACAAAGAGTTCACTCCAAAGTCACAAATAGCGGAGAACAAACGAAGAAATTATTGTAGGGTACGAAACCACCTCAAAGTTATCTTTTCCGATCAATCTTATGAGCTATCCCTATAAGTGTCACGAACAGCCCTAGAGTTTGTACTAAAATAACACCTTAAGATACACATCAACCAAAACCCTAATGTCACCTAGATACCCCAATGTCACCTCGAGTACCCGTGGGTTTGATTATACGATATGCATCACATAATTTCAGATTCATCTATTCAATCCAACACAAAGAACTTCAAAGAGTGCCCCAAAGTTTCTACCGGAGAGTCAAGACAAAAACGTGTGCCAACCCCTATGCATAGATTCCCATGGTCACGGAACCCGCAAGTTGATCACCAAAACATACATCAAGTGGATCAATAGAACATCCCATTGTCACCACAGATATCCCATCGCAAGACATACATCAAGTGTTCTCAAATCCTTAAAGACTCAATCCGATAAGTAAACTTCAAAGGGAAAACTCAATTCATCACAACTAGATAGAGAGGGGAAACACTCCATATGATTCATCTATATTAATAAAGCTCGCGGTACATCAAGATCGTGCCATCTCAAGAACACGAGAGAGAGAGAGAGATCAAACACATAGCTACTGGTACATACCCTCAGCCCCGAGGGTGAACTACTCCCTCCTCGTCATGGAGAGCGTCGGGATGATGAAGATGGCCTCCGGTGATGGTTTCCCCCTCCGGCAGGGTGCCGGAACGGGCTCCCGATTGGTTTTTCATGGCTCTGGAGGCTTGCGGCGGCGGAACTCCCGATCTAGGTTTATTTCCGGAGGTTTCTCTATTTATAGGAATTTATGGCGGTGGAAACAAGTCAGGATGGGCCACGAGGTGACGACAAGCCAGGGGGGCGCGCCCCCCAGGCTTGTGGTGGCCTCGTGGCTCCCCTGGCCCAACTCCAACTCTCCCTGGGCTTCTTCTGGTCCATAAAAATTCACCGTAGATTTTTATTCCATTTGGGCTCCGTTTGATATTCCTTTTCTGTAAAACCCAAAAACACGGAAAAAAAACAGGAACTAGCACTGGGCTCTAGGTTAATAGGTTAGTCCCAAAAATAATATAAAGTTGTAGTAAAATGATTGTAAAACATCCAAGAATGATAATATAACAGCATGGAACAAGCAAAAATTATAGATACGTTGGAGACGTATCACACACCAGCCCACAAGGGGTTGGGCGCCGCGCCCCACCTCAGCCCACTCGGCTGGGAGGTGGACCCCACCCCCTAGCGCCGCCGGCCACCCCTGCCTTGGGAGGCAAGGCGCCTAGGGGGGCCATCCAAACCCTGGTCACACCACCCCTAGCCACCAGCCCCTAGGGGGAAATCCTAGGGCGCCCCTCCTCCTCCCTTCCCCCTATATATAGAGAGGTAGAGAGAGAGGCAGCCACACCAGATCGTGCTACGGCGCTGCCCCCTCTCTCCCTCGTAGTTCTTCTCCTCCTCATATCGCACGGCGAAGCCCTGCTGAGCTATCACCACCACCACCTCACCACGCCGTCGTGCTGCGGAGGGCTCGAGTTACTACTTCACCATTGCTCGCTGGATCGTGGAGGTGAAGGCGTCATCAAGCCGTACGTGTGTTGAACGCGGAGGTGTCGTTCGTTCGGCACTTGGTCGTGAGTTCGTGGGATGGCTTGCGATTTGGATCGTGGAGACGTTCGACTACATCAATCGCGTTTCTTAACGCTTCCGCTTAGCGATCTACAAGGGTATGTGGATCCGATCTCCCCTCTCGTAGATGCTCATCTCCAGGGATAGATCTTGTATGTGGGTAGGAAAATTTTTGTGTCACATGCAACGTTCTCCAACAACCCCCTCTCCACAGCCCACTACCTAACTTAGCCCAACCTACACTACCCCACGTTCAGAGCCGTCCGATCGAGATCGAACGGCTCGAACCGGGCTAAAAACCCCTAACCCTAGCAAAATCTGCTATAAAAGGGAGACCCCCATGTCCAAAAATGGCCTCCCTAGCCCTCCACCAACCTCCAGCCCCGCCTCCCCCTCCAAATCAGCACCCGGCGCACCCCCGCCGCCACTTGGCGCCGCCCTGCTCGCCAGCCGCCACCTGAGCCGCCGCGCGCAGCCACTCCTGTTGTGCCACGTCGCCCCAGCCACCCTCCACCACAGCGCGGCCCGCCCGAGCCCGCATCTGGCCGCCCCGGGCCAAACCGGGACCGGACGAGCCCGCGTGCCGCCGTCGCCAGCGCCCCGCTCGCCCTGGCTCCGCCCCGAGCGAAGCTCGCCCGCCGCCCAGGCCTCCCTCGCCGGCGTCCAGCGCCCCACCGGACCTCGCCCGCCGCCGGCTCGCCACCGCGCCTCCCCGCCGCGGTGCTCGCGCCTCCCCGCCTCGAGATCCGGCGAGCCCCAAGCCCCGCCACCTCGCTGCTCCACCTCGCCATGGCTGCCGCACCATCGAAGCTCGTCACCGCCGGCCCCCGCCAGATCCGGTCGCCTTGGAGCCTCCTGTGCCGGATCTGCCGCCCGTCGGCCTCGCGCCGCGGATCCAGCCGCCGCCATGGCTGCTGCCTCCATCGGGAGGACGAGCAGCCCATGCGCTCTCACTCAAGCGCGTTGACCGCGTCCCGCGCGTGGGCCAGCTGGGCCTCGCGACGGCCTGCCCTGCGTCTTCCCATGGGCCAAGCCCACTAGGTGAGGCCTCCAGCTCCCTGTCCTCTATAGTTCGCCATCGCGCATTATTGCTATGTTGCGCTCGCCCCTGTCCGGCCCAGCTCTAGCTATATTCAGCCCAATAACATTTGTTTTTACACTGTGTGTATTATCACTAACTAGTGCATTTTTTTAATTACAGATAAATGCATCTTTTGAAAACCCTAATAAATAAATAACCCTGTATCGGATCCAAATGTTGTGTATATGTAAAACGTGTAGAATTTTGTGTAGATTAATTATGTCCCACTTTCATCCATATTTAAAAGGTTTAACATGTTGGTTTCATGTAATTTGCATAAATGTCATGATTTGCATCATGTATATATATTTAACCATGCATCGGGATTAAGCAAACCATATATGTAAAATGTGTAGATTAATTATATCGCTTTTCCATGCATGATAAGAATATGTAACGTGATGTTTGCATTTAATTGCATAAAATAACTTGCTAAAACGGTTTATGTCCTAATCTCGCATAAATGTGTGTCATTTGTTTATAGTAAAAAACACATATTATATATGATTTTGGGGTAGAAAAATCCATAGAATTTGTCTGTGAAATTAGTTTTGTCATTTGAGCAATTGTGTGTCATGTTATTTTGCTATGATGCCCTTTTGTTTATTTGGTGTGAATTAATCCATGCATGATATGAAATAATTTTGAACATGAGATATGCCCTGGTAATTTTGGTTGCTATAGAAATCCATGTGTAGGTGTTATTTTCTTGTTGCCAACATACTATAAAGGGTGGCTGTTTTGAGATGCTAAAATATTTCAAAGTCTGAAATTTGTGTTATTTTGTTGCTGTCTTGCCATGTGGTTTGCTATTGATCTATAGCTCTTTTGGTGTTGCCACAATGGGATGTATTGTAAAGCATGTTATGCTCTATCATGTTGTGCCAATAGTTTGCATGAATAGGCTTTGCATCATAATTAATTCTTCTGTCCAAAATTTCAATCTGTTAAAAACTGTTGCACATGTCTATTCTAATTTTCACTAAGTCTGAGAATCTGGTTATAACGGAATGCCATGTTGTGTTGATGTTTGCCATGAATCTGTGCATAATTTTATGTTGTCATTATGGAATGAATTGAAGTACATCGTGTCATTTACCATGATGTAGATTTTCATGCCATGATATGCCCGGTAGCATATAGATTCATTGCTGCCAATATGCCTCCGTGGAAAATTGTTCTGCTAAAAACTATTATTTTCACTAAGTCCTAATCTGTTATATTTAATTGCCGTCTTGTGAGCTTATTTCCTAGTGATCCATGCTTCTACTCAATTTGCTGTGATGATATGAATTGTTGTGCATCATGTAGGCTACAGCCCCATGTCTTGTTTGTGCATTGTAGAATCTTGTAACTTATTGTTTTCATGTGTGCAAAATGCCATGTCGTTGTTTTGGGCAGATTATGTTTATAACTTGTGTTGCTTGTTATTGTTGAACATTAGCTCCGTTTTGAACATGTTGCACATGAAACTTGCTTAGAATTCCATGTAGTTTCATAATATCTTGCTGCATATATGATTTGGAATGTTTTTGGTTGTCGTTTGAATGCATTTTGCATTCATGGCATATTATCTTGTGTTGGTCATATCTTTTCGGTCGTAGCTCCGTTGCACATGTTCTATATATGTAAATCGACTAGATTGACGTGTAGAGTTACGCGGTGCACTTTATTTTCCTGTTTAACAAATATATAATATGTTTAGAACAGATGTGGACCAAACTCTTAATTTGCATATGAGGTCGCTTCGGAAATACTATAAATTGTTTCCGACCTCATTTAAGATGCCTAGATAGTGTAGTTTCATTATGCTTCACCTCTTGCCATGTTTAACAACATTTAATATTATTGTGTACCTAAACGGGACTGGACTATGTAAATCAGATATGGAGTTTCGTCAATATACAATGCGTTGCATATTGAGCTTCACTTAATGTGTTGTAGTTGATTGTTGTGCCTTGCCATGTCATGCAAAACATGCATCATATTTGATGTTTATCATTTCATGCATATGTTGTGGTGTTTATCATGTGTTGATTGTTGTTTCCGGATTGCTTCTTCTCGATAGAGTTCCAAAAGCGTTCGGAGTGTGAGGATTCGTTCGACTATGTTGGCTCGTCTTCTTCATGGACCCAATCTTCTTCTGTCGGAGCAACGACACCTATGGGATCGCGAGGATCCCTTTACGATTCGGCAAGGGAAAGGGCTTGCACAAAGAGCAGATCTAACGATCAATGCGAGGGATTTTTACCCAGGTTCGGGCCGTAGAGATGCGTAAAACCCTACTCCTGCTTTGGTTGTATTGATTGTGTTTAGGTCTGGCTCAGGAGTGCTATGTGATGAACAATACACAGCTGCTACACATGCAGAATGGGCCCGAAGAAGATCCCCCCTATAGCTACGCCTTGGGCCTCCTTTTATACGTTCGAAGGGGTCACCACAGTGGCGCACAGTTCATACATGAGGTGTAAAGTAGCTACAGTGTTATCATACCTAACACTGACGGTTTAGGACAAACACATTTAATGCTCTGTTGAGGTGTCCCTTAGCATCTTGGGGACGGGAAAAGAAGCCGTCCCATCAGCACCGCTTAAGCCCATCCGTTGTTAGCACCTGACACGTTACCAGGAGGACAACAGCTAAAACACAAGCTGGTCGCTGCGCTGGAACGGTAACAGGATGGCGAGGTCTTGCCGGGTGTAAATCTTGCCGGGGCTTGACTGGCCAGCCCGGCAAGATCTTGCCGGGCGCCCAGCCTTCGGTCTTCTATCTCCTGATTATTGACTTGAATGCCTTCTTGGTGTTGTTATACATGTACTCAGCTGTCTCCCGGCAGGCCTTGCCGCTGGTGTGGCTACAACTGCCCGTGCACAAGTATGGGGTACTAAAGGACCCAAACTTTAGTACACCGACAGGAGCCCCCAGGCCTAGGCCATACACGGGTGCGAGGCGTTGTTGGGCTAGGCCCAAACAGTGCACGGGCACGCGTGGCAGGAGTTAACTGCTGTAATCATTCCTTTTACTGCGCCCCCCCCCCCCCCCCCCACGACACCCAATGAATGCGGGACGTGGAGGCGTGGGCGGAGCGGCCGTTACAATAGCACGCTCGCAAAAGCGCTTTCATTGATTAGTAAAGAGGCAACCCTGCGCCTTCCCCATAAAAAGGAATCCGCAGAGACGCTCCTCATTTACCTCCTGTCTTTTCCAATCTGGGAATCGCCGTTGTCTCCTTCCTCGAGCCCGAAACAGAGCTCCTCCATTCATCCGCCGCCTCCACGCCCTTACCGATCTCAGCCTCTGCTACCATTGCCGCCATGCCGCCCAGGGCAAGCAAAGGCAAGGGGGCGAAAAACGCCATCTCGGAGAGCGATTTGGCGAGGATGCAGAGGGAGCACGCCGTCTTCGCTACGGCGCTCGACGCGAGCGCACTGAGGGCGCGGTACCAGTGCATGTGGGCGAAGGAGACGAAGGTGCATCCTGCAACTCTCGTGAGCCCAGGTTCTTCCAGGGGTGGCCCAAACAAATTCCACATCTTCGCTGATTACTTTTATTGCGGGCTCTGTCCCCCATTCTCTGATTTCTTCGTCGACATCATGTACACATAAGGCTTTCAACTCTTAGATTTTACGCCAAATGTCGTAACATGCATGTCAACCTTTGCCCATCTTTGCGAAAACTTTGCCGGAGTAGTCCCTAGCACAGCCCTCTTCCGCCATTACTTCCTCCCCCGCATCCAAAAGGGAGACGCCCTTTCTGGTTCTGTCGCCTGGATTCCATGGGCATGGAACAAGGAGATATACCCAGACGGAGTCTATCGCGAGAAGTGGGAAGAATGGCGGGGCAAGTGGTGCTGGATTCAAGAAACTGACCCCCAGCCCTTCTGTTCGCTCCGGCAAACGAAAATAGTGTGCGGTGCTGACTGGAGTGCCTTCGACCTTCAAGATGAGAAGCTCACAATCGCGGTTACCAGGATCCACCGCCTCAAAGCTGCCGGGCTCCAGATAGAAATGGTTGCCGCTGATTTCCTTCGCCGGTGCATTGCCCCTCTGATGAATAAAGGGAGACCAGCCTGGGAGTTCCGGAACGCGGCAGACATCATGAGGCTGTGCCCTAGGCTGAACAACAACCTGACGGTCATTCAACACACGGCTCTCTACTAAAAGTTGTTCAGATCTGACGCGAAGCTCAAGCTGCCGGCTGGCATCATTCCTCTGTGCAACAACTCTGCTCTAGCCTCAATCATCGCCATGATGCCGGTATGCAACGCTCATGGCCCTGACGGGACTTGGGAGGTACCATCAGCAGAGCAGGCGCAGGGGTTCTTCGATAGCCTGTCGGAGAAGGCCATCCGGGCGGAAGCGAACCTCATCCAGCAGGGTGGAGGAGGCGAATCTTGCCGCGGAGGCCGGTAGCGCTGGCTTCGTGGAAGAAGAAGCCAACGAAGCAGACGTGATGTCGGGGGAAAATCTTGCCGGGCAGGGCGAGGCTGCCGGAAAATAGAGTGGCACATCAGCCGGGGGCCCTTCTACTGAAGACACAGTCGAGGAGCAGCTGCAAGAGGAGCCCCCTGCTCCCGAAAGGAGAACGAAACGCGTTCCTCGAAGTGCTGCCTCTGGGGTCCCGGTCCACCAACCCTCTTCGAGCGGCGCAGCCCCCGGCAAGGGGGCTACCGGCAAGGCCGCGGCCAAACGGCCCAGGACCACTCCTTCACCTCCTCGCACAAGCATCATGGCGGAAGTCGACTTCGACCTCTCTGCCTTTAGCTCGGAAGGAGAAGAAGAAGAGTAAGGGTCCTGTAACATCCTTATTTTCTGGATCTCTGGTTTTGCTTAACTGATTTGTCTTGCTTTGGCCCGTCTCCGCAGAGATACGGAAACATTGGCGCAGAGTATGGCGAAGAGGACGAAGACTTCAACAGGCGATGAGCCACCGGCAAGCACCTCAGGTGCGCCAGAGCTGATTAACATCAGCCTGGAGTCCAGTCCGCGACGCAGCCCCCGGCGCAGCCCCTAGCATGAGTCCTATACTCATTTTCTGCTGGCAAGTGCCGGGGTGTGTATCTTCACTGCTAACATCACCGGGCGTGTAGGAGTGGAGCGGCAACAAGGAGAACCAACAGAGACCGTCCCTGATGTGCCACCTCCGTCAACTACGCCGCCCAGAGACGAATCTTCAGCTAGCGAGCTCTATCGCGATGAAGAGGAGACGGCAAGCGCGGGCACCGGCAACCCTTCTCATCAGCTCGATACAGGTAAACTACTTGCCTCAGAGTACTTGTCGCTTTGTCTTTCTTTTTTGTCTTCTTGAACTTTCTTCCTCAGCCTTATCTTGTTTATTTTCTCGGCCTTCAGATCTTCCCTCGATAGAACACATGGATGTTGATGCTGTTATCGAGGAGACCGCCAGGGACGCTGCCGCCGAGGCCGCCAAGGATGCTAGCGCCGAGGCTGCCAAGGCTGCACAGGAAGAGGCCGCCAAGGAGTCTGCTGAGAGGGCCGGCGAGGAGACCAGTGACCGTACTGACGGCATTCCTGCCGCAGGAGCGCCAGGCGCTACACCGGCCACAGAGCCTCTAGCTGCCGGTGAGACGGCCATTGAGGATCAGCCGTCAACATCCGAAGCCCCCTCGTCCAGCAAGTACCTCAAGGTTGGCGACAACTTGTTCTTCCAGGAACGGCAACCATTGGGGTGCCGGCTGAAGGGGAAACTTTTGATGAAGACATCATCGCCGTTGCCGGGCTCGAGATTGTCGATGAGCCATGCACTAGCAGCAGCAAGTCTGAAGAAGAAAAGCTCCTCCAGGCCATGAGTAGCAACTTCCAGAAGCTCCAAGCACTTCACCGCGCCCGGAAAGAGAAACTGGATTCTAGGGCAGCAGTTGTCGAGGCTCCGGAAGCTGACCTCCAGAAGCGCGTCGAGGAAACACAGGTCTGGTATGCTGAGGCACTTCAGGAGCTGAGAACGAGCCAACAGCAGCTGAGTCAAAACTGGAACGAGCTCCTCATGAAGCAGTCAGACATTGAGAAGGCACAGGAGGAATCCAAACAACAAGCCGCTGTGGATGAAGCTCGCCTCACAGAGCGCCGCGTCGGGCTCGATTCTTATGAAGAAGACCTTAGCACCCGTGAAAAGGCGCTTGCCGACAAACTTCACGGCAAGGATGCATAGATTGAAAAGCTTGCCGCGCGGCGGACCCAAGAGCTGGAGCAGAAGCACAAGGAAACACTCGAAGCTCTGGTCACAGATCACGCCGGCAAGCTGAAGGAAGCCGTCGATGCCGCCGAAGCTGCAGAGGCCGCCAAGAACTTGCTGGAGGAGAAGCTGAAGAGGCTGGAAACAGATCTTGAAGGTCACGGCAAGGAGCTCTCGACACTCAAGACTGAAAGAGAAAAAACTCTTCACAGCTTGATGGAGATGCAGGTCGCCATATCTGACAAGACCAAGCAGCTTTCCTCAGCCACTGACTCCATTGACGATCTGAAGGTGAAGCTGATCACGCTGGAGGATACTCTTGAGAGCAACAGGGCTCCAGAGAAGGCCCTGATCAAAGACCTTCGGAAGAATGAGAGGGAGCTGCTCAAAAGTGCCGCTGTCACCCACAACGACTATGTGAGCGGCGTCCAGATCTGGACTGAGCGCCTCATTAACGTCGCGGAGGAGCTTGCTGCACAACTGTCCACCATGGGCCTGCAAGGCTTCAACTATTCTTCTGATGACAGGGTGTCTACGAGCGCCAAGTTGACCATGTTCTTCGATCGCATGGCCGACGCTCTGAAGCTGCTCCACTCCTATCGGACAACCTATCTGGCCAGCAAATCCCGCAAGCTCTGTCAGGTCATCCTCCAAAAGGTGCTCGTCAAAGTGGCGCACAAGAACCCCGGCATCAACCTCACCAATGTCCTCGACCGCTTGCCGAAGGACGTAGACGTCAAGGCACTCGAGGAGCTTGTCGCGCCCATCGTCGACAAGGTAGGCCAAGTTAAGAGGGTTGAAGGTGATCGCCGGGACTAGCTGCTTCACTTCTTGTTGCCGCCTCCATTCCATGCCAAAGACAATTTGTCTTATGTTAGAATTGTGGCAGCTATTATTGTAACATAACTTGTTGCTATGTTCTAGAAAAATGCATGCTATTTCCCTTGTCTGATTCCTTTCTGTATGGTACATGCCCTACGCTTTGTTGGAAACTTGCCGGTGCGCACAGCCTTGCCGCGAGCGCTAGGTGCGGGACTT
This sequence comes from Elymus sibiricus, assembly GCA_039707655.1. Taxonomy (NCBI): domain Eukaryota; kingdom Viridiplantae; phylum Streptophyta; class Magnoliopsida; order Poales; family Poaceae; genus Elymus; species Elymus sibiricus. The sequence continues at coordinate 233,396,940 of CM077667.1, read as the reverse complement.
TAGCAGCCTGCTGGAGGTGCCGCTGCCGGCAAGATACCTTGGCGTTTTCAGTGCAGCCACTTAAACTGTTGAGCGGACTCGAAACAGAGTAAGGGCGCAACCGATCACAACAAGGTTCCCTTTGTGTCCAGGTTTTCCATACATAGATCAAAACCGTTCAAGGATAATAACTTCACAAAAACGAAAATCTGTTCAAAGTTTGTGCAACTTAGCTTTCCATTGCTGCGCTTCTTCCGGCAAGATGTCAACCTTGAACGTCGCCTGTCGGTATCCATACCGTCATTTCCTCCCGGCAAACTTGCATGCGAGGGAACTTTCTGTCCTTTGAGAAAAAGAAAGAAGAGAAAATAGAGATATGGAACCTTGGCGGTTCATTAAAGCTTACCGGAAGCAAGTGTAATACAAAATCTCAGATAAACATGCATACAAGATAAACATGAAAATCGACAAGAATTGCAGAACACTTAATCTTATTCAACTATGCACAGGGTCTGCGCCTGGCTTTGTACAAAGGATTACATGCCTTGGCGGCAAGACTCGTACAAAAGGGGGTTGCCGGGGGACCCGGCAGCCGCGCCTTATGGATAGAACTTACGAAGATGTTCAATATTCCAGGAGTTGCTCACTGGGACTCCATCTTCAATCTCCAGGCGGACTGTGCCAGGCCTGGTGACTCGTACTACCCGATAAGGGCCTTCCCACTTCGGCGTCAACTTGTTGGAATTCTTGGCCGACTGAACGTGCCGAAGAACAAGGTCGCCTTCCTCAAGACTTCTGGCATGAACCTTGTGGCTATGATAGCGGCGCAAGGCTTGCTGGTAGCGTGCAGCTCGCACAGCAGCCTGAAGACGATCTTCTTCAAGGAGCACAGCGTCATCCTGCTACAGCTGCTCTTGCTCGAGCTCATCATAGGCGAGCACTCGAGGTGACCCGTATATGAGTTTCGTGGGGAGAACTGCTTCCGCCCCATACACTAGGGAGAAGGGTGTCTGGCCGGTGGCTCGATTTGGTGTCATTCTGATTGACCAAAGAACCGCCGGCAACTCATCAACCCAGCGTCTTCCGCACTTGCGCAGCTTGTCGAAAGTTCTTGTCTTAAGGCCTCGCAACACTTCAGCATTTGCCCTTTCGGCCTAGCCATTGCTCCTTGGATGAGCAACAGAAGCAAAACAGATCTTGCCGCCAAGGTCTTGGACATACTGCATGAAGGTGTGGCTCGTGAACTGTGTACCGTTGTCGGTGATGATCCTATTAGGCACACCAAAGCGGCAAACTAGTCCCTTGAAGAGCTTGACGGCTGATTGTGCTGTCACCTTCCTCACTGCTTCCACTTCCGTCCACTTCGTGAACTTGTCGATTGCAACTTACAAGTACTCAAATCCTCCGACAGCACGGGGGAAAGGGCCCAAAATATCGAGCCCCTAGACCGAGAAAGGCCAGGAGAGAGGGATTGTCTGAAGAGCTTGAGCTAGCTGATGCAATTTCTTTGAATCAAACTGACACGCTTCACACTTGGTTACTAGCGCAGTTGCATCCTGGAGAGCGGTGGACCAAAAGAAACCTTGCCGGAACGCCTTACCAACAAGTGCTCTTGATCCTATGTGGGAGCCACATATGCCTCCATGTATCTCTGCCAACAGCTCCAGTCCATCCTCCCGGGGAATGCACTTCAATTTCACACCGTTCGGTATCTTTCTGTACAGGACATTGTCCACAAACTGGTACATATTAGACCGACGGGCAACTTTTTCCGCTTCTTCCTGTTCTTCAGGGAGTTCTCCTGTCTGAAGGAAATGGACGATGTGTTGTGCCCATGCTGGAGCCTGGGGCTCGACAACAAGGACTAAAGGCATATCCTCTGCCGTGGGAGCAATTGTCTCTACAGCAAAAGCTCGAGGTCCTGCTGGAGCCTGTTGTCCCCCGGCAAGCTTGGCGGGAGCGTTTGTCTCTACGGCAAGAGCCTGAGGCCCTGCCGGAGCCTGTCGCTCACCGGCAAGCTTGGCGTCGTTCCCAGCAACTCCTTTGCCGGCAGGCTCTGGAAGCTCTGCCGGAAAATACTTGCCGGAACTCAACTTCCTCCTTTTCTCTTGTCTTGCTGATGGTGCTACTGACGGCTGAGTCAATTGGAGCACAAAAGTCCCTGGTTCCACAGGTAACTTGTGGGCAGCACGCTTCGACTGGTCGTCGGCAATATTGTTTTCTGCACGAGGAACGTGCTCCATTTGCAGACCGTCAAAGCGCTCTTCCAATTTCCTCACCTCATCAACATAGGCTTCCATCAACGGGCTCTGATAGTCTTTATTCACTTGCTTGACGACAAGCTGAGAATCACCTCTGACGATGAGTTTCTTGATTCCAAGGTCCGCCGCGATCCTGAGACCGGCAAGCAGGCCTTCATACTCTGCAGTGTTATTTGTCGACCTCTCCCGGGGAAAGTGCATCTGAATCACGTATTTGAGGTGCTCTCCGGTGGGTGCGGCAAGCAGCACGCCAGCACCGGCGCCTTGCAGCGAGAAAGCCCCATCAAAATACATAATCCATTCTTGATTTGTTTCCTTGCCGGGGAGAGTTGACTCCGGAATCTCTTCGTCTGGCATTGGGGTCCATTCTGCAATGAACTCCGCCAAGGCTCTGCTCTGGATGGTCAAAGTACTTTCAAACTTGAGACCAAAACTTGACAGTTCCAAAGCCCACTCTACAATCCTGCCGGTCGCATCTGGATTCCGCAAAATCCGCTGCAACGGAAAGCGAGTGACGACAGTAATCTCATGTGCCTGAAAGTAATGGCGCAGCTTCCTCGAGGCCATAAGGAGGCCGAAGAGCAACTTTTGCACACAATAATATCTTGACCTAGCCCCCTGCAAAAGGGAGCTGACAAAATAAACCGGGCGCTGCACCATCTTCTTCTTCTCCGTTGCTTTACTTGACTGTTGTCGTCGTTTTCTCATAGGGGGTGCCCCGAGACGGCAGATGCCATGGGATGGCTTAAGAGGTGAGAGCAAGACTGCAGTGGAGATCCGGGACGGGTATGCGGGTAGCACGCGGTGGTTTACCCAGGTTCGGGGCTCTCCGGAGAGATAACACCCCTACTCCTGCATGTCTGTATATATGTGGTATATCTGGTACAGAGTTGCTCCTGGAGCTGTGTCTAAGGAGGAAGAGGGAGCTGTGAGCTCCTTACCTTGGCCTCATATGTATGCATGCGTGAGCATGAGTGAGAGGGAGAGGATGAGAGGAGGCCTCCCGTGGGTGTGTGTGTGGCTGCCTTTTGGAGGCTCCCCTGGTGCCTCTTATATAGGGAGGCCCAGGGGACAAGGGGTGGTCCACCAGCCAACTATCTACTATTGGAGAGGACAAGTGATGCAGGCTACAGTGCGCCACTATTGGAGCGCAGTGAAGTGACGCGCGACGGGTGCACAGCGGGGCACTATTCGCCAATAGTGCCCGGCTGTCGCGGGGTGGCAGGTTCTGCAGTCCGTCAGCTACAGTGTCGTCAGCTGGTGTTCGATGGGATGCCTGGAGCCGACTTCGTCGGGCCGCAGCCAGCCAGGAGGAGCCGGACAGGAGGAGCCAGCCAGGAGGAGCCGGCCAGAAGGAGCCGGCCAGGAGGAGCCGGATAGGAGCAGCCAGCCGGGAGGAGCCCGCCGGGAGGAGCCAGCCGGGAGGAGCCAGCCGGGAGGAGCCGGCTAGGAGGAGCCAGCCGGGAGCAGCCAGCCGGGATGAGCCGGCCAGGAGGAGCCGGCCGGGAGGAGCCAGCCGGGAGCAGCCAGCCGGGAGGAGCCGGCCAGGAGGAGCCAGCCGGGAGCAGCCGGCAGGGAGGAGCCAGCCGGGAGCAGCCGGCAGGGAGCAGCCAGCTAGGAGCAGCCAGCCGGGGGAGCCAGCCGGGGGCAGCCAGTAGGAGGAGCCAGCCGGGGGCAGCCAGGAGGAGGAGCCAGCCAGGGGAGCCAGCCGGGGGTAGCCAGCCGCTCGGGCCGCAGTTTTGTCTTCTGTCTTCACTTCTTCATTTGTCTCATTGATTCGCGGGGCTTGGCATACCGGGGGTGGCTCCCCCGATGTTTTAATATGTTGAGTCGTCTCCTTGAGCCTACCCGGGGGTAATCCCCCCGACAGTAGCCTCCGAGCCTCCGGGCGACTTGGAGAGTCGGGCGGAGGGGTTTTGCCGTTGTTGTTGTTGCAGAAGTTGTCGATGACGGTTGATTGCGGGCCGGGGACGGCGCGGCTTGCTCCCAGCGGGGGCGCGCCAGCGCACCCTCTGGGTGTAGCCTCCGAGCCTCCGGGCGACTCGAAGAGTTGGGCGGAGGGTCATTGCTGTTGCCGAAGCAGACGGTGGCGTCGAGGACGTCGGGCGTGGACGCGGAGTCCGCCAACTGACGGGCGCGGGGCCCTGCCTGGCGCGGACGCGGAGTCCTTTGGTTGGCTGTTTCCAGTGGGGGCGCGCCAGCGCACCCGCTGGGTGTAGCCTCCGAGCCTCCGGGCGACTCGAAGAGTCGGGCGGAGGGTCTTTGCTGTTGCAGAAGCAGACGGTGGCGTCGAAGATGTCGGGCGCGGACGCGGGGTCCTCCGACTGAAGGGCGCAAGGCGCTGTCGGGGGCGGACGCGGAGTCCACCGGCTGGCGGTTTCCAGCGGGGGTGCGCCAGCGTACCTGCTGGGTGTAGCCACCGAGCCTCCGGGCGACTCAAAGATTCGGGCGGAGGGTCTTTGCTGTTGCTGAAGCAGACGGTGGCGTCGAGGATGCCGGGCACGGACGCGGAGTCCGCCGGCTGAAGGGCGCGAGGCGTTGCCGGTGGCGAACGCGGAGTCCACCGGCTGGCGGTTTCCAGCAGGGGCGCGCCAGCGCACCCGCTGGGTGTAGCCTCCGAGCCTCCGGGCGACTCGAAGAGTCGGGCGGAGGGTCTTTGCTGTTGCTGAAGCAGACGGTGGCGTCGAAGATGTCGGGCGCGGACGCGGGGTCCGCTGACTGAAGGGCGCGAGGCGCTGCCGGGCGCGGACGCGGGGTCCGCTGGCTGATTGGCACGGGGCCCTGCCGGGAGTAGCCTCCGAGCCTCCGAGCGAGGAGGTTCCTCATGGAAATGATCGCGCAAAAGACGAGTTTAGCCGATGCATATGTATCAAACATTTGATTTTGGTAGTGCAAGTTTTGTACAGAGGGTGCCGACTCGGTTTTGTCCGAGCCCCCTTTAGTCTTTTTCATGTGCTCTCCGCTCTTTGGCTTTTCCTCTTGCTAGCCGGACAGCCGGGAGTCGGACTGTGGCTGAGCCGAAGAGTGGACCGCGGAGTGGAGCGTACAGTACTCGGACTCTGGGAGCAGACTCGACCGAGTAGATACTCACAAATGAAATGACCGGGTTGCCCAAGCCGTTTTCTCCCGGGATGCCCTTCGCGTGGGGTGACCTCCAGCTTGTGCTCTCGCTAGCCGGATAGTCGCGGTGCGATCTGTAGCTGAGACAAAGAGTGGGCCTTCGGTACCGTACACGCTACTAAGCCGTCCCGTGGGAACTAACTTATCGGGCCAAGCGACCAGCCCCGGGCCGAGACTGGCTGGCGCCGAGGTGAACAGTAAGGCAGCAGAATAAATGCGGAGATGGCCTGTCGCTCGGGGTTATTCGTTTTGTGTGTACGGTTCAGGGATATGCGGGTGGAGATCTCACATTGCTTTTGGGTGCCGGTGAGGCGGTTTTGTCGATGTCGGTCAGCACGGCTTGTAGCCGACGTGGTCCGGCTGATATGCGCGAGGCGCTGCCGGGGGCGAACGCGGAGTCCGCCGGCTGAAGAGCGCGAGGCGCTGCCGGACGGGGACGTGGGGTCCGCCGGCTGAAGAGCGCGAGGCGCTGCCGGACGTGGACGCGGGGTCCGCGGGCTGAAGTGCGCGAGGCGCTACCGGGAGCGGACGCGGGGTCCGCCGGCTGAAGAGCGCGAGGCGCTGCCGGACGCGGACGCGGAGTCTGCCGGCTGATGGGCGCGAGGCCCTGCCGTGCGCGGACGCAGAGTCCGCCGGCTGATGGGCGCGAGGCCCTGCCCGGAGTGGCCTCCGAGCGAGGAGGTTCATTGATTTTCGTGTAGGCGAGGCGGGTGTTGTTGAAGATACCCGGCGCGGCTTGCAGACGGCGCGGTTTTTTACCAACGGACGTGCCGGGCGCACCCGCTGGGTGTAGCCTACGGGGCGGTTGGTGGAGGTGTCGGCCGGCCGGGCCTGACCGGCCGGCGTCGAAGTGGACGAGCAGCGGAGCCGACTCTCCAGTCGGCCCAGTGTCGAAGTAGGCGGGCAGGCCAGCCGGGAAGCTGGACGGACGGCGACGCGGGCAGGCGGGCCAGCCGACCGAGCAGCGACGCGGGCGGGTGCCAACTGGTCGAGCGGCGATGCGGGCCAGCCGTCCGAGGACGCGGGTCCGAGCGTCCGGGTGGAACAGCTGCCGTGGGCAGACGGACGCACAGTTTTTTTTTTGGGCGGCCCGCCCACACTTGCTTCTCTCACCGCGTGAGCAGCCGGTCGCACTCTTTCTTTTCTCTCTTTGCTGGGGCAGCCGGCGCTCGCACGGCCCGGTCGAGGGCAGGCGGGGCGAGCGGAGCCTGTCGGGGAGCGGGAGGCGGAGCGGACCGGCTGGAGCGGCGTGGGGCAGCCGGCGCGGGGCGGCGAGCCGGCGCACGCATGGCAGGCGGCGCGAGCCCGCGCTTCGGGAGCCGGCAGGGGCCGGGGGCCGAGGGAGGCGGAGCCGGCAGGGGCCGGAGCCGGACGGACGAGGCGGGCGCGAGCGGGCGGCCGGAGCGGCGGGTTGAAGCCGGCGGGCGGCCGGAGCGGCGGGTCACAGCGGCAAGTCGGCGCGTGGCGCAGGCGCGATGGCGGAGCGGAGGAAGCGTGGCGGGCATGGCGCGGGAGCTGAGAGGCGGTGGAAAAGACCTTCGTGGGCCCCCACGATACATCAGGGCGCGTCGAGGGCCTCTAGCGTGCCCTGGTGTACCGTGGGCCCCACGGGCCTCCCCCTAGGTGCTTCCTTGGCTCCCAAGTTGTCTTCTGGTCCAAAAAAATCTCCAAAAAGTTTCATGGCAATTGGACTCCGTTTGGTACTGATATTCCGCGAAGTAAAAAACAGCAACTGGCACTAGGCACTATGTCAATAGGTTAGTCCCAAAAAATGATATAAAGTTGCTATAAAATGATTATAAAACATCCAAGCATGATAATATAACAGCATGGAACAATCAAAAATTATAGATACATTGGAGACATATCAGCATCCCCAAGCTTAATTCCTGCTCGTCCTCGAGTAGGTAAATGATAAAAATAGAATTCTTGATGTGGAATGCTGCCTAACATGTTCATCACATATTCTTTTCTTTTGTAGCATGGACATTTGGACTTGTAGATGGTTCAAAGCAATAGTCTAGTTTTGACATGAAGACTTTAATACTCAAGCATACCAACAAGCAACCATGTCTTTCCAAATATCAAAAGAAAATTATCCCTAGCCCATCATGCTCAATCATTGATCCATTCATGAAACACACTCGAATATTAGCTACACCCAATGCACAAGTATGATCATAGTGCCCCCTAGTTGGTGCTTTATAAGAGAAGATGGAGACTCAAAGTAAAAGTAAAAATTGCATAAAGTAAATATATAGGCCCTTCGTAGAGGGAAGTAGGGATTTGTAGAGGAGCCAGAGCTCAAAGCTTAAATTGAGAGATAAAAAATTGAGAGGCATGCTTTTCCTGTCAACGAAAACAACCGAGTAGTTCTCAATACTTTCCATGCTAGATACATCATAGGCAGTTCCCAAACAGAAAATAAAGTATATTCCTTTTTCCACCATTCTTTCACAATCCATGGCTAGCCGTATCCATGGTTGCCTTCCATACCAACACTTTCCAAGGAATTTATTATTTCACAACATAAAGTAAAAAAAAATCATTTCGGGACTGGGCATCCCTATTACCGCCGTACTCCCGTGCAATGACAAGTGAATAAACACTCATCTTGAGAATAAAACATCTCGCATGGAAAAATATTGGCCACCCCCTGCTGCTTCATCAGCGGTACGGGCACACAAAAAGGAAATACATTTTGAAAATTAGAGATGGCACATACAAATTTGCTTAGAACGGCATGGAAATACCGCATATAGGTAGGTATGGTGGACTCATATGGCAAAACTGGGTTTAAAGATTTTGGATGCACAAGTAGTATTTCTACTTAGTACAAGTGGAGGCTAGCAAATAGATTGAGAAGCAACCAACCAAGAAACAAAAATTCACATAAACGGGCATTAAGCATAACTAACACCGAATAATGCACCACGAGTAGGATGTAATTTCATTGCACAACTATTGACTTTCGTGCTTGCATAGAGAATCACAAACCTTAACACCAATATTCCTACTAAAGCATAATTACTCACCAACATGACTCACATATTACTATCATCATGTCTCAAAACTATTACAAGGAATCAAGTTTTAATTTGTCCAATGATCTTCATGAATTTTTTTATTATATCCCTCTTGAATATCTATCACTTTGGGACTAGTTTCATATATTGCCATTGCTTTTGACAAACTCAAATAAATTTAAGTGAAGAACATGAGCATAAAAATTTCATCTCTCAAAATAATATAAGTGAAGCATGAGAGAATTTCTTCAAAATTTAATAACTCTCAAATAAATCTAAGTGAAGCATGAGAGTATTGCTTTAGAAATTTAAAGCACACCGTGCTCAAAAAGATATAAGTGAAGCACTAGAGCAATTCCATAGCTCAAAAAAAATTAAGTGAAGCATATAGAGCAATTCTAACAAATCGTAACATAATTTTGGCTCTCTCAAATAGGTGTGTCCAGCAAGGATACTTGTGACAAACTGAAAAGCAAATCAAGCAAAGACTCATATAATACAAGACGCTCCAAGTAAAACTCATGATATGTGACGAATAAAAATATAGTTCCAGGTAAAATACCGATGGTCGTTAGAAGAAAGAGGGGATGCCACTCAGGGCATCCCCAAGATTAGTTGCTTGTTTCTCCTTGGATATTATCTTGGGGTGCCATAGCATCCCCAAGCTTAGCCTCTTTTCACTCCTTCAATCACACAAAACTTAACAAAACCTTCGTGAGATCCGTTAGTATAATAAAGCAAATCACCACTCTAAGTACTGTTGCAAACCCATTCATATTTTATTATTGCATTATATCTACTGTATTATAACTTTACCATGGCTTATACCCTCCAATACAAACCATAGATTCATCAAAATAAGCACACAATGCAACGAAAACAGAATCTGTCAAAAACAGAACAGTCTGTAGTAATCTGTACTCTAACCATACTTCTGTAGCTCAAAAAATTCTGAAAAATTAGGAAAACGTCAGAAATTTGTATATTAATATTTTGTAAAAACTTCAGAATTTTTTGTCACTTTTGTGATTTTTTAAAATTCTGCTACTGGACGCAAAAGTTTCTGTTTTTCAACAAGATCAAATCAACTATCACCTAACATAATCCCAAAGGCTTTACTTGGCACAAACACTAATTAAAACATAAAAAACACAATAATAACACTAGAATAATTGTTTCAACACTCAATAACAGAAATAAAAAATATTCATTGGGTTGCCTCCCAACAAGCACTATCGTTTTATGCCCCTAGCTAGGCATAATGCATAGATTCAAGTGTTGTCATCTTTAGTTTTTTCTCCATAGGATGCTCTCATGATTGATTCATATGGTGGTTTAATTTTTGTTCTAGGGAAGTGTTCCATACCCTTTCTTAGTGGAAATTGAAATTTAATATTACCTTCTTTCATATCAATCACGGCACCTATAGTGCGTAAAAATGGTCTACCAAGTATAATGGGATAAGACGGATTGCAATCAATATCAAGAAAAATAAAATCTATGGGCACATAATTCCTATTTGCAAGAATAAGAACATCATTAATTCTTCCCAAAGGCTTTTTAATAGTAGAATCCGCAAAGTGCAAATTAAGAGAACATTCTTCAATAATGGTAAGACCAAGCACATCACATAGAGATTTCGGAATTGTGGAAACACTAGCACCCAAATCACATAAAGCAAAGCACTCATAATTTTAAATCTTGACTTTAATGGTAGGTTCCCACTCATCATGTAATTTTCTAGTGATTGAAATCTCTATCTCCAACTTTTCTTCAAAAGATTTCATCATGGCATCAACAATATGTTTAGTAAAAGCTTTATTTTGTTCATAAGCATGGGGTGAATTTATCATGGTTTGTAAAAAACAAATGCATTCAATCAAAGAGAAACTATCATAATTAAAGTCTTTGTAATCCAAAAGAGTGGACACATCACTAGTTAAAGTTTTGACCTCTCCAAAACCACTTTCATCAATTTTTTCATCAAGATTTTCACCCTCCAAATCATTGGGACGCCTTCTAGCTAAAGTTGACTCTTCTTCAGTCCCTTTATCACCAATTTTAATATTACTAAACAAGGAATCAATAGAAGAAACACCAATCACTTTAAGATCTTCATCATTTTAATGAAAGCAATCACTAGAAAACGCATTTTCTAAAAATTCTCATTTAGCTCTAAGCATAGCGGTTCTTTTCTTACATTCATCCATAGAAACATATAAAGACTTTAATTGATTCATCAATCTTAGGTGGAAAAGCTTTCAACTTGAGATTTTCTACATCATGGGAAATTCTATCAATGCTTCTAGACATATCATCAATCTTATTCAACTTTTCTTCTATCGTAGTATTGAAAACTTTTTGAGCATTGATAAATTCTTTAATATTACTCTCAAGATCATAGGGGTTCCTATTATTATATTAATAAGAATTACTATAGGAATTACCATAGTTATTAGAGGAGTTTCCAGGAAAAGGCCTAGGATTAAAATTTCCTCTATAAGCATTGTTATTAAAATTGTTTCCCGAGATGAAATTCACATCTACGGAATCACTATTTTGCTCAATCAAAGTAGACAAAGGCACAACATTAAGATCAATAGGAGAATTTTTACTAGCAATCAACTTCATAAGAGCATCAACTTTTTCACTCAAAGTACTAATTTCTTCAACCGAATTAACTTTTTTACTAGTAGGTGCTCTTTTAGTATGCAATTGTGAATAATTTGCCATAATATTATCTAGCAATTTAGTAGCTTCACCCAAAGTAATTTCCATAAAAGTACCACCCGCGATGGAATCTAAAAGATTTCTAGAGACAAAATTCAATCCCGCATAAAAAAATTATATGATCATCCAAAGATTTAAACCATGAGTATGACAATTTCTTAGCATCAATTTCATTCTTTCCCAAGATTGTGCAACATGTTCATGCTCAAGTTGCTTAAAATTCATGATTTGAGTTCTAAGGGAAATAATTTTCGTGGGCGGAAAATACTTAGTAATAAAAGCATCCTTGAACTTATCCCAAGAATCGAGACTATTGCGAGGCAAAGAAGAAAACATAATTTTTGCACGATCCCGCAAGGAGAAAGGAAATAATTTCAAATTCACTATATCATTGTCCACATCTTTTTCTTTTTGCATATCACACAATTCTACGAATGTGTTTAGATGGGACGCTGCATCCTCATTAGGAGTACCGGAAAATTGATCTTTCATGACAAGATTCAACAACGCGGCATTAATATCACAAGACTCGGCACTAGTGGGGGGAGGAGCAATCGGAGTACTAATAAAATCATTATTATTGGTATTGGAAAAATCAAATAATTGGGTATTTTCTTGAGTCATCATGACTACGCAAACAAGATTGCAAGCAAACACGATGAGAAAAAGGCAAACAAAAAAGAGGGCAAATAAAACGGCAAATTTTTGTGAAGTGAGGGAGATGAAAACGAGAGGCAAATGGAAAATAATGTAAATTGCAAGGAGATGAGATTTGTGATTAGGAACCTGATAGATGTTGATGATCTGTCCCCGGCAACAGCGCCAGAAATTCCTTTGACGTGGCTCGAGACTGCGTCGGTATTTCCCCAAAGAGGAAGGGATGATGCAACACAGCTACGGTAAGTATTTCCCTCAGTTATGAAACCAAGGTTATCGAACCAGTAGGAGAACCAAGCAACACTATGTAAACGGTACCTGCACACAAAGAACAAATACTTGCAACCCGACGCGTAAGAGAGCTTGTCAATATCTCCACGGTAAAAGATAGATTGGATTGTATTAGATTGGATAAATAGATCGCACAAGAACACAAAATAAAAGATGCAAATAAAAAGTGCAGCAAGGTATTTATGGGTTTTTGGAATAATAGATCTGAAAACAAATGCGGAAAAAGATAGATCAGAAAGCAATATATTAAAAGAATAGACCCGGAGGCCGTAGATTTCACTAATGGCTTCTCTCAAGAAGATAGCACATGGTGGGTAAACAAATTACTGTTGAGCAATTGATAGAAGATCAAATAATCATGACGATATCCAGGAAATGATCAATATATAGGCATCACATCCAAGATTAGTAGACCGAAACGATTCTGCATCTACTACTATTACTCCACACATCGACCGCTATCCAGCATGCATCTACTGTATTAAGTTCATGGAGAAACGGAGTAATGCAATAAGAACGATGACATGATGTAGACAAGATCTATTCATGTAGGAATATACCCCATCTTGTTATCCTTAATAGCAACGATACATGCGTGCCTCACTGCCCCTTCTGTCACTGGGAGAGGACACCGCAAGATCGAACCCATCACAAAGCACCTCTTCCCATGGCAAGAAAAATCTATCTAGTTGGCCTAACTAAACCAAAGATTCGAAGAAGAAATACGAGGCTATAAATAATCATGCATATAAGAGATCAAAGAAGACTCAAATAATATTCATGGATAGAAATTGATCATGAACTCAAACTTCATCGGATCCCAACAAACACACCGCAAAAGGGCATTACATCAAATATATCTCCAAGAGACCATTGTATTGAGAATCAAAAGAGAGAGAGAGAGAGAGAGAGAGAGAAAGCCATCTTGCTACTTCCTACGGACCCGTAGGTCTTTGGTGGACTACTTACGCATCATCGGAGAGGCACCAATGAGGATGATGAACCCCTCCGTAATGGTGTTAGATTGGATCTCGTGGTTCTGGAACTTGTGGTAGCTGGAATCGTGTTTCGTCGACTCCTATAGGGTTTCTGGAATTTCTGAGGATTTATAGAGCTAAGAGGCGATGGAAAAGACCTCTGTGGGCCCCACGATACATCAGGGCACGCCAGGGGCCTCTGGCGCGCCCTGGTGTACCGTGGGCCCCACGGGCCTCCCCCCAGGTGCTTCCTTGGCTCCCAAGTTGTCTTCTGGTCCAAAAAAATCTCCAAAAAGTTTTGTGGCAATTGGACTCCGTTTGGTACTGATATTCTGCGAAGTAAAAAACAAGCAAAAAACAGCAACTGGCACTGGGCACTATGTCAATAGGTTAGTCCCAAAAAATGAAATAAAGTTGCTGTAAAATGATTATAAAACATCCAAGAATGATAAGATAACAGCATGGAACAACAAAAAATTATAGATACGTTGGAGACGTATCAAAGGACTTCGCGCATTTCTACTACATGGCTCTCACATGGCTATGGCTTCTTACTCATTACACTTATTATGCCCATATTGACATAATTTTTTTCAGATTCTTCCTCTTCTTCATATTCTTCAGATTCTTCTTCAGATTCTTCCTCAGATTCTTCCTCTTCTTCATATTCTTCAGATTCTTCTTCAGAGTCCATTTCCTTGCCAATGAAAGCCCGAGCCTTTCTGGAACCTTTCTTCTTGTGCGATGAGGACTTTGCAGATGAAGACTTTGAGATTGAGGACTTTGAAGATTTCTTCTTTTTCTTCGAGTCATCAGAACTGTAGTCCTTGTATTTCTTCTTCTTTGATTCTTTTTCCCAGAGAGGACAGTCAGAGATAAAGTGACCAGACTTCTTGCATTTGTGACAAGTTCTCTTCTTGTAGTCGCTTGAGGAATCTGATTTCCTCAAACTACTTTTTGATGACTTTCCAAATTGGCCTCTCCTTGAGAACTTCTGGAATTTCCTCACAAGCATTGCCAGCTCCTGACTCAGTTCTTCAGGATCACCAAGGCTGCTATCAGAATCTTCGTCTTCGGATGAGGAAATTGCTTTTGCCTTCAGAGCACGAGATCTTCCATAGCTTGGTCCGTAGAGGTCTCTCTTCTCAGCTTGTTGGAATTCATGAGTATTGAGTCTCTCAAGTATATCAGCAGGATCAAGTGACTTGTAGTCTCCATGTTCTTGAATCATCAAAGCCAGAGTATCGAATGAGAAATCAAGAGATCTTAGCAGTTTCTTCACCACCTCATGGTCGGTGATGTCAGTGGCACCCAGAGCTTGAAGCTCGTTGGAGATATCAGTGAGACGATCAAAAGTTTGCTGAACATTTTCATTGTCGAGTCTTTTGATGCGATTGAAGAGATTGCGAAGAACATCAACACGGGAGTCACGTTGAGTGGAAACACCTTCATTGACTTTGGACAGCCTATCCCAGATAAGCTTAGCAGTCTCCAAAGCACTCACTCTGCCATACTGACCTTTGCTCAGATGGCCACAGATGATATTCTTTGCTTGAGAATCGAGTTGCTTGAATTTCTTCGCATCAGCAGCAGTAACAGTCGGAGATGTGCGAGGAACACCATTTTCCACAACATACCAGAGATCGTTGTCAATAGCTTCAAGATGCATGCGCATCTTGTTCTTCCAGTAGGGGTAGTCCGTCCCATCGAAGGTAGGACAGCCTGCGGAAACCTTGATCATACCTGCAGTCGACATAACTAGAACTCCAGGTGGTTAAACCAAAATCACACAGAACAAGGGAGTACCTTGCTCTGATACCAATTGAAAGTGCGTTATATCGACTAGAGGGGGGGTGAATAGGTAATTTTTACAAATTCATCACTGAGGAATTTCACCTTGAGGAATTTGAAATGTGATGAATAACTAGCAGCGGAATAAGTACTCAAGTGCATACGAAGCATAGTGATCGCATAGTCATCATGATGAAATAACGCATGCACAAATTACAGGTAGCGTGATACAGGATAAGCAGGTGAGGAACAAGGTAGCTTGAGGAATTTGAGGTGAGGAAATTGAGAAAGTCTTCAGTCAAATTCTTCAAACAGTAACGATCAATTTCATCAACAAGTATACAAGGAAATGGAAGGGTTGAGGAAATAGAACCAGGTAGCTCGATGAAGACAATGATTTGATGACCCAGTTCCAACTGCTGTGACAGTCGTACGTCTGGTTTGGAGCGGCCTGGTATTTAAACCAGAGGACACACAGTCCCAGGACACACAGTCCTTACCGTATTCTCCTTGAGCTAAGGTCACACAGACCTCGCCCAACCCTCGTGGTAAGTCTTCAGGGTAGACTTCCAAAACCCTCACAAACTGGTCACCCGGCGATCCACAATTGACTGCTGGATGCTCAAGACCAAGGTCACTTCGTGATCCCCAATTGACTGCAGGATGCACTAGACCATGATGCCTAACCGTCTGGAAGATACACAGTCTTCAAAGGTAACAAGCGTCGGTTCCACACAGGAACAATTTCTTCAGTGATGCTCAATCACTTTGGGTTTGGTGGTTTGGTTTGGGGTTTTTCCTCACTGATGATTTTCTCTCAAAGTCCTGGAGGAATGGGATGCTCTCAAATGACAAGTGTCAGTTCTCTCTCGGAGCAGCCAACCAACTAGTGGTTGTGGGGGGTGGCTATCTATAGCCAGGGTGCAACCCGACATGATAAGACATAAATGCCCCCAATGATATGACTGTTATGTGGATAGGATGATTGGGGACAGCTGGCACTTAGCACAGCAACGGTCGGAATTTCGAACTATGAAAGTCCTCAGGCTTATCATATTCCTCACTTGTAGGCAATTCGCACTGGCGAAATCCTAACTCCTCAGTCAGACCAATTTCCTCCGAGACCAGAAGACCATCGTCTCTGTCACTGAAGAACTTGACTGAACTGCAAGAGATTTCCAAAGGCTTCACTCGAAGGATTGGATAGGTTGAGGCTTTTGAGTTGAGCATCAGTTGGAAATTTTCCTTAGTATTACCTCGGCCCCCTTTAACAGTACGGTGTTTCCTATGACTCAAAGAAAGGAAATGAAACTACGAAAACAAAAGTCTTCACGCTTCATAGTCCTCGTTCATATCTTCATGGTCACACCAACTTCTTCTTTTTCAAAGTCTTAAGGGAATACCAAAGTCTTCAGCAAAGTCTTCACCAAAGTCTTCACCAAAGTCTTCAGTTGAAGACATACATTTTTAGGGGTCGATAATCTCCGAATGTATCAAACTCCTCAGCGACTTATAGAGCCTGTGTACACTTACAAACGCATTAGTCTCTTAACCTATAAGTCTTCAATACACCAAAATCACTAAGGGGCACTAGATGCACTAACAATCTCCCCCTTTTTGGTGATTGATGACAAATAGGTTAAGTTTTCAACAGGGATAATAATATGAAGTGTAAATACTGAGTTTGAGGAATTTGATTGCAAGATACAGAAGAACTCCCCCTGAAGATGTGCATATTTGAGGGATTTGCTTTGGACTGCAAATGCACATGGCAGGTTAAAATCATGGAGAACTCCCCCTATATCTTGTAATCCATACACGCATTTAATATATATCATGAGGAAATTGAAATGCATGATGGAAAATGGGGTCTGAGGAAGTTCAGCATGCGTGCATTAAGATAACTTGAGGAAATAGCATGCGGAAAGCAGTTCAAAAGCATCAGACCACCATCGGACTTAAGTTTACAACTCAACCAACAAAAGCTTCAGAAGAGTGAGAGTTGTAACTTAAACAAATACAACCCATATATAGAGACCCTCTTGAAGACTAACTCACCGCTTGAAGACTAACTCAAATTTTCTCCCCCTTTGTCATCGAAGACCAAAAGGGACGAAAAAATGAGGACTAACGCCCCTGAAGAATTTCATCTTGAAGGTGGTGGAGGAGCGCCAGCGTTGTCGGGGTCGTTCGTTGATGTAGGGCCTGCAGCAATGTCGTCAATATCCTCAGCTACATCCGCCTGGCGTGATGAAGAATATGAGCTTGTAACCAGCTGAGGAACTTGAACTTTCTTCCATTTCTTCCTTGGAGGGATGGACCAATCAAAGTCCTGCTAAAATTCCATCTCCTTGAGTTCTTCAGGAGTCTTGAGGTGAGACAGGATGGCCCATGTGCGGTCAAAGACTTCATGAAGATAATAGTGGTTCTTCCTCACAGAGTTGTGCGTGACAGTCATGTCTCGAAGACCACTTGTGATTGCGATCAATCTTCTGATGAAGACTTAGAAGAAGCTCTCGATCAGTCATCACACGAGGGGCAGTTTCTTGAGGATTTTGCGCTGAGGCTTTTGCGGCAGAATCTTGGGTAGCAGTGTCATCATTGGTGGAATAGGATGCAGCTTTGCGAAACTGACCATCCAATGGACGAGTACCTTCATCAATGACAGCTTTGCCTTTACCCCCAACTGAAGAAAATGAGCTCTTGAGGACTTCAATTGGAGGCAGAAAGCTGAAGTGATTCTGAAAGTCAGCCTTGAATGGAAGTGAAGACCTTGATCTGATGAATTTCATGATCCAGGGAGCGTAAGGCTTCAATTCAAATGGGGCTGAAGCAGCATTGGCCAAAGTCCTCATGAAGAAATCATGGTAATTTACGAGAATCCCATGAATGATGTTGAATAGCATGTTCTTCATGATTCCCTCCACTTCTTCTTCTTCAGAATTGTGGCCCTTCTGAGGACTGAGGGTTTTGGTCAGAATGCGATAAACGGTCCTGGGCACATAGAGCAAATCCTTCACAAGGAAGGAAGTCCTTTGAGGTTGGCCCTGAGCCAATGGCTTCATCAGCACTTGCATCAAGTGGTTGGGCAGTTCAGTTTCATCATAGATGCAGCGTGCTCCTTCTGAAGGAATTGCTATTGGCACAGCCTGAAGCAATTCAGTGGCTGGGGCAGTGTAGTGAGTAGATCCAGTCATCCAGTCCAGAATCCATGAATTGACATCAGAAGCATCACCCGAGATATGCAAGGTTGCATAGAATTGAAGAATTAGCTCTTCATTCCAGTCGCATATGTCAACGCAGAAGGGAAGAAGTCCAGCATCACGAAGAACTGCGAGCACAGGTGTGAAGCACGGAATGGATTCCATATCCACATGAGGAATTTGCTGATGCTCGAAGACTTTCTCTTTGTCAAATAGTACTGATGCTTAGAAATTCATCTGCGAAGGGGTCCAGAATCTTGTGCGACCGGTCCTTGCTGAGTCATAAGGATTTGGCCCGTTGAAGAAAATGTGCTTGTTGAAGAAATTGGTCTTGATGAATTTGGGGCGCTTTGAGCCTTTGAGGGGCAACTTTGGCTTCGGCTGAAGATTTGGCTTGAAGCGGCCCACAATGTCCTTAATCATAGGAGGAACTTCTTCAGATTGAGGAATTTGAATAGCAGTTTCCTCATTTGCGGTTTGAGCAGCAATTTCTTTAGCTGATGCAGCTGGAATATCTTCAGTATGAATTTCTTCAGTCTGGGCTGGAGACTGAGGAATTTGAGTAATTGGTGTGGTCATTGGAGAATTTGGGTGTGCAGCTTCCCAATATTCATCATTGATTAGAGGAGTTGTGTTGCCAATGTCCACGACCTCTTCCATTTCTTCAACGCCGGCCTCTTCAGCAGTCAACTGAGGCAGGGGCGATGATACGAGTGGAGTTGAAGCATTTGCTTCCACTTCAATTTCTTCAACAATCTGCTCTGTTGAAGCAGCAGAATGAACTTCTTCATCATCAACATTTGGAATGTCACACTCGACACCAAATGGAACTATTTCATATCCAGGAACTGAGGAGATTGGGGTTGCATCAATGGGTTCAGTTGAAGAACTTGGCAGTGTCTTCAATTTCTTCACCGCTGAGGAATCTGAAGTTGATGCTTTTCTTTTATTAGCAGCAATTTTCTCCGCAGCCTTTGTTTTCTTTGCTTCTGATGCAGAAGGAAGGTTGATGTTCTTCACCCTTGAGGACTTTGCAATTTCAGCAGAGGGTGAAGGTGGAGCAGTTTGTTCAGGAACGACTGATGCAGTCGCCCTAGTGGTCTCAATTTCATCAGGCGCAGCAAAAGCTTCAGTTGGCCTGGCAGTTTCTTCACGCGCAACAGTGGAGGTTGCCCTGACACGTTCTTCAGCAGCCTGAATTTCTTCAGCTGCGCATGCAATTTCTTCAGCAGGCTTAGCAGATTCTTCAGCCTGAGGAATTTGTTGTTGCAATTGAGCTGCAACCCTTGAGTTGTGATCTTTAACTGCAGCTTGGGCTGCCCTGACAAATCTTACTTTGGTGCCCTTCCATTCAGCATCATATTTTGCTTGTTCATCAGTCAGGCAGCGAATCTCAGACTGAACTGTGATGAGTTGAGTAGGAGTCAAATTCATCACATTGTTCTTCAGGAACTTTTCCTTTCTGGCCCTGCTCCTCTTAGCTCTCTGAGCTTGATCTCTCTTCCATTTTTCTTCAGCAATGAAGTGGGTGAGGACATGGTCAACACCAAGAGGTAACTTCAATGAGGAAAGTGGAGTGCTGGGATCCTCATGCCATATGTCAATGAAGTTGAGGATCATCTTTGGATCCAGCATAAGAGGAACAGAGCTGCCCTTAGCTATTGCAGCTCTCTGCTGACTGTTTCTGATGATTTCTTCCAATTCTTCATTAGTAGCATCATCATTATCCTCAGACCCTGAGGGTACATTCACAGTAACTTGGCTTTTGTGAGGACTTGGTCTCTGACCTCGTCCAGCAGTTCTCTTTATCTTCATCAAGGTAGGACTTGTTGAAGACTGTTCTTGGGCTGAGGAACTTGCAGAGGCCCCTGAAGCAATTGATAAGCCAGTAGTCCTCTGACATGTTGTAAGATTTACAGGTGTTGAGGACTTTGCAGCAGCAGCTGATGATTGTGCAGCTACTGAAGGCATTGCAGTGGCCTTTGAAGAATTTGCATGAGTATTTTGCAGTGAGGATTTTGAAGTTGAGGACTTTGACTTCACTGCAGATTTCTTCACTAATGATTTCTTCGGAGCACTATCAGAGGCTTCGGCAGAGGCAGCAGCAGCAGCAAAATCTTCATTGAATTTCTTCACTGCAGCTTTGGCAGTTCTCTGAAGTTTTTGTTGATGCTTTGCCCATTCAGCTGGAAAGTCTTCAGCACGAGCAACGCTAGTGGGATCAATTTCTTGACCATCAGCAGGAGGAGCCCTTTTGCAAGGAGGTTTGAGGGCGAATTTCTTCATGTACTTGGGAGTGACATAGCGATAGTCTCTCCACTCCTTTGCCCACCCCCGTTCAATCCTCTGAATTCTGATTTTCCTCTGCTCTTTAGTTTCTTTGCCATGAATGGCCTCATCTGGAGTACAGTAACCAGCATACAGATCCTCAGGTATCTCAAAAGCAGTGTTCTGTTCAGCCTTCTTTCCACCCTTCTGAGGTCTTTTACCATCTGCCATTTTCTTCACTTGATGACTTTGAACTCTTGATGATTCTGAAGATGTATACAATTTTTCCTCAAGAAACGCTGCAAATGAGTTAAGTTGATGAGAACCTAGTGATTCATCAGCAGACATTTTGTACCTGTGAACAGAGTATAGGTGCGAGGAATTTGAAGAGGTCATATGCGTTCTCAGAAATTTTTCAAAATACATCAAGTTGAGGATTTTGACCATAGATGTCTTGAGGAATTTCACTAAGTGTTCTTTGTCTTAGGTTCCAGAGTTGTGCGAATATGTAGATCCACACAATTGAGGAATCTTGAAGAAAATCATAACTTAGAGAAAAACATCAAGGGATTGAAACATGTAAGGTGCTTAAGAAGATGATTCAAAAAAAAACTTTTGAGGATTTTGTGGAAGACATGAAGATCAAACAAGGGCAGTAAAATTAGATTTTATTTACCCTGATGAAGAACACGATGAACAGAGAGATGAAATCTGGGAAATCGTCCGTCCAGATCTCCCACGCCCTAGCTTGGCAGAGGGAGACAGCTACAGCGGCGGCGGGGTGAAGACTTCCGCGGCCGATGCGAGTACGGCTACGGCGAGGTCGAGGCAGTGAAGCTCTTCCTCTCCGGCGGTGATGATTTTAGCGGCGGCGCTAGGTTTGAGCTCGGGAGAGATGGGAGTGAGGAGTAACTCGAGCACAGTGAAGGGGAGGGGGTATATATAGTGGCAGTAAAAACGAATCGGCCCAAAGATTTTGGACCAGATTGCCCCTGACCCTTGCTCTCCACGCGACAGGTGTCACCCACGTTCTGAGTAGTGGAGATAGTGGGGGATCATGGCTTATCCAGTCGTGGGAATCGGAACTGTTTGAGCGGGAAGCGCCGAAAAATTTGATAGTGAAAATTTTAAAGTTTCCGTTCGCAAATTCTTCAGCTGTCAAGGATACAGTGAAGACTTTGAACGAGTTTCAAAGTAGAACGCATATGAAGAATTTGTGAACAGACTGGGTTGCGTTTAGCATAGAGGGGGAACGGGTCCGATCACATTCACTTAGATGAAAATCAACTTGAAGAATTAGCAATAAGTGAATGTTGTTGAGGACATTGAAAACTCAAATATATATATATATATATAGTCAATGAAGAACATCAGTTTCACTGTTTGAAGAATTTGAAAAGTTGAGGAATTTGCAAACTTGAGGAATTTGAAAATTTGAAGAATTTGCAAAATGATGAAAAACTCAACTCTGAAGAATTTCAACTATTGTTGGTGGCGTGACCCACCATATAAGAATTATGATTTCAGACACCGCGTACAATTGTCGTAGGGTTCTGAGAATCAAATTCTTCATTAATTTCTTCACACTTAGAGAGTTATTCTTCATTTATTGAAGAAAAACGTTACTTCGTGTGTTGCACATCAAAGTCATCAATTTTGCATAAGTGTTAGGATGTGTGTCCTTTCAAAGAACATTCGAAGATTCTAAGTTATTTAGCTCACACTGCAACTTGCAAAATCTCTTTTCATCCAAGGGCTTAGTGAAGATATCGGCCAGTTGTTCTTCAGTGGGGATGTGATCGATGGAGATGTCGCCCTTGAGTACATGATCTCGAACAAAATGATGACGAATCTGGATGTGCTTGGTCTTGGAGTGCTGAACTGGGTTGTAAGCAATCTTGATAGCGCTCTCATTGTCGCAGTAGAGAGGCACATTCTTCACCTTGATGCCATAGTCCTTGAGGGTTTGCTTCAGCCACAGCAGCTGAGCGCGGCATGAAGCAGCAGCAATGTACTCAGCTTCAGCAGTAGAAAGTGACACGTAGTTCTGCTTCTTCGAGGACCAACAGACTAAGGATCGTCCGAGGAAATGACATGTGCCTGAGGTTGACTTGCGATCCACACGATCTCCAGCATAGTCAGCATCTGAGTATCCGACGAGGTGAAGATTTGAGCCCTTGGGATACCATAATCCAAGCGTTGGTGTGTGAGCTAAGTATAGAAGAATATGTTTCACAGCCTTATGGTGTGATTCCTTCGGTGTTGCTTGGAATCGGGCACACATGCAAACACTCAGCATAATATCAGGCCTAGATGCACATAGATACAATAAAGAGCCAATCATGGAGCGGTATACCTTCTGATCGAAATCTTTACCATTTTCGTCAGTGCAGAGGTGGCCTTTTGAAGGCATTGGAGTTTTGACGCCTTTGCATTCGTGCATCTTGAATTTCCTCAGCACATCCTTGAGGTATTTCTCTTGTGAGATGAAGATGCCATTGTCTTGCTGACGAATTTGAAGACCTAAGAAGAATTTCAACTCTCCCATCATAGACATTTGATATTCTTCACTCATCATATAGGCAAATTCATCACTGTAACGTTTGTCAGTACAGCCAAAGATAATATCGTCGACATATATTTGGCATATGAACAGTTCATTGTCATAGGATTTGGTGAAAAGAGTTGGGTCAAGTGAACCAGGTTTGAAGCCTTTCTTCATGAGGAATTCCTTCAGAGTGTCATACCACGCCCGAGGGGCCTGCTTGAGGCCATAGAGGGCCTTGTTGAGTCTGAAGACTTTGTCAGGATGCTTAGGATCTTCAAAACCTGGGGGTTGAGCAACATATACTTCTTCCTCAAGCTTACCATTGAGGAATGCACTTTTCACATCCATTTGATATAAAGTGATATCATGATGGTTAGCATAGGCAAGCAATATGCGAATAGCTTCAAGTCTAGCAACAGGTGCAAAAGTTTCATCAAAGTCAATTCCTTCAACCTGTGTGTAGCCTTGAACTACAAGACGAGCCTTATTCCTTACCACAAGGCCATTTTCATCTTGCTTGTTGCGGTAGATCCACTTGGTACCTATGATGTTATGCTTGCGAGGATCTGGCCGCTTGACAAGTTCCCACACGTTGTTGAGCTTGAATTGATGCAATTCCTCTTGCATAGCTTGAATCCACTCAGGCTCCTTGAAAGCATCATCAACTTTGGTGGGCTCTATCATAGAGACAAAAGCAAAATGCCCACAAAAGTTAGTCAGATGTGAAGCTCTTGAGCGAGTGAGAGGACCTGGTGCATTGATGTTGTCGATGATTTTGTCAATCTGCACTTCATTTGCAACTCTTGGATGAGCAGGTTGACATGGCTGAGGATTTTCTTCAGCACCATTTTCTTCAGGTGTATCAGCATGAATGTCTTCATTGATTGGAATGACTTCCTCAGTTGGTTGAGGATTTTCTTCAGTGGGTACTACATCCTCAGTAGCCTTCAACTTAATGGATTCCTCAGGAGTCTTTTCATCTAGCACAGAAGGCAGGTGCTCTCTTTGCGAGCCGTTAGTTTCATCGAACCGCACATCTACAGTTTCAACAACCTTGTGATGGTAGGTGTTGAAGACTCAGTAGGTGTGCGAGTCCTTTCCGTAACCAAGCATAAAACCTTCATGTGCTTTCGGTGCAAATTTAGAACTATGGTAAGGATCTCTTATCCAGCATTTTGCACCGAAGACTTTGAGATAACTTACATTGGGTTTCTTGCCGGTCATGAGTTCATATGATGTCTTCTTGAGGAATTTGTGAAGATATACCCTGTTGATGATGTGGCATGATGTATCAATTGCCTCAGGACAGAAGCGACGAGGAGTCTTGTATTCATCAAGCATGGTGCGAGCCATCTCAACAAGAGTCCTATTCTTGCGCTCCACGACCCCGTTCTGCTGAGGAGTATATGGGGCAGATAGCTCATGAGTAATACCAAGTTCATCAAGATATTCATCAAGATTGGTGTTCTTGAACTCAGTCCCGTTATCACTCCTGATATGCTTGATCTTGACGCCGAAGTTTGTTGAGGCCCTTGAAGCAAATCGTCTGAAGACATCCTGCACTTCAGACTTGTACAGAATAATATGCACCCAAGTGTAACGAGAGTAATCATCAACAATGACAAAACCATACAAACTTGAAGCATTTGTTAGTGTGGAATAATGAGTGGGGCCAAAGAGGTCCATGTGAAGCAATTCAAAAGGTCGAGTCGTGGTCATGATGGTCTTCGAGGGATGCTTGGATCTGGTCATCTTCCCAGACTCACAAGCACCACAGAGGTGATCCTTGAGGAATTTGACACCTTCAATGCCAATGACGTACTTTTTCTTCACGAGCGTGTGCAAGTTCCTCATACCAGCATGTCCAAGTCGTCGATGCCACAGCCAGCCTTCTGAGGACTTTGCAAGTAGGCACGTGGCAGGCTGAGGACCTGTAGAGAAATCAACAATATACAAGCCTCCTCTCCTAAAGCCTTCGAAGACTTTGGAATGGTCAGATTCCATGATGACAACACAACGATATTTTCCAAAGACGACAACCATATCAAGATCACAAAGCATTGAGACAGACATAAGGTTGAACCCGAGGGATTCGACAAGCATCACCTTGTCCATGTGTCGGTCCTTGGAGATTGCAACCTTACCTAGACCCAATACCTTGCTTTTTCCTTTGTCGGCGTAGGTGATATGCTTCAGATGAGATGGGGCAAGTGGCATATTCATCAATAAACTCTTGTCACCAGTCATGTGGTTGGTGCATCCACTATCGAGGACCCACTCAGTAGTTTTTGGAGTTTCATCCTGCAGATGAATTAGTACAACTTACGAACTGATATGCTTCAGAGTGAAGAATATGACATCAAATTCATCAGGCAGAATTTCATCACACAACATAGTAAGTAAAGCAGTGGGAGGACGTGAGAAATGAAGGACTCATTTCTGCATGATTAGCTTGCATCCTTTCAAGCATTTCCTCAGGTCTCCAGCAAATTCATCAGACGTTCAAGTTCCTCGGGAGACCTGACCCTGCATAAGAAGTTAGTTCAATTTCTTCACCACCCACATCTGGAGGGGTGGCAAAGAGTTCATCATTCTGTGAGCTCCATATGAGAAGGGAGGCATTGAAGCTAGTGCACTTCGTTTCACAGGACTAGGGTTAGAGTACTCATATGAATAAGCAGAGAAATTCTTCGAGGACTTATGAACATAATGATTTGAAGAATAATGCACATATTCAGAACTCTTAGATTTTTCCAGCGAAACAGATGCATTAGCACGAGAATGATACTTTTGACCATTTGAGGAATTTGGTCCAAGTGAAGACTTTGGTCCATATGAGGAATTTGATCTGGGCTTCCTTTTCTTCATGGGTGGTGTCGTGAGGACATTCACTTGAAGATTTTCCAAGCAGCTCTTAGGAACCCAGATTTTCCTCATAGGTGAACCGTTCCTACAGTTAGTTCCAACAAATCTGGCAAATACTTCACCTTTCTGATTTTTGAAGATTTTCTAGTTGGAGTCAAGTGACTCATCAGAGGAATATGAAGTTTCACAAGTAAAGCCAGATAAAGTGGATGGATCCACAGGAGGTCCTTTTGCAACAACCCATGAGGTTTTGGGGTACTGCTCAGGTGTCCAGTAGGATCCATCAGCATTGAGTTTCCTCTCAAATGCAATACCCTCTTTCCTAGGGTTCCTGTTTAGAATCTGCTTTTTGAGCACATCACAAAGGGTTTGATGCCCTTTGAGACTTTTGTACATGCCTGTCACATACAATTCCTTCAACCCTGCATTTTCGTCAGTGATACTTGTGGTATCCTCAGATGAGGAATTTGTGACCACGGGGATAGTTGAAGAATTTGCAGCAATAGAAGCATTTGAACATTCAGGTGAAGAATTAGCAGTCTCACGTTCGATGCATTTCATACATGGTGGAACAAATTCTTCCTGAGCGGTACTGATCTGTTGAGCCAGTAAGGAATCATTTTCCCTTTGAAGATCCTCATGAGCCACTCTTAGTTTCTCAAGATCTTGCTTTCTTTGAAGAAATTCATAAGAAAGCTTCTCATGGTCAACTAAGAGAGCATTATGATGACTCTGAAGGTTATCATACTTTGTCTGAAGACTTTTGAGATCATCAGACAGAGTTTGAGTCCGATCCACTTCCTCATTCAACAGATCATCGCTTTTGTCTAGCAATTTCTGAAGCTTTTCAAGTGCACTTTGTTGCTTAGTGGCAATTTTAGCAAGTTTGGCATAGCTAGGTTTCACATATTCATCAGATTCACCTTCACTTGATTCGGAAGAAGAGTGATGCCTGTGTACCTTGGAACCTTTTGCCATGAAGCAGTAAGTGGGAGCATATTCATCGTTGCTGACGTCAGAGTCGTTGGAGTGGTCATTTTCTTCATCGTTGAAGATGGACTTGCTGACGAAAGCAGTGGCGAGAGCAAGGCTAGCAACACTAGAGTCAGACTCTTCCTCAAATTCTTCCTGTTCTTCATATTCTTCAGATTCTTCTTCAGAGTCCATTTCCTTACCAATGAAAGCCCGAGCCTTTCTGGAACCTTTCTTCTTGTGCGATGAGGACTTTGCAGATGAAGACTTTGAGATTGAGGACTTTGAAGATTTCTTCTTTTTCTTCGAGTCATCAGAACTGTAGTCCTTGTATTTCTTCTTCTTTGATTCTTTTTCCCAGAGAGGACAGTCAGAGATAAAGTGACCAGACTTCTTGCATTTGTGACAAGTTCTCTTCTTGTAGTCGCTTGAGGAATCTGATTTCCTCAAACCACTTTTTGATGACTTTCCAAATTGGCCTCTCCTTGAGAACTACTGGAATTTCCTCACAAGCATTGCCAGCTCCTGGCTCAGTTCTTCAGGATCACCAAGGCTGCTATCAGAATCTTCGTCTTCGGATGAGGAAATTGCTTTTGCCTTCAGAGCACGAGATCTTCCACAGCTTGGTCCGTAGAGGTCTCTCTTCTCAGCTTGTTGGAATTCATGAGTATTGAGTCTCTCAAGTATATCAGTAGGATCAAGTGACTTGTAGTCTCCACGTTCTTGAATCATCAAAGCCAGAGTATCGAATGAGGAATCAAGAGATCTTAGCAGTTTCTTCACCACCTCATGGTCGGTGATGTCAGTGGCACCCAGAGCTTGAAGCTCGTTGGAGATATCAGTGAGACGATCAAAAGTTTGCTGAACATTTTCATTGTCGAGTCTTTTGAAGCGATTGAAGAGATTGTGAAGAACATCAACACGGGAGTCACGTTGAGTGGAAACACCTTCGTTGACTTTGGACAGCCTATCCCAGATAAGCTTAGCAGTCTCCAAAGCACTCACTCTGCCATACTGACCTTTGCTCAGATGGCCACAGATGATATTCTTCGCTTGAGAATCGAGTTGCTTGAATTTCTTCGCATCAGCAGCAGTAACAGTCGGAGATGTGCGGGGAACACCATTTTCCACAACATACCAGAGATCATTGTCAATAGCTTCAAGATGCATGCGCATCTTGTTCTTCCAGTAGGGGTAGTCCGTCCCATCGAAGGTAGGACAACCTGCGGAAACCTTGATCATACCTGCAGTCGACATAACTAGAACTCCAGGTGGTTAAACCAAAATCACACAGAACAAGGGAGTACCTTGCCCTGATACCAATTGAAAGTGCGTTATATAGACTAGAGGGGGGGTGAATAGGCGATTTTTACAAATTCATCACTGAGGAATTTCACCTTGAGGAATTTGAAATGTGATGAATAACTAGCAGCGGAATAAGTACTCAAGTGCATACGAAGCATAGTGATCGCATAGTCATCATGATGAAATAACGCATGCACAAATTACAGGTAGCGTGATACAGGATAAGCAGGTGAGGAACAAGGTAGCTTGAGGAATTTGAGGTGAGGAAATTGAGAAAGTCTTCAGTCAAATTCTTCAAACAGTAACGATCAATTTCATCAACAAGTATACGAGGAAATGGAAGGGTTGAGGAAATAGAACCAGGTAGCTCGATGAAGACAATGATTTGATGACCCAGTTCCAACTGCTGTGACAGTCGTACGTCTGGTTTGGAGCGGCCTGGTATTTAAACCAGAGGACACACAGTCCCAGTACACACAGTCCTTACCGTATTCTCCTTGAGCTAAGGTCACACAGACCTCGCCCAACACTCATGGTAAGTCTTCAGGGTAGACTTCCAAAACCCTCACAAACTGGTCACCCGGCGATCCACAATTGACTGCTGGATGCTCTAGACCAAGGTCACTTCATGATCCCCAATTGACTGCAGGATGCACTAGACCATCACGCCTAACCGTCTGGAAGATACACAGTCTTCAAAGGTAACAAGCGTCGGTTCCACACAGGAACAATTTCTTCAGTGATGCTCAATCACTTTGGGTTTGGTGGTTTGGTTTGGGGTTTTTCCTCACTGATGATTTTCTCTCAAAGTCCTGGAGGAATGGGATGCTCTCAAATGACAAGTGTCAGTTCTCTCTCGGAGCAGCCAACCAACTAGTGGTTGTGGGGGTTGGCTATTTATAGCCAGGGTGCAACCCGACATGATAAGACATAAATGCCCCCAATGATATGACCATTATGTGGATAGGATGATTGGGGACAGCTGGCACTTAGCACTGCAACGGTCAGAATTTCGAACTATGAAAGTCCTCAAGCTTATCATATTCCTCACTTGTAGGCAATTCGCACTGGCGAAATCCTAACTCCTCAGTCAGACCAATTTCCTCAGAGACCAGAAGATCATCGTCTCTGTCACTGAAGAACTTGACTGAACTGCAAGAGATTTCCAAAGGCTTCACTCGAAGGATTGGATAGGTTGAGGCTTTTGAGTTGAGCATCAGTTGGAAATTTTCCTTAGTATTACCTCAGCCCCCTTTAACAGTTCGGTGTTTCCTATGACTCAAAGAAAGGAAATGAAACTACGAAAACAAAAGTCTTCACGCTTCATAGTCCTCGTTCATATCTTCATGGTCACACCAACTTCTTCTTTTTCAAAGTCTTCAGGGAATACCAAAGTCTTCAGCAAAGTCTTCACCAAAGTCTTCAGTTGAAGACATACATTTTTAGGGGTCGATAATCTCCGAATGTATCAAACTCCTCAGCGACTTATAGAGCCTGTGTACACTTACAAACGCATTAGTCTCTTAACCTATAAGTCTTCAATACACCAAAATCACTAAGGGGCACTAGATGCACTAACAATCTCCCCCTTTTTGGTGATTGATGACAAATAGGTTAAGTTTTCAACGGGGATAATAATATGAAGTGTAAGTACTGAGTTTGAGGAATTTGATTGCAAGATACAGAAGAACTCCCCCTGAAGATGTGCATATTTGAGGGATTTGCTTTGGACTGCAAATGCACATGGCAGGTTAAAATCATGGAGAACTCCCCCTATATCTTGTAATCCATACACGCATTTAATATATATCATGAGGAAATTGAAATGCATGATGGAAAATGGGGTCTGAGGAAGTTCAGCATGCGTGCATTAAGATAACTTGAGGAAATAGCATGCGGAAAGCAGTTCAAAAGCATCAGACCACCATCGGACTTAAGTTTACAACTCAACCAACAAAAGCTTCAGAAGAGCGAGAGTTGTAACTTAAACAAAAACAGCCCATATAGAGACCCGCTTGAAGACTAACTCACCGCTTGAAGACTAACTCAAATTTTCTCTCCCTTTGTCATCGAAGACCAAAAGGGACGAAAAAATGAGGACTAACGCCCCTGAAGAATTTCATCTTGAAGGTGGTGGAGGAGCGCCAGCGTTGTCGGTGTCGTTCGTTGATGTAGGGCCTGCAGCAGTGTCGTCAATATCCTCAGCTACATCCGCCTGGCGTGATGAAGAATATGAGCTTGTAACCAACTGAGGAACTTGAACTTTCTTCCATTTCTTCCTTGGAGGGATGGACCAATCAAAGTTTCTGCTGAAATTCCATCTCCTTGAGTTCTTCAGGAGTCTTGAGGTGAAACAGGATGGCCCATGTTTACGTGCAGCGCCGTGATTTTGTTGGTGTTCTAGGCTCAAGTCTCTAGCACAGTCTAGCCTAGGACCAGCACAGTACCGTCGTTGAGCGTTTATTCAACTTTGCATCTCTGAATTGATTATTGCTGACCCCTTTTGCTACCATATATAAGCCATCCCAGCTACACATACATCTACGTCGTGGGTTGACACCACCTGGCAATCGCTTTATCCAAGCTTTGAGAGTTTTTGACTACAACGGTTGCCGATCACCACCTGCTGCTAGGTAAGAACTGATAAGAATTTGAGATTTGCTTGACGGATTTGTGATACACCACCACCACTTCCTAGTAGTCTGTAGGTTCATATTCTTGTGTGTTCCTATTGCTGCTAACCATGACAGGATCACAAGCCGACGAGATCAACTGGGACGACATGACGAACAAGGAGCACCATGATAAATTTCAGCAAATGATGGCTGACCAGGTACAAGACGTCGTGACCAGCCTTAGAGAGGCCATGGAGAAGCTAGCTGGTTTGGAGAAGACATTCGACACCAAGCTGGATGCGAAGTTCAATGAGGTGCTTGCACGTCTACCACCAGCTGCACCGGTCATACCTCAGCAACAACAACAACAACAACAACAACAACAACAGCGGCCGAATTATGCGGGGCGCGCACGACGTGTGCCCCTCGAGGAAGGCCAACATTCTGGTGCCATTCCTACTGTTGTGGCTTCCGTGGCTGCTGCTGCTGCTACTACTGTCGTTGAGCAGAATGACAATTTTGATGGTGATTATGATGATGACGGAGAGGTTGCTCCCGATCAGCCCCAGGGGCAACCACCACCACAAGCACCGGGTCGTCCACATGTTTACAATCGCAACGGTAGGGCTGCACCACCACCTCAGGTACGGGAACATGATCATCTCCCTAAGATAAAATTGAATATTCCGACATTCAAGGGTAGATATGTTCCTGATATATATCTTACTTGTGAGTTAGAAACATAACAACGTTTTACATGCTTACAATTTCCTGAGGATAGACTTGTTGTTGCTGCTGTTTGTGCTTTTTCTAGTTTTGCTTGTGTTTGGTGGTCTGAACATTGTAGAATACATCATGATAATGTTCCTACTACTTGGGTTGCTTTGAAAACTGCTATGCGTAATCGTTGGTTCCACCATATTATCAACGTGAATTGCTTCAAAATTTGCAGCGTTTAAGACAAGGAAAAAAAATTGTAGACGAATATTATCAGGAATTACAAACTGGCATGATTAGATGTGGTATTGTTGAGGAGAATGAAGCTATGCTTGCACGTTTTATGGGTGGATTAAATAGAGATATTCAGGCAATATTAGAGTATAAGGAGTATACACTATCACTCGTTTATTCCATCTTGCTTGCAAAGCTGAACGTGAAGTGCATGATCGACAGGCATTGGCAAGAACTAATTTTTCTGCAGGTCGCACTTCATCATGGACGCCACGTACCCCATCTACGTCCATACATCCTGCTGCAACACTGCCTACTTCAGCCACCCACTCCAACCAAGATACCAGGAAACAGGCCCCCGCCCCACCCTTCGCGAGGACCTCACCTTCTGGGCCTGGACAGAGCTCTTCTTCTTCCGTTGCATCCACGGGGCAAACACATGAGATTATATGTCGTCGTTGCAAGGGTGGAGGTCACTATGCGAGAGAATGCCCTTCCAAGCGTGTGATGATTGTTACTGAGGATGGTGGATATGACTCCGCTAGTGATTATGATGAGGAGACCCTGGCTCTTATTGCGAGTGAAGAACAAGGTGTAGAGGAGACTGAACAAGAGACACACTACATGGCTGCTGACTACGCTGACAGGTATGAAAGTTTAGTTACTCAATGTGTTCTGAGTGTGCAGGTTACACAGGCTGAGCAAAATCAGAGGTACAACTTGTTCCATACAAAGGGAGTTGTGAAGGAGCGTTCTGTTTGCGTCATCATCGATAGAGGGAGTTGCGACAACTTGGCTAGCATGGAGATGGCGGAGAAGCTGTCCCTGACCACCAGACCACATCCTCATCCTTATTACATCCAATGGTTCAACAACAGTGGCAAGGTTAAGGTAACACGTACTGTTTGTGTGCATTTTAGCATTGCTACATATTCAGATTATGTTGATTGTGATGTGGTACCCATGCAAGCATGCTCCGTTTTACTTGGTAGACCATGGCAATTTGATAAAAATTCCGTACACCATGGTAGGACAAATCAGTTTACTCTTGTTCATAAGGATAAAAATATAACTTTGCTTCCTATGTCTCCCGAACATATTATGAAAGATGACATTGCTAGAGCTAGTAAAGCAAAACAGAAGCAAAGTGAGAGTGAAAATCAGATTGTGGCAAAGGAATTTGAGCAACATAATAAGCCTAATAAACAATCATCTAGTGTTGCATCTGAAATAAAACTAAAGAGTGGTTGTTTACTTGCCACTAAATCTGATATTACTGATTTGGATGTTACGACATCTGTTTGCTATGCTTTTGTATGCAAAGAGGTATTATTTTCATTCGAGGACATGCCTCCTTCTTTGCCTCCTACTGTCGCTAACATTTTGCAGGAGTTCGCTGACGTCTTTCCAGAAGACGTGCCACCGGGATTACCACCTATTCGAGGGATTGAGCATCAGATTGACTTAATTCCCGGTGCATCGCTGCCCAACCGTGCGCCATACCGTACCAATCCAGAGGAGACGAAGGAGATTATGCGTCAAGTACAGGAGCTGCTTGACAAAGGTTATATACGAGAATCCCTTAGTCCTTGTGTTGTTCCTATTATTCTAGTGCCTAAAAAGGATGGTACATCGCGTATGTGTGTTCATTGTAGAGGCATTAATAATATTACAATTCGTTATCGTCATCCTATTCCTAGGCTAGATGATATGCTTGATGAATTAAGTGGTTCTACAATTTTCTCCAAAGTTGATTTGCGTAGTGGATACCATCAAATCCGTATGAAATTGGGAGATGAATGGAAAACAACATTTAAAACTAAGTTTGGATTATATCAGTGGTTAATCATGCCTTTTGGGTTAACTAATGCACCTAGCACTTTCATGAGATTAATGAACGAGGTTTTACGTGCTTTCATTGGACGATTTGTGGTAGTCTATTTTGATGATATACTGATTTATAGTAGATCTTTGGAGGAACATTTGGAACATTTACGTGATGTTTTTATTGCTCTACGTGATGCACACTTGTTTGGTAACCTTGGGAAGTGCACCTTTTGCACCGACCGAGTATCTTTCCTTGGCTATGTTGTTACTCCACAGGGAATTGAAGTTGATAAAGACAAGATTGAAGCTATTGAGAGTTGGCCGCAACCCAAATCGGTCACACAAGTGAGGAGTTTTCTTGGACTCGATGGTTTCTATAGGCGTTTTGTGAGGGATTTCAGCACCATTGTTGCACCTCTAAATGAGCTTACAAAGAAGGATGTGCCTTTTGTTTGGGGTACTGCACAGGAAGAAGCCTTCACGGTATTGCAAGATAAGTTAACACATGCTCCTTTACTCCAACTTCCTGATTTTAATAAGACTTTCGAGCTTGAATGTGATGCTAGTGGAATTGGATTAGGGGGTGTGTTATTACAAGATGGTAAACCTGTTGCATACTTTTCTGAAAAATTAAGTGGGCCTAGTCTGAATTATTCTACTTATGATAAGGAATTATATGCTCTTGTTCGGACTTTGGAAACATGGCAACATTATTTATGGCCCAAAGAATTTGTTATACATTCTGATCATGAATCTTTGAAACATATTAAAAGTCAAGCAAAACTGAACCATAGACATGCTAAATGGGTTGAATTCATTGAGACTTTCCCTTATGTCATTAAACACAAGAAGGGTAAAGAAAATGTTATTGCTGATGCATTGTCTCGTCGTTAAACAATGCTTTTACAACTTGACTTTAAAATATTTGGTTTGGAGACCATCAAAGATCAATATATGCATGATGCTGAATTTAAAGATGATTTGGAGAATTGTAAAGAAGGGAGAACATGGAACAAGTTCGTCATTAATGATGGACTTGTGTTCCGTGCTAACAAGCTATGCATTCCAGCTAGCTCTATTCGTCTTTTGTTGTTACATGAGGCGCGCGGAGGAGGATTAATGGGATACTTTGGCGTGAAGAAGACGGAGGACGTACTTGCTACACATTTCTTTTGGCCAAAGATGAGACGGGATGTTGAGCGTTTTGTTGCTCGCTGCACTACATGTCAAAAAGCTAAGTCACGGCTCAATCCTCATGGTTTATATATGCCTTTGCCTGTACCTAGTGTTCCTTGGGAGGATATATCTATGGACTTTGTTTTAGGTTTACCTCGAACAAAGAAGGGGAGGGATAGCATATTTGTTGTCGTGGATAAATTTTCAAAAATGGCACACTTTATACCATGTCATAAAAGTGATGATGCTGCTAATGTTGTTGATTTGTTCTTTCGTGAAATTATTCGCTTGCATGGTGTGCCAAATACAATTGTTTCAGATCGTGATGCTAAATTTCTTAGCCACTTTTGGAGATGCTTATGGGCTAAGTTGGGGACTAAACTGCTTTTTAGTACTACATGTCATCCCCAAACTGATGGACAAACTGAAGTAGTGAATAGATCATTGTCTACTATGCTTAGGGCTGTTTTGAAGAATAACCTGAAAATGTGGGAAGAATGCTTGCCTCATATTGAATTTGCTTACAATCGTTCGCTGCATTCTACTACTAAGATGTGCCCTTTTGAAGTAGTGCATGGTTTCTTACCTCGTGCACCTATTGATTTGTTGCCTCTTCCATCTTCGGAGAAGGTTAATTTTGATGCTAAAGAACGTGCTGAATTGATATTAAAGATGCATGAGTTAACTAAGGAGAACATTGAGCGTATGAATGCTAAATATAAACTTGCTGGAGATAAGGGTAGAAAACATGTTGTCTTTGCACCTGGAGATCTTGTTTGGTTACATTTGCGTAAGGATGGGTTTCCTGAATTGCGCAAGTCAAAGCTAATGCCACGTGCTGATGGTCCTTTTAAGGTGTTAGAGAAAATAAATGATAATGCATATAAACTTGAGCTGCCTACAGATGTTGGGGTTAGTCCCACTTTTAACATTGCAGATTTGAAGCCTTATTTGGGTGAGGATGATGAGCTTCCGTCGAGGACGACTTCAGTTCAAGAAGGGGAGGATGATGAGGACATCCCTACTAATGTTACACCCACAGCCCCTGCTGCTATACATACTGGACCAGTTACTAGAGCCCGCGCACGCCAACTAAATTATCAGGTACTTTCGTTTCTCGGAAATCCATCTAATGTTCATGAACATATGATGCTGCCTAAATTAGATACTTTTGTTTTACTTATGAATGAAGGACCTAGCATGGACAAGAAGCATGGCCATTGGAGCGGGATCAAGCATGGAGAAGAAGGTGCGCATGCGGGAAGGAACAATGGACTTTCAAGTGGTGATTTTCGCACTTTGAAGCCGCCATAAGGAGTGCTTGGAGGCTTGGACGAAATATACAAGATGCCATTCATAAATTTCGTCCATAGGCTAATATAGGTGCTGTGTCACCTTATTTGTGGGCCAGGCCCATGTAATTTCAAAATACCACTTATTAGGCTGTTTTTAGAGTCCGTATGTGTGGGGAAACGGAGTTAGGGCTGGTTTCGGACCCCTCCTCCAAGGGGCCATGAAATCCCCCTCTATTCCCCCATATATACAGCCCTTAGGGCATCGTTTTAGACTTGGGTTTTGTTTAGATTAAAAGTTCACCATAGCTGCAACTTCGCGTTCTTCGTTTGTGTTCCATGACCAGACAAAGGCGTCACAGAACCCCACTTTCATCAATAAAGCTTTCCTCTTATATTCGCAATATCCAGATTGCAATCTTAGTTTCTTGCTTGTTCTTCACTTGCTTGCAGGAAACAGACCCTCGTGGTCAGGTTGATCGTGCTCTGGCATGGTCAATAACCTCTCGGAGTTGGTTTAGCGATTGCTAAGGCGCGACGTCCTCGCACGTTCGTAGTCAGATCGTCAAAGTCTACTCCATCGAAAACGATAGCCACCATCTCATCGAAAGACAGGGACAACTTCGCCTCTATCACTTTGCATCTCACATGACACTTGATGATATGACTTGTATGTGTATTTGCAAGCTTGGTGGAGATATTACTTGTCATTGCCATGTTTGCTTTGTGCCCCATGCCTACGGTGATACATTGATCATGTTTTGTGTTCGTGCTCGCGATATGTCATGCGCATTACTTATGCCTACTATTTGCTCACATCACATGATTGCCATGATTTCCTCTAGTATGTTGCATCTTCGCACTATTAGTTTGCACGACATGATCAATATGCTTGCCTATGTTGCATCACCAATGATTCATACTTGCTCGTTTCATGCGGTTGATGACAACCATTGCCATGCTTCGCACACGATTGCTATTGAATGTTGTCATATGTCTCCATGTGTTGCCTCTCTCATGCTAGATTTGCAATGTATTGAGTGCAGCAATGCTATTAATTTTGATAATGAGATTGCCCCCATAGCTTTCTCTCATATTCTTGGAGTTTTTGACATCTTTCATGTGAAGCATGCTTTCTTTCCTTCTTTGCACCATATGCCTAGTGCCATGAATATAGCCATTGTTGCAGCATATTGTTCATGTACTTTTTATACTAATGATTATGTGCAAGAGAAAAGAACCATCATGATGGATGATGTGTTTGTCTACCATGCACGTACATTCTTTGCTTTGTTGTGTGTGTGTGTAGGATACTTCGACTACATGTCAACTCCCACTTCACGTGAGTTGACGATTTGAGCTCTTGAGAACGAGCCATGCTACACCGACACGATTCTACATCGCACTTGCTTGCACATCGACATTGTGAAGGACACACAAGGAAAAGTTTTCAAGGTGACATCCTTCTTGAGCATGGATATTGTGGATCATCCTACTTGTGTTGCTTGTACCATGCCATATATTGGCATCTTGGACCACTTACTTGCACACATGATAGAGATATTGCTTCCACTCATGATTGTCATCTTTCCATGCATCATGACATATATACCTTGTGTGTTGCATCCACATTGTGGATTGATTTCTCCTATCATATGTTTGGTTGCAACAATGTCATTTCTTCACATATGCCATGCCCGATTGCTTGCTACATGCTTGACTTGATTGCCTCACACATGATGACCAATTGATCTTTCTATTGTGTTGAGTGCCCCATATATCTTCACTACACCATATGCACATTATGCTTGGATTGCCCCGTGTGTTTAGACACTTCATATTATTTGGTGTTGTGAATGATTCCTATGCATAGCATAGACCTTTCGTTGATTGCTCTGTGCATGCTTGCCATGACCTTGAGGTAGATGCTTGTTCTATTGTCACACATTTTAGCATCCCTACTTCACCTTTGCATACTTGTTCCCATGATTACATTGCTTGTGCTCAATTTATATGCTTACATGCCATGACACAATCCATTGTCACACCATATGTTATGCATGATGACGACACTTGTTCGGTGAATAACCGCTTGAATGCTTGGTTTTGCACTAACGCTAACCACATTTGTTTTTCCAAGTGTTTGTCGTATTTGCTCCTTTTGAGGGAATTACTAGACGGTGCGACATTGGAGAGTGCCCCTTTCGAGTTTGATGATGATGTGTGCTTGGTGATCGTCCACTTTTACATGGCGACGCCATCTCTTTCCCATGGTGATTTGAATTTTGATCCAAAGACGGATCTTTTCCAAGGGGGAGGGGATGATGCGGAGCATCCTACGGACATCACCATGACAAGAGTCCGCTTGGCAAGTGCCACGTTCCACAACTACTTCACATACATAAAGGTGAATCATCTCCTTTACACATGTTCACTTGATCCCTTTGAGGATGGTATACTACTTGACACTCCTCTCGTGTGCATGCATAGGTATTGTCG
Source organism: Elymus sibiricus (assembly GCA_039707655.1). Lineage (NCBI taxonomy): Eukaryota > Viridiplantae > Streptophyta > Magnoliopsida > Poales > Poaceae > Elymus > Elymus sibiricus. Next base: position 233,358,587 of record CM077667.1, on the reverse strand, counting down.
GAGCTTCACGGATGACGAGGAGGAGTGTCGGCACCTACGTACAACTACACCATCTGCGAGGGAAGCTTGGAAGCGGATACGGAAGAAGACGGAGCTGCGGAGTCTACAGCGGCCGGACGACTGGAAGCCTTCAGACGTCCGACACTCTACAGCACCCGGACGACCGACGTCCATCGGACGTCCGACACACACCAGTGCCCGCACGTCAGGCCTTCTACGGAAATCCAGCGCCTCCTATCCACAGCCGAATAGTCGGACGTCCGACACACTCCGGACGTCCGGACCCTCCCGAGCCACCGGACGACCGACGTCCTCCGGACGTTCGACACCTGCCAGTGTGCAGCTGCGGGCCTTTGGCGTTGTATCTCTCTCCCACTTACCCCTTCGTGGCTAAGACTATATATACTCCTCCCCCGCCTCATTTCTAGGGTTAGCAATGGTTTAGCTCATAGTTAGTTGAGCCTAGCTCCTTCCACTACCTCTCCCATGGAGTATATGCCTCTATGAGAGAAGACCCCCCCCCAGTGGATGTTAAGACCCCTTGCGAGGGAAGATCCCTAGTGGATTCAAGGCCCCATCTCCCCATGGGATTTGGGATGAACTCTACCATGTATCCTCTTTCCCTTTGTTGTTCTTGTATCTTTGTGGATCTTATGTGTATGTGAGTCTAGTGGATGTGTGATTGGACTTGTTCTTGAGTGTTTCTCTTGTGATTTCTCCTCGTTCTTCCCCGTGTTCTTCGTGGAATCCCCCTCCAAATCGTGAAAGATCGACACACACGGGTGTGCCCCGTATGAGTAGTGCTAGGTTAGAACTTGCTATGCCATATGATCATGGATGCTTTACTTCTGCTCCATTGCTTGCTTCTTGATTGTTATTTTGCTTGCTGCTTCAACTATTGTTCTTGTGCACTACTAGGACAAATGGTATGCAGTGTTCGTCGGGAAGGCACCAGAGGTTTACAATGTTAGAATAAATCTGAGGCCACCATCGATCCCCCGAGGACCAAGCAATCGCACGAGCACGACACCGAGATATGTTAACGAGGTTCATCGATATGGCTATGTCCCCGGGGCCTAACTAAGGGCGCTCCTTTCGATGACACCGTCACAATACCGCACCCTGGCCACCCAGGCGCCTGCACACGCTGTCGGCTCCCCCTGCGTGCCCGTGCTATTATGCTGCCATAGGTTACATCATGTGTCTACCCCACTATATATGAGAGGTCAAGGATACAAGTGTCCTATTAGGACATGACTCCATATCCTATCTAAACACAATACAACTCAGAGTCCAACTGTAACCTACCTTGTACACAATATTCGACACAACTGACGAATATTCTCCACCACATTGGATTCGTCCATGCATCAAACTTCCATGTACATTAGACTTGAGTTTATCCCATGAGTACCACTACTACTCCAAAGACTCCATGTGACTCCACCAGCAACTTGTAGTCCCTTTTTTTCTTGAGCACAGTCAACGCTCGAGCAAAATTAAGTTCCACATTACTCTAGTTTGCGCTCCCAACTTCCAGAGTGTCCGACTAACACCATCACATACCGATCACTAACCCGCGTGAAAGTGAAAAACTCACATATTGGGTGTCACACATAAGAGTTACCTGAATTCAATATCATCGCTCTTCCTTGACTGTTTGTCTGAAACTTGAAGGAATTTCACCGTTGCTTGTTGTCATCACGAGTCAAATTTGCAGTTGTCTCACCACATGTATGACCACCAGAGCCCTGGCCCGTCTCCATGTCCCGTGCGTACCGCACGCCTTGCCGCTATTACCGCGTCGAGCCTCTACCGTACCTGTCGAGTCTCAAGGGTCGTGAATCCACACCACTCAACCCCACTGCAGAGTACCATCGATCATCACCGATCGATGATGAGTTTCACGTTTCCACCAGACCACTGGGCTCCCGTCTGAACTACGTGTCCCTCGCTTTTTCCCGTTGAATAGGCTTTGATTCTCTAGATCCTTACACTATAGCCCCTCAATCAGCACTGAGTGAAGTCCTCCAGACTTCAGCTCCACCTTCAACATGACTCCATGATAGAGGATCAGTCCACCCCGCGCCCCGTCGACTCAAGCTTCGTGTGTACACCACCTTGAATCAACCCCGCGCTATAGTATTGTCAAAGCCGCACAAGCCCTCGGGTATATGTCACGTGTTTCCATGCCTCAGAAGTCGGTCACCATCGGCATCACGCTCCTATGTCGTCGTCACCAATTCCATCATTGTCTTCTGTTCCAACCGCCTCGCGTCGATCCGTCCGACTATCAAGTCCAACCTAGTCGAACTTGTCTGAGTGCAATCATGCTCCACCATGCGTCGTGTTAACCAGCACACACTGTGCATTACTCAACGCCCTGTTAAACATGATCCTCATGACGCGTTTGTCCGCACGCCTTCCATAGCCTGTCCATGTGTTTCAAGCCCTCCCAACAAATCGACCCCGGAAAATTTCCATACAACCAACATATTTTTTTGTCTCTATTTGTTTTGTTGTTGTTGTTGTAGCTTCTCCGTTCACCTCAGCAAAAAAAAGGATTAAATCCATACTGCCCACACACACACATGGCCTTGACAGTTTTTTATGTTGAACAAACAAATCTCACGTATCCTTGGCTTCAAGTTTAGCCACTCGTACGCATGCGCGCAGCCAAGGCGTTTGCCTATGCACTAGCCAGCTCGGCCTCGGCCAAGCACTTGGGCTTCCACGTGTAGGCCGTTCTGGGCCACATGGCGACACACCAGAACACCTCGCGCAAGAGTATGCCCCCGCTTTGCCACGCATAGCTTCTGCCGCACATAGGCCTTTGCCTCGTGTTAGAAATTAATTAGCATTAGATTAAGCTAATTAAGCAGTTAGTATATTTCTTAGAATATTCTATGTGACAGTTAGGATATTGCTTTGTCCATATGTTGCCTATTAGCGAACCATCACTGCGTCTTTTAGGTCATGTACAATGGTTGATAAGATAGTCTTATCTTAAGTCTTGCATGTAATTTAGAGATGACAAAAAAATGTTTACAATGGGCCATCTCTTAGCCTTATCTTCAATAACTAGCTATTCCTAAAAACGTGATGAGACATATTGTGTTAAGAGATCATCTCTTGTCTTCTCTTAAATAAGAGAAGACAAACTTTTTTATGAGTTCTCTCTCCTCCACCTCATCATTTATCCTATGTGGCACTCCTAAGATAGCACAATTGTACATCCCCTTAGAATTAACACACACTTGTACATGCCTGTTGGGGACATATAAATACCCAACTCAACATCAATGAAAACAACACTTTCACTTCTATCTTTCTTGTTATCTTCATGTCATCAGCACTGCTCAATCAGAGAGAATGGGTTACAGGAGAGAAGAAAGGTAAGAAGAGATGGATTCTCTGCCGGACCTTGCTTTCGCTTTCGCTTGTTTCGTGGCGAGGGAGCACCGTGGCTATCGTCTTCCTCGCCGGACCTTTGGTCTGTCTGCCGCTCGTCGCTAGAACTTCGGCCGCCGCCATCAGCATCGCTCGAATAGGAATGGTGGCCTCCGCCATGGCAGGGCACCATTACCGTGTTCCCCGTCGTCGATATGGCCCTGGTGGTGGCCTCCGCTGCCGCCATGCCCATCGCTAGCACTTCCACCATGTCCACCGCCGAGTGGTAGTCGAGCCCACGGGAGAGGCCCCAGTCATACCTCAGGAAGTTGTCAATGCACCAATCGTGGTCGCTGTCGTGCCGGAAGTTGCTGCAGAGGTTGGCATCGATGAGGCCTCTGCCTCCAACATCACCATGGATGCCACTCAACTGCCGCCTCCTTCGCCGGTGTACGTGCCTATGGAATGGATGCTTGCCGGACCAAGCGCCGGATGGCTCGTCGATGACCCAGATCGCTTCTTCTCCGACGAGGAACTCACGACACCGCCTTCGCCTCCGCCTCCGTTGATGTACTCTTGCCCAGGCTACGGATACGGGTCGAGCCTCCCGTCTCCAACGCGATCCGACGAAGACCCGGAGCACTTCAACCCGCCCGGCTACGATCCACTGCCAGAGTTCTCCTCGCCATCGGTTGAAGTCTCCCTGGACGCACTCAAGCCCTGGCTCGTCATCAACCTCCTGCCGAAGGTGAAGACAGAGGAGATTGAGGCCGCTGCTCGCCCCAGCGCTCCCCGACCTCAACCTCCCAGCGCCACATGTGGAGGAGAAGGAGCACCAGGAAGCAGCGCCGCCAACCGCACTCCCGACGTCCTCTTCGGAAGCCCGTGTGCTCCTCCGCCGCTTTGCATCAGCCATGACTGCTCGCCCCGCTGGAATCCGCATCGACACCTGGTCGCCAGAAGCACTTCGCCTCACCGACCGCATCGCAGATCTCCACCTCCACGAGGCCGCCCCCTAACTCCCCTCCTCCTCTGTGGAGGGGCCGCTCCGCCACTGAAGGATCCGGCCCTGAGCGCCGGCATGAAGCGGAGCTTGGACGAGCGATAAGGAGCGGATGTGTGATTTGGGGCGTACCTTATCCACTCCCTCCTCGATTCCTTTTGACAGGCTTTAGCGATGCCGACAAAACTATGGGCCACGTCACATGGGCCACAAAAACAGACCTAAAAGCCACGTTTTACTATCGCTCGTGATGTAGTATTGATATACTTCAGTTTGTATTAGACGTTACTAATTGGGGAGTGATAAGCGCCGGCTGACCGGCGCTAGCATTCGGCCGGTCACGCATAGACCATCAGATTAAGCCTCTCATAGCCACCCGATCCCCTATCCCACGTTACACATCTTCCTCAAAAACGTTTCGTTCTGCATCAGAAAAATACATGCACGAGTCCTCCTTCCGCGTCGTTGGTTGCAGCCGCCCCACGCGCTCTCGCGACTATCCGCAGCTACCGCTGCCCTTTCGTCATCATCACCACAAAACGCTTGTAGCTCTGGCACACATGGATGTAGCTTTTTCAATACACGATTGCAGCTCCGGCGACACGGTCGTAGCAACACCAAAACGGTTGCAGCTTTGATACACCTGGATGTAGCTTCTGCGTACACGGTTGAAGCATTTCTCCAGCAACGGGGTCGCCGGTTGCAGCTTTGATTCACGTGGATGTAGCTTCTGCATGTATGGTTGAAGCATTTTGCAGACGACGACGTTGCTGGTTGCAGCTCCCGTGTGCACGGTTGTAGCATCGCCCGGAGCTGGTTAGCTCTAGCGATACACGGTCGTAACATTTTCTCCAACGACGGGATCAGTGGGTGCATCCCCGGTGTGTACGATTGCAGCTCCAGTGTGCACAATTCCAACACGCGATCCCCGCGGTTGCAACTCCCGGTGTGCATGGTTCCATGCATCACGGGGTCATTGTGGTCGCAGCTCCGCCGTCGAGGCGCCGACTGGTTCCAGCTTTCGTCATCTACGGTTGTAGCTTTTACCATCGCCAGTGGTAGCTTCCGCGGTGGCCGGTTGCAGCACCGGTCGTCCCCGACGACGTACATGCTCCGGAGGTATGCGGTGCAAGGGTAACGACAGCCGATAGTGGCTGTTCGCAACGTCGTCGGCAGCCTCGCCGGTATAGTTTGTTGCAGAGGGTATGTGTATCACGCTTGGTGGTATGCTTTGGTAGCATGGAGCACGGATTAGAGCTTGCGGCGGCGGACCAATGGGGCGGGCGCCGGCTCGCCGGTGCATACCCAATGGGAGGGCGTCGCTCCGTGGCGACGGCGGCTTGCCGGCGTGGACTCAGGGGGGGAGGGGCCGGGTTGCGCGGCGGTTGGTTTCACCGGATTCTCAATATGAAGTCACAAGGACGAGAGAGAGACACACACACACACAAGCAAGACGTAGTCTCAATCGCACGATGAGATTGAATCTCAGGATTCGCATGTGACCGGTTGATCATTGGGCCGGCGCGCCGTTATTAAATGTTTCCCTATAATTAAGGTGAGTGCTAGGCGCCAGCCTGCCGGCCCAACTTTGGGCCGGTCAGCCCCTAGCCATTTGATGCGATTAGTAATTGGCGTTAGATCTGAGTCGTTATCCCCACGTATACCCTTCTTTTGTACGAGAGATCTTAGGTAAAATATGGCAATTGGACTCCTTTGGCCACCGCGCCCTTGCCCGCAGCCGCCGGCGCTTGCCGGCCACCCCGCGGCACCCAGTGCTCGCCCTTTGCCGGCCGCGCTCGTCCTCTCCAGTCGCCGCTGAGGAAGACGCATCACTGGTCGCAAACGCCTAGCCGTCATTATTACAGCAATTTTTGTCGCTGGTCATAGCAAACGGCGACGGTGGTTGCAACAAAAAAAGTCGCCTCCTTGGTTGTAGGTCGACGTGCGTGCCGTCCAGCATCCTGGCGTGGCGGTTGCAACATTTTGGATTGCCGGTTGTAGCAAAAAAGACCTTGATGGTTCTAGCAAAATTGATGTCGCCGGTTCTAACAAACGGCCTCGTCGGGCGCAGCACAACCGTTGTTGTAGCAATTTGTGTCGTTGGTGGTAGCAAAAGTAGACGATGGTTGCAAAAAGAGTAGTCGTCGCCATTCGCTGATGCACGTTGGTTGTATCACACCGATGCAACATCTCGGTTCATTGGTTCCAACAAAACCAAGCGTTGAATCCAGCAAAAAATGTTTCACCGTCGAGTCAGCGCAACTCGCCACGCTGTCTGTCGCAGCTCGCCGTGTTACCATTTGTAGCCAATTAAAACGATGATTGTAGCAAAATCGTGACACCAGTTATCCAATGTAACAAAACACAACACCGGTGGTAGCATGATGCAATGCCGGTTGTAGCAAATTGCGATGCCGGTTGAAGCATGTAGCAAAAAATCATTTTTCCGGTTTTTGCTCGATGCAGTGCCATCCCGTGGTCATCACGCTCGCCGTCCATGGTCGTCTCTCCCATGACACCGGTTGAAGCTCCCTTCAATCACGGTTGTAGTTCTCAAAACTTAAGCGCTCTTTGCAACGGACGACGGTGAGGATGTGCTAGGGCGACGCATTGTGTAGGAGAGAAAAAAGTACAGCGGTTCGAGCTCTCATTCATGGCGTATCTACTGCGGTTCATTGGGGAAGAGAGACCACGGTGTTAGGTTGAGGAAAGAGAAGATGGAGAGGAACGTGTGGAGGAAACAAGGATAAGGGAGATACATGTGTGTTGGGGCCACCAGTGCCTGCTTTCTACGTGGACGCGAAGCAAAGATACAGCCGTAGGATCCCTCACGATCCAACGAAGCGCGCGTGACCGGCCGAGCGTTCCGCCAGCCTGTCGTAGGGAAACGTTTCCCTTACTAATTAGACGTACTTCCAGTTTGTATTCTCTACCTGGAGATCTACCCCTTTAGCAATATTAAGCGCCTGTTCGACAGCCCTCCGCGGAGCGGAGCGCGCGGAGCGGCGTTTTAGCGACTCCCCTAATTAACACTGGATGCCACTCCGCTCCGGAGCGGAGGGAGTCTGAACGCTCCCTAAGTGTGCTATAAATTAATGTCGAGGACACTCAGTTTGTCCTTTAGTCGGCTTTAGTGTGTAAATATATATTTTAGATCTGATGTCTATTAAAATTTCAAAATTGTAAAATGACATGTTGTTCATAAATTTGCTTTTAGTATATTATAACATATTATTTGGTACAACAATGTTATTTTTGCATTTCAAATATGATTTTCATGCAAAATTCTCTTATTAATATGAGATAAAAGGCCAAATAAAATATGTGATTATTTTGAATTATATTTGTGCAATCACACAGTAATGGCATCTATACTGTATATTACAATTTGCCTATTACTCAGAGGCATTTTTATGCCTCCATAGTGCTCTTCCAAATATATCAAAATTCGATGATCTTCACATATATGGTTTACAAATTATAAGTGTTCCTCTAGAACATATTTGTTGTTTACCAAAATCAATTTTAATATCAAGTAAAATTAATCAATTGCATGATCATACAAGCAGGAAAATGGCTGACATCAATAAGAAAGCATTCCAAGAACTACAAATAGATGGAAGTAACTATCTATCACGGGCCATGGATATGAAAATATTCTTAAGTGGACGTAGCCTTGGTCCTTGCATTGTCGCACCCCTCGAAAATGCTCCAGAAAGACCTCAAGTGGTACATTGCACTACATAAGGCACCACCTCCATCCTGATTTAAAAACTGAATATTTAATGGAGGAGGATCTTTTAGCTTTATGGGACTCCCTCAAGGAGAGATATGACCAACAAAGAGCATTAATGTTGCCAGAAGCCCAAAGTGAATGGTCTCTTATAAAGTTTCGGAACTTTAAGTTTGTTGCTGCATATAATTTTGCCGTGCATAAAATTAACTCCAAACTAAGATTTTGCAATCAACAAGTTTCAGATGCATACTGAATAGAGAAAACTTTATGCACTTTCCACCCCTCGATGAGGATACTTCAACAACAATATCGTCAACAGAAATACACAAAGTATTCTGAGCTTATATACACATTACTTCAGGATGAGAAACATGATGAACTTCTCATGAAGAATCACAATGCTCGCCCAACGGGTGCCATGCATATCCCTGAAGCACATGCTAATACTCATTTTACTAGTAAATTTGGAAACCGTAAAAGGAACTTCCAGAAATTCAAGGGAAAATGGAAAAAGAACAATGGTCAAAAGACCAACGGTCAAACTAAGGGGAAAGGTCATTTCAAGAAAAATGGCCAAAATGACAACTCTCAAACTTGTCAAATGTGTGGATGCATGAATCATCATACTAATCAATGCCAAATTCCGAAGCACCTTGTGGATCTGTACATGAAGTATGGAGGAAAAGGCAAACAAGTTCGTGGAAATAAAGCTGAAGCGCACTTCAATGCCATTCAAGATACCCCTCAAGCTGGTCCTTCTCAAAGCGCTATTCAAGTATACAAGCCAAAGGACGATATCATCCTCGATGAAGATATGCTTGTGGATTACACCCGAGATGTTTTTGGAGACCTCAGTTAATCTCCATAAACAAGTTGATGTCACTTAGCTATTTAATACTACAAGATGTTATATATTATATAAAGATAAGTAGAATAAAGTTTTTCAGACTATGTATATTATATTATGTGAACCAAACATAATATTGTAATGAATTTATATTTCAGATTGTAATATAAATATTATGTATGTAATTTGATGAATATATGAATAAGAAGTAAATTTGTTCTAAAATATTCTCTTTCTATCTATAGAAGTTTAACGGGAACAATCTGATGGAAGAAGAGTTATGTTTAGTGGATAGTGCTGTCACTAACACGATTCTAAGGGAAGCAAAATATTTCCAAACTCTTACTAAGAGAAAGGAAAATGTTATGACCATAACAGGAAGTAACAAAGCAATTATTGGTTCAGGAAGAGCTACATTCACACTCCCTATGGGTACTACTATCGTAATTCAGAAGGCACTCTTGTATCCTGAATCTACACGTACCCTTATAAATTTCAGAGATAATCGATCTAACAATTTCCATCTCAAAACAATAGAGGTGGATAACAAAGAATATTTGCTTTTAACAAAAAGCAACAGATACAAGGAACAAACTCTTGAAAAATTCCCTTCATTTTCATCTGGATTATACTTTACATACATAAAACAAGTACCTTATGTTGCGTACAAAATAATTTTTCAAAATCTTGATAAATTCAAGACTTGGCATGATCGCCTTGGTCATCCTGGAATAGGTATGATGATAAAAATTATAAGTAATTCTGTTGATCATAATTTACCAATTAAAAGATTTCCCAAATCATCAGATTTTGTATGCACCGCCTGTGCTACCGGGAAATTAATTATTAAGCCATCTTACCCAAAAGTTAAAAACGAGTCACTTAATTTTCTTGAAAGAATTCATGGAGATATATGTGGTCCAATACAACCTCTATCCGGACCATTTAGGTAAGTAATGGTGCTAATCGATGCATCTACTAGATGGTCACATGTGTGTCTATTATCAACATGTAACCATGCCTTTGCCAGATTAATTGCTCAAATTATCAAATTGAGAACGAATCATCCTGAACATATGATAAAAACAATAAGAATGGATAATGCTGCTGAATTTAGTTCACGCGCATTTAATGATTATTGTATGGCTTTAGGAATCCATCTAGAACATTCAGTACCCTATGTTCATACTCAAAATGAAGTGGTTGAATATTTAATCAAAAGAGTAAAATTAATTGCTAGACCACTATTATAGAATTGCAATTTACCAACCTCTTGTTGGGGACATGCGGTTTTACATGCCGCAGATCTAATGCAAGTCAGACCAACTGCATATCACGAAACTTCCCCGTTTTAAATAGTACATGGCAATCAGCCAAGTATTTCCCATCTGCAAAAATTCAGTTGCACTGTATACATACCCATATCACCACCGCGGTGTAATTCTATGGGCTCCCATAGAAAATTAGGAATCTATGTGGGATATAATTCTCCATCAATTATAAAATATTTAGAACCCCTGACACGGGACATGTTCACAACCCAGTACGCTGACTCGATTTTTGATGAGGACCATTTCCCGGCATTAAGGGGAGAAATAAACCACAAAGAATGCCAGGACATAGATTGGAATGTTACAGGCATTCAGTCCTTAGATCCACATACTAAAGAATATGAATCTGAAGTTCAGCAAATTATAGATTTGCAACACATTGTAAATAATCTACTAGACGCATTTACTGATCACAAAGGTGTCACTAAATCTTATATCCCTGCAGTTAATGCACCAGAATGAGTAAAGGTACCAAATAAAACTACTCAACTCCAAATTACAAATAAAAGGGGGGAAAATCAGGTCATAGGGGAAAAGGCTTCTCTAAAGCCTCCGCGGAAACAAAGAAAATCAAAATCTATGAAAGTAAATGCAAATCAACCTCAAGTTACACCAAATAGATGTTCAGCATCAAGAACCCAACATAAATGTGCACACAAATTATATTGTTGGGATATCGAAACAATCAGACTCCGTTGTTATGGGAAATCACACGGTGCCTGAAGAAATTAATGAAATATCCATAAATTATATTGATTTAGGAGAAACATACAATAGAAGCACTACAGTTGTCGACACAGATTTCTCCTCGAAAATTGCTGAAACCCTTCAACTGGATCCAGAGCCAAAATCTATGAAAGAGTGCCTCAAGCGCTCAGATTGGCCTAAATGGAAGGAAGCAATTGAGGCAGAATTGCACTCGCTTAACAAAAGAGAGGTATTTTCTAAAATAATACCTACTCCTCATAAAGTGTTCCCCGTGGGAGCTAAATGGGTTTTTGTTGAAAAAAGAAACGAAAACAATGAGGTGGTGAGATATAGAGCGAGACTAGTAGCTCAAGGTTTATGCAGAGACCCTGTATCGACTACGACGATACATATTTTCCTGTAATGAGTGGAATTACATTTCGATACTTAATATCTTTGGCAGCACAAATGAATCTATCAATGCATTTAATGGATGTGCTGACCGCTTATTTATATGGGTCGCTTGATGCGGAAATTTATATGAAAGTCCATGATGGACTTAAAATTCCGAATCCAAATAGAAATCGCAACATGTATTGTGTAAAACTACAAAAGTCACTCTATGGCTTGAAGTAGTCAGGTAAAATGTGGTATAACTGACTTAGTGAGTTCCTTCTCAGTAAAGGATACTCGAATAACAATGATTGCCCATGCGTATTTATAAAGAAATCCTCAAAGGGATTTTGCATCATCTTAGTATATGTTGATGATCTCAACATCATTGGCAACGCAACAGATATAAATGTAGCACGCAATCATTTAATGACGGAGTTTGAGATGGAAGATTTGGGAAAAACCAAATTATGCTTAGGGTTACAACTTGAGCATTTTCCCTCAGGAATACTTGTTTATCAACCCGCTTATATTCAGAAAATTTTGGAAAAATTCAACATGGATAAATCATATATGTCCAAAACACCTATGGTCATCCGATCCCTTGATATGAATAAGGATCCTTTTAGACCTCGGGATGATAGCGAGGAGGTATTGGGACATGAGGTCCCATACCTCAGTGCCATAGGAGCACTAATGTACCTTGCAAATTGTACTAGACCAGACATTGCCTTTGTAGTAAATTTACTGGCTCGACATAGTGCAGCTCCAACAAAACATTATTGCACGGGAGTAAAGAATATCTTTAGATATTTACAAGGTACTAAAGATCTTGGTTTATTCTATCGAAAAAATCAAGACATGACCCTGATTGGTTATTTCATGGAAGTCAACAAAACAGACATTGGTAGCAACTTCCACTAATCACTCTGAAATAATTGCATTATTTGAAGCCTCACGGGAATGTGTATGGCTTCGCAGAGTGATAAATCATATTCAGACATCATGTGTGGAATCGATTCATTAGAATCACCTACCATTATCTATGAAGATAATGTCGCATGTGTTGCCCAAATGCATATGGGGTATATTAAAAGTAATATCACAAAACATATCTCTCCAAAACTATTTTTTCCTCATCAATTATAGAAAGATGGAAAAATTAATATTTTGCAAATAAAATCTTGTGACAATCTTGCAGATTTGTTCACTAAGTCTTTACCAGCAGCAGCATTTCAAAAGTGCATTCATGGTATTGGTATGAGACGACTGTGAAATTTGTAAAATTCAGGGGGAGAAATTTCCTAGAACTAAAACTTATTTATTATCATCCTCTAATGATAAATTGTGTTCTTTCCTTATGAGTTTTCCAACGGACTCCTCATACAGTTTTGAATGAAATAATTAATTATACTAACAATATATATATATATATCAAATTCCAATTTGTTCTCCTTGTATTTTCCACAGGATTTTTGATAAACATAGGCAGTACAAGATCAAATATTCTCAGATTTTCAAGATCAAGACAATAAAAAGATGCAAGACTTTTCAGTACACGAGATGTATGAAGATTCTCAAGACAATGAAGCTTATAAATAGCGTTGTCCAAGGGGGAGTGTTAGTAATTAATTAGCATTAGATTAAGCTAATTAAGCAGTTAGTATATTTCTTAGAATATTCTACGTGCCAGTTAGGATACTGCTTTGTCCATACGCTGCCTATTAGCGAACCATCGTTGCGTCTTTTAGAATCGACGCTGCTCATTGTAACATACACTTGTACATGCCTGTTGGGGACATATAAATACCCAACTCAACATCAATGAAAACAACACTTTCACTTCTATATTTCTTGTTCTCTTCACCTCGCACGCGTCTCTGATCGATTGGACCGATCTACTGCCATTGCATTTTGTTGCGCACTGTTTCGAACTCGTCAGAACCCGAGATTGACCCGGTCGATCCGATCTACCATCGAGAAACCTCCAAGTACGCCCATGTCCTCTTCTACGATTGCTCCTCGGAGATTACAACATGACCAATACATCTGCTTTTGCATCGTAACTCGTCGATAACTTCTCCCGTATTACGATTGCTTCCTGCAGACTTTTGTTGACGTTCTCTTCCTTCCTCCAAACCAATTTCCGTGACCTCCCGTTAACCTAGCTCATGATACCACTTGTTCGAATAAATCTGAGGCCATCATCGATCCACCGAGGATCAAGTAATCACACGAGCACTACACCGAGATTTGTTAACGAGGTTCACAGATATGGCTACGTTCCCGATGCCTGACTACGGGTGCTCCTTTCCGTGACACCGTCAAAATACCGCACCCTGGCCACCCGAGCGCTGGCACGCGCCACCGGCTCCCCCTGCATCCCCGTTCTATTATGTTGGCATATGTTACATCATGTGTCTACGCTACTATATATATGAGAGGTCAAGGATACAAGTGTCCTATTAGGACACGACTCCATATCATGTCTAAACACATTACAACTCAGAGTCCAACTGTAACCTACCTTGTACACAATATACGACACAACTTTAACATACAGTTCATGGCAAGCTTGCAATGAACAAGTTGCATCATACAACAACAACATCCATGGAGGGTTTACAGGCGGCAAAAGAAGCTTGCGCCAACTATGTGCGAAAGTACACATGCAAGGTTGAAGTTGGCAAGGCGGTGCCACACCTAGGGGTAAAGAACTTCATCATCATCGTGCAGTTCGTCGCCATTGCAGTGTTGTGACGTTGGTGTGGTGGATGTGAACATGTGTAGGGTAACCTCCCGCATAGGGTACGAGGTTAGCACACCTCGCACTATGTGCGCAACCAAACAACATGCATGTGTGAGTTCAGACAATGCGGGCAACCATCATGCACTAAACTATCCCCTAATACGTGAGAACTGACCCCCCCCCCCGAGCCGCTCCCGCGAGCGTCCTCGGGGGAAACCCTAGCGCACCGCCTCCCGCTTCTCCCCGGCGGCCTCTACCACCCCAGCCGCCGCGAGGCACCGCCGGGCAAAGCTCGGCTGGCGTCGGTGGCGGTGGGGATCTATTCCTCTCCTTCGTGGTTGTCTGCCGGCGCGGGACGACGAGGCGTGAGGAGGCGTTGGGCTGGCGCGAGGCCTGCGGTGCGATGGCGGGCACGCTGGGTGCCGGCGGCCCTGCCTGGTGGTGGTGCAGCGGCGACCTAGGGTCCTGCCGGCGTGCGGCGGCTGCGGTGTGGTGGCCTCTTCTGGCCGCCAGATTTGGCCGATTTGGCTCTGGCGGCCCATCGTGCGACGGAGGTTGCGTGCAGCCTGGTGAAAGCACATTTGCTCTCTTGGTGGTTTTGGTAATTAATAACAACATATGTGTCATTGAACTAATGTTTCCATTAAGCATATTTCAGGAAAAGTTCAATGATAGGGATGGCAAAAGGATTGTGGAGAAACCCCAAGATGCAAGGAAATGGATTGGCAAAGCTTCAAGCAAGAGGACTCTACATTTTACTTTGTGAGAAATCACTTTCAGTCCATAGGAAAGCCAATACTATTAAAAGGGGGTAAGGTACTGTTGGTGAACAAGATGCTCCACGTGCACAAGTGATAGTCACCAAAAACACCCAAAAACTCTTCCACAAAAGTCTGTCCAAAGCCAAATATCCAAAATCGGTGCAACAAACAATTCCCACTCGGTCCCACCGATTCCCAAACTCAGACAGACCCATGCCAAACCCTAGCCATTCGGTGCAACCGATTCTACATCGGTGCCACCGAGTTCAGTTGCCAACTTTCTGTTTAGCTATTTTCAAGCTTCGGTACCACCGAGTTTTGCCAGTCGGTCTCATCGAGTTTTCGGACCAACTCTCTGGTTAGCCACTGACAAGAATTGGTACCACCGAGACTTGAGAATCGGCGTCACCGAGTTGTGCAATCTGACCGTTGGTCACCTAATCGGTACCACCGAGAATTATGTATCGGTCTCACCGAGATTCAAAAGTTGCCATCTTTTGGTCACTTCGGTACCACCGAGTTTTACACTTCGGTGTCACCGAGTTGGTCACTTTAGGTGTAACGGTTGGATTTTGGGGATTCCTATATATACCCCTTCACCACCACCCACTCGAAAGAGAAGCACTCAGAACTATTCCATACTTGCCCCATCCAATTTTCTGAGAGAGACCCACCTACTCATGTGTTGAGATCAAGCCATTCCATTCCTACCATATGAATCTTGATCTCTAGCCTCCCCAAGTTGCTTTCCACCAAATCACTCTCTTCCACCATGCCAAATCTGTGAGAGAGTGATTGTGTGTTGAGGAGTCTATCATCTTGAAGCACAAGATCAAGGAGTTCATCGACATTGCCGAGCCTATTACCTTTTGGAGGGTGGTGCCTCCTAGATTGGTTAGGTGTCGCTTGGGAGCCTCCTACTTCGTGTTGTGGAGTTGAACCAAGAAGTTTGTACGGGCAAGGAGATCGCCTACTTCGTGAAGATCTACCCATAGTGAGGCTAGTCCTTCATGGACGGAAGCCGTTATGGAATAGTCAAGGTTGCTACTTCATGGACCCTTATGGGTGGAGCCCTCCGTGGACTCTCGCGACCGTTACCCTCCGTGGGTTGAAGACTCCATAAACGTGGACGTACGATAGCACCACCTATCGGAACCACAGGAAAACTCTTCGTGTCTACAAATTGCGTTTGATCTTCCTTCCTACCCTCTACTATACATGCTTGTTGTTACTTTCCGCTGCTATACTCTTAGACGTGCATATGTAGGGTGTACTTGACTTACCATCATTGCTAAAATCTGCCAACACTTAAAATTGGGAAAAGGTAGAACTTTTATTTGGTCAAGTAGTCTAATCCCCCCCATCTAGACATACTTTCGATCCTACAAGTGGTATCAGAGCTTTGGTCTCCATTGCATTGGTCTCACAACCTAGGAGAGTATGGCGTCTAGTGAGGGAAATTATCACCGTAGAGGTCCGTACTTTGATGGCACAAATTTTGCTAGTTGGAAGCACAAAATGAAAATGCATATTCTTGGTCATAACCCCGATGTTTGGGTTGTTGTTCGTGTTGGCTTGCAAGGTGAATTCTTTGGTGATGGAAAGGAACCAGATCGTGAAGCGACCGCGGATGAATTGAAGATGTTGCAATACAATGCTCAACCATGTGACATTCTCTTCAACTGCCTATGCCCTGAAGAATTCAACAAAATCAGCCGTCTTGAGAATGCAAAAGAGATTTGGGATACTTTGGTTGATATGCACGAAGGTACAGAATCCGTGAGAGAATCCAAGTTGGACGTTCTTCAAAGTCAGCTTGACAAGTTCAAGATGAAGTATGGTGAAGGAGTCATAGAGATGTACTCTAGGCTAGCTCTCATCACAAATGAGATTGCCGGCTTAGGAAGCGAATAAATGACCGAAAAATTCATCATTAAGAAGATACTTAGAGCTTTGTATGAGAGATACGACAACGTGTGCACATTGATCCAAATGATGCCCAACTACAAAGATCTCAAGCCTACGGAAGTCATTGGAAGGATTGTTGCTCATGAGATGACACTCAAGGACAAAGAAGAGCTTCACAACAAGTCTAGCGGTGCATACAAAGCCACAAGTGATGCTCCCGCAACTTCAAGCGACAACCTTGTCACCAATGAAGAGATAAGCCTCATGGTCAAGAAATTCAACAAGTTCTACAAGAATAGAGGCAAAGAACGAAGCTCCAACTCAAGATATGAAGAGAAGCGTTCGTCCAGTCATGACCGAAACTGCTACAATTGTGGGAAGCCCGGACACTACTCCAATGAGTGCACGGCTCCCTACAAATGAAGAGAAGAGTCACCAAGAAGACGAAGCTCAAGGAATGAATCACCTCAAAGAGAGAGAAGGAGTAGAGATGATCGTTATGAACGAAGACACTCAAGGAGAAGTAGGGACTCGGACAAGAAGGACAAGTACACCAAGAGCTACACAAGAAGAAGACATCAAGCTCATGTTGGTGAATGGGTTTCCGGCTCCGAATCCGACAACAACTCCGAGAGAAGCTATCACTCCAACTCTGGCTATAGTCAAGATGAAGGTGTTGCCAGACTTGCACTAGTGACTACCAACTTCTATGATCTATTTGATTCACCAAATGAAGGGAGTGGAAGTTTCTTCATGGCTAAAGGCCCCAAGGTATCACACCTCGAGTATCTTGATTTCAATAGTGATGAAGATGATTTACTTTGTGATGATGACTTGCTCTTTGATAAATCTAGTGATGTTAGTCAAAATGAACTTGGTAATTTTCATGCTAGTCAAGAGAAGTTGGTTGATGATGATAAGATGAAAATAGAACAACTAACTAAGGAATTAAACACTCTTAAGTTAGCCCATGAATCTACTCTCTAAGATCATAGAGAGCTTGTAAGGACTCATGAGAAGCTATGCTTCGAGAAGCTCACCTTGGAGCAAGAACATGAGTTTCTTAAAGCTATCAATGACGATCTCCGAAAGAAGACTTCATCTTATCTAGCCAAACGATTACTCTTGTCTACATTCATGCCACAAGTTAAACCTAGACAAATTAGTAACAAAGGCAAGAAAGGTTCTTCATCTAGTAGCAACAATAAAAATGCTAAATCTAATGATGTTGCTTCTAGTAGTTCTATTGATTCCACTAATGATGATTCTCTTAGCCAAGTTACACTTGAGCAAGAAAACGATTTATTGAAAGGGATTATAGAGAAAGGTATCTACAAGAGTCTTGCCAGGTGTAAGCAATTTGAGGAAATTGTACGCAAGCACGGAGGATACCGGAAGAACCATGGCATTGACTACTTCAACGCAAATGGAGTTGAATGGGAAGAAGGTCAATACCCCAAGCCCAAGTTTGTTCCTCGAAGGGAGAAGTATGAACATACTCTTCCCAAGGGAACAAACACTCAAGATGACCTTCCACCACAAGACCACAAGCTCAAGGGCAAGAACAAGCTTCAAGAGGACATTGACTCATATGAAGATGAATCCCAAGCTTTGGAGGAGTGGGTTTCCAAGGCTACTTCAAGATCAACTTCTACAAGTGCCACTTCAACACCAAGGATCCCCGTCAAGTTGATGTGGGTCCCCAAGAAGAAGAACTAGATAAGTTCTTGAGGGGTCACTCCGCCAATGAAATTCACTCCTATTCATTATTGGCAAGAACTAGTTGCAATCAACGTCAACATCATGCAATAGTTCAAGGAGTCACACATTCCCTCAAAGGTAAGCAAGGGACAAGGTAATCAACAAATCCATGGACATCATCTTGTATGCTTTGCACTCCATGTCCATAGATATCCTTGTATTTGTCTCTTGTGTGTTGGGACTAACCCATGTAGGTGAGAAGAGTAAGGAAACAACAAGGATGCTCCCAACTGTTGGTGATCTTCATCAACCTTGAGCATCCACCACTACATCACCCACATGAAGTCTTCCACGACAAATCCCAAGGTTAGTTTATCCCTCCTATGGGGGGATGTCACATCAAGGGGGAGCTTTACTCTAAGACTTGAGTCAAAGCATCTCATAGTATGTGACAACATTAAATGCTTTATGTAAAAGTGGTAACCCCACTTGTGCTTAAACGATGAGTATGACCTATGATCAAGTATTCTTACTTGGCTCCTAAGTCAATATACTCATATATAGATGACTCCGTCATCGCCAAAATGCTTGATAGATGCTAGTATGTATGTGCATGTTTGCCATGATTTCATTTGACATCTTATTGTGTGAGCATGTTGGTCTGCATTTCTTTAACCATTCGAGGATATCCAATTGTTGCTATTTGGTTTTTGATTTTTCTTTTGCCAATTGGATGGACAAGAATGCCTAGGACC
Source organism: Elymus sibiricus (assembly GCA_039707655.1). Taxonomy (NCBI): domain Eukaryota; kingdom Viridiplantae; phylum Streptophyta; class Magnoliopsida; order Poales; family Poaceae; genus Elymus; species Elymus sibiricus. The sequence goes on along the minus strand of CM077667.1, from coordinate 233,339,326 downwards.
ACTCTCTAGCTATCTATGCTTTCTCGTCTCATATTCCATTCTTGCTGCATCACAAAATTTGAACAAGGACTTTTCGATCTCTCTGTGTGAGAAGCACTCGGAGTTCTGTATCGACAAAGGACTGACCATTAAAACCTCCCAAGTGCATCTCGGTGGAACCAATACCAAATTCTCGGTATCACCGAATGCCTAGGGTTGATCTGGATTTTCATCTCGGTAACACCGATTCCTTATTCTCGGTTACACCGAGTTTCCCTGTCAGCTGACAGTTGAGAAACTCGGTACCGAGTTTCCCTGTCAGCTGACAGTTGAGAAACTCGGTGGCACCGATAATTTCGTACCGGTGTCACCGACGGCCACGGGTTTATATAGAGGCGGACACGACTTTTGAAATTAGTTCCTCAAACGTCATCCTGTCCAAAACCCTAGCTGCCGAACAGAGACCCCTGGTCATCGCCTTCGTCTTCCCGAGTGCCTCCGCCGTTGGAAGTCCCCGCCGTCGACGGAATCTACACCACCGTCGCCGCCGTAGCGAAGTCGTCACCGGATTAGGGTACGATTTTGACCCCTCGTGCGCTCCTACCTCCGAATCTTGCGCATTAGGACTTTTCCATCGATAAGCCACTCTTTGAGATTGATCCATCCACAAGGAATTACAGTAGAATAGCGAACGAAAGATTTTTTTAGGGTTTGCCGTCCGCAACTTGAATCTCGGTGGAACTGATGCATAAGAATCGGTAGCACCGATTCTCTTTTCTGGTCAACTGAGAACACCTCGGTGGAACCAAGTGCCCATGTTTGGTGTGACCGAAAGTGGTGCCAAGTTCCTGGAATGCAGGTTGTTTGTCTCGGTGGTCCGAAAAATTTGCCTCGGTTGTACCGATATTCATTTGGCAGAATGCAAATCTTGAGAAATCTTAGTTCAAATCTTTGAAAACATCTGCATTTTGTGATGACTCATCCCTTCCACTCTTCTATACTCTAATTCACAGGGTCAGAGATGTCAGGTTCAGATGACAGCCAGAATGATCTCAGAGAGCAAAGTGTTGACATGAGCTCAGGCACTAGTCCTGAGGGGAGCTATGATGATGCTCCTAGCTCTCCTGATCTGCCCAAAGTTGCAACAAGGACAAGAAGGAAGCTCAACTCAGATGAGGAAGATGAAGATTTCATTCCTGAGGAGCTGTCCAAGAAGGATGATGTTGCAAAGAGCACCACTGCTGTTGTTTCTTCATCCAAGAAGAAGAAAGCCATAAGGAAAGAGTATGCTAGCTCAGAGACAGTGAGAGCACCAGAGAGCTCTAGGGCAACAATGACTATTGAGCCCTCCAAGAAATCTATGCCTAAGAAGGCAGGGGAGAAGAAGAAGAGCAGAAAGAGGATCATTCATATTGTGGGCAGGCCTACCTCAATGTATGAGGACCCAGCAGAGGCTGCTGAGGAAGAGGAGGAGGAAGAGCTAGCTGCAAAGGCTCCTCCAAAGAAGAAGAAAAAGCTCATGGCAGATGCAATGCCTAAGGCCACCTCATCCAAGGGCACCAAGACAGCCCCCAAGAAAGCTACTACAGAAAAACCCAAGAGGTTCTCCAGAGAGATACCAGCTTCCAGCAAGAACAAGACTTCTACCTTTAGGGAAGCTGAGGATGATGATATGACAACTTTGATGAAGCTAAGACCACACCTTCCAGAGCACAATGCCAGCCACTTGCTTGCTAAGGACATGAAGAAGAGGAAGGACTCTGGTTTGAGAGAATGGAGATCCATTGATCCATATTCTCAGAGAAGGAAAACAGCTGTGGACTACAGATTTTATACCAAGGAGCAACAAGATTTCTATGAGACAATCTTGCTTGATAAGAGCCCTGCTGTAAGTGACATGAGGTATGTGGATTGGAAGTATATCAAGGAGAATGCAGATTATTTCCCAAGTGTGCAAGAAAACTTTCACTGCATTGGTCTGGATGAATTTGTTGGCAAGGAATTCACTACATGGAATGATGAGATGATCATGCAATTCTACTCTACTGCTCATTTCTATGGAGATGGTAGAATTGTATGGATGACTGAAGGAGCTAGATATGAATCAACTATTGAGGAGTGGGCTACCATCTTAGGAGTCCCACAGGTGGAAGATGGAGACGTCAATGTCTACAAGGAGCCCGAGGCGAGCCATGATGCTATGAAGAACATGTACAATGAGATCCCTGCTGCAAACTTGAAATCTCACAAGTTAGGATCCATTTACTTCCTCCAGACTGGTCTGCGTACCATCAACACCATCTTGAGGCATAAGAGGATATTCCATCAACATGCTGCTCCACCTAGATCAACATACAAGATTTAGAGTGATGGATCTGATAGTGGAGACTGTGAAGAGGGTTGCTGGTGATCAGAAGCGCTCTTGCTGCTATGCACCCTACATTCAGATGCTTATCAACTCCAAGCTGGAGAAGCACATCTTTGCTCTTGATAGACCACATTTGCCACTACTGCCCGATCTAGAAGACAACGTTGTGGTGATGAACCCAGATCATCCCACATCTGCTACAGCACAGGCACATGCAGAGGCTGCCAGAGAATCTAGTTCTCAGATGCCCAGATCCAGGAGTGAGCAGATGGATCTCCTAATCAGCACTATGCTAGGCATGTAGAAGGACATCAGCGAGGTATTGAAGAACCACGCAAGTCTTGCGAGGATTGTTGACAACAAGTTTCACACTCTCAACAACAAGGTGGATGCACTCACAGTGACTGTGACAGAGCTCAAGAAGGAAGTTGATGCAGTGCCTAGCCCTCATTCCACTGATGATGATGAGGATCGTGCACCTCTCAGGCCTAGCACTCAGTTCACCACTCAGGCTAGATCAGCTACAGTGCCAGCTCCAGAGTTGCGACCTTCTTCATCAGCACCTGCTACAGCCTCTTCAACTCCTCCAGTTCCTCCAGTTGCTACACCAACTCCGTCCATGACATCTGCCGACATCTTCGCTGATGCCGTTCTCTCGACTCCTTCATCAGCCATCGGAGGAGATCAGCCCCAGAAGAACGATTAGCTATATACCTTTCAACTTTTTGGTAACTTGTTGCCAAAGGGGGAGAAGATGTATATAGATCTTTAGGCTTCGAGAGAGAGAGAGCGTTGGTTTTTATCGCTTTTCAAAACATTTGATATCTTTTGGTTTGATTGTGTTAAACTTTGTTGGTGTTTGATCATACACTTGATGTGTATTTGCTACTACTTCCTATCATTATGATGCTTATGAGATGATCATTCACCTTTGCTTGATTGTGTTGTGCTATGATATTCATTCTTATTATTCTCGCACACCACCAAGTTGTATGTGACATGGAAGAGTGCCCCATGTACCTAATCGATTGTGCATTTGAATTCAAACGCAAATTTAAAATAATGCACAAATTTAGGGGGAGCTCTTGCTTATCACATACTTCTCAAAGCGACGATTATATTCATTAATTATATCATATGTCGAAGCTTTGATCTATATGTTGTCATCAATTACCAAAAAGGGGGAGATTGAAAGCACATTTGCTCTCTTGGTGGTTTTGGTAATTAATAACAACATATATGTCATTGAACTAATGTTTCCACTAAGCATATTTCAGGAAAAGTTCAATGATAGGGATGGCAAAAGGATTGTGGAGAAACCCCAAGATGCAAGGAAATGGATTGGCAAAGCTTCAAGCAAGAGGACTGTACATTTTACTTTGTGAGAAATCACTTTGAGTCCATGAAAGTGCGTCATATCGACTAGAGGGGGGGTGAATAGACGATTTTTACAAATTCGTCACTTGAGGAAATACTAGTTGAGGAATTAGTTAAGTGATGAACTACTTGCAGCGGAATAAGTACTCAAGTGCATGCGAAACATAGCAATAGCATAGTCATCATGATGAAATGAAACATACACAGAGCATGTATAGCGTGAACAGGATAAGCAGGCAGAAGATACGATGACTTAAGAATTTGGAGTGAGGAAATTGAGAAAGTCTTCAGTCAAATTCTTCAAACAGTAATGATCAATTTTATCAACAGATATACGAGGAAATGAAAGTGTTGAGGAAATAAAACCAGAGGCTCGATGAAGACAATGATTTGATGACCCAGTTCCAACTGCTGTGACAGTCGTACGTCTGGTTCGGAGCAGCCTGGTATTTAAACCAGAAGACACACAGTCCCAGGACACACGGTCCTTACCGTATTCTCCTTGAGCTAAGGTCACCCAGACCTCGCCCAACACTCGTGGTAAGTCTTCAGGGCAGACTTCCAAAACCCTCACAAACTGGTCACCTGGCAATCCACAATTTACTGCTGGATGCTCTAGACCACGGTCACCCGGCGATCCCCAATTGACTGCAGGATGCACTAGACCATGACGCCTAACCGTCTGGAAGATACACAGTCTACAAAGGTAACAAGCGTCGGTTCCACACAGGAACAATTTCTTCAGTGATGCTCAATCACTTTGGGTTGGTGGTTTGGTTTTGGGGTTTTTCCTCACTGATGATTTTCGCTCAAAGTCCTCGAGGAATGGGATGCTCTCAAATGACAAGTGTCAAGTTCTCTCTCGGAGCAGCCAACCAGCTAGTGGTTGTGGGGGGCGGCTATTTATAGCCAGGGTGCATCCTGACATGATAAGACATAAATGCCCCCCAATGATATGACCATTAGGTGGATAGAATATCTGGACAGCTGGCACAAAGCACAACAACAGTCGGAATTTGAACTGTCAAATTCCTCAGGGCTTATCATTTTCCTCACTTGTAGGCAATTCGCACTGGCGAAATCCTAACTCCTCAGTCAGACCAATTTCCTCAGAGACCAGAAGAACATCGTCTCTGTCTTTGAAGAACTTGACTGAACTGCAAGAGGTTTCCAAAAGGCTTCACTCGAAGGATTGGGTTATGTTGAGGCTTTTGAGTTGAGCATCAGATGGAGATTTTTCCTTAGTTTTACCTTGACCCCCTTTAACAGTACGGTGTTTCCTATGACTCAAAGAAAGGAAATGAAACAGTAAAAACAAAGTCTTCACGCTTCCTTGTCCTCGTTCATATCTTCAAGGTCACACCATTTTCTTCATTATCAAAGTCTTCAGGGAATACCAAAGTCTTCACCAAAGTCTTCAGTTGAAGACATTCATTTTTAGGGGTCGATATTCTTCGAATATACCAAACTTCTGATCGACTTATAGAGCCTGTGTACACTCACAAACATATTAGTCCCTTAACCTATAAGTCTTCAATACACCAAAATCACTACGGGGCACTAGATGCACTTACAATCTCCCCCTTTTTGGAGATTGATGACAAATAGGTTAAGTTTTCAACGGGATAAACATATGAAGTGTAAGTACTTAGTTTGAGGAATTTGATAGCAAGATATAGAGGAACTCCCCCTGAAGATGTGCATATTTGAGGAATTTGCTTTGGACTGCAAATGCACATGGCAGGATAAAATCTTGGAGATCTCCCCCTATATCTTGTAATCCATACACACATTTTATATATATCATGAGGAGATTGAAATGCATGATGGAAAATGGGGTCTGAGGAAATTCGGCATGCGTGCATTAAGATACTTGAGGAAATAAGCATGTAGAAAGCAGTTCAAAAGTATCAGACCACCATCGGACTTAAGTTTACAACTCAATCAACAAAAGCTTCAGAAGAGCGAGAGTTGTAACTTAAACAAAAACAACCCATATATATAAACCCGCTTGAAGACTAACTCAAATTTCTCCCCCTTTGTCATCAAGTGACCAAAAGGGACGAAATTGAGGACTACGCCCCTGAAGAATTTCATCTTGAATGTGGTGGAGGAGCGCCAACGTTGTCGGGGTTGGTTGGTGGAGCAGGGCCTGCAGCAGTGTCGTCAATGTCCTCAGCCTCATCCGTCTTACGCGATGAAGAAAACGAGCTTCTCACTAGCTGAGGAACTTGAACTTTCTTCCACTTCTTCTTTGGAGGAATCGACCAGTCAAAGTCCCGCTGAAATTCCATCTCCGCAAGTTCTTTAGGAGTATAAAGATGTTCAAGGGTAGCCCAAGTGCGGTCGAAGACTTCATGCAGGTAGTAATGGTTTTTCCTCACCACATTGTGAGTGACTGTCATGTCCCGAAGAAGTCCACCAAACTGCCGTTTGACCCACTTGTGATTGTGATCCACCTTTTGGTGAAGACTGAGGAGAAGCTCACGATCAGTCATCACCCTTGGAGCAGCTTCTCGAGGTCTTTGAGCTGTGGCCCTGCCAACAGAGTCTTGAGAAGCAGTGTCATCATTGGTTGGGTAAGAGGCAGCAGCGCGAAATTGACCATTTAATGGTCGAGATCCTTCATCAATAACAGTTTTGCCTTTCCCATCTATTGAAGAAAATGTGTCCTTGAGGACTTCAATTGGCGGCAGAAAACTGAAATGATTTTGAAAGTCAGCCTCATAAGGCATTGAGGATCTCGCCCTGATGAACTTCATGATCCATGGAGCATAAGGCTTCAGTTCAAAAGGTGACAGTGCAATGTTGGCCAATGTCCTCAGGAAGAAGTCATGAAGATTTATGGGAATGCCATGAATTATGTTGAAGAGCAGATTCTTCATTACTCCAACCACCTCTTCTTCTTCATTGTTGTGGCCTTTGATGGGGCTGAAGGTTTTGGTCATAATGCGATAGACAGTGCGAGGCACATACAGTAAATCCTGCACCAGAAATGTTATTCTGGGTGCTTGACTAGGCTTCAAAGGCTTCATAAGAACTTGCATGAGGTGATTGGGAAGCTCAGGTTCATCATATAGGCATCTGGCTTCAGCTGAGGGAATACTGACAGGGACAACCCGAAGCAATTCAGAGGCAGGCGCAGTAAAGTGAGTGTTGCCTGTCATCCAGTCAAGTATCCAAGTGCTGATGTCTTGTGCATCACCAGAGATGTGAAGAGTGGCGTAGAATTGAAGAATGAGTTCTTCATTCCAATCACAGATGTCAATGCAGAAGGGCAGTAATCCAGCATCATGAAGAACACTGGGTACTGGATTGAAGCATGGGATGTTTTCCATATCAGCATGAGGAATTGAATAATGTTGGAAAACCTTGTCCTTCTGGAATAGCACAGCTCCATAGAAATTAGCCTGAGTAGGCGTCCAGAATCTCTTATGACGTGACCTTTGGGAGTCATAAGGATTTGCTCCTGTGAAGAAGTGATGCTCATCGTAGAAATCTTCTTTGATGAATTTGGGTCGCTTCTTGAAAGGCATAGCTGGCTTTGGTTGAAGATTTGGCTTGAAACACCCATGAATCTCCTTTGGCATCACAGCAATAATGTCAGTTTGAGGAATAGAAGGAGCAGATTCTTCAGCAGTCTTGGTTGGGGTAGTTTCCTCATTCACAGTTAATTCAGCAGAGGCAGCATGAGTTTCTTCAGGCACTGACTTGGCTGGTATTTCTTCAGTCGCAGCTGGAGACTGAGGAATTTGGGTGAGAGGAGTGGTAAGAGGAGAGTTTGGATGTTCAGTTTCCCAAAAGTCATCATTGATAACAGGTGTAGTGTTACCAATGTCCACCTCCTCTTCCATTTCTTCAGTGCCAGCCTCTTCAGTAGTCAATTGAGGCTGGGGAGATTCAAGTACTGGAGTTGGAGCATTTTCCTCCATTTGAATTTCTTCATCAACCGGCTCAGAAGCACCAGACTGATTTTCTTCAGGTTCGTCATTTGGGATTTCATAATCCTCACCAAATGGAACCAGATCACAGGCTGGGACAACAGAAAGCGGAGTTGCATCGATTGGCTCAGTAGAAGAACTTGGCAGTGTCTTCATTTTCTTAGGAGCTGAGGACTCTGCAGATGCTGAGGCTTTCCTTTTCTTTGCTTCTGTTGCAGACGGAAGATGCAGCTTTGTCAATTTCTTCACCTTTGAGGATTTGGCTAGTGAGGCTTGAGGTGAAGGAACATCAGTTTCTTCAGGCACGACTGTTGCAGTCGCCCTGGCAGTTTCCTTAGGCACAATAGTTTCTCCGGCTGTCCTGGCAGTTTCTTCAGTTTGTGGAGCAGAGGAGCTAGGATGAGGATTTGAGGGGTGAGCACGTGCTGCAGCCCTAGTGTTCTGATCTGTGATGACTTTGTCAGCCATCTTGATGAGTATGCCCTTGGCTCCTTGCCAATCTGAGAGGTGACTGTTGTACTTCTCACTGAGGCCTTTGATATCTCTCTGGATAGAGATGAGTTGATCAGGCGTCAGGTTGAGGACATTGTCCTTCATGAACTTCTCTTTCTTCTGTTTAGCTATCTTGGTTCTCCTGATCTGCTCATTCTTCCATTTTTCTTCACCAATGAAAGCAGCTAGAACATGACTTGGGCCCGGAGGAAGCTTCAAATCATCGATAGGCGTGTTTGGGTCCTGGTGCCACAAGTCGATGAAGTCTAGCATGATCTTCGGATCAAGTAGCAGAGGAATTGAAGTGCCCTTCGATTGGGCCACTCTTTCTTGCTTATTCCTCACAATTGTAGCTAATTCTTCATCATCTGCATCATCATCCTCAGATTCTGAGGGAACTTGAAAGACCACTTTCTTCTCATGAGGATTTGGATGTTTTCCTCGGCCATCTGTGGTTTTCCTTTTCAGCAGAGTGGGACTGCTTGAGGAATGTCCTTGGATAGATGAAGTTGCTGATGTCCCTGAGGCAATTGAGAACCCTGCTGTCCTTTGACATGTAGCAAGGTGCACTGGCGTTGAGGACTTGGCAGCGGCAGCGGAAGATTGAGCAGCCGCTGAAGGAGCCCTTGATGATTTTGCCCGAGGCATTTGCTGTGAGGAATTGGGGGCAGAAGACATTGGGGTTGAGGATTTCAACTTGACGGACGATTTCTTTGCCATTGCCTTCTTGGGTGCAGAAGCATTGGCAGAGGCCTTGGCTAAGGTAGCAGCAGCAGATTCTTCATTGAATTTCCTCACTGTCTCTTTTGCTTGCCTAGCCAATTTTGCCTGGCGTCTTTCCCATTCATGCGGAAAGTCCTCACCAGTTTTGAGGCTTGTTGGATCAGCATGTTGTCCTGCTGCCAAAGGTGCTCTTCTGCATGGAGGCTTGATCGCAAATTTCTTCATGTACTTGGGGGTAACATAGCGATATTCTCTCCATTCCTTCATCCATCTCCTTTCAATCCTCTGAATGCGAACTTTGCGCTGTCGTTTGGTCTCTTTGCCATGAGTTGCTTCATCAGGTGTACAGTATTCCTCATAAAGATCATCAGGAATCTCAAAAGCAGTTTGCACTTCAGGTCTCTTCCCTCCTTTCTGAGGTCTTTTACCATCAGCGATTTTCTTCGGCTGAGGATTTTGCACTTTTGAGGATTCTGAAGAGGTGTGTAATCTTTCTTCAAGGAATGCTGCAAATGAGTTAAGTTGATGCGAACCTAGAGATTCATCAGCTGACATTTGTACCTGTGAATAGAGTATAGGTGCGAAGAATTTGAAGAGGTCATATGCGTTCTCAGAATTTTTTGCAAAAGTATAAAGTTTGAGGAATTTGACCATAGAGATCTTGAAGAATTTCACTAAGTGTTCTTGACTTAGGTTCCAGAGTTGTGCAGATTTGAAGATCCACACAATTGAGGAATCTTGAAGAAAATCATAACTTAGCGAAAATAGATCAAGAGAAGGAGTTTGTTTAGTGCTTTAGAGATGGATTGCTGAAGAATAACACCTTTTGAGGATTTTGTGAAAATCATCGGAATCAAAAATGGCAATAAAACTAGATTTTATTTACCATAAGCGATGAACACGACGAACAGAGAAGTGAAGTGAGGGAGTTCGTCAGTCCAGATCTCCCACGCCCTAGCTTGGCAGAGGGAGACAGCTACAGCGGCGGCGGGGTGAAGACTTCCGCGGCCGATGTGAGTACGACGATGGCGAGGTCGAGGCAGTGAAGCTCTTCCTCTTCGGCGACGATGAAGTTAGCGGCGGCGCTAGGTCTGAAGCTCCGGAGAGATGGGAGTGAGTAGTAACCCGAGCAAGTGGAAGGGAGGGGGTATTTATAGCGGCAGTAAAAACCAACTGGCCCGAAGATTTTGGACCAGTATGCCCCTGACCCTTGCCATCCACGCGACATATGTCACCCACGTACTGTGTAGTGGAGATAGTGGGGGATCGTGGGTTATCCAGTCGTGGGAATCGGAACGGTTTGAGCGGCAATAGCCAAAAATTTGAAAGTGAATATTTTAAAGTTTCGTTTGCAAATTCTTCAGCTGTCAAGGACACAGTGAAGACTTTGAACGGGTTTCAAAGTAGAACGCATATGAAGAATTTGTGAATAGACTAGGTTGAGTTTAGCCTAGAGGGGTAACGGGTCCGATCACATTCACTTAGATGAAAATCAACTTGAAGAAATATCTATAAGTGAATGCTGTTGAGGACATTGGAAAACTCAATATATATATATATATATATATATATATATATATATATATATATATATATATATATATATATATGTAGTCAACGAAGAAAAACTCATGTGAGGGACATCAGTTGAAAAGTTTGAAGAATTTGAAGGTTGAGGAATTTGCAAACTTGAAGAAATTGATAATTTGAAGAATTTGCAAAATGATGAAAAACTCAAACTTGAAGAATTTCAACTGTTGTTGGTGGCGTTACCCACCGTGTAAGAATGATGATTTCAGACACCGCGTACAATTGTCGTAGGGTTCTGAGAATCAAATTCTTCATTAATTTCTTCACACTTAGAGTGTTAGTCTTCATTGATTGAAGAAAAACGTTACTTCGTGTGTTGCACATCAAAGTCATCAATTTTGCATAAGTGTTAGGATGTGTGTCCTTTTACAGAACATTCGAAGATTCTAAGATATTTAGCTCCCACCGCAACTTGCAAAATCTTTTCTCATCCAAGGGCTTTGTGAAGATATCAGCCAGTTGTTCTTCAGTCTTCACGTGGTCGAGGAAGATATCGCCCTTCATCACATGGTCACGAAGAAAATGATGACGAATCTGGATGTGCTTGGTCTTGGAGTGCTGAACTGGGTTGTGAGCAATCTTGATGGCACTCTCATTGTCGCGGTAGAGAGGGACATTCTTCACGTTGATGCCGTAGTCCTTGAGGGTTTGCTCCATCCATAGCAATTGAGCACAGCAAGAACCAGCAGCAATGTACTCAGCTTCAGCAGTGGATAGTGACACGCAGTTCTGCTTCTTTGAGGACCAACAGACTAAGGATCGTCCGAGGAAATGACATGTGCCTGACGTTGACTTGCGGTCCACACGATCACCAGCATAATCAGAATCAGAATATCCAATGAGGTCAAGATCTGAGCCCTTGGGGTACCATAATCCTAGTGTTGGAGTGTGAGCTAGATATCGAAGAATATGTTTCACGGCCTTATGGTGTGATTCCTTCGGTTTTGCTTGAAATCGGGCACACATGCAAACACTAAGCATAATATCTGGCCTAGATGCACATAGGTACAATAAAGAACCAATCATGGAGCGGTATTCCTTCTGATCGAAATCTTTACCACTTTCGTCAGAGCAGAGTTGAGCCGATGTGGGCATAGGAATCTTGACGCCTTTGCAATCCTGCATGCCGAATTTCTTCAAGACATCCTTGAGGTATTTCTCTTGAGATATGAAGATGCCATTGCGTTGTTGACGAATTTGAAGCCCTAAGAAGAATTTGAGCTCTACCGTCATTGACATTTGATATTCTTCACCCATCATATAGGCAATTTCGTCGCTCTAACGTTTGTCAGTACATCCAAAGATAATATCGTCCATATATATTTGGCACACAAATAATTCATCATCATATGATTTTGTGAAAAGAGTTGGGTCAAGTGAACCGGGTTTGAAGCCTTTCTTCATGAGGAATTCCTTCAGTGTGTCATACCACGCCCGAGGGGCTTGCTTGAGGCCATAGAGGGCCTTGTTGAGTCTAAAGACTTTGTCAGGATACTTAGGATCTTCAAAACCTGGGTGTTGAGCAACATATACTTCTTCCTCAAGCTTACCATTGAGGAATGCACTTTTCACATCCATTTGATATAAGATGATGTTGTGATGGTTAGCATAAGCAAGCAATATGCGAATAGCTTCAAGTCTAGCAACAGGTGCAAAAGTTTCATCAAAGTCAATTCCCTCAACCTGTGTGTAGCCCTGTGCCACAAGACGGGCCTTATTCCTCACTACCTGACCAAGTTCATCTTGTTTGTTGCGGTAGATCCACTTGGTACCTATGATATTGTGCTTGCGAGGATCTGGGCGTTTGACAAGTTCCCACACGTTGTTGAGCTTGAATTGATGTAATTCCTCTTGCATGGCTTGAATCCACTCAGGCTCCAAGAATGCTTCATCAACTTTGGTGGGCTCTGTGATAGAGACAAAAGCAAAGTGCCCACAAAAGTTAGACAAATGTGAAGCTTTTGAGCGTGTGAGGGGACCTGGTGCATTGATGTCGTCGAGGATTTTCTCGATCTGCACTTCATTTGCAAGTCATGGATGAGCAGGTTGAAGACTTTGTTGAGGCTGAGCATTTTCTTCAGCACCATTATCTTCAGGTGTGTCAGCATGAAAGTCTTCAGCGTTGGGTACAACTTCTTCAGAGAGTAGTTGTTCTTCAGTAGGGATCACATCTTTAGTGGCCTTGAACCTAATGGATTCCTCAGGAGGCATTTCATCTAGCACAGGAGGCAGGTGCTCTCTTTGCGAGCCGTTAGTTTCATCGAACCACACATCTACAGTTTCAACAACCTTGTTGTGATAGGTGTTGAAGACTCTATAGGTGTGCGAGTCCTTTCCGTAACCAAGCATAAAACCTTCATGTGCTTTTGGTGCAAATTTAGAACTGTGGTGAGGATCTCTAATCCAGCATTTTGCACCGAAGACTTTGAAATAACTCATATTTGGTTTCTTGTCAGTGAGGAGTTCATATGAAGTCTTCTTGAGGAATTTGTGAAGATATACCCTGTTGATGATGTGGCAAGCAGTGTTGATTGCCTCAGGCTAGAAGCGATGAGGGGTCTTGTATTCATCAAGCATGGTGCGAGCCATCTCAACAAGAGTCCTGTTCTTGCGCTCCACAACGCCATTCTGCTGAGGAGTATAAGGGGCAGATAGCTCATGAGTAATACCAAGTTCATCAAGATAATCATCAAGACCAGTGTTCTTGAACTCAGTGCCATTATCACTCCTGATATGCTTGATTTTGACGCCGAAGTTCGTCGAGGCCCTTGAAGAAAATCGTCTGAAGACATTCTGCACTTCAGATTTGTACAGGATAATGTGCACATAAGTATAGCGAGAGAAATCATCAACAATAACAAAGCCATATAAGCATGGAGTATTTGTTAGTGTGGCATAGTGAGTAGGACCAAAGAGATCCATATGAAGCAATTCAAAAGGACGAGTGGTAGTCATGATAGTCTTGGATGGATGCTTGGATCTGGTCATCTTTCCAGACTCACAAGCCCCACACAAGTGATCCTTGAGGAATTTGACACCCTCAATGCCAATGACGTGCTTTTTCTTCGCGAGTGTGTGCAAGTTCCTCATGCCAGCATGTCCAAGTCGCCGATGCCATAGCCAGCCTTCTGAAGCTTTTGCAAGTAGACATGTGGCCGGCTGTGGACCTGTAGAGAAATCAACAATATACAAGTCTCCTCTCCTAAAGCCTTCGAAGACTTTGGATTTGTCAGATTCCATGATGACAACACAACGGTATTTGCTAAAGATGACAACCATATCAAGATCACAAAGCATTGAGACAGACATGAGGTTGAATCCAAGGGACTCGACAAGCATCACCTTAACCATGTGTCGATCCTTCGAGATTGCAACCTTACCTAGACCCAATACCTTGCTTTTTCCCTTATCAGCGTAGGTGATATGCTTCAGATGAGAGGGAGCCAGTGGAATGTTCATCAGTAGGTTCTTGTCACCAGTCATGTGGTTGGTGCATCCACTCTCGAGGACCCACTCAGTTGCCTTGGGTATTTCATCCTGCAGATGAATTAGTACATCTTACGAACGCATATGCTTCGGAGTGAAGAATATGACTTCAAATTCATCAGATTGAATTTCATCACATAGTATAGTAAGCAAAGTAATGTGAGGACGTGAGAAATGAATGATTCATTTCTTCATGATTAGCTTGCGCCCTTTCAAGCATTTCCTCAGGTCTCCAGCAAATTCATCAGACGTTCGAGTTCGTCTGGAGACCTGACCCTGCAAAAGAGATTAGATCGATTTCTTCACCACCCACATCTGGAGGGGTGGCAACGAGTTCATCATTCTGCGAGCTCCATATGAGAAGGGTGGCATGGAAGCAAGTGCACTTCGTTTCACAGGACGGGGGTTAGAGTACTCATATGAAAATGCAAAGAAGTTCTTTGAGGACTTATGAACATAATGATTTGTGGAATTATGCACATATTCATCACCCTTAATTTTCCCTGCGAAACAGAAGCATTAGCACGAGAATGATATGATTTTTGACCATATGAGGAATTTGGTCCATATGAGGACTTTGGTCCTTGTGAAGACTTTGGTTCAGTTGAAGAATTTGATCTGGGGTTCCTGTTCTTCAGAGGTGGTGTCATGAGGACATTCACTTGAAGACTTTCCAAGCAGCTCTTGGGAACCCAGATTTTCTTCAGAGGGGGGCCATTCCTGCGGTTAGTTCCAACATATCTAGCAAATACTTCACTATTCTGATTTTTGAACAGTTTATAGTTGGAGTCAATTGACTCATCAGAGGAATATGAAGTTTCACAAGTAAAACCAGATAAAGTGGATGGATCTACGGGAGGTCCTTTTGCAGCAACCCATGAGGTTTTGGGATACTGCTCGGGTTTCCAGTAAGATCCATCAGCATTGAGTTTCCTCTCAAAAGCAATACCCTCTTTCCTAGGGTTCCTGTTCAGAATCTGCTCTTTGAGCACATCAGAAAGGGTTTGATGCCCTTTGAGACTTTTGTATATGCCTGTCACATACAATTCCTTCAACCCTGCATTGTCGTCAGTGATACTAGTGGTTCCCTCAGATGAGGAATTTGTGACCACAGAAATAGTTGAAGAATTTGCAGCGATAGAAGCATTTGAACTTTCAGGTGAAGAATGAGCAGTTTCACGTTCGATGCATTTCAAACATGGTGGAATAAAATCTTCCTGAGCGGTACTGATCTGTTGAGCAAGCAAGGAGTCATTATCCCTTTGAAGATCTTCATGAGACACCCTTAGTTTCTCATGATCTTGCTTTCTTTGAAGAAATTCATAAGAAAGCTTCTCATGATCAACTAAGAGGGCCTCATGATGACTTTGAAGGTTATCATACTTGGACTGAAGACTTTGAAGGTCATTAGTCAAAGTTTGAGTATGATCCACTTCCTCATTCAACAGGTCATCGCTTTTGTCTAGCTGTTTCTGAAGCTTTTCAATGACACTTTGTTGTTTAGTAGCAATATTAGCAAGTTTGGAATAGCTAGGTTTCATGTAATCCTCAGGTTCACCATCACTTGATTCGGAAGAGGAATGGTGTGAGAGTACCTTTGATCCTTTGGCCATGAGACACATAGATGAGGAAGATGAAGTTGGATCAGTCTTCTTCGTTTTGAGGAAGTTCTTGTATTCGATGAACCTGGGATCTTGACGAGTGCGATAGCCTTCATGAACATCAGAGAGCCTGTCCCAGATGAGCTTTGTAGTGTGAAGATGGGAGATGCTTTTGAACATGACCTTTGACAAGCTAGAGTAGATGATATTCTTCGCCTGGGCGTCCAGCTGTGTGTACTTAAGAATGTCATCAGCATTTGCCATCTTGCAGAGATCAGTCACTCCAAGCTCAGCAACAGTCCATAGCTCGCTGTTCTTCGATATGAGGTGCTTCCGCATGAGGACTTTCCATTTGGGATAGTCAGATCCATCAAAGATAGGACATTCTGTGGTTGCCTGAGCACTGCTTGCCATGAAGCAATAAGTGGGAGCATAGTCATCATTGCTGACGTCAGAGTCGTTTGAGTTGCCATTTTCATCATCATTGAAGATGGACTTGCTGACGAAAGCAGTTGCAAGAGCCAGGCTTGCCACTCCAGAGTCCGACTCCTCCTTAGATTCTTCCTCTTCCTCATATTCTTCAGATTCTTCTTCAGAATCCATTTCCTTGCCAATAAGCGCCCGAGCCTTCCTTAAGTTGTTATTTCTGTGCGATGAGGACTTTGAAGATGAGAACTTTGAAGATTTCTTCTTTTTCTTCGAGTCATCAGAACTGTCATCCTTGTATTTCTTCTTTCTTGATTCTTTCTCCCAGAGAGGACAATCAGAGATAAAGTGACCAGATTTCTTACATTTATGACAAGTTCTTTTCTTGTAGTCGCTTGAAGAATCTGATTTCTTCATGCCACTTTTTGATGATTTTCCAAACCGACCTCTCCTTGAGAACTTCTGGAATTTCCTCACGAGCATTGCTAGCTCCTGACTCAGTTCTTCAGGATCACCAAGACTACAATCAGATTCTTCGCCTTCAGATGAGGAAATTGCCTTAGCCTTCAGAGCACGAGATTTTCATAACTTGGCCCTTAGAGGTCTCTCTTCTCAGCTTGTTGGAATTCATGAGTATTGAGTCTCTCAAGAATATCAGCAGGATCTAGTGACCTGTAGTCTCCACGTTCTTGGATCATCAAAGCAAGTTTATCAAATGAGGAATCAAGAGATCTCAGCAGTTTCTTCACCACCTCATGGTCGGTGATGTCAGTGGCACCAAGAGCCTGAAGCTCATTGGAGATATCAGTGAGGCGATCGAAAGTTTGCTGAACATTTTCATTATCGAGTCTTTTGAAGCGGTTGAAGAGATTGCGAAGAACATCAACCCGAGAGTCACGTTGAGTTGAAATGCCTTCATTGACTTTGGATAGCCTATCCCAGATAAGCTTAGCAGTCTCCAAAGCACTCACTCTGCCATACTGACCTTTGCTCAGATGGACACATATGATATTCTTCGCATGAGAGTCGAATTGCTTGAATCTCTTCACATCAGCAACAGTAACAGTGAGAGTGACGCGGGGAACACCATTTTCCACAACATACCAGAGATCGTTGTCAATTGCCTCAAGATGCATGCGCATCTTGTTCTTCCAGTAGGGGTAGTCCGTCCCATCGAAGGTAGGACACCCAGCTGAGACCTTGATCATGCCTGTAGTCGACATAACTAAAACTCCAGGTGGTTAAACCAAAATCACACAGAACAAGGGAGTACCTTGCTCTGATACCAATTGAAAGTGAGTTATATCGACTAGAGGGGGGGTGAATAGGCGATTTTTACAAATTCGTCACTTGAGGAAATACTAGTTGAGGAATTAGTTAAGTGACGAACTACTTGCAGCGGAATAAGTACTCAAGTGCATGCAAAACATAGCAATAGCATAGTCATCATGATGAAATGAAACATACACAGAGCATGTATAGCGTGAACAGGATAAGCAGGCAGAAGATACGGTGACTGAAGAATTTGGAGTGAGGAAATTGAGAAAGTCTTCAGTAAAATTCTTCAAACAGTAATGATCAATTTTATCAACAGATATACGAGGAAATGAAAGTGTTGAGAAAATAGAACCAGAGGCTCGATGAAGACAATGATTTGATGACCCAGTTCCAACTGCTGTGACAGTCGTACGTCTGGTTCGGAGCAGCCTGGTATTTAAACCAGAAGACACACAGTCCCAGGACACACAGTCCTTACCGTATTCTCCTTGAGCTAAGGTCACACAGACCTCGCCCAACACTCGTGGTAAGTCTTCAGGGGAGACTTCCAAAACCCTCACAAACTGGTCACCTCGCAATCCACAATTTACTGCTGGATGCTCTAGACCACGGTCACCCGGCGATCCCCAATTGACTGCAGGATGCACTAGACCATGACGCCTAACCGTCTGGAAGATACACAGTCTTCAAAGGTAACAAGCGTCGGTTCCACACAGGAACAATTTCTTCAGTGATGCTCAATCACTTTGGGTTGGTGGTTTGGTTTTGGGGTTTTTCCTCACTGATGATTTTCGCTCAAAGTCCTCGAGGAATGGGATGCTCTCAAATGACAAGTGTCAAGTTCTCTCTCCGAGCAGCCAACCAGCTAGTGGTTGTGGGGGGTGGCTATTTATAGCCAGGGTGCATCCCGACATGATAAGACATAAATGCCCCCCAATGATATGACCGTTAGGTGGATATAATATCTGGACAGCTGGCATAAAGCACAACAACGGTCGGAATTTGAACTGTCAAATTCCTCAGGGCTTATCATTTTCCTCACTTGTAGGCAATTCGCACTGGCGAAATCCTAACTCCTCAGTCAGACCAATTTCATCAGAGACCAGAAGAACATCGTCTCTGTCTCTGAAGAACTTGACTGAACTGCAAGAGGTTTCCAAAAGACTTCACTCGAAGGATTGGGTTATGTTGAGGCTTTTGAGTTGAGCATCAGATGGAAATTTTTCCTTAGTTTTACCTCGACCCCCTTTAACAGTACGGTGTTTCCTATGACTCAAAGAAAGGAAATGAAACAGTAAAAACAAAGTCTTCACGCTTCATTGTCCTCGTTCATATCTTCAAGGTCACACCATTTTCTTCATTATCAAAGTCTTCAGGGAATACCAAAGTCTTCAGCAAAGTCTTCACCAAAGTCTTCAGTTGAAGACATTCATTTTTAGGGGCCGATATTCTTCGAATATACCAAACTCCTCATCGACTTATAGAGCCTGTGTACACTCACAAACATATTAGTCCCTTAACCTATAAGTCTTCAATACACCAAAATCACTAAGGGGCACTAGATGCACTTACAGTCCATAGGAAAGCCAATACTATTAAAAGGGGTAAGGTACTGTTGGTGAACAAGATGCTCCACGTGCACAAGTGATAGTCACTAAAAACACCCACAAAATCTTCCACAAAAGTCTGTCCAAAGCCAAATATCCAAAATCGGTGCAACCAACAATTCCCACTCGGTCCCACCGATTCCCAAACTCAGACAGACCCATGCCAAACCCTAGCCATTCGGTGCAACCGATTCTGCATCGGTGCCACCGAGTTCAGTTGCCAACTTTCTGTTTAGCTATTTTCAAGCTTCGATACCACCGAGTTTTGCCAGTCGGTCTCACCGAGTTTTCGGGCCAACTCTCTGGTTAGCCATTGACAAGAATTGGTACCACCGAGACTTGAGAATCGGCGTCACCGAGTTGTGCAATCTGACCGTTGGTCACCTAATTGGTACCACCGAGAATTATGTATCGGTCTCACCAAGATTCAAAAGTTGCCACCTTTTGGTCACTTCGGTACCACCGAGTTTTACACTTCGGTGTCACCGAGTTGGTCACTTTAGGTGTAACGGTTGGATTTTTGGGGATGCCTATATATACCCCTTCACCACCACCCACTCAAAAGAGAAGCACTCAGAACTATTCCATACTTGCCCCATCCAATTTTCTGAGAGAGACCCACCTACTCATGTGTTGAGATCAAGCCATTCCATTCCTACCATATGAATCTTGATCTCTAGCCTCCCCAAGTTGCTTTCCACCAAATCAATCTCTTCCACCATGCCAAATCTGTGAGAGAGTGATTGTGTGTTGAGGAGTCTATCATCTTGAAGCACAAGAGCAAGGAGTTCATCGACATTGCCGAGCCTATTACCTTTTGGAGGGTGGTGCCTCCTAGATTGGTTAGGTGTCGCTTGGGAGCCTCCTACTTCGTGTTGTGGAGTTGAACCAAGAAGTTTGTACGGGCAAGGAGATCGCCTACTTCGTGAAGATCTACCCATAGTGAGGCTAGTCCTTCGTGGACAGAAGCCGTTATGGAATAGTCAAGGTTGCTACTTCGTGGACCCTTATGGGTGGAGCCCTCCGTGGACTCTCACGACCGTTACCCTCCGTGGGTTGAAGACTCCATAAACGTGGACGTACGATAGCACCACCTATCGAAACCACGGGAAAAATCTTCGTGTCCACAAATTGCGTTTGATCTTCCTTCCTATCCTCTACTATACATGCTTGTTATTACTTTCCACTGCTATACTCTTAGACGTGCACGTGTAAGGTGTACTTGACTTACCATCATTGCTAAAATCTGCCAACACTTAAAATTGGGAAAAGGTAGAACTTTTATTTGGTCAAGTAGTCTAATCCCCCCCTCTAGACATACTTTCGATCCTACACCTGGGCCACGGGCGTGTGGCTCTGCCACGGCCGTGGCTGGCGTAGCAGGAGGCATGTAGGCGGTGGTGGATGATGCGCGTCCAGGCGGGCGTAAGCTGATTGCTCTGGCCTGTGACGGCGCGGGCCGTGGGCGGCTTGGGCCGCTGGCGACCACCCTGCAATGGTAGGTGGTGGTGGCGGCGCGGTGGTGGACGGTCGTGTTCGTCTCCTTCTCCGTTCGTCTCGCGACTCGATCTGGCAGCTGGAGGCAAGCTCCGTCGGTGTGGGACAGGGTTGATGCGCTGGGCATCTTCAGTGGGCCGGTGGTGGTGGAGGCTTACCGGAGAGGGAGGCAGGTCCTCCTTCCTGGCCATCCCATGGCCATAATCTGGAATAGCCAGATTGATGGCGGGGTCCGGGTCTCCGGTGGCTTCCCCTGCCTTGCGGACCTGATCGGCCTTGTCCTCACCAAGGAGCTTGCTTTGGGGCGCCTTCTTCCCCTTCACCGGTTGTTTGCATCTGGTGCGAGGGCGGCGGCGGAGGGGAGAGCTAGGGTGTCGGGGCGGCGGCCCTGGTGGTGAGAGTCGCGATGCTCGTGGGCGGATCTCGCGACTTTGGTGCGGACCGACAACCATGGCCATGTGGGTGGTGTGGTGGTCGGTGTTCGACGATCGTCTGTGGTCCCGGAGGCGAGGAGACGGGCCGGGGTCTAATTCTTGTCTGGCTTGGTCCAGACCGACAGCGGCGGCGTCCGAGGATGTCGTCCCCTTCTTGAAGGCGCTGTCGTGGCTACTCTCCTCCTTCGGATCGCTCCGGGTGAAAACCATGATCCTTTGGATCGAGCGGCAACGGCGCTCCGGTGCCGTTACCTTCTTGAAGGCGCTGTTTTGGAGTCCACGGCTCTTCGGACCCAGCTTCTTCTGTAGCTGTTCTTGGCACCATTGTATGTTGCTTTGGGGGTGTGTGGAGCGGTGGAGTTGAGTTGTATCTTTCGGTTTATATGGTCGTTGCTTGAGAATTAGATGCGGATAGAGACTGTATTTACTTAACCAGCCTCATATGAGCCAGACTTAAGCTAGCCAGGCCTGAGTGGAGCGGCTGCCAAACACGCCCATAAAAACGGTCTGATAAAATCATGCCTGATACTCATTCACTCTTTACATTTTTCGGTCCAGCGTCTTAACAATACACGTGACTACGTGACTGCGTGCATAAACGATATGGGCTCAAAGCGGACATGCTACACGTCCGCGGGCCAAATTAGCCTATCCTGGTAAACCCCGGGGCCAATCGGAGCGCGGCATTTGATCGAGCTCTCTCCCCCACTACCCGGATGCGCTCCCTGCATACGTGGCGGTCCAAGCCCCACCCCACCGCCCGGCCATTTGCCGGCCACCACGCGTCTGCCGCTCCCTGGACTCGCCTCCTCTCGCCTCGGTTGGGGTGAGAGAGAGAGAGCAGAGAAGACAGCGCAACCGGGGGAAGAGGGGAAGAGGCGCCGCGTCTCCAAATTTGAGGATTTCTCCCTCTCTCCCGCTTTTGTTAGTATAGCTGTCTGGATATATCGCTGGCACCCGGGAGACAGCGCGAATCGTGCTCTCGTTCGGGCGCGGCCGCCGCTACCTGAGCTGAGGAGGATGTTTGATTGCACCGGCGAATCCCAGCAGCAGGTGCGCCGCCGCCTCTCACTTCTCTGCTCTATTCTAATTTGCGTTCTCCTCACACGGTTAGATCTGCTATGGGTTCACAACGTGTCATGTATGTTGCGTTCTAGGTTTAGATGTGGTGGTTTGAGAAATGGATTTTGCTGTTCTTTGTCTCGTTTTTAGGCGTCAAGTGCCCCGAGTTGGAGACGATACAGGGATTTCATAAAGTAGGGAGGGGTAGGAGATGCTTTCCATGGAGGTCTTAGCGTGGTTGCGCAGCAGAGCAACTCGCTTTGACATTTTTTTTTGACGGGGAGCAGTCATGGTTTACTACTAGTACTAGTTAGACTACTCACAGTGGGGAGTAACATAGAGTAATAAATGCATATGTTACTAGTTTAAGACTACTCACAATGGGGAGTAACATAGAGTAGTAACATGCATATGTTACTAGTCTAAGTTACTGCCTCCATAGTGGATAGTAACATTGAGCCTTTCATTTATTAGCTTATAGACTCATCTTGCCTTGATATGCGTTATGTTACTGTAACATGCTAAGTTACTCAATTTCTCTCTCTTCTTATTAATTAGTTGCCACATCATATTTTTTGCTTAGGTGGCATCTATGTTACTACCTATGTTACTCCCATTGTGGGTAGTCTAAGAGCAAGTACAATATTGGGCTTATAGCCCGCTTACATGGCATTTTTGCCTATGTGGAGGAGAGAGATGAAAAAGTAAGGAGAGTGGGCTCTCATGCAAGAGCCTAGCTATATGCGCATTCCTAGGCAAATGCAATAAACACAAAGAAAGAGATAGAGAGAAGGTGCAAAAAAGTAGTACTCTTATAGCCAACCTTATAGCTAACCTTATTGTATGTGTGGCTATAAATGATAACTATATGTGACATGGCAACATCATATAGCCAACAGTTGGCTATACTATTAACCATGCCCTAATAGTATAGCCAAGAGCCGGCTATATGGAGCTGCCATGTTACTTATAGCCAACCTAATAGCTCACACATACAATGTTTAGTCATACTAGTATGTCATACAATTAATATATGGCCCACTTTCTTCTCTCACAAAGGTTCTTGGTTCTCGTGCTACAGCCGGCTGTAAGCTTGTAGCCCGCTTCTCTTCTCTCTCCTCTTTTCTCTCCTCCAACTAGGCATAAATCTGATGTGGCAACTCTTATAGCCCGCTTACGTCACTATTGTACTTGCTCTAAGTTACTACCTCCACAGTGGATAGTAACATAGAGGTAGTAACATTGAGCCTTTCATTTATTAGCTTATAGACTCATCTTGCCTTGATATGTGTTATGTTACTCATAGTATGAGTAACTAGCTAAGTTACTCAATTTCTCTCTCTTCTCATTAATTAGTTGCCACATCATATTTTTTGCTTAGGTGTCATCTATGTTACTATCTATGTTACTCCCATTGTGGGTAGTCTTACGGGTGTAGCCGGTAAGACTGCCTATTGCTTCGAGGAGTACTGGAATGCTGCGCCACGTGCTTGAGAGGGGGAAAAAGCTCAATAAATATTTTGTGCTTGAGAGGAGTATGTGTGTAGTGTTGCTACAATCTGGCTCTCACATATTGCTGTCGTCAGTCGTCTTTAATAAGATGTATCTTGTATGCAGTTGATTAGTTACCGAATGCTGCAAATTGAACAAACAATGGTTTGACTTCCTGAATCTTTATTAGGGGCACATTTCTGTTGGATCCTGGTGCACTAAAGATTTTCCACAGTAGGTATCAAATAAATGGTCCACTCCACGTGTAACGTCCCACCGCTCTCTCTTAGAGCATCTCCAGCTGTTCGCCCCCCCCCCCCCAGGGCGTGAAATAGCGCCGCTTGGGGGCGAACCGACGCTAAAATCGGCTTGGGGGGGGGGGGGGCTCGGGTTCCCAGCCGCCTCCCCAAAGTCGCTCCCATACGCCGTTTTCCAAACGCAAATCGGGCCGAATTTTGAAGAAAGTAACTCGATTTTGGATGAAATTTAGGCGGTTTCATTCAAATTTGTACAAACTTAAAGGCATACATAGAAAACATAAAAAAAAAACTACGCCGCCGCCGCCGCCCGAGACTAGTTCATGCCGAGGAGCTGGTAGAAGGCGGTGTAGTCGCCGCCGTCGTCGTCGTCCTTGCTGCAGCCCTGCCCCGGATCGCCACTCTGGACGGGGGCGGTCGGCGCGGGCGCCTCCTCGTCGCTGTTGGACAGGACGATGACGCCGCCCTCTTCGAGGCCGCGGCGCCGCTCGACGATCTCCTTCAGAGCGCGGCGCTGGCGCTCCATCTCCCCCCGCACGTAGTCGTCGCGCGACCATTTCAGGCCGGTGTTGAGGTCGGCGGCCATCTCGACGTGCTCTTGCTTGACGACCACGGGCGTCACCGTCTCCTTCCTCGGCCTGACCAGGCGAAGGTGGCCGCGGGGAGGTGAAGGTTGGCGGCGGCCCTCGTTTACAACGAGGTTGCCGCCGTGGCTGCGACGACGCTCCGACGTCTCTTGGGGCTCGGCCTTGACGGTGGCGAGCGGCGTCGTCGTGCCGGAGGAGCGGGAGCCGGAGGACGAGGAGGAGGACACCGTCATTCGCCTTGGCAGCCACGAGCTCCCGCTTCGGCGCGACAACGTCGGCGCCGGGTACTCCAGCGGCGGCTCGTTGCCGCCCTCGATGTGCTCGAGGACGGCGTGGAACGTGCGCCCGGGGACGCCCCACCACTGACGGCGGCCGTCGGAGTTGTGGCGCCCCCTTGGAGCCGGAGCGCCGTTGGTGGAGGCGAGCTGGTCGGCGTGGCGACGCTGGAAGTACGCCGTCCAGAGAGGGAAGTTGTCGGCGGTGTACCTTTCTTGCTGTCGCGCTTCCTCCGTCAAGGACGCCCGGATCCGCGCGATCTCGCCGCGGCGTTCCACGGCGGATGGCAGAGGGGGACACGGGGACGCCGTCGGCGCTCAGTCTCCAGGCGCTCGGCACGCGCATGTCTGGCGGCGCCGGGTAGTTGGCCTCGTGGAGGGCTTGCGCCTCCCACTCGTGCAGCGAGCGGCGGCCTAAGCCGTTGGCAGCGCTCCGTCGCCGGGGAATCGCTCCGCCATGGCCTCGGGGAAGTTTTCCGGCGGTGGAGGCGAGAGATATGGGAGAAGAGGATGGAGGGGCGAATGTTGCGGCGAGCGGCGGTGAGGCATGGCTTTTATAGCGGGGAAAGGGCGGGAGCGGTGTGTACGCGT
The DNA here is from genome assembly GCA_039707655.1 of Elymus sibiricus. Classification (NCBI taxonomy): domain Eukaryota; kingdom Viridiplantae; phylum Streptophyta; class Magnoliopsida; order Poales; family Poaceae; genus Elymus; species Elymus sibiricus. The sequence goes on along the minus strand of CM077667.1, from coordinate 233,314,264 downwards.
GGCGGGAAAGGGCGGGACGCGCGGCGGCTTGCCATCATATCGCCGCCAGACCTTGGAATCCGGCACGGGAGCCAAGGTGATGAGGACGACGAAGGTTCTCGGTGACTCCCAGTCTTGCTGACTCGGCGGGTCCACGCGGGAGGAATTTGGCGCGGTTTGTTTTCATGCCAAATTCCTTTCCTCCAGCGCGCTGGGTTCGGCCTGGGTCCACCGGTGCCAATTTCGGCCCTAACCGGCGAAATTTGGGCTCCTGGGGGCGCGACTGGGCCATTTTTTTTGAGCCGGCGCTAAAAAAGGTGCTTGGGGGGGGGGGGGTGTTGGGGGGGGGGGCGGCTGGAGATGCTTTTAGACTTCAGAGGAGGGATTGATACAGAAGTAGCAAGTTTGAGACTGTCAGGTTCCAGACTGAATCAACTGAAGATTAGCGACACTATTACTGTTTCCGTGCTCCTGAGGTCACGCTTGATATTCATCCTTGATCGGAGGGCTCAAGTCGCTTGATACCGGTTCGCCCGTTTATGTTCATTGTTAGATGCAGGACCAAGTCCTATTGTGCCCAATCTTCACAATTTGGAGGGGAAATTGAGGAAATCTCAAGAACACAAGAGAAAACACTTACGAACGAAGTCCACCACACAAGTTTACCCAAATCACCACCAATGAGAGACACACCTCAAGATCCGGTGAAGGTAAATAGGTAGAGTTCTTCCCAAATAACTAGGAGAGATGGGTCTTGGGATGTAGTTCTTCTGCAGTCCAAAGGGATATGGAGGTCTTGATAATCCACAAAGGGATTCTTCTCCTACGAGGTCTTGATCCTCTAGGAGGAGATAGATGAGCAAAGCTTTCCCAAGGTAAGTCTAAATGCTTTGCTAATAGAGGAGGTACGAATTATATAGTGGCTGGAGGTAGGTGGAGATGTCAGGGGTGCATGGGTCATTTCCCAGTTACCCTCGCAGGCAGGCCTGTATCGGCCACTGTAGTGCGTCCAGAGCACTTGTACCTCGGGGCTTAAACAAGTGCCCGGGAGGGTTGTAGGGCTGTGAAAGCTAGCTGAATAAGAAATGGAAGAGAGAAGAGGGGTTGCGAAGCTTAGTGCAGAAGCTTCCATGAGGTTTTCACCCTGGTCTTGGATGCTCTCGGCCATGGGGAAGTTACTGGAGTAAGAGGGATGTGAGGTGAGGCTAGGGTAAAAGTTTGGGACAGTGTAAGGTCAAAGCAGCAAACCCTAGTTTAATCCAGAAAGTGTTTGATAGGTTTTTACCCTATCCCCACCATGATCTGCTCAGTGAAACTTGGGAGGTGAAGCTCTAGTAAATTTTGAGAATTTTGGCCGGAGTTTGCATATGATACAATTCCAAACCCTAGAAATGACTAGGTAGGTTTTTTATCTGATTTTGGGGCAAGATGAAGCACATGACCATGTGGTGAAAAGTTTATGGGGTGCTCAAAATAGTCCAAAGAAGCTTGGGCAAATTTTTGGTCAAATTTTGAAACAACATAAGTATCTATTTTTATTTAAAATCCATTTTTGTCGTTTACAAAAAGAATTTAAATAAAATGTTTGTATAACTTCCCAACTAATATTTTGTAAGGGAATGGTGGTTGTATGTATAATAGACCACACAAATGATTTTTAATATTTTTTTTGTCTTGTAAAAATAAATACTTTTAGTTCAAAGCTCTATTTTGGAGTTCTGGAAAAGAAAATGGGCTTAATTGCTTTTTGGCTAAAACAATTTGTTCTAACAATATTTTAGAGTTTAACCACATGGCATGATCATTGGAAAGAGTTACTTCCATAGGATTGGAAGAGGATAGCTATAGAATTGTCTATGAATTAAATCAACAATGAAAATAAACACATAAAATAGACAAGGCATTCATAACCTGAAGCAAATTTTTGATGGCTTTGTTAATGGCCTTTATTATCTTAAGTGAGGTCATGCAAAACACAGGGTGTGACAAGTGCCTAACATGCATTTGCGAGAAAGAGCGTCCGCAACAATATTTTCTTTACCCTTTCTGTACAACATGTCATAAGGGAAAGATTCTATGTGCTCACTCCACTTAGCATGCCTTTATTCAATTTGGCTTGATTCTTAAGATGCTTAAGAGACTCATGATTGGAATGAATAAGAAATTGCTTAGGCCATAAATAATGATGCCAAACTTGGAAGGCTCCAACCAAAGCATATAGTTCCCTATCATATATGGGTAATTCAATTGCGTGTTAGCTAGTTTCTCACTGAAGTATGTTACCAGGTATTTCTCTTGTATCAACACTCCACCTATGTCGGTGCCGATAGCATCACACTCAATTTCAGAAGTTTTATCAAAGTTGGGTAAAACAAGCAATGGTGTGAGTGTCAAATGGTGTTTAAGCCCATTGACACCTTATATTGCGAAGGACCCCAAAGTGAACGTGACATTCTTTTTGCTAAGTGCATGCAACAGTGAGGCTACACCGCTAAAGTCTTTGTCAAAACGACTGTAGAATCCGGCTAAACCAAGGAAACTTCATGCTTGATTTAAGTTTGCTGGTTGTGACCAAGACTTGACAACATCAATTTTAGTTTCATCAACCTTAATTCCATTGGAAAAACTGTGTAGCCCAAGAAAATGAATTTATCGGTGCAAAATGTGCATTTGGCAAGATTAGCATAAAGTTTCTCATTTCTTAATACTTGTAGCACTTGTTTCACATGAAATGGGTGCTCATTAATGAATTTGCTATATATGAGAATATCGTCGAAGTAGACCACAATATATTTGCCAACGAAGTGTCTAAGCACATGATTCATAAGGCGCATAAAGGTACTAGTAGCATTTGACAAACCAAAAAGCCTAAGGAACCACTCATACAAGCCAAACTTGGTTTTGAAAGCTGTTTTCCAGTCATCCCCTACTTGCATGCGTATGGTGATAACCACCTTTTAATTCAACTGTTGTGAAGATGGTGGCGCCACTCAATTCATCTAGCATGTCATCTAATCGTGAGATAGGATCCCTATAGTGAACCGCAATGTTGTTTATGGCTCGACAATCACAATACATTCCTTTCTTGGGCACTATGATGACCGGAACCGCACACGGGCTAAGGCTTTTGCGAACATAGCCTTTGTCGAGGAGCTCTTGTACTTGGCGTTGGACTCCTTTATCTCCTCAGGTTTGACGTGGTATGGAGGCTGGTTTGGTAGCAGTGCGCCGGGTACGAGATCAATCCTATGCTCAGTCCTGCGTAGTGAAGGAGGACCGGGTGGCGTCTCAGAGGGGAAAACACCCTCAAATTCCTGCAAGACAGGAGACATGGAGCTAGGAAGAGGGGGTAAGTCGTTAGTTAATGCGACTCCCCCTTTGCAGATGAGTACAAAGTGAAGCAGGTGAGTTGGGCTCTCACTCACTTCCTTAAAATCTCTTTTGGTGTCTAAGAGAACAATGTCCTTGGTGGCACTCATTCCTTGCCGTTCCACTCGAAGCTATAGTAGTTGGTGCGCCAATTGTGAATCACTCCGCGATCAAATTGCCAAGGACGTCCCAACGAGAGATGGCATACGGTAATTGGGACCACATCACACTCGAAGTATCTTCATAGCTCCAATTTTGAAAGAGACTTCAACCGTGTGCTCAACTTTGTTAGTGCCAGAATCACTCAACCATTGCACCCTGACTGAGGATGTCGCTTCTTTCTGAGGTGTAACTTGGAGCATAGTTCTTCACTTGCCAAGCTGTGGCAACTACTACCATCTATGATGACCTTGACGGATCGACCTTGAATGCCTGCTTTGATGGAAGATATGGTACCTTTGATCACCGGCATTTTGTTGTCAAAGTGTCAAAATCTTGGAGACAATGAGATGAGGGTCTAGCTCGAATCATTGCCACAAAAGACTTGACCATCTTTGGCTTCATTTACTTGGCGGTGCATAGCCACATTATCCAAACCATTTCACCTTCACTTAAGAGAGTCATACTCGCCATCTTCATTGATGATCATGGTCCTTGTAGGGCATTCGAAGATCTTGTGGCCTCGGCCTTTGCATTTGAAGCATTGGATTTGACTTGTTCTATCGGCGGCATCCCTTGGAGTAGTGGAACTTGCTGCAGCGCAAGGCTTAAAAGAGATTGTTGTATAGTAGGTGGACGACTTGATGTAGTCGCCGACAGCCTTGAGCTTGAAGGTCCACCACTAGTGGGTGTAGCTCGAGTATATGGAGCCGCAGTTGGAGAAGCTTGAGTGTTGGTGCCGAAGTTTCTTGATGAGTAGGCGGAGTACTTGGAGTACTTGCATCATCTTGCACTTGCCGCTCCACCTTTGTTGCTTGGTGCACTATCTCAAGTAAGTTGTAGAGTTGGAAATCCGCTATCTTCTTGATGGGGTGATTGGGTCCATTGAGGAAGCGTGCCATAGTTTGCTCATTGGATTCCTTCACATTAGCTCAGATCATGGCAATTTCCATTTCTTTGTAGTACTCTTCGTCTGTCTTGGTTCCTTGCTTGAGCACTTGTAGCTTCTTGCAAAGATCATGAGTATAGTGTGAGGGCACAAATCTTGCTCTCATTACTTCCTTCATAGCTTCCCAAGTAGCAATTGGAGCTTGTTGTTGCTCTTGGCGATTGTCTTGAATTTGTTACCACAAAACAAGGGCATAGTCGTCGAACTCGAGTGAAGCCATGGCAATCTTCTTGAGTGCCCAAGATAGGTATTCTTCGGGATCGGTGCCTCCGGACTTTTTTGGCATTGTGAACTTGAGCTAGCGAAAACGTTCTTCTCCATCTTGATTGTGTTAAGGATGACACCGTTGTTCTTCTCTTGGTGGATAACGAGGTGCATTTGCTCTCAACCTTGCTTCCCAGCGTTGCTCCATGCGAGCTTCTTGTCATTTGGTTGCGCACTTGGCGTTGTATTTGGTGTCAATGCTCACTACAAGTTACTAGCATCTGCCCTTGTGATCACAACTGATCAAGAGAGCCCGAAGTACATCCAAGACCAGAAGCTCACAGAGGGAATTCAACATAAGTTACTGGTGAAATTATTGGGTTATAATTACACTGTGGAGTATAAAAGAGGCAAGGAAAATAAAGCTGCTGATGCACTTTCCAGAGTGAAATTTTTGGTGTAAATGCTCACTACAAGTTCTAGTGTTCCTGTCTGGATTACTGAAGTGGTAAAAACTTATGCTGCAGACCCAAAAATCAAAGAAATCACAGCTCAATGTGCCATCAGCAAAGATGAAAATTCACATTACACATTTAAGAATGGAATTCTCAGATATGGCAACAAAATTGTTATGGGCAACTCTACTAATCTCAGGCAAGACATTTTGTCTACTTTTCACATTTTGTCATGACCTATCCTACATGACAGATAATAAAGCTGAACATACACCAATACACCATACCCTGGTTTGCTTCAACCTCTCCCTGTTCCTGATTTTGCTTGAGCACATATTAGCATGGATTTTGTGGAGGGTTTGCCCATATATGAAAACAAGGACATGATATTAGTAGTGGTGGATAGATTTATAAAATATGCCCACTTTATTGCTCTGAAACATCCAATTACTTTTTTTTGAAACTCTGAAACATCCAATTACAGTGCAAACTGTTGCTAGAGCTTTTTCGAACAACATATATTCAGGTTACATGGAATACCTCATGTCATTGTCACTGACAGAGACAGGATTTTCACTAGTAATCTTTGGCAGAAACTGTTCAAGTCCCTCAACATCACCATTTCAGTACTAGCTATCATCCACAGTTAGATGGTCATATGGTTAAACTGAAAGAGTGAACAAATGCTTAGAGAATTATTTCAGATGCATGTATTTTCAGCAACCTAAGAAGTGGCACAACTGGCTAGCTTTAGCAAAGTGGTGGTACAACTGCAGTTTTCATACCTCTCTGAAAATGACCCCATTTCAAGTTCTGTATGGTTCTCCACCTCCCATGTTAGCTCAGTCTACACTACCTGACTCCATTTGTGAGGACAGTGAGAACTTACTAAAAAACAGAGAGCTAGCAATGGAAGTGATCAAGAGGAATTCGCTGAAAGCTCAAGACAGAATGAAATACTTTGCTGATAAGAGAACTGACAGGCAATTCCAAATGGGTGACATGACCTATCTCAAGCTTCAACCTTACTGGCACATCTCACTCAGTCCCCATAAACATCTGAAACTCCATTCCAAATTTTATGGGCCTTTCAGAGTGCTGCAATAAATTGGGAACACTTCATATAAATTGTTCCTTCCAGAAGGGTGCCTTCCATGTCAGGCAGTTCAAGAAGCATGTCAGTTCTCATGTCATACCAACTCGTTACTTGCCTCTAGTGGATGAGAATGATTTGATCAAAATGGAGCCAGAAAAGGTACTGGAAAGGAAATTGATTCCTAGACCACAGCGGAACATCAGTATTCCTGTGGTACGCTGGCTAGTCAAATGGCAAATGGGTGAACATATCGGTCGAAGCAGCAACATGGGAGGACTCAACATTTATACAGAAGGTTTTTCCCTCCTTTCAGCCTTGAGGACAAGCATTCTTAATTGGGGGGTATTCTCAGGTTCCAGACTGAATCAACTGAAGAATACTGACACTTTTACTGTTTCCGCACGACGCTCCTGAGGTCGCGCTCGACGTTCATCCTTGATCGTAGGACTCACGTCGCTTGATACCGGTTCGTCGTTTATGTTCGTTGTCAGCCGTTCATCAAAGATTAGACGCTACACCACCTCTCCCGAATCGTTGTTCAGCATCTGACAACGTCGAATGGTTACCTTTGCTTTCTGTTTTAGCTTTTCACCTGCTCCCGACTGCAATGGCTATAAAGCCACCATTTCTTTGTGTTTGACCATCTTTATGTAATTGGGTTGTAACCCTAGCCACCTGTGGTGTGCCACAGTACCCTACTTTCCTATTTCGCAATATAAACCCTAGCAACTCAAGCCAATTTGCTCTAAAATCGTCTAAGTTTCCTCTTTCGCAATATAATTCAGTCAGTATCTAGCCATGTCCTAACAGAGGAGCGAGCGATAGAGGTAGGTGGGAAGGATAGGAAGAACATAAAGGGATTTGCTACAGTCTTCTTCGATGCTTCACTCCTCTATGCTATCGGCTTAACTACTGGTTACATTCGCCAGGCTCGAACACCACACACAGGTGGTTTGTCTTGTTTGAAAGAGAGATAGAGGCAGGTGGGAAGAACAGGAAGAACAAAAGGGGATTGAGAGAAGTGCATATTTCAACCCCGAACTCATGCCCTAGTCTAATTTACAACCTCAAACTCCAATACCGTCTACATTACAACCCTAAACTCTCAAAACCGGAAAACTATCAACCCTGTGTCTCCGTTCCTATTTAAGAGTTTAGGGTTGTAATGTAGACGGTATTGGAGTTTGGGATTGTAAATTAGACTAGGGCATGAGTTCGGGGTTGAAATATGCACTTCTCTCAAGGGGATTTGCTACAGTCTTCTCTGATGCCTCACTCCTCTACTCAATTGGCTTACGTACTGGTTACATTAGAGTCCTAATTGATTAAGCAACTTCGTTAGGAAAGAGTCCAGTCAGTTTAGAGACCGTATTAGAGTTTGAATAGATTTACTGGCATGTTTTGAACTGAATTACATGTTCTTTATTCACCCAGAATAATCATAGTCTTTTGTGCATTTTGAGAATATTAATATTTCATCAAATAACAAATTTAAATAGAGGCAGGTCATAGAGTTTGAGATTTGCTAAATTTATAATTTGAGATTCAAAACAGTATGCTACTTGAATTAATTTTGATTAGCGATGCAGAGACACTGCTACTTTTTATCCTGATGATTTAGTCTTTTGTTTTGAAATGCAGGTAGGGGATGGAATCTGGGCTGAACGTAGTGAGAATGAAGACCATATAGCACCTTGCCCCAAGGATAGGAAGGATAGTAGATCAATCTGTGTTGGAGACCAGAAGAAGGATGATGATGAAGCAGCTAGTGTTGTGGGCCTTACTGAATGTACTTCAGGGGGTCGAACTGAACATCCTGGTTTGGAAAAGCAGCCTGCCACTGAGGCTAGTGGACATTATTCAGCTACACGTCTTGACATGGAATCCTGGCCTGACCTGCCTCTCCTGAGCACTACATTTGATAGAAACTACAATGACGATAATATAGCATCAACATATTTGGATTTCAATTCTGCATCTAGTTTACAGAAAGTCACCAGAAGTGTATCAGGTTTGTTTCATTATTTAACATTTCTACATTCAAACATGCCACACATGTATGAAAAAAAGGTAAAGATGCAATACTTTCAAAGCAAATTATACATCTTTCGTTAGCCCATATACAGTGCAGCTGGATGGTGAACCTGAAGTGTTTGGCAATGAGCATGAAGAAAACAGCAACAACTTTCTCGACTGTGACTGGGGTAATATTGGAGATTTTGATGATTTTGACTGCTTGTTTAGGTATGGTTGGAAATCAGATGAAACAATAAGTTTGGATAGTTGGTAGGATACTATTACCGATTTAATAAACTTATGGCTTGATGTGGTTCTGTAGCAACACTGAAGCCCTATTTGGTAATGAGATGATTGTTAGTGGCAGTGATTTCCTTGTTACGCCTTCAGATGTGGTTGATGGTACTGTACAATCAATCCCCTTTCCGGTATGTATATATAGTACTCGGATCTTGCATTGCTAATTTTAATTTCCTCTGTAGCACTGAGCTCTTTCTTATCAATGTGACTTGATTGTTTTACAGCGTATACCATTAAATAAGCAACCATCTTCTGATTGTGGATCTTCTTCAGTTCTGATTAATGGTACTCCCAGTAAAATAGCCAACCAAGAAATCAAGGTACATGGCTAAATGCATTGACATGCTTAGCAATCACCTCTTGGTTGCTCTCGTAGCAGATACTAATGCTAATGTATGCTGAGTGTAAAATTGTCTGGGTAGTGATTATTCTCGAAAACTAACAGACTAGTAATTGTGTATGTGCAATGCATTCTAATATTAGGCAAGATATTAATTGTATTGCACATTAATATTAGGCACGATAGAAATTGCATATTAATATTAGGTAGGATATAATTACCTGGTTAATGCCGATGTTGATATTAGGCATGCTGTTAATTAGTGGAGGGTGTTTAAAACGTGTTTAATGCTAAACATGTTTAACGCTAAACACCGGAGCAGCGTAGACTGTTGAATAGATGCGGTTGAACGGGTGAGATTTGTTGGATCTCTGCAACTCACCCTTTTTATATTGGTATAGATATTGAAGGTGGTAGCTAGCCATGTGATGCATATGATCATCTTTTATGAATAAATTTATCTCCATCTTTCATTATGATCTGGAAAATTGTTTTCTTCGCATGGTTGCCATCCTTTGTAAACATATAAATTTATCTCCTATGAAGAGCCTCTCGCCAATCGGTACACTCCTAAACATGTCCTCCAGGCCTTCCCAGAACTCCCTCTTGGTGTTCTCATTGAGGCCTACTTGCGGGGCATACGCGCTGATAACATTGAGAACTAAGTCCCCAACTACCAGCTTGACCAGGATAATCCGGTCCCCACGTCTCTTGACGTCTACCACTCCATCCTTGAGGCTCTTGCTGATCAAGATGCCTACTCCATTTCTGTTTGCAACCGTCCCTGTGTACCATAGCTTGAAGCCGGTGCTCCTTCGCCTTTTGTCCCCTCCATTTGGTCTCTTGGACGCAAAGGATATCAACGCCTCTCCTCACCACTGTATCAACTACCTCCCGAAGCTTACCTGTCAGAGACCCTACGTTCCAGCTACCTAAGCGAAACCTCCTAGGCTCGGCTAGCTTCCTTACCCTTCGCACTCGTCGAGTCAAATGCGAAGACCCTTGCTCAATTTCCACTACACCCGGGCGCCGATGTAGCGCGCCACTAAGGATGCGACGACCCGATCCTCGCTCACCTGCCACCGTATCCAGATCACGATACGGCGCGCCACCTGGGGGGTGGCGGCCCGGCCCTTGCCCATTTTCCACCACACCCGGGTTCCGATGTGGCACGTCGCTGAGAGGGTTACGCCCCAACGAAAATCTTTTGGGTTTCATCTCCATAAGAGTGGCTGAGTTTTGACGTTGGCTTGCCAAGCCTATCACAACCCTCCTCCTTTACCCGGGCTTGGGACCGGCTATGTTGAGACAACATAGGCGGAGTTAGGTTCCAATAGTCGATGTTCACCAGAAAAGTAAACGCTAAAGATATCTTTGTCTGAACAAGAGATGCCCTACTTGTAATGTATGCTGTTTTTCTGTACATGTATTCAGTTGATCCTCTCTGGATTCATCCTGTATGACATTTTCCCCCTTCCTATTGGGACTGTCTTCACTACTATAATTGTCATTTTGATAGCCTAGAATCTAGATGTAGTTTAAAATTGGTCAAAACAATAGGTACTTGGTTACATCTTGTTTCAGTGAGTGACCTGGCTTGTTTCAACCCAGTATAAATGTGGCACTTTTGTAGGGAGATGTGGAGAAGAGGCCAACGAAATCACAAAGAAAACCAGATGAAGGAAGCAATAAAACATCCAACAGTACAAGTGGTTTCTCCCAGAACCAAGGACACCAGCAACCGGACAGTTTGCATTCATTATCCGAACCTCCTGTCCAGCATTTTCAGACTCGTCAATATGCACTGCTCTGCGAGAGCAAGAATATGGAGCAATTTCAAGATGCTATCCAGCTTGCATTCCCTGGCTATGGATATCCTGCATATCCGTTTTCTAACATCCCGGTGGTGTCAAATATTCAGGCTGAAGACCATCAGACAAACCCAAAGGCTGCATGTTACCAAACTTCAGTAGATCCTCCGAAGCAATCAAGTTCCACAGAAAAGCCACAAGATATGCCATCAAGGGCACTGATGATGACACCCCAGGAAAAGATTGAAAAGCTTAGGCGCCGGCAACAACAGCAAGCCCTGATAGCTATTCAACAACAGCAGCAGCAATTTCGTCAAGAGGGTTCGGGCAGGAACACATTGGTACCTCAAGCATACTCCCGAAGGAAAAAGAACTCAGATTCATTAGGGAGTTCAGGTATCATAGGCAAAAATGCACCAGAGCAGACTTCAGCTTGTCGTAAAGAGATTCATAAGATTTCTGGAATTCCTGATGATCCCTTTTTAGAGGAAAAAATATATTATGAGCTTAAAGATGCCCTTGGGAAGGTCAGTTCTTTATTCTTTCTATAAAACGTTATTGATGTTCATGTGTCGAGTGAAACACTTTTCAGTTGCAGCATTGGTCTTGTGAAAATGAAATTGACTAAATATTTTATTCCTTGTGCAGCTGGATGCCAGAACTCGACTCTGCATTCGAGACAGTCTGCTTCGATTGGCTCATAGTTCCTCACAGAGACAAATTGTTGGTGACAGAACTAGCAGTAACAAGACTAAAAGAGATGAAGATGAAGTTTCAGAAAATGACGCATCCAACAGGAGAAAAAGGTATATTGCTTCATGCCGAACTGTATATAACCCCCACAAGTATCATGTTTTGGACAGATAACCCCCTCACATCCAAAGCCGGGATCTTAATCTCCTCAACTATCCAAAACCAGGCAAATCACCCCCTCAAAGACCTCCAATCTGTTTCGGCAGGTGGTTTTGCCCACATGTCATGCTGACCAGATTTTTTAGTTTGACTTACACTGCCGCCTCATCTCGTGACTCACATGCCAGTGTAATCAATTGTTTCTTAAAAAAACCCTGTTTTTCTTTCCTCAAGACATATCAATGGAACCACACATGTCCGCATCTCCGGCGACTCTGTTGTGTGCTCCTTCGACGAGACCGTGGCGCATGATGGCGAGGAAAACTAGCAGCAGGGTATTCAATCATCCATCTCCTCAAGAGTCGTTGTTGCCGGTACGCCCCCTAGTCTCTGAGTCTAGGGAGCTTACCATCCTACCGCTACACAAGCCGAGCAGGCCAGTGTGGGAGTCAGTCTGAGACCGCCGTCGGCATTCCTATTACGCGCACTTCCACACAATGCTATGGCGGAAGTGTTGCGCTGCCACCTTCCCCGTAGTCAACATGCACGGTGGCCCTGATGTTCGTGGGAATGCGAAGGCGCATGAGCGCTTGCTGCGCGCGTCAGGATGACAAGTGTTGACGACTTTGGGCGCTGCTAAATCCTATCAAGCAAGTTGCCAGGGCATACAGTCGTCATGAAGTTTTTCGCAAAGAAGCGTGATGTAGGGTAGGAACCCTAGATGGCGTAATCTTTCATAACTTGGAGGGGTTCTTGAGGAATACAAATCACAAGAGAGAACACTCAGAGACAAGTCCAAATCACACATCCACAAGATCCACAATCACACAAGATCCACAAGAATACAAGGACAACAGGAGGAAAAGAGTAGCAAGGTAGTTCTTCCCAAATCCTATGGAGATGGGGGCTTGATTATCTCAAGAGATCCTTCTCCCTTGGGAGGTCTTGTTGATTGTTGACCCTATGATGGGGATCCTTCTCCCTTAGGAGGCCTTGGTAATCTTGGGAGACCCTTCTTTCTTGGTAGGGCTTGATCCTCTAGGAGGAGGTACAAGGAGCAAAACTCTCTAGTTTAATATACTCTGCTAACCCTAAAACGTAGGTAGAGGACGAGTATCTATAGTCTAGGTAGGTGGAAGGTGTACATGGGCCGCGACCCTAGTGGCCGCGCGCAGGCAGATCGAAAGTTCCGGGGGCTGCGCGCAGGCAGGTCGGAAGTTTCGATGGCAGGAGGTTCCGGGACAGGTTCCGGAGGAGTCCCGGGCTATCCTGAGAGTTTGCACGCGTCGGGGTGGTCGAGGCCGGAAGTTCCGGGCCAGGTTCCGGGGTGGTTCGAGCCTATCCAGAGAGTTTGCACACCTTTGGGTCGCTTCGGGCCGGAAGTTCCGGGGTAGGAGGCCGGTTCCGAGGGCTTTAGGTGCTTTGCTCTTGAGGCTTGCCGGTATCTCCTCGTTCGTTCCTTCTTCAACTCTTGGTTCCACGGGATGACCGTTGTACCTTAGCACACATAGTCCCATTTTGAGGTAGCGGCCATGTCTCATTCAAATGGAGAGCTCAAGTAGGAGAGATGTCACCTCGGTTTGAATAGCACGTGCGTGGGCTCTTGTCATAGGTCCATTGGTACTTGGGGTGATGGTGAAGTATCCAAAGCGATGACCGTGGCGTGCTCCACACCAAAGCGGCAGAGTTCCCAACGCGCTGCTCGTCTGGAGATGTTGTGTCGACGGCGCCGCGTCGCTACACTACCTCCGCGTCGCCTTGCACAGGTACTACGTGGGCGTTCCAGCAGGCACATCTGAAGACTTGCGTCGTGGAGCAGTGGCTATCCTACACCCTCGGGCATGGCATTCAAGAACCCCACCTCTGAACGAGCACATGCTATGATGACATGATCTGCACGCCTCTTGTCCTGCTCCTTCCCACATGCAACATCAACACTTTTTTCTCTGGCTCCATACAACGACTGAAGTGATGCATGTGCCCTGCGACCGGACAACGGACATCATGGGGAAACAAGCTTCAACTGTTGTTCTGCGACATGAAGCCTCCCACGGGATGGACGCAGGTGGAGCCCGAAAACGATGGCTCGTGCGGGATGGAGTGACGTGTCCTGCTATGGATGGTTTCCGCCGCTGTCACAACGGTCGGCGGCCTCGATCGCGCCTCATTGTCTAGACATGGCGTCCCCTCATTTGCTTCGCTACGCCTCCGGCAAGCTCTCGACACGCTCCCAACTCAGCACATGGCCTCACCTAGTGTGGCAGAGCTTTTCTGTGTATCCTCGCTGCCACGTTTGCAAAACCACTTACTAGCATGAGGGGGTGATTTGCCTGGTTTTGGATAGTTGAGGGGATTAAAATCCCGGTTTTGGACGTGAGGGGGTATCTTCTCAAAACGTGATGCTTGTGGGGGTGAATAAGGTGCACATGCATTTCAAGAATCAAGTCTGACCATCAGTTTAACCAACAAAATCTGCGTTATGTGCGACAAAATTATATTTTTATTAGTATAAATTTGAAGTCACATAACTTATATATTGTTGGTCTAATTGATGGTCCGTAAATCTCAAAATGCGCGCATGCCCTATTCATTGGAATGGACGGAGTATTAGGATGCTGGTATGTAGGGGTTATTGGTGACTCTACTATCATTGTAGATCTAACATCTAGCTCAAGCAAACTTGCCCTGTATAGCTAGGCAGACTTGCTGTACTGTCTTTATAAAATTTGAGTCCTATTTATTATTTTATGTAGTTCATAGACAATGTATTATTACGAAACAACAACAAAGCCTTTAGTCCCAAACAAGTTGGTGTAGGCTGGAGTTGAAACCAATAAGTTCTCGCAACCAACTCATGGTTCTGGCACATGGATAGCTAGCTTCCACGCCCCCTTGTCCATGGCTGGTTATTTGGTGATTTTCTAGTCCTTCGGATCTCCCTTTGACATTCTTGTCCTTAAGATCTCTCTTTACGGATTCCTCCCATATCAAGTTTGGTCTACCCGACCTCTCTTAACATTATCAGCGCGCTTTAGCCGTCCGCTATGCAATGGAGATTCTGAAGGTCTGCACTGAATATGCCCAAACCATCTCAGACGATGTTGGACAAGCTTCTCTTCAATAGGTGCTACTTCAACTCTATCCTGTATATCATCATTTCGGACCCGATCCTTCCTTGTATGGCCACACGTCTATCTCAACATGCGTATCTCCGCTACACCTAACTGTTGAACATGTTGCCTTTTAGTCGGCCAACACTCACAACATTGCGGGTTGAATCGCCGTCTGATAGACTCTTGTCACAGAGAATGCCAGAAGGTTGGCGCTACTTCATCCATCCGGCTTTGATTAGATGGCTTACATCTTCATCGATATCCACCATTGTTCTGCAACATTGACCCCAAATATCAAAAGGTGCCCTTCTGAGGTACCACCAGCCCATCAAGGCTAACCTCCTCTTTCTCGTTCCTAGTAGTACAGAAACCGCACCTCATGTACCCGGTTTTAGTTCTACTGAGCCTAAAACCTTCCGATTCCAAGGTTTGTCTCCATATAGCTCTAACTTTCTATTAGCCCCCGTCGGACTATCATCGACTAGCGGGAAGAGCGTACACCACGGGATATTTCTGTGTATATCCCCTGTGACCTCATCCATCACCAAAGCAAAAAAGCTAAGGTGAAGCAGCACAAGGTTGTGGAGGAGCAACTCCACCTTGCTGCTACAAAGTGTACAACACTAGAGTTGAAGGAACTACTTCAACATGTTGTGCTAGATATCGCTCTAGAGGCGAGTGTAGGCCAATATGGCAGCGGGAGTTCAATCCAGAACTCCTAGAGCACAAGATCTGCTCCAAGATCTTAGATAAGAACATGAAGTTCTATTACAGATAGTGGGGGTACATGGTCTGGTTACAAACTAGAGGTGAGAACCTCTATTTATAGGGCTTTGGGAAGCCTTCACATACTTCTACTTATAGCTGGAACACTCTAGAAAACATTATTTAATATTCACCGTTCTATTCATAGCTACTCACAACTAGAGGACTCTAGAAAACAGTAGGCGGGGTAGAAAAGAAAAGAAATACTACACCAGAGTGGAAGCATCTAGAAGTAGCCAAACAAATCTGACATACGATTTTTTTTCATCTAGTGTTCCTCATCAGAGGAAATCGCTGGCAGCCCTTCCACAATGGGTGGAATCATTTCGATGACCAGCTCAGTCATCCGGCTGTTGTTGTATTTATGATCTGGCCATAGCCACTTCATGTTGCTGTTGTATTTATTTTATTTTATTTTTAATTTTCTTGGACCTTTTTGTTTTCTTTGTTTCTGGTTTTCCTTCCATTTATTTGTATTGGACCTTGTATTACTTATTAAAAATCAATAAAAATGCGCAGTAGAGTCCTGCTGTTTCCCTCAAAAAAAAAGTGTCCCTCATCATTCTCCCGTGGTTGTTTGGAACTCGCCCTCGAGTTATCTTCATAGAGCGCTTCTCTTGGATGGTAGAGAGTCAAATCCGCAACATTGAAAGTGTTGGATATACCCATGTCGCTTGGAAGATCTATCACGTAAGCATTATCATTTATCTTCCTCGAGATAGAGTAGGGTCCATGCCTTCGCTGCCTAAGCTTCCCTTTAACACCTAAAGGCAGCCTCTCTTTTCGGAGGTAGACCATCACCTTATCACCAACTTGGAATGATTTCGGCCTCCTTTTGCAGTCAGCAAGTTGTTTATATTTCTGTTTTTGTGCTTCCAAAACACCACACTCTGTAATTATCAGCAAAGGACAGTGCTGATTTTGAGTTTCCCCTTGATGGTAGCTTCACCAGGTCCACCACATGTGCTGGAACTTTAGTGTACACAATGGAAAGAGGACTCCTTCCTGTGGATCTATGCTTGGAGTTACTGTAGAAGAACTCTGCAAGAGATAAAGCCAAATCCCATTGTCCCTTTCTTTCTCCACAAATGCATCGGATCTGATTACCAAAAAATTTATTCACCACTTCAGTTTGTCCATCTGTTTGTGGATGGGCAGTGCTAGAAACTTTTAATTCAGTGTTAAATTTGTCAGACGGCCCCTGCCTCTACCAACTCCGGTGATCACCGGAGATGTGCAAGAGAGTGTGCGTGAGAGGGAAAGAGTTTTGCGCTGCTCAACTGCCTGCAGCTTTTCTGGCTTTCTATATTTATTCAGAGTTCTCACGATCTAACTGAAAACGGAAAAACGGACGCGATCGGGTTGCGAGTGCCGCCATCCCAGCACTCCCCACTAGTCGCCCGTCATGGCGCCTTGACCGTGCACTCGTGCCATCCCACGATCGGGTCAGGGCGCCGCACTACCAGCTAACTACCTCGAGACGCAGCTCGGCTTATCTCTGACGAAAACTGAAAAAAAACTACTGCCGAAACTGAAACTTTCGACACCTGAAAACTACTAACACTGAGCCTGAAGATTACAGCAACAATCACCCCCTAATCTGAGGGTTCAGGAAGCCACTTCGACCATACCAATGCTCGATCGCACCTGCTGCAGTCGAACACGTCCGAGCGGCTTGGTGAACATATCTGCAAGCTGATGTTCTGTTGCTACGAACTCAAGCTCGATCTTCTTCTCCACGCAGTCTCTGATGAAGTGGTACCTGAGCTCAATGTGCTTCGATCGATCATGCATGACAGGGTTTTTGGCCAGGGAGATCGCTGACTTATTATCCACCTTGAGCTTCACTACTTCAGTCCCTGTCTCTCTGAACTCGCCGAGCAATCGCGACAGCCAGATGCCCTGACAGGCCGCCGTGGTCGCAGCCACGTACTCGGATTCGCAGCTTGAAAGAGCCACGATCTTCTGCTTCTGTGTTTGCCAGGTCATTGCCCCACTTCCGAGGAGAAACAGAGTGCCGGAGGTGCTTTTCCGATCGTCGATGTCGCCCCCCAAGTCACTGTCACTGTACCCAACGAGCCGGGGTGTGCCCTCTCCTCTGGCATACATGCACCCCAGCTGGAGTGTGCCGGCGATGTACCTCAGAATATGCTTGACGGCAGTGAAGTGTTCCTCTGTTGGCGCCTTCATAAACCGCGACACGTATCCGACAGAGAAAGTCAGATCAGGGCGCGTGTGCACCAAGTAGCGCAGGCTGCCGACGATGCTGCGATACTCAGTTGCATCAAGGGCCGGCGCCGTGCTCTCCTTGGACAGCTTGAAGCGAGGCTCCATCGGCGTGTGGCACACCTTGCATCCTGCCATGCCACTCTTCTCAAGCAGCTTCCGGGCATACGTGCTCTGGGCGATGACAATGCCGTTCGCTCTCTGTTTCACCTCGATCCCTAGATAGAAACTGAGCAGACCCAGGTCAGACATCTTGAACAGGTTCCGCATCTCACCTTTGAACTTGTTGATCTCCTCGGCGTTTGACCCGGTGATCACCAGGTCGTCCACATATACGCCGACGATGAGGCGCGAGGTCGCCGTGCCCCGAGCGTACACCGCGTGCTCTGACGGACACCCCGTGAAGCCCAGCTCGCCCAAGCACGCGTCCAGCTTCGTATTCCAGGCCCTGGGCGCCTGCTTGAGCCCGTACAAGGCCTTGTCCAGACGAAGCACCAGGTGCTCTTTGCCGGCGACGGCGAAACCTGGCGGTTGCTGCACGTACACCTCCTCCTCAAGCTCGCCGTTCAGGAAGGCAGACTTGACGTCCATGTGGTGGACCTCCCAGCCTGCGTTGGCCGCGAGAGCCAGCAACATCCGCACTGACTCGAGGGGCGCCACCGGCGCGAACACCTCGTCGTAGTCGATCCCGTGCTGCTGTACGTAGCCCTTTGCCACCAGACGGGCCTTGTGCTTGAGCACCTCTCCTTGGGCGTCCTTCTTGACCTTGAACACCCACTTGAGTCCAATCGCATGATGCCCGGGCGGAAGCGCGGCGAGATGCCACGTTTGGTTTTCCTCGATCGAGGTCATCTCCTCGATCATGGCTCTCCGCCAGTTCGCCTCCTGCTCCGCCTCAGAGAAAAGGCCGGCTCCTCTGCGACCAGAAAATGCAGCTCCTCGTCGGGTTCCGGCGCGGCTCCCACGTCCAACACATTTTCCATTGTGCGGAAGCGGTGCTCGCGCCCTTCGTCATCGGCCGCGTTGAGCATGTCGCCGAAAGTCGACGGCGGCGAGACGAATTCCACGCCCGTCGGGGCTGCTGAGGATGGAGACGGTGGCGCAGGCATAGCCGTAGGTGTCGGTGGCGATGTGGGCGAAGGCGGTGATGAAGCGCCCTCATCGGATGGCGTCCGTGAGCGGCTGGGCGCCAGGTGTTCGACCACAAACGTGTCGACGCCACTGAAAGTGTTCATGGCGCCTCCTTCTGCAGTCCAGTCCCACCGCGCGCCCTCGTCAAATACAGCGTCCCGGGTGACGTGCACGCGCCTTGTTTCAGGGTCGTAGGCCCGGTAGCCCTCTGTCCCTTGCTCGTAGCCGACAAAGATCATGGGCCGACTGCGATCGTCAAGCTTCTTCAGGCCGGGTCGCGTGTCCTTGACGTGCACGACGCACCCGAAAGTGCATAGGAAATGCACATTCGGCTTGCGCCCGTGCCACGCCTCGAATGGCGTCTTGCCATCCAGGCTCTTAGTTGGCGAGCGGTTCAGGAGAAACACCGCCGTCGTGACCGCCTCGCCCCAAAATTCGCTAGGGACGCCCTTGGCCTTCAGCAAGCTCCGGGCCATGCCCACCACCATCCCGTTGCGCCGCTCGACCACGCCGTTCTGCTGTGGTGAGTACGGCGCAGTGAGATGCCGGGCCACGCCAAGCTCAGCGCAGTATGCCGTGAACGAGCCTGATATGAACTCGCCCCCCCTGTCTGTGCGCAACGTCTTTAGCTTGCGCCCAGACTCGGACTCCGCGCCCGCCTGTATGTGCTGGATTGCTGCTGCTGCCTCGTCCTTCGATGCGAGCAGCACGAGCCACATGTACCGCGTCGCGTCGTCCACCAGGAGGAGCAAGTACTTCCCACTTGGTGTCGCCGGTGTGATCGGCCTGCAGAGGTCGCCGTGCACCAGCTCGAGTCGCTCCTCCGCACGATTTGGTGACCTGTTTACCTTGGCGAGCAGACGACGCCGCCGATCATGCACGCGCAGCACCTCCCTGAATCAGCACCTGGCAGCTGCTCTCATCGAGCTGGCCCAGGCTGATGATGTGTGTGCGCAGGCGTGGGATGAAGTACACCCCCGTGATCGCGAGGTGCTCGCCGGTCTTGCACACCAGGAGAATCGTCCCATGACCGCAGATGAGCCGTCACCGAACTTGACGGTCCCGCCGACGCCCGTGTCGAGCTCGGCGAACGCCGAGCGATCGCCCGTCATGTGGTTGGACGCGCCCGTGTCCAGATACCACATGCCGCCGCGGGTGCCGTCCTCGGCCCCGAGGTTGACCTGCACTGCGTCCTCGACGAGGTGGATCGGCGCTGCGTGTACGTCGTGGTCGCCGTGTTCGAACACGCCACAGACCTGGGCCATCAGCAGCCCAGGTTCTTCGTCTTCCCCGCCTGCCTGCGGGAGGTTCGCCTGCTCCCGGGGCCTGGACTTGCACTCGCGTGCCCAGTGCCCTACCTGTTTGCAGTAGCGGCAGATGTCCTTGGATTTATCTCCGCTGCTGGTGTCGCGGCCGACGCCCTGGCCACGGCCGCCGCGTCCGCGGCCGCGCCCTCTGCCACTCCCACGACCGCGCCCGTTGCTGCCTGACGAGCCGTCGCCCTCGCGCAGCTTAAGGCGCGCAAACCACTCCTCAGTGAGGAGCAGCCTGCCGCTGCTGTCACCAGCGCCCGGCGCCGCGTCCAGCTCGTATCTCTCCTCGGCGGCCTTTAGCCGACCGAGCAGCTCCTCGAGAGCCAGAGTGTTGAGGTCGACCAGCGTCTCGATCGCGCACGCCATCTGCGAGTAAGTCTTGGGAACGACCGAGAGGAACTTCCGGACGACGGCGGGCTCGCCGATCTTGTCACCCAGCAATTCAAGTTGAGTGACCAAAGAAGTCAGGCGCATACCGAAATCGTCGATGCTCTCGCCGTCGTTGAACCTGATCGCCTCGTACTGACGACGCAGCGACGTCGCCTTGGCCTCGCGTACACGCGTCACGCCCAGCCGCATCGTCTTGATCGTGCCCCAGGCGTCCTTTGCCGTGTCCTTCACGGAGAGCGTGGACACCATCTCCGGTGGCACCGTTCGCAGCAGGCACTCCATTGCCGTGCGATCTGTCTCGCGCTCCAGGGTCCCGTCGTTGACGGCGACCCAGAGCTGACGCGCCTCCGGCATGACTTGCATCAGGAGGGCCCAATCGGCGTAGTTCGTGCGTGTCAGCATGGGCCAGGCCCCGCCGGTGTCGCGGACGACGCGCTGGTGGACGACCATGGCGCCGCCGCTGTTTCCCGAGTCCACCACGCCCTTCTTCGGGCTGTCAGGTCCCGCCATCTCCACAGGGAATCGAGCAACCTCGCTCTGATGCCAATTGTCAGACGGCCCCTGCCTCTACTAACTCCGGTGATCATCGGAGATGTGCAAGAGAGTGTGCGTGAGAGGGAAAGAGTTTTGCGCTGCTCAACTGCCTGTAGCTTTTCTGGCTTTCTATATTTATTCAGAGTTCTCACGATCTAACTGAAAACGGAAAAAACGGACGCGATCGGGTTGCGAGTGCCGCCATCCCAGCACTCCCCACTCGTCGCCCGTCATGGCGCCTTGACCGTGCACTCGTGCCATCCCACGATCGGGTCAGGGCGCCGCACTACCAGCTAACTACCTCGAGACGCAGCTCGGCTTATCTCTGACGAAAACTGAAAAAAAACTACTGTCGAAACTGAAACTTTCGACACCTAAAAACTACTAACACCGAGCCTGAAGATTACAGCAACATAATTGCTTCCACAAAGTGAGCCAAAATGCAGCAAGAGACTTGCTATCACGGTCTGAGACGATGGACCTTGGAACTCCATGAAGTCTTACCTATTCTCGAAAGAATAGGTTTGCTACATGATGAGCATCCGTTGTCTTGCGGCATGGGATGAAATGAGCCATCTTAGAGAATCTGTCCACGACCACAAAGACAACATCACTCCCTCGTCTTGTTCTTGGCAAGCCCAAGAAGTCCATAGAGATTTTCCTCCCATGGAGCAACAGGAACGGGCAAATGCATGTATAACCCTGTGTTCTGGACTTGGCCTTTGCAGGTTTGACATATAGGGCATCGCTGAACAAACTTCCTAGCATCTCTCTTTAGTTGTGGCCAAAAGTAGCGAGCTTCCGGGTTAGCGATAGTCTTGTCTCGTCCAACATGGCCACTAAGATCACTTGAATGGAGTTCTCTAATTAGTTTGTCACGCAAAGAACTCCTTGGGATGCACAAACGATCATTTTTGAAGAGATAGCCATCCTGCACCAAATAGTCATCACCTAATGGCTGGCCCCTGATGTGCTTTACCCAAACATGGCCAAAGTCTTCATCACCCTCATACAACTCCTTTATTTGATCCATGCCTGGACGTTCAGCCTCAAAAGAGAGGCATGCACGACGACTCAAAGCATCGGCCACTTAGTTAGTTGTTCCAGATTTATGCACGATGAGATAGTTAAATCTCTCAAGATATGCTGCCCATCTTGCTAGCATGCGATCGATATGCTTTTGATTTCTAAAATGTTTCGAGGATTGATGGTCACTATAAACAATGAACTCTGTAGGCAGCAAATAGACTTCCCAAGTTTTCAAGGCTCTGAAAACGGCATACAATTCTTGTTGATATGTACTCCATTTCTGTCTAGCTTCGCTTAACTTCTCACTAGAGAAAGCAATGAGCTTCCTTTCTTGAGATAGAACAACTCCAATCCCTACTCCACTTGCATCACATTCCAACTCAAAAGTCTTGTTGAAATCAGGTAGCACCAAGACATGAGCTTGTGAGAGCTTTTGCTTGATCTCATTGAAACTAGCTTCAGCCGCTTCTGTCCATTGGAACTTTCCTTTCTTCAGGCACTCGGTAATTGGTGCCATGATAGTGCTGAAATTCTTCACAAATCGCCTATAGAAAGTTGCAAGGCCATGAAAACTTCTTACCACAGAAATGGTCTTCGGAGTTGGCCATTCTTGAATTGCTTCAACCTTAGAATCATCGACACGAATACCATCACATGTTATGATGAATCCTAGGAAAAGAAGTTGTGTTTGTAGGAAAACACATTTCTTCAAGTTGACGTAGAGCTCATTTTCCCTTAGTACTTCTAGCACCTTCCAAACGTGATCAAAGTGTTCATCCTCATCCTTGCTATAGATCAAGATGTCATCGAAATTGACCACAACAAAGTGGGATAAGAAGGCTCGAAGGACTTGATTCATTAAGTGCATAAAGGTACTTGGTGCATTTGAGAGTCCAAATGGCATGACTAGCCATTCAAACAATCCTTTCTTTGTCTTGAAGGCTGTTTTCCATTCATCCCGGGGTCTGATACGGATTTGATGATATCCGCTTCTTAAATCTAGCTTTGTGAACACTCTTGTTCCACTAAGCTGATCCAACATATCATCCAGACGGGGAATAGGGAATCTATACCTTACAGTGATCTTGTTAATGGCTCTACTGTCCGTACACATGCGCCAAGATCCATCTTTCTTTGGCGCGAGCAGGGCTGCTACAACACATGGGCTAATACTTTCTCGAATGTGCCCCTTTTGCAGCAATTCCTCCACTTTCCCCTTCAATATATCATGCTCTTTTGGGCTCATTCGATAGTGTGGGAGATGAGAAAGACTTGCTCCTGGAATTAAGTCAATTCTATGTTGAATTCCTCTCATCGGTGGCATGCCTTGTGGCTCTCCAAATATGTTATGAAATTCTGCTAATAAGCCACGTACCTTTGCTGGAATTTCAACAGCCAGGTGATCTTCTCCTTTTACAACAAGTGCAGTACACAAATCTGCCTTCTTCAAGTCTTTCATAAACTCATGAGAGGTATGGGAGATAGTTAGCATAGTTTCCCCCTCCTCCTTAGAGGTATTACTTTCAGTTTTGTGTGGTAGAATAATGATCTTCCTCTTGTTCCAAATGAAAGAGTAAGAATTTTCCTTGCCCTGGTGTGTAGTATCCACATCAAATTGCCAAGGTCTCCCAAGAAGAACATGGCTGGCGTCCATATCAACTACGTCACACAACACATTTGAGCGATAATGCTTGCCCAAAGAAAGTGGCAGGTTGCATTGTTTGGTGATCCTCATATTCACTCCTTTCTTGATCCCTTCAATAGTGTAGAAATTTGGATGATCATGGGTTTCAAGTTTTAAATGGTTCACCAACTTTTGGGAGATAAGATTCTCACAACTGCAACTATCAATCACTAATTTGCATACCTTACCATTCACCGTGCATTTGCTCTCAAATATTTTCTTCCGTTGTGTGTCGTCAGGTTGTGGTGTGGAACATAGGAGACGCTGAATCACACATACCACCTCTTCACCTTCTTGACAAACCTCTTGTCCCTCTACATCTTTAGATTCGTATTCCTTCTCATTGTCTTCACCATCATGGATAGTTGTGTTAACAAATTTCCTTAGTGGGCAATTGCTGGATATGTGCCCCTCTTCACCACATTTATAGCATTTTGGGCCTTCATTGGACTTAGCCTTGCCTTTCGTTTGTTTCTGGATGGATCGTTTTGCCTTTGGTAGGCTCTTTTCTTTCACTCTATTAGGCGGACTCCTAGACGAGCCTTCGGTATGGGGATATGGAGGATATGGAGCCTTAGTTGTCGTTCTCGTCCTCACAAACCTCTCGGCCTTCAGGGCTAGAGCTTGTGCTTGATCAATGGACCAGATTTGTTGCATCATCAATCGATCTTGAATGGCATCATTGAGACCATTGATGTACCTTGCAACTTGTTAATCTTCAGTTTCAGCAAGGTTGCACCTCACTTGTAGTCTTAGAAACTCCTCCGCGTAATCTGAAACAGTCCTATTTCCTTGAGCACAATTTTGGAATTGGATAAATCGGATCTGGTCATAATCAACAGGTAAAAATCTTCCTTTCAAAAGACTTTTCATTTGCCGCCAAGTTCTCACACGAGGTTCTCCTCTCAACCTGCGTTCTTCTTGAACGCGATGCCACCATGCACCGGCTCCTCCTTGCTTGTACGCGACCGAAGGAACTTTACGATCTTCTGGAATCTCCATGACCTCAAAGAAGGTCTCCACTTCATATAACCAATCAAGGCACCCTTCAATATCAACATTTTCATGAAAAGTTGGGATCTCAGCTTTCACCTTGTATGTATCCCTTGCATATGTTGGATTGGGTACTCTCCGATATGCATAGAGATCAGGCTCTTCAAAGGCATCACCATATTCTTCACCTTCAGAAGCTTCAACATAAATAGGCCTCCTTGAAGTACGATGAACTGCACGTTGTCGTGGTGGTCTTGCTCCAAGACTACTTCCCCTTGTTTGTCGTTGAACATCTTCTTCTTTAGATGAATCTTCATTGGCAGCAGGGAGAGCACCCTTTCTTATCATCTCAACCAGCTGGTCAAATCTTCGATTAACATCTTCACGCAACTCTTTGATTTGTTGTTCTGCAGCATCCATCCTCTTCTTCAATTGTTCCATTGCTTACTGCAGCTTGCTCTCAAAGAGAACAACAAGAACTTGTATGGATCAACGAGGCTCTGGTACCACCTGAAGCAGCACAAGGTTGTGGAGGAGCAACTCCACCTTGCTGCTACAAAGTGTACAACACTAGAGTTGAAGGAACTACTTCAACGTGCTGCGCTAGATATCGCTCTAGAGGCGAGTGTAGGCCAATATGGCAGCGGGAGTTTAATCCAGAACTCCTAGAGCACAAGATCTGATCCAAGATCTTAGATAAGAACATCAAGTTCTATTATAGATAGTGGGGGTACATGGTCTGGTTACAAACTAGAGGTGAGAACCTCTATTTATAGGGCTTTGGGAAGCCTTCACATACTTCTACTTATAGCTGGAACACACTAGAAAAAACATTATTTAAGATTCACCGTTCTACTTATAGCTACTCACAACTAGAGGACTCTAGAAAACAGTAGGCAGGGTAGAAAAGAAAAGAAATACTACACTAGAGTGGAAGCATCTAGAAGTAGCCAAACAAATTTGACATACGATTTTTTTTTCATCTAGTGTTCCTCATCATAAGGGCTCAAAGCTGACCCTTGGTGCAGTCCAATTTTAATCGGGAAGTCATTAGTGTCGCCATCACTTGTTCGAACACTTGTCACAACCTTATCGTACATATCTTTGATGAGGGTAATGTACTTTGTTGGGACTTTGTGTATCTCCAAGGCCCAACACATGACATTCCGTGGTATCTTACCGTAGGCCTTCTTCAAGTGAATGAACTACATATGCAAGTTCTTCTTTTGCTCCATGTATCTCTCCATACACAATATGTGTTATTGTGCTGAAGAAAAAAAAAGGGCAGCCCGGTGCATGTAGCTCCCGCTTGCGCAGGGTCCGGGGAAGAGTCCGACCACTTTGGATCTATTGTACGCAGCCTTTCCCTACATTTCTGCAAGAGGCTGTTTCCAGGACTTGAACCCGTGATCTCATGGTCACAAGGCAGCAGCTTTACCACTGCGCCAAGGCTCCCCTTCCATTGTGCTGAAGAAAAAGGAGAAATAAAAAAAAAAATAAGGGGAAAGAAGGCTGGAAACATGCCATGATAGTTGCTGCTTCAATTAAGTTCAACTTCAACTATAATGATTTTAGTTTTGTTTGAAATACTATATTTGACCAACATATCAGAATTGCTTAGCTTGAGAAAATGCAAAGAAAAGAAATCTGAAGTACTCCCTCCGATCCATATACTTGTCGCTGCTTTAGTACAAATTTATACTAGCTCAAGCAGACTTGCCTTGACAGATTGTATAGCTAGGCATGTATATATGCCCTGGTTGATTGTATAGCTAGGCAGACTTGTTGTACTGTCTTTATGAAATTCGAGTCCTATTTATTAGTATTTTATGTAGTTCATACACAATATGTGTTATTGTGCTGAAGAAAAAGGGGAAAGGAAAGAACATGAGGGGAAAGAAGGTTGGAAACATGCCATGATAGTTGCTGCTTCAATTAAGTTCAATTTCAACTATAATGATTTTAGTTTTGTATGAAATACCAAATTTGGCCAACATATCAGAATTGCTTAGCTTGAAAAAATGCAAAGAAAAGAAAACTGAAGTACTCCCTCCGATCCATATTACTCCCTCCATCCATATATATAGGGCCTAATACGTTTTTTGAAACTGTCTTTGACTATTGATAAGATTTATACTATATGAAATTCATAATGTGAAAATTATATCATTGGAACCTCCTTTCACGTACGAATTTGATGGTATGCTTTGTGTAACTTGCATGCCATATATTATTGCTCTAACATGTGGTCAAAGTTAGCCTTGAAAAACACATTAGTTCCTATATATACGGATAGAGGGAGTACTTCTCGCTGCTTTAGTACAACTTTAGTATAAATTTGTACTAAAGCAGCGACATGTAATATGGATCGGAGGGAGTAGGTAAATTAGAAAGTGGGAAATTGTATATCAGTGGCCAAAAATATCAAAATTGTTGGGGTTTGAGTAAAAATCCTAAACTAGTTAAATAGGAAGTCATATCATGTTTCTTGAAGTAACATATACTCCCTCCATCCCACAATATAAGAGCGTTTTTGACACCACACTAGTGTCAAAAACGCTCTTATAGTATGGGTCGGAGGGAGTATTTTGTAAAAGATATACCTTTCATTGGTTCTGTTATGACCGGCCTGACTTATGGCCGTAGAAGGCCCACCGGGCAAGCTTAGCCCACAAGTTATCTTAGGTTATTCCATATACAAGTTATCTTAGGATATAAATACGTGATGTAAGACTCTTTTGAAATCAGGCAATAAGAATATTCATCTATTGCCGGCTCCCAGAGGAGCCGGCCCTAACCCTAGCCGCAACTCTCTCTTTCTCTCTCTCAGCCGCCTCCTCCCTCAATCGCGACGGCGCCGACGCGCCGGCCGCGGCCTCCTCGCCCTCGTCAAGCTCCAGCCTTCCCCTACAATCTAAGGAGCCGGTCTGGTAGGGCCCTGGGTTCTACCAATTTGGTATCCAGAGACTCCGGTCCGATCATGTCGTCTTCCCCGCCACCGCCGCCGCTGCCGACCACCTCCACGGCGCCAACAACCATCGTCACATCCGGCTTCCCGACTCCGCCGACTCCGGCCGCGACCGCTGCGCCGCCAGCCGCCGTGCTCTCACCGGAGGAGGTCTCCAGCACCCTGCGGGACCTCGTCACGGCCGTCCAAGGCATCAGCCTGTTCTTGGCTGGGCCGCACCATGGACACCCCGCGTCGCCATGGCCGTCCCAGGGCGCGCCCACGTTTAGCGGCCCTCCGCTGCTGCCGCTCCAGGCGTGGCAGCCGCCGCCACCGCTGCACCTCAGCGGGCCGCCGCCGCTGCACCTGCAGTCCCCGTCCGGCGCCGGTCCTCTCTGGCCGCCGTGGCCGCCTGCCACCGCGGCTCCCGCCGCGCCCCAGCAGCAGCTGCAGGCGCCGCTGCTGCCCACGTCCGGACCGCCGTCGACCACGCCGACCGGCCTGCCGATCCACCAGGTCCGGTTTCCGCCCTCTCCGTCGCCACTGCCAGCTTGGGCGGCTGGGTCGTCGCCGCCACCGGTCTACACCACGGCTCCGGAACATCCTACTCCATCCCGGCAGTTCGGCGGGCCTTCCGGCTCCGCGGGCCCCTACCCGGCGCCCTCTGAACCGGCGCCGCACCCCTCGCTGCTCCGCACCGCCGAGCCTCACGGCTACGGCGGCCAGCCACCGACGCCGCCCCGGTTCGCCAAGATTGATTTCGCCACCTATGACGGCACCGAGGACCCCCTCAACTGGCTCAACCAGTGCGAGCAGTTCTTTCGGGGGCAACGCACGCTCGCGTCGGATCGCACCTGGCTCGCATCCTATCACCTCCGGGGCGCCGCACAGACATGGTATTATGCCCTCGAGCAGGACGAGGGCGGCATGCCCCCATGGGAGCGCTTCCGCGAGCTCTGCCTCCTTCGCTTCGGGCCTCCGATACAGGGGAGCCGGCTGGCGGAGCTCGGCCGACTCCCCTTCACCTCCACGGTGCAGGATTTCGCCGACCGGTTCCAGGCCCTGGCGTGCCACGCGCCCGGCGTGACGGCTCAGCAGCGGGCCGAGCTCTTCGTCGGCGGTCTGCCGGATCACATCCGCGTGGACGTGGAGCTTCGGGGACCTCAGGATCTCCAGACGGCCATGTACTACGCCCGCGCCTTCGAGCGTCGCGCGCAGGCCTGCCGCAGACGACGCCGGTTCGGGGTGGTCGACCACCGGGCCGGGCTTCCCAGACTCCGGTGGTGCCGTCCCGTCCGCCCCCGGTCCCTTCCGTGACTACACCTCCGGCCCCGACGCGGCCCTTCCGCCGGCTCTCCCCGGCCGAGCAGCTCGAGCGCCGTCGCCAGGGGCTCTGCTATAACTGCGACGAGCCCTACGTGCCGGGCCACGTCTGCCCACGCCTCTTCTACTTGGAGGCGGCCGACTACGTCGAGGCGGACACGGCCGCCGATGGGCTGGGCGACTTGACCGACCCAGCGGCTGGGGAGGTCGCACCGGCGACCGCTCTCGTGGTCTCCCTCCATGCCCTCGCGGGTATACGAGCGGAGAAGACTATGCTCCTGCCGGTGGTGATCAACGGCGAGCGTCTCCTGGCTCTCCTGGATACGGGCTCCACGCATAACTTCCTGCCCGCGTCGACCATGCGCCGCTTGGAGCTTCAGCCGACGGGCGGGGAGCAACTTCAGGTCACCGTGGCTAACGGCGACCGTCTCCGATGCCATGGGCTTGCGCGGGACGTTCCCATCTCCATCGGCGACGAGCACTTCACCATCACGTGCGTCGGCATCGACTTGGGCTGCTTCGACTTCATCCTCGGCGTCGACTTCTTACGGACTCTCGGACCCATCCTCTGGGACTTCGAGGCGCTGACGATGACCTTCTGGCGGCTCGGCCGCCGCATCCGGTGGGAGGGCGATGGGGGCGCCTCCCCCACGCCGTCTTCGCTTCAGCTGGCCGCGACTTCCACCGGGCCCGACCACCCCTTGTTGGATCACCTCCTGCAGCAGCATGCCGACCTCTTCGAGGAGCCGCAGGGTCTTCCGCCAGCATGCCTGTATGATCAGCGCATTCATCTCTTGCCAGGCACGGCGCCGGTTGCCGTGCGACCCTACCGCTATCCCCAGCTGCAGAAGGACGAGTTGGAGCGGCAGTGCGCGCTCATGCTCGCTTTGGGCATCATCCGGATCTCCACATCGCCATTCTCCGCGCCGGTCCTCCTCGTCCGCAAGTCGGACGGCACGTGGCGCTTCTGCATCGACTACCGCGGCCTTAATGCCGTGACGCTCAAGGACAAGTTTCCTATTCCGGTGGTCGACGAGCTCCTGGACGAGCTACATGGGGCGCGCTTCTTCACCAAGCTCGACCTCCGGTCGGGCTACCACCAGGTGCGGATGCACCCAGAGGATGTCGCCAAGACGGCGTTTCGGACTCATCATGGCCACTTCGAGTTCTTGGTGATGCCTTTTGGCCTTTCCAACGCCCCAGCGACTTTCCAGGCTTTGATGAACGACGTCCTCCGACCCTACTTGCGCCGGTTTGTGCTCGTTTTCTTTGATGATATTCTTATCTACAACACCTCGTGGGCGGAGCACCTTCAGCACGTCGCCATCGTCTTCAACGAGCTTCGAGCGCACCATCTTCATCTTGAGCGCTTGAAGTGCTCGTTCGGGACGCCTTCAGTCGCCTACCTCGGCCACGTCATCTCGGCCGAGGGGGTTGCTATGGACGCCGACAAGGTGGCGGCCGTCGCAGCCTGGCCGACACCACACTCACCGCGGGCTCTTCACGGCTTCCTGGGCCTCGCAGGGTACTACCGGAAGTTTATCCGGGCGTTCGGCCTCATCGCGTCTCCACTCACGCGTCTGCTGCATCGCGACGCCTTTGACTGGGATGAGGAGGCGACAGCAGCTTTCGAGGCCCTCAAGGGGGCCCTCACGACGGGCCCCGTTCTTCAGATGCCCGACTTCGACCGCCCGTTCGTCGTGGACTGCGACGCCTCCGGTGCCGGATTCGGCGCCGTCCTTCATCAGGGCGATGGGCCCCTCGCCTTCTTCAACAGGCCCTTCGCCGCGCGCCATCTTAAGCTCGCGGCTTATGAGCGGGAGCTCATTGGCTTGGTGCAGGCGGTGCGTCATTGGCGGCCCTATCTTTGGGGCCGGTCGTTCCGGGTTCGCACGGATCACTACAGCCTCAAGTTCTTATTGGACCAAAGGCTGTCTACCGTGCCGCAGCATCAGTGGATCAGCAAGCTCTTTGGCTTCGACTTCACCGTCGAGTATCGTCCGGGCCGCCTTAACACCGTGGCCGACGCCCTGTCGCGCCGCGACGCCGACCTCGACACCACCGCCGGCGCCTCCGAGGGGGTGGCGCTCTGCATCCGCTCGGGGCCCTCTTTCGCCCTCTTCGACGACATCCGTCGGGCCACCGCGGCCGCGCCGGACGCGCTGCTCCTTCAGCAGCGGCTTGCTGATGGCGATCTGGAGGAGCCGTGGCGCCTCGCGGAGGGCTTGCTCCTACATGGGCGCCGCGTCTTTGTGCCCGACCACGACGACCTCCGTCACCAGGTTCTCCTGCTGGCACACTCGGCCGGCCACGAGGGTGTGCAGAAAACCCTTCATCGTCTTCGCGCCGACTTCTACATTCCTGGTGATCGGGCCCTGGTCCGGGACTGGGTACGTTCTTGTGCGACGTGACAGCGCAACAAGACGGAGACACTGCGACCGGCTGGTCTGCTACAGCCCTTGGAGGTGCCGTCTCAGGTCTGGACGGATATCTCCATGGACTTCATCGAGGGCCTTCCCAAGGTGGGAGGCAAATCCGTCATCCTCACGGTGGTCGACCGCTTCTCCAAGTATGCTCACTTCATCGCACTCGGCCACCCTTACACTGCTGCGTCCGTGGCCCGAGCCTTCTTCGACGGCATCGTCCGCCTACATGGGTTTCCCTCTTCGATCGTCAGCGATCGGGACCCGGTGTTCACGGGGCATGTCTGGCGCGATCTCTTCAGGATGGCGGGCATGAAGCTCCGCATGAGCACGGCCTTCCACCCTCAGACGGACGGCCAATCCGAGGTCGTCAACAAGGTGATTGCCATGTATTTGCGTTGTGTCACAGGTGATCGTCCTCGCGCTTGGGTGGATTGGCTCGCGTGGGCGGAGTACTGCTACAACACCTCTTATCACTCCGCCCTGCGCGCCACGCCTTTTGAGGTGGTCTACGGCCGTTCGCCCCCGCCCATCTTGCCGGTGGACGCGGAGACGGCTCGGACGGAGGCGGCAGGCGATCTCCTTCGCAGCCGCGACGAGATGCTTGCGGAGGTGCGGCAACGCCTCATTCAGGCCCAGCAGCTGGCCAAGCACTACTACGACGGCCACCATCGCGAGGCGGAGTTCGCGGTGGGCGATTGGGTGTGGCTGCGTCTCCTTCACCGCTCTACGCAGTCACTGGACCCACGCGCGAGGCGCAAGCTGGGCCCTCGCTACGCCGGGCCTTTTGCTGTCTCGGAGCGTATTGGGAAGGTGGCTTACCGCCTTCAGCTTCCGGCAGGTGCGCGCATCCACGACGTCTTCCATGTAGGGCTGCTCAAGCCCTTCCGTGGGGAGCCACCTGCGGCCACTCCAGAGCTTCCTCCGACCTTCGACGGGCGTCTTCTTCCGGGACCGGAGAAGGTGTTGCAGGCCCAGCTCCGTCGTGGGGTGTGGTACGTGTTGATTCAGTGGGCTGGACTTCCAGAGGAGGAAGCTACTTGGGAGCAGCGCGACGAGTTCCGCCAACACTACCCCGACTTCCAGCTCGAGGACGAGCTGTTTGCGCAGGCGGGGAGAGATGTTATGACCGGCCTGACTTATGGCCGTAGAAGGCCCACCGGGCAAGCTTAGCCCACAAGTTATGTTAGGTTATTCCATATACAAGTTATCTTAGGATATAAATACGTGATGTAAGACTCTTTTGAAATCAGGCAATAAGAATATTCATCTATTGCCGGCTCCCAGAGGAGCCGGCCCTAACCCTAGCCGCAACTCTCTCTCTCTCTCTCTCAGCCGCCTCCTCCCTCAATCGCGACGGCGCCGACGCGCCGGCCGCGGCCTCCTCGCCCTCGTCAAGCTCCAGCCTTCCCCTACAATCTAAGGAGCCGGTCTGGTAGGGCCCTGGGTTCTACCAGGTTCTTAGTTAGCTCTAGGAAATCCTTGGTTACTTTGGTGTTCCTTTGGCATGGACATCTTCGATGATAGGGGCACTTTGGTGTGCTTGAGGCAATAGGCAAATATTCCCGTGAAATTTGGAAGCTCTAGGTATTTACTGGTGTAGCTGGAACATGCATCCTTGTAGGCTGATACAAGAGAAGATTCAGAAAAGGGACTGCCACGTAAATAAATACAACCATGTCCACATGTAAGATGCTCTGTTCATAACCCTAGCAACTAATTGAAAGGACCTGAACTTCACATGCTCCCAGGTCAAGCCTAAGGTCATATCGTGTGTGTCTTCTTTTGTGGCATTTAAACAGCAAGCTACCTTCTGTGCATTTTTTGTAGCTAACAGTACCTTTTTCTGTGACTATTCACAATGGCTCATCCTTGTATCTGGATATCAGATCTCTGGTGAAGGAAGCAGAAACAGAGACAAATCCAATCGATCGAATTGTAGCCCATTTGCTGTTTCATAGACCATGTTCGATGGTTCCAACACTTGCAAAGGAAGAAATCGCATCCTCGACTCTGATGTCACCTGAAGCTGGTGAATATGTTATTTCTATATCTCTAGACTACTAGCACGAGATCCAGGTGTAGAACAAACAAACATGATGGCTTGAATATTGCAATATTGCGCAGATTCCAAGATGCCTGGAGCCACGCCTGGGGCACCGTCAGGAGATCAACAGATTGCGCAGGAAATGGCAATTCAGCCTTCGGTGTAACGAATACGTGTTCAGAGTTTACTCAAATGATAGTAAAATAGGATTCTGTATTTGCATTTTGATTCCCCCCTGGATGGTTCGTCTTCTCCATAGAGTACGTAGCTGGAGACAAACGTGACATCAGAATGGTACCTACTTCTATAGATAGCGGCCGCAGTGTCCCGCAGGTCTTTGTACTGTATTTTACAGCACGTTTGCCATTCTCAGGCTTTTTAACCCCTGTGCATCAGATCCAGCAAGAATTGCATGTACTAGACTAGACCAATGTGGACTTCTCGAGATGAGAGTGAGACTGGAAGCGTGTATAGAGCTCTAAGACAGCTGCTCTGTACTTATTTTTTGGGGGTAAAATACGCCGGCGCTAAAGTTCACTGTGCAGGTTGTTAGAAAATATGCAACTTGTATTCCTATGGAGCCATATGCCAGTATATGTACATGTGTAGGAAATAAAACCCCTCGTACAATGGGGTAGTACAAAAGACTACGGCCCTGTTCGGTTCAAAGAATTTGTGGAGGAATTTCAAAGGAACACTGTATGTGAAGGTTTATTTCCCTTTGCATCGTTCGATACGCAGGAAGCGCACACAGTAAATCAAAGGAAACCTGCTCTTCCCGTGCCAATTCCGAAGGAATCCTAACATCCGCCTGGAGCTCATTTTCTCGCGGAAGACCGACGCGAGCCGCTCTAGCCGTATCATCAGGAGATTAAAAAATTGGTGGATGTGTGAAGTGGCCAGGTGAGAGAGAGAGAGATAAAGATGCCTTGCCTCAATTTAAAAATACCTGAAGACTACTGTTTGTGCAGTGCTTTCCTACGATTTTTCTATGGTCACCCGAACACCCTGTTTGACAACTATCCTGTGCTTTTTGTTCCATGGTTTGCCCTACTCGGGCAAAGCACATTCTTGTAAAGTTTTCAAATCCTTTGTTTTCTACCCCTCCGCTCCGAACGGAGCCTACATGGCTATATATATAGTACTCTAACACCCCCTCAAACGTATGGTGGATGAATAACACTGAGTTTGGAGAGATAGAAGTTATGCCACGCTTTAGTCTGGGACTTTGTAAAGAAATTCACCGACTGTAACTCGGAAGGAACATACTGAAGAGCAATAACTTGATCCTGCACACCAGTGCGCACATAGAAAGCATCAACATCAATATGCTTGGTGAGCTCATGCTTCACAGGGTCACGCGCAATACTAATAGCACTTGTATTGTCGGACAAGAGCATAGTAGGTGTAGTGACAGAAACACCAAAGTCCTAAAGTAACCACCGTAACCAAGTCATCTTTGCCGTCAAACGCGGAACCGCAGTTTGCTTCTTCGTATTCCAACCAATGAGAGTACCACCAAGAAAAACAAAGTAAACAGAAAGTGAACGGTGATTCGAGTGATCACTAGCCCACGTAGCATTTGAATAGGTCTGAAGTTGTAAGGAACCAGAGCGAGGAAAGAACATGCGGTGAGAGATCGTGCCCCCAAGATACCGAAGAACACGAAGGAGCTGACTATAGTGAACCGAAGTGGGAGCGGAGACAAACTGACTCAGAATATGGACCGGATAGGAGATATCCGGACGAGTGATAGTGAGATAGACAAGACTCCCAACAGGATGACGATAACGCGTCAGATCAGGCAAGGGGTCACCATCAATATCATGGAGGAGGACATTGAGCTCCATGGGAGTCTCAACGGTGCGCTCATCGGTATGAGCAGCACGAGCAAGAAGATCCTGGATATACTGTTCCTGGGAAATAGAGAAGCCATCAGAGGTAGAAGAGACCTCGATCTCAAGAAAGTAGCGAAGAGGGCCAAGATCAGACATAAGAAACCGCTCACTAAGACGAGCCTTCACAAAGGCAATACACTCGGGGTCATCACCAGTGATAATCATGTCATCAATGTATAAAAGAAGAAGAGTCTGACCACGAGCAGAAAGGTGGACAAATAGCATTGGATCATGAGCACTCGCTGAAAAACCAGCGGCAGTCACCACAGAGGCAAAATGCTCAAACTAGGTGCGAGGGGCTTGCTTAAGGCCATACAAAGAGCGACGAAGTCAGCATACCATGCCATCAGGAACAAAATACCCAGGTGGGGGTTGCATGTAAACCTCCTCACGCAGCTCACCGTTAAGAAATGCATTCTTAACATCAAGCTGAGACACATACCAGTGGCGAACAGAGGCCACGATCAGAAGTGTGTGAACTGTGGTCATATGCGCCACATGAGCAAAAGTCTCATCATAATCACGACCATGCTCCTGCTGAAAGCCACGAGCCACAAGACGAGCTTTGTAACGCTCAAGAGAACCATCAGAGCGAGTCTTAACCTTGTAGACCCACTTACAAGTGATGGGACGAACACCGGGAGAAAGAGAAACAAGATCCCACGTGCCAGTGCGCTCAAGAGATGCAAGCTCCTTTGCAATCGCAAACTGCCATTCAGGATGAACAACAACTTAACGATAAGAAGTTGGCTCATGAACAATAGCACCAGCGCGTGAAAACCCAAGGCGGTCAACAGGCGGGAGCGAACGAGGACGCAAGCCATAAGTAGGCTGAGACGAGGAAGATGGCGAACGAGGACACAAGCCATAAGTAGGCTAAGACGAGGAAGATGGCATATCAGTAGACACATCCACATTACGCGCACGACGAGTATAATACTGTGGAAAAGATGGAAGAATACGAGGAGGGTTCACCGAGATAGGCAAAGGTGGTGGAGAAGACATCGAGGATGAAGGTGCAGAATCCGGTGACAAGCGAGGTGAGGATACCATGGGAGATGGTGGCGTTGAATCTGCAGCAGTCGGAGAAGCAGGGACAGTAGGACGGATGGAAAAGGGCTCATCGGGAGTGATAGGTGTGTCAGAGAAAGTGAGGAAAGATATATCCTCTACTGAAAAGGTCGAGGAAGATGGAAGCGAGTAGAAGGGACGAGACTCTCAAAAGTCACATCCCGAGAAATATGCATCCGACGACCGACATGATCCCAACAACGATAGCCCTTATGCTCATCGCTATAACATAAGAATACACACTCAAACTCAACTGATTGAGCGGATAGTTTGGTGCGTTCACGAGGGACAAGAAGAACATAGCAAACACAACCAAGCAAACGAAGCGTCGAGTAATCGGGAGAACGATCAAAGAGACGCTCGAAAGGAACGCCACCCTGCAGAGCAGTGGACGACCGAAGGTTATGAGATGTGGAAGTGGAGACAGCCTTAGCCCAAAAGTGAGGTGGAAGAGAGGCGACAATCATCATCGCACGAGCCGTCTCAAGAAGGTGACGATGGTTGCGCTCAACCACGACATTCTGAGCATGAGCACCAGGACAAGAAAACTGAGCAAGAGTACCCTGCTCAGCAAGAACTCCACACAACATCTTGGAGATATATTCTCCAGCAGAGTCAGCACGAAACACACGAATATGCGTAGAGAATTGAGTGTGAACCATGGCAACAAAACACTTATAGATAGATAAGACCTCACTATGAGAAGACATGAAATATATCCAGGTATGGGGACAAAAATCATCTACAAAGATAATATAGTAGCGATGACCCCCTTTCGAGGTAAAGGGAGCTGGACCCCAAACATCAGAGTGAACAAGGTCGAAAGGACGCTGAGATACAGTGTCGCTATGAGGATAAGGTAACCGGACCTGTTTACCTAGCCGACAACCCTGGGAGTCTAAAGACACACCACCGGAGACGGATCCAAGAACACCACGTCGAACTAAGGATGTGAGACGAGAGCCACACAAGTGACCAAGGGGATGATGCCACTACTGAAAAGAGCTAGTAGACAAGGCAACAGAGGGGGAGAGACTGGCGGCAGTAGCAGCGGAGGGAAGGTGAAGCCAGTCAAGCTCCCAGAGGCCCTATGAGTCACGGTGCCGGGGGCCAGCACCAAGGAGAGCACCAGTATGACGGTCTAGAACAGAGACCGAGTCAAAGTCAAGAATGACCCGACAACCAGAGTCAACAATCTGACCACCAGACATGAGCTGCATGGTAAGTCGAGGAACATTGGCAACATGAGGAACATGAAATGACGAAGTGCTAAGAATGCCTCGACAATTAACAGGGAGGGAGCTACCATCATGTAACGCCCAAGATGCGATCCTATCCCCATTTTGGCTCGAGGGCCTCGACAGGGATAAAAGCGCATCTCGTCGTTTCGCAAGAATGGATATCATTACAAGTACATGTAAGAAGAGATGAGTATATGGAATTGGCTTACACCCGCCACAAGCTACATCAATATCACATCAATACAACAACATATCCAAACATCATCAGAAGAGCAGGGTCCGACTACGAACGAAAACAAACGATAAAATGACATCCATCCTTGCTATCCTAGGCTGCCGGCCTGGAACCCATCCCATGATCGATGAAGAAGAAGAACTCCAAATCAAACAAGCATCGCGCTGACGTCAATTCATCGCATTACCTGTACCTGCAACTGTTGTTGTAGTAATCTGTGAGCCACAGGGCTCAGCAATCTCATTTCCAAGGGTATCAAGACTATTAAGGCTTAATGGGTGAGGTATGGTTAAGTGGTGAGGCTGCAGCAAGCACTAAGCATTTATTTGAGTGGCTAACTTACGAGTACAAGAATAAGGGGGATGATCGTCGCATAATCGGACGTGAACTAGTAATGATCACTAAGTGATCCTGAACACCTACTTACGAGTCAAACATAACCCCACCGTGTTCTCTCTCGAATCAGAAATTCACGAGAAGAGACAGTCACGGTTACGCACACAGTTGGTGTATTTTATTTGAGTTTACTTCAAGTTTGCTATGACCGGGTGTTAAACAAGTTTCCAAGTTGCCACATAACCGCGGGCACGGCTTTCCGCAAGATTTAACCTTGCAGGGGTGCTCCAACTCATCCATCACAAACTAACCACATGCCGCGGGAATAACCTCGACCACGAATCCCGTGATTTCCTAGGCAATTCCATTGGAAAACCTTAACCTCGAGATAGCCCGAAGTATTCTTGGAATTCCTCGCACAAGACGTTCGAGAAAGGTAAAACAAATCCAGCAAGGCCACCCGACGTGTCGACGAACCCGATAGGAGCCGCGTATCTCGTTCTCAGGACACGACCGGATGATCAGTACGTACTGTGGCCGGATAGAAATCCCCCGAGTTGCCCCGGGTGGCCCCGCAAGTGGCTCTGTTTTGGACCAACACTCATGAGGAGCACTGGCCCGGGTTGTTGATTAATTATCCGCGGGTGCCGACGGGTCCCTATGCAATTTTAGTTGTTATTAGGCAAATGGAGTACCAATGTTGGGCCTTGCCAGAAGAGTTTTATCCCAAAACGAAATTCAAGGGGGTCCCCATAACAACCCCGAGCATGTTAGGAGCGCTCAATATGGAGCATAACACCGGTACACAAGTAACTAGGGCGGCAAAAGTGGAACAAAACATCGAGCAAAAGGCCAAGTGTAACAGCCCGGACTGACGCTCCAGAAGATTCCCCTTCTATTTCGAGTTTCATCGTGTGATTTACTTTGTTGCCGCATGCATCATGTCATCATTTGCATCATCTGCATAGCATCGACACTTCGTTGCCGTCATTTTTCAAAACTTGCATTCGCCCTTCGTTGCCGCTTCTCTTTGTTTTCGTCATTGACCGTTTCGATACCGCATACAGTCGCGCAACTCAAGATCGAGACCTCCACTGTTTATGTTATGTTCATGCTTGCATGTTATATCTGTGTGTTTTATTTGTTTTTCATCACGCATCATGTTTTAGTTGTGGCATATTTAATTTTGTTGTGACCTGGTGTGCACCCCTTCTCCTCATCTTCATCTTGCCTCTTTCTCTTGCCAAAACTATCACCCAAGTTTCGTATCACATCTCAAGTTTTTTCCCTTCCTTTCTTTTATCCAATTATCCCAAGTGACATTTTGTCTGAGAGAAATGTTGACTATTCTTTTATAAATCCTAGATCATGTCAATAGCCCCCCTCCAATTTCAGCTCCTTTGGAGGTGTTTTGGTTGGACAAAAGAATTATTCTAGTTTGAAATAAATTCAAACTTGTATTGATTTTCTGTCTTTAAAAATCCCAAAACCAATTTTGCTAAATTGGGCATATTTCCAGGGTTCGAGATATATTTGTATATATCGATAACTCTTCTCTAGACTCCTTGGTTTTCCTTTCTTTTTTTACTGTTTATAAACAGAAGTTTGGAGAAGGAAAAAGGGTTGAAAACCTTACCTGAAGCCCACTTCCTTTCAGCCCAAGGCCCACCTGGGTACCTCCTCCTTCCTTGCGTTTGTCATCTCTGTACGAACCAGAGGATCACCATTGATCTCCTCCAGACCTTGATCAGACGGCCTCCCGGCGCCCCCTTGAGCCCCATAAAGCCCCAAGAGGCTTCCTAACCCTAGCCCCTCTCCATTCCTACCTTCTCCTCTGTCTCCCGCCGTCGAGGTGAGCTCTTCCACGCTCACGCCGACGCCATGGTCAGGGAGAGCCCAAGCTCTTCTCCGACATGATCCTGCAGTCGCCGTCGTCCTCTTCCGTGGGGAGTGCCGCGACCCTCGTCGCCGTCTTCCTCACCCTCGGGCGCTTCCTCAAGGACCTGGAGAGCTTCCTCCTCAACGACTTCTTCTTCCCTAGCTTCCTCTGCCTCGCGGATGCGAACTCGACCTCCATGATCAGCGCGTCTTCTCGCCTTCTTCGGTCCCCGTCGACCTTGTTCAGCTCCAGCAGCATCCCCTCGGTGAGCAGCCGCTCGTCCCAGCCCTGTTCAATTTCGTCGTAGTAGCCGTCGGTTCTGTCGCGCTCGAAGCCATGTCCGCCATGGACGACCATGGCAGCGAGCGAGCTCGTGCCCGTTGTCGCTGCTGCACCCACGCACATCCGCACACACACTCATCCGTGCGAGCACACGAGCCGCGCCCTCACGCGCAGCCGCACCCGAGCACCACTATGCATGCAGCAACGCCGCAGCCCCGCCATGCTTGCTCTGCTCTTGCTGCCACCTCACCCGAGACAAGCACGAGCTCGTCCTCGAGGTAACACACGTGCGCGCCACCCATGAGTAGCAGCTGGGAATGGAATCCCCGTGGGATCCCGCAACCCCGCCGGTGCACCATGGCCTCCGCTGTTGCTTCTTGCTCGCCGGCGCCGCCGGTCCTTCTTCCTGTGTGCCCTGAAGAAGAAGGGCTCGGTCCTGTCTAGTTTTATTAGTAGTCGAGTCCCTCGTTTAACCAACCACAGCCCTAGCGCACTGGCTAGCACTAGTAGTTTTCACCCAAGCGACCAGGGATCAAATCCCCCCAGCCGCATTCTTTTTCTGCATAATTTTTCTCTTCAGATGAGGATCAGCTCTGCTCTGCATATCAATCGCAGTGTAGCTATTTCTTGTATCAACTGCATAAGTAACTTGTTGCCATGTGACACTGGGCTACATCAGGAGGTCTGGGGTTCAAATCCCAGCACTTCCATTTTTTTAGTTTCTGTTTTGTTTTCCCATCTGTTTCTCACACATTCACACACTTACACCTGGTCCCACACGTCATCCTCACAGTTCATTTTCCGCACTTAGCCATTTTCATCAAGTCATCTATGTTTGTGTGTGTTTAACATCATCTAGCATATTTTAAATTGGCATAATTTTATTTCTAGGCACCATATGGAAATGTGGCTTATATGAATTTTGATCTACCACTTGTGAATTATCCGTTAGTAGCAATTTCATCCATGTTAAAAAAACTGCTAGCATGTTGCTATCTCTGATTGAAAAGTGCATCATGATATAAATGACATAATTTGTTAAAAATGTTGCAACTTTGGATATGCATAGCTGTTGATACAAGGTTCCGTTGTAAATGATGTATGTATGCAAAATGCTTAGATTTTATGTAGTTTCACAATATCCAACTTTTATCCATGATAAAAAAATATTTAAAATTGTTGTGTGCATTATTGCATTTATGTCATGTTAAAATGTTTTTTTATCATAACTAAACAACCGTAGCTTCGTTTAAGATGATCTACATATGTAACTTGACTAGAAAAACGTGTAGAATCTCATGGCACACTTTATTTTCCTGTTTAATAAATATAAAATTGCGTTAGTTAGATCTGGCCCAATTTCTAAATTTTCATATGAGGTCACTTTGGAAATACTATAAGTTATTTCCAGCCTCATTTAAGATGCCTAGATAGTGTACTTTCATTATGCTTCACCTCTTGCCATGTTTAATAACGTTTAATATTGATGAGTACCTAAACGAGAGTGAACTAAATAAATCGATCGTGGAGTTTCGTCAATATGCAACTTGTTGCATATTGAGCTTCACTTTAATGTGTAGTAGTTTGATGTGATTTGCCATGCCTTGCATATTTAAACTGGACATGCATCATATTTGTTTGCGCATCATGTCATGCATATGTTGTGGTGTTTATCGTATGTTGATTGTTTGTTCCGGATTACTTCTTCTCGATAGAGTTCCGAAAGCGTTCGGAGTGTGAGGATTCGTTCGTCTACTTCACGGATCGTCTACTTCATGGATTCGTTCTTCTTCCAAGCGGGATCTCAGGCAAGATGATCATTTCCCTGGATACCACTACTATCATTGCCATTCTAGTTGTCTCGTTTCTATCGCTGTCTCGCTACCTACCACTTGTTTGTCAAGCCTCCTAAAATGCCATGATAAGCCTCTAACCCTCCACATCCCAGCAAACCATTGTTTGGCTATGTTACCGCTTGTTCAACCCTTCTTATAGCGTTGCTAGTTGCAGGTGCAAATTGTTTCCATGTGCCAACATGGATATCCTTTTGTTATATCACAATATTATTGCTACTTAATTTAATGCACATATATACTTGGTAAAGGTGGGAGGCTTGGCCTTATGCTCGGTGTTTTGTTCCACTTTTGCCACCCTAGTTAATTGTGTACCGGGGTTATGTTCCATATAGAGCGCTCCTAACATGCTCGGGGTTGTTATGGGGACCCCCTTGATTTTCGTTTTAGGCTAAAACTTGTTTGGCAAGGCCCAACTTTGGTACTACATTTGCCCAACATAATAATTCTGATAATTAATTTGACGCATAGGGAGTTAGCGCTAGCCGAGGTTCGTTTCAACATAATACAGGGGGCCAGTGCTGCTGGTGCTGGTCCAAAACTAGAGCCACTTGCGGGGCCACTCGGGGCAACTCGGGGGATCTCTATCCGGCCACCGTACGTAGTGCTCATCCGGTCGTGTCCTGAGAACGAGATACGCGGATACTATCGGGTTCGTCGACACGTCGGGCGGCCTTGCTGGATTTGTTTTACCTTTCTCGAACGTCTTGTGCGCGGAATTCCGATAATACTTCGGGCTATCTCGAGGTTGAGGTTTTCCAACGGAATTGCCTAGGAAATCACGGGATTCGTGGTCGAGGTTATTCCCGCGGCGTGTGGTTAGTTTGTGATGGATGAGTTGGAGCACCCCTGCAGGGTTAAATCTTTCGGAAAGCCGTGCCCGTGGTTACGTGGCAACTTGGAAACATTGTTTAACACCCGGTAATAGCAAACTTGAAGTAAACTCAAATAAAATACACCAACCGTGTGCGTAACCGTGACTGTCTCTTCTCATGATTTCTGAACCGAGAGAGAACACGGTGGGGTTATGTTTGTTCGTAAGTAGGTGTTCAGGATCTCTTAGAGATCATTACTAGTTCACGTCCGTTTATGCGACGATCATCCCCCTTTATTCTTGTACTCGTAAGTTAGCCACTCGAATAAATGCTTAGTGCTTGCTGCAGCCTCACCACTTAACCATACCTCACCCATTAAGCTTTAATAGTCTTGATACCCTTGGAAATGAGATTGCTGAGTCCCTGTGGCTCACAGATTACTACAACAACAGTTGCAGGTACAGGTAATGCGATGCTTTGACGTGAGCGCGATGCTTGTTTGATTTGGAGTTCTTCTTCTTCTTATTATTCATCGATCATGGGATGGGTTCTAGGACGGCAGCCTGGGATAGCAAGGATGGATGTCATTTTATCGTTTGTTTTCGTCCGTAGTCGGACCCTGCTCTTCAGTATGATGATTGTTATGCTGTTGTATTGATGTGATATTGATGTAGCTTGTGGCGAGTGTAAGCCAATTCCATATACTCATCTCTTCTTTACATGTACTTGTAATGATATCCATTCTTGCGAAACGACGAGATGCGCTTCTATCACTGTCGAGGCCCTCGTGCCAAAATAAGGATAGGAGTGCATCTTGGGCGTAACACCAAGCCTTCCACCTTTTACCAAGTATATATGTGCATTAAATTAAATAGCAATAATATTGTGATAGATCAAAATATCCATGTTGCACATGGAACCAATTTGCACCTGCAACTAGCAACGCTATAAGAAGGGCTGAGCAAGCAGTAAGATAGCCAAACAATGATTTGCTGGGATGTGGAGGGGTTAGAGGCTTTTCATGGCAGTTTGGGAGGCTAGACAACAACTGGTAGGTAGCGAGACATCGATAGAAACGAGACAACTAGCATGCCAATGATAGTAATGGTATCCAAGGAAATGATCATCTTTGCATGAGATCCCGCTTGGAAGAAGAACGACTCCGTGAAGTAGACGAACGAGACGTAGTCGAACGAATCCTCACACTCCGAACGCTTTCGGAACTCTATCGAGAAGAAGCAATCTGGAAACAACAATCAACACATGATAACACCACAACATATGCATGACATGATGCACAAACAAATATGATGCATGTCAAGTTTAAATATGCAAGGCATGGCAAATCACAACAATCGATTACTACACATTAAGTGAAGTTCAATATGCAACGGGTTGC
Source organism: Elymus sibiricus (assembly GCA_039707655.1). Classification (NCBI taxonomy): domain Eukaryota; kingdom Viridiplantae; phylum Streptophyta; class Magnoliopsida; order Poales; family Poaceae; genus Elymus; species Elymus sibiricus. The sequence goes on along the minus strand of CM077667.1, from coordinate 233,269,807 downwards.
ATATTGACGAAACTCCACGTTCGAAACATTTAGTTCACCCTCGTTTATTTACACGGCACGTTTAAATGTTGTTAACATGGCACGAGGTGAAGCATAATGAAACTACACTATCTAGGCATCTTAAATGAGGTCGGAAACAACTTATAGTATTTCCGAAGCGACCTCATATGCAAATTATGAATTTGGTCCAGATCTGAACTAACCATGTTTTATGTTTATTAAACAGCAAAATAAAGATGACCATGTGATTCTACGCGTCATTCTAGTCGATTTACATATATAGATCATATAAAATGGAGCTACGGCCTAAAAGATATGACCATCACAAGATAATATGCCATGAATTCAAAATGCATGCAAACATCAACCATAAACATCTCAAATCATGGATTCAACAAGATATTATGAAACTACATGAGATTCTAAGCAAGTTTCATATAGGACATGCTCAAAACGGAGTTACGGTTCAACCACAACAACCAACACAAGTTTTATTTGAAATCTGCCCAAAACAGCAACATAGCATATTGCACACATGAAAACAACAAGCTACAAGATTCTAAAATGCACAAACTAAGCATGGGGCAGTAGCATATAACACACACTTCATTTCATCTTCACATTTCACACTCAAAAGAGTCATGGATCACATGGTAGGAAGCTCACAACATGGCAATAAAATATAGCAGATTAGGACTTAGTGAAAATAACAGTTTTTAGCATAGCAGATTTTCATGGAGGCATATTGACAGCAGTAAAACTATATGCTACAGGTCATATATTGACATGAAACTTAGCAGCATGGTAGTAGACATGATGCACTATAATTCATTCCATGGCGGCAAGGTCTAATTATGCATAGAATCATGGCTAGCCTCAACACAATATGGCATTATGAAGAAAACAGATTCTCAGACTTGGTGAAAATTAGAGTAGACATGTGCATCAGTTTTTAACAGATTGACATATTGGACAACAGAAATAACTATGATGCAAAACCTATACATGGCAACAAATGGCACAACCTGATAGACAACAACATGCTTAACAAAAGACTCCTTTGGAGCAACCACAAAAGACTCCTAGATCAATAGCAATGCACATGGCAACAAAATAACAGTTTCAGACTTAGAATTATTTAGACCCCTCAAAACAACACATTTTATTATAGCATGTTGTCAACAAGAAAACAACACCTAAACATAAATTATAATGACAAACAAAAATACCAGGGGCTAGTGCACATGTCAAAGGGCATATCTCATGTTCAAAAATAATTCATATGATGCATGGATTTGATTACACGAAAATAACAAAAAGGCAACATAGCAAAATAACATGCACACAAACTTACTCAAATGGCAAAACTAATTGCACAGATGGATTCAATGGATTTTTCTACCCCAAAAACATATATTACATGTATATGTTGCCGTATAAAAAGTGCCACAAACAATTATGCAAAAAATTGGTTATATTTTTTTAACCGAGCGCCACATGCTAAAACGTGCACCGAGCGAAACATAGGCAGAGGGGGAGGCCTCACCTTGCGGGCTTTGGCCCATTCGGGCGCGAGGAGGGGAGCTGGGCCAGCCACCGCGCGGGCGTGACGCGAGGCCCACGAGGCAGAGGCGGTTCGGGCGCGGGCGCTCGTCCCCGACCTCGCTCGAGCTCGAGCGTGAGGTCGTCGGCGGCGGCGGACGGCACCGGAGGGCAGTCCGGCGAGGCGAAGGCGCGAGGGGGCGACGGATATGGGCAGCCCGGACCCCCTCCGGTCGGTTCCCACCGGATCCGGCGCAGATCGAGGCGGGGCGGCCAGCTCGGGGCCATGGCGGCGGCTGGCGCAGGAGGCAACCGACGGGGCTCCGGCGGGGTGCGCGAAGGCCGGCGGCGCACTGTGGGAGGAGCAGGGGCGGCGCTGGGCTGGGCTGGAGGCAAGGTACGACGTCGTCGTGGCGCACCGTCGTCGTGGCAAAGCGGCGGCGCAGGCGGGAGGAGTAGGGGCGAGTGGGAGGAGCGTGGGGCGGGCGCGCGGGCGGTTCGGGCCCGGCTCAGCCTGGGGCGGGCCGCGCCTGGGCCCCGACGGGCTCGGCAGCGGGGAGAGCCAGTTGATTGATCGAACTTGGCCGAGTCGAGTCTAGTGAAAAACTATTTTGAGTCTAGTTATATATCGGAGAGTAGGATTCTTTTTACTCCTCTTCTATGCTCTGGTAATGAATCGTGACGTAGGAATTTTAATTCTTCCCCTCTTCTCACTCAAATTTTTTCTTAGGATCACGCAGGTATTTTGGAACCTCTATGATGTCGATGTGACCGGAATTCTGTTCTTGGTGCCTCCCGTACGTATGGATTGGACCCGGGGAGTTGAGCTCCAGGGGATTCTCGACACATCGCTATCATTCAGTTTTCTTAGTATCTCAGGACGCGGATGTTCGAAATTGCTTCAATACTATTCGTGGTGCGAAGAGTGTGGCGGCACCCAGTACTGGGGAGCGGGATCACATGTACTGCCATCTTTACTATCGTTGTGATTACGAGGGTTTGAGGTAGATGAGTTTCCGAGGTTTCTCTGGTTGTGTGTTGACGGATGTGATACACGGTGGGTAGTATTATTGCTAGGAGTTGAGTGATTTATTCAATAATTTATCCGTGTATCCGTTGGACCAGATTGCATAACCAGAAAGATTTCGGGAGTTATTAGGTGGGAATTCAAGTAGTTACCTAGGATTATCCTTCCAACAAATGCAAATGGGTTATGTATTTGTTTCCGGCTTAATCCTCAAGCCCCATCTTTTGTTTTGTTGAAGTATGGTAATTCGAGTTGCTTCGCTGTAAAGTGGTGATTTCATATCTTTCCTAACCGGTGCGTTTCTAATCAAGATAATTCATTCCTCTCCAATATTTGCAAGATCAATCCTCATATTCTTTCCGCAGTTCGTCTCATCTGTCTCAAGTTGTCTTTGTTTTTCCCACCCTCCCGCCCTTTTTCTTCAACAATTAAATTCTCGTCCAAGTGCCTTTCTTGCATGTGATGCTTCCGCTATTTTTTTCCATATTGTATCCGGCGATTCTTAGTGAAGATCTCAAGTGCTCAAGTTCATCATTTCTTAGTCTTCATCTTTGTTTTCTTTCCGGTGGATTCAATTCAATCTCTCGGTGTTCATCATATCCTTGTCATTCGTTATATGATTCCCCATGTTGGAATTCTTATCCAAGCCTCTCTTGCTCATTCATCTCTCTTTTCTATCCGGAGTGTTGAGATATCTCAAAAGCTCGTGTTTTCATTCAATCTTTTCAAAGTATTTCGAGGTTCTCACCTCATCAAGTTTTCATTTATATCAGTGCAAGCTCTCTTTCTAGGCATTCATTTCAATGGTGTTTCCTTCAGTGGGACCATAACCCACAGGTTTTTCCCCAGGATCTAACCTGGCTCTGATACCAACTTGTAACGCCCAAGATGCGATCCTATCCCCATTTTGGCTCGAGGGCCTCGACAGGGATAGAAGCGCATCTCGTCGTTTCGCAAGAATGGATATCATTACAAGTACATGTAAGAAGAGATGAGTATATGGAATTGGCTTACACCCGCCACAAGCTACATCAATATCACATCAATACAACAACATATCCAAACATCATTCAAAAGAGCAGGGTCAGACTACGGACGAAAACAAACGATAAAATGACATCCATCCTTGCTATCCCAGGCTGCCGGCCTGGAACCCATCCTATGATCGATGAAGAAGAAGAACTCCAAATCAAACAAGCATCGCGCTCACGTCAATTCATCGCATTACTTGTACCTGCAACTGTTGTCGTAGTAATCTGTGAGCCACAGGGACTCAACAATCTCATTTCCAAGGGTATCAAGACTATTAAAGCTTAATGGGTGAGGTATGGTTAAGTGGTGAGGCTGCAGCAAGCACTAAGCATTTATTTGAGTGACTAACTTACGAGTACAAGAATAAGGGGGATGATCGTCGCTTAATCGGACGTGAACTAGTAATGATCACTAAGTGATCCTGAACACCTACTTACGAGTCAAACATAACCCCACCGTGTTATCTCTCGGATCAGAATTTTAAATCTTTCGGAAAGCCGGGCCCGCGGTTACGTGGCAACTTGGAAACTTTGTTTAACACCCGGTCATAGCAAACTTGAAGTAAACTCAAATAAAATACACCAACTGTGTGCGTAACCGTGACTGTCTCTTCTCGTGAATTTCTGATCCGAGAGAGAACACGGTGGGGTTATTTTTGACGTAAGTAGGTGTTCAGGATCACTTAGTGATCATTACTAGTACACGTCCGTTTATACGACGATCATCCCCCTTTGTTCTTGTACTCGTAACTTAGCCACTCAAATAAAATGCTTAGTGCTTGCTGCAGCCTCACCACTTATCCATACCTCACCCATTAAGCTTTAATAGTCTTGATACCCTTGGAAATGAGATTGCTGAGTCCCCTGTGGCTCACAGATTGCTACAACAATAGTTGCAGGTACAGGTAATGCGATGCTTTGACGTGAGAGCGATGCTTGTTTGATTTGGAGTTCTTCTTCTTCATCATCGATCTAGGATGGGTTCCAGGCCGGCAGCCTGGAATAGCAAGGATGGATGTCATTTTATCGTTTGATTTCGTCCGTAGTCGGACCCTGCTCTTCTGTATGATGATTGTATATGTTGTTGTATTGATGTGATCTTGATTTAGCTTGTGGCGAGTGTAAGCCAAATCCATATACTCATCTCTTCTTTACATGTACTTGTAATGATATCCATTCTTGCGAAACGACGAGATGCGCTTCTATCCCTGTCGAGGCCCTCGTGCCAAAATAAGGATAGGATCGCATCTTGGGCGTTACACATCAGCAGTAAGAATATGAACAAGAGAATCTAGAGGTCGAATAGATGACAAAGTGGATGAATCATGAGTCATATGAAAAGATGCTCCAGTATCAAGAATCCACAGAGATGTGCCTGCCTGTGTAGATGGTGGTCTCAGAATGCCAGAAGAGTCAGTAGGAGAACCAGCAGAACCGATTGATGGAGAACTAGAGGACGCATCTAGAAAGCATCGAAGTCGCGTAATCTCCTACGCAGTCAATGGTTCAACGGAGCAGATCGCTGTAGATGCACCCGGTAAGGAAGAACCAGAGGCAATAACTAGGTCACCAAACCGCATAATCTCCTCCTCGGCGAAGGACATAGCTGAAGTAGTCGACGCAACAACACTGAATAAGGAGCGGCCACCACCACCACCTGTGGAAGCCGCTAGAGGAGGCGGTGTAGCACAACCATCATCGTCCATAGATGCCGGTGAAGGAGACGAGGGCACATGCAGACAAGCCCCAAGCGCCAAGGGAAGGTGCGTGTCGATGGAGTCATATGCACCAACACCGCCGATGAGAGCCACGAGAGGAGTCAGTGTAGAGCGACAGTCACCGGCAAAAGTCGCAAGAGGAGTCGATGTAGAGCGACAATCACCATGTCCGGTGGTCGAGGCAGAAGAGCAACCACCGCGACCGCAGGTAGAAAACGATGTAGAACGACCATCACCATCTAAGAAAGTCGCCGCAAGGGACGATAGCATAGATGGACTAGCACCAAGCAGCAAGGAAAGACACATGTGCGAGATGAGATCAGTGTAGAGAACACCGAAAACACCGTTAGAAATCACCTCAGAGCGGGCGAGAGACACCATTTTTTCTTTAATCAACATGCAGCAGTTACCAGAGGATCCCAATGTAGCCCGGGAAATAAATCAGGCGTCCGGCGGCAGGAGTCGACAGCTTATGGGAGTGCACGAGACGACAGCTGATGCAGCATCAGCACGGCGCTGGCGACCGGCGCTAGAAGCAGCACAAAGTCAGTGCGGGAGGCGGCTGCAAGCTGGCGCAGCCGATGGGGAAGCAGCACCGTACAGATGGAGGCAGCGTACGACACGCAGGCTCCGTATGGGATGGATGCAGCCTGCACTCATACGGGGTGGAGGCAGCCTGCGGGCTGCGGCTGATATGCTGCACGTGCCGTACAGGCCCGTCTTGACCAGGACGGACACAGTCCGACGACGTGAAGTGAATGAAATTGGGGCGGCTCGATCTGGGCAGTAAAACCAGCGCGGCCCGACGGAAGATTAGCAGGGCGCCTCGATCTGTGCAGGAGCCGGCGGCACTGAAACCACTGGATTAGGAGGAGCAATCGGCCGGAGAGTGAGGAACAGCAACGACCGACGGACGAATTTTGGATCGGGAGAGCAGGAGTTGCAAGTGTAAAAAAAGAAACACTAAAGCTCTAATGCCATGTTAAGAAATATGCAACTATATTCCTATGGGTCATAGGACAGTATATATACATGTACATGTGCAGGAAATATGTAGAAAACCTTTTATACAATATATATAGTACTCTAACACAAGTTACGGTCATTCTGGTTGACGAAATTATTTTGCGTTTCCTCTGTAAATAAATATAAAACGTTTTTAAAAATCTATATGTACGTGAAACAGAAACGTCTTATATGTGTATAGAGGCAGTATCAATTTGGCTGTATTCACCGAGGCCTTATTCAGTTTGAAGGAAATCAAAACATAGGATTTAGAAATGGTACATGAAGTTGATAGATGACACTTGCCATCCTAAGGAACTGTCTTGCCTCGTTCCTAAGGGTTTGAACATAAGAAATGAATAGAATTTCTATGAAATTTTTGTATGCATTTCCTACAAACCGAATGCATCTATAGGAATATTTCCTCTGAAATCTTTGTTCCTATGCTTTTTCTGTAAAAATTCTTCGAACCGAATGAGGCCTGAGGTGGCAGGCATCCACCGGATTTGATCATCCGCGTACTAATCGGGCTGGATTTTGTTGAAGTTATATATATATTTTGCATTTTTTCTTTTTATGTAATGAAATTAATGTTCGGATGGGTATACTTTATTTTGAAGCCCAAACTGTAGAACAATTGTTCTACGGTATTTTTATTAATATAAATATTTATAAAGTTTTACAAGACAACGAAAAAACAAAAAGGGAGAAAATAAAGCCATTGGCTAAGCCTCCATGTAAAAAATAAAGCCATTGGCTCAACCAATTCTCGCTCTTGGGAACTCTACGATGAAAAGAGTTGCTAACTAGGCAAGATGATCAAAGGTCTAGCTCTTGAACTCTGTTAAGTACTTCCTTCGTAACAATCTTATATTTCCTTACACAGGGAGTACTTTCTAGTGGGGTGTACGGGGCGGCACACGTCGTGCCCGTAACTGACCCATCTGAATTCTGCATAGGTCCTTCTGTTATTCATAGTACTAGATGACCTGTTGCGCCGATGGCGCAAAGGCTGAGAGCAAACCAAGCTTTCAAACCGTGCAAATAAAAATATTTAGGGACCGATCATAAAATCCTTGAAGCATAAGAAAATAGATATTTAGATATGATGTTCATACATATCGTTATATATTACATTTGCATGGTAGGTTTATAGGCCAAAAGAAAGGCATGAGATCAATTCATGATAAGCAAAGTTAATAGGCAGAGATATACATCATATATATAGCCTTGGTCACTGCATTTATGGTAACTAAGATAGATTTGGTCACTTCGCTTAAACAAATTTATTGTCGTGTGATCTCCACCCAAACCATTGCATCAACTGCTACTTAGATGGTCTATTATTCCTCCAACGTCCAGAGGCAGAAGTTGACCAGATACAACATGATCAGCAGAATTCTCAAGAAATAAAGGAAGTTGGTGTGGCTGACATTTAACTTTACTTGAAGACAACAATGCACTAATGACCAGATTATAATATACTAGCATGATCCATCTAGCCGGCGCCAGTGAGATCTGAATTTGGAATTCTAAGCAAAGAAGTGGACCATCCTCAGCAACCTGGAAACTCCATTTTCAGTTCAAAAATACATAGTCAGTACAATGCCATTTGGAACTGAAGAAATTTCTAAATAAATAAATTTTCCCTTGATAATTTATTTGTATAAGAATTGCAAGTAATAATTCTAAATTTTAGTATACTTGGAAAGTCAATTTGATGGCAGCATCAATATTAAAGCCTTGAGATTTGAGGAAACTAAACTACATCAGATCAAGCAATGCAAAAGGAATTTGTGGCATCTAATAAAGAATAACACTGAGATATAGACTCGAAGATGGCGGTAGTTGGTCAAAATGAAGCACGAACTGTCTAGATTTAAAAATGCCTAACTCCAGACTTTTTTGTGTGGTACCGCTAGTTCTTGGGTGTCCCAATAACTTGCAAAAAATCGACACTAATCTCTAGCTGATACCACACACGAGCTGTTGTTGCTGGTACAAGAGCTCAGGGGCAAGGAGAGCACGCACACATGCTTGCTGGAGCTCCTTGGGAGCGTAGCACAAACTCACGGAAAAACTCAAGGTAGATAAAGATATTATACAAGAAAGTGATGCTTGTTCCCAGTGAGCAATAAAAGATCTTATTTCAAATATTATAGGTAGAACGGAAGCATAACAAAGCAAATGCAAATATGAGATGGCTAACTAAATTTGATGTTTCACTGTTCTCATTGGACAAAATGGCAATGCACAGAAGCAGGGCATGATCATCTGAAACACTTAAATGCTGAAGAACATGAACTAAGATACATAATACAAGAAACACCTCGATGTAATTGTGTTCTTAGATTTCCCTCAACTAAAGTGCTGGTTTTATTATCTTTATCACATATTGGTCATGGTTAAAACATTGTAAAAAAATTCAAATCCTTATATATTAACTCAAGCGGTGATGGTAGAGGAACATTTGCAGATTGACTGCAGGCTTCTCATTCTATCAAAATTCAGAAAGCCCAGTGAAAGGATCGATATGGTTGACTAGGGGGGGGGGGGGGATGAATAGGCAACTACCCGTTTTTAACTTTTCTTTAACAAATTAGGTTGAGCAACAAATAGGTTGTCTAGATATGCAACTTGGTGATCAACCTATATGATGCTAACAACAATAACAACACAAGCAAGCAAGGGATACAATATGAGTGAAGCTAGCACAAAGTAAAGGTAAGAAGTAACCACAAGTGGAACCGACGGAGACGAGGATGTGTTATCGAAGTTCCTTCCCTTTGAGGGGAAGTACGTCTCCGTTAGAGCGGTGTGGAGGCACAATGCTCCCCTAGATGCCACCAAGGCCACCGTATTCTCCTCATACCCTCACATAATGCGAGATGCCGTGATTCCACTAGTGGTGCTCTTGAAGGCGCCAACCAGACCTTTACAAACAAGGTTGGGGCAATCTCCACAACTCAATTGGAGGCTCCCAACAAAATCACGAAGCTTCACCACAATGGAATATCGATTCGAGGTGACCTCTTCCGTCTAGGGTGCTCAAACACCCAAGAGTAACAAAATCCACACAAGAAAGTATGGGGGAATCAAGTTTCCTTTGGTGGAAGTGTAGATCTAGGTCTCCTCCTTCAATCCCTAGCAAATCAACAAGTTTGAGTGGCTAGAGAGAGATCGGGCAAGAATGCTTGAAGGGCATCAATGGAGGAGAGAGAGGAAAGAGGTGAGTGGTCGGTGGGAGGACCACCCCCTTATATAGTGCTCCCCATTTCCAACCGTTACAGCCATTTTTACATGGCGGCGGTAGAACCGGAGGTCCGGGCGGTATTACCGGTAGGACCGGAACAACCACTCGACCACCGCTCTACCACCTCTTTGGAACAGAGAGGAATCACCCTCGAGCAGTGGTAGATGCGGTGGTTGCCCTCGGTGTAACCGCTTGACCTGAGTACGGGAGAAGGCTAAGTCCCGGGCGGTACAACCGCCAGGGACACCGGTAGTACAGGTCAAAGAAGATCGACCGGAACAACCTGCCCTCAACCGCCCAAGTACCGCACCACAACAGAAACGTGTCCGGTGGTAGGGCAGTACTGGGCCGGTACGACCGCCTGACGCCGCATCTTAGGTTTAGCCAAACAGTTGGCGGTACAACCGCCTGGAGGCAGCGGTACAACCGCTGGCGATTTCCTAATAGCAGCAACCCCAGGGTTTCACCCCTGGGGCGGTAGTTATGCCGGACGTACCGGTGCAAGCGGTACAACCGGTAGAACCAGCGATACAATCGCCAGGTGTAAAAGCTGTTGAGTTAGAAATGAGAACCTCTCTCTTACTTAACGGAAGGGTAGGAGGTGGGTGACAAGGAATGTGTACGTGCATTGATTCACCCCAAAACCTTCCGATGAGAATTCCCTCTTAATAGTACGGGTTCCCTACGACCATAGAAATAAACACGTAGAGAACACCATCTTCGATCTTTTCTGTTTGGAGGGAAAGCCTAATAGTCTTGTGTCCCTTATGGAGTACCTGGAGAACTTGACACATGATTAGATCACAAAGTGAGGTGTCATCATCACTAAAACACTAAGGTAGGAGAATGCCCTTACAATCTCCCCCTTTTTGGTGGATGATGACAACAACACGATTTGCATTGAGGGTCTATAAAATAAAAACGGAGCTCCCCCTCAATGTGTGGACCTTTTGAGATTTGCACACAAAAGGGGAGCTCCCCCTTGATTTTATAGACCGACCAATGGGTACATATGCAAAAGAATAGAAAGCAACATGCATATGTACAAGATAAGAAGTAGAGCATAATAACAAGGGCAGCAATGAAACTCGGGCTCTACTTGATCAACGGGACAAGATAAAGATATTAAGGGATCACAAGAGTCGCCACATAAGATAAGTCCACAACCGACTGAAAGCAAATAAAGAGAGTCTCCACATAAGATAAGTCCACACCCAACTGAAAGCAAATAAAGAGTTCAGCTGAAAAGACGCAACAGGCTAACCACACCCATGCAAATCCCGACCTAATAGAACTCTCTCCCCCTTTGGCATCAAGACACCAAAAAGGAAAAGAGCGACACTAATGCCCCAGAGCTCAGTAGACCTCGTCAGACCCCTCGGTCGCCTCTGAATCATTGCTAGCAGACTCATCAACATCATCATCATCCTCCATAATATCATCATGAGCAGTAGCAGAGGTGGAGGAAGCATCATCAGTGATGAGGTAGCAAGCTGGCCCGTGTAGGATCACTAGAAGTGTGTGTCTAGAGGGGGGGGGGTGAATAGACTACTTGCAAGAATTTAAAACCTAACCTTTTCCCAAGTTAATTGGTTGGCAGATTTTAGCAATGATAAAAATTCAAGTACACCCTACACATGCATGTCAACAAGTATGGCAGCGGAAAGTAAAGACATTGCACATGGAAGTAAGGAGTTGAGATAGGGAGATCAAACGCATGAGGGACATGAAGATTTTTCCCGTGGTTCCGATAGATGGTGCTATCGTACATCCACGTTTATGGAGTCTTCAACCCACGAAGGGTAACGGTCGCGAGAGTCCACGGAGGGCTCCACCCATAAGGGTCCACGAAGTAGCAACCTTGACTATTCCATAACGGCTTCCGTCCACGAAGGACTAGCCTCACTATGGGTAGATCTTCACGAAGTAGGCGATCTCCTTGCCCGTATAAACTTCTTGGTTCAACTCCACAACACAAAGTAGGAGGCTCCCAAGTGACACCTAACCAATCTAGGAGGCACCACCCTCCAAAAGGTAATAGGCTCGGTAATGTTGATGAACTCCTTGCTCTTGTGCTTCAAGATGATAGACTCCTCAACACACAATCACTCTCTCACAGATTTGGCTTTGGTGGAAGATATTGATTTGGTGGAAAGCAACTTGGGGAGGCTAGAGATCAAGATTAATATGGATGGAGTGGAATGGCTTGATCTCAACACATGAGTAGGTGGCTCTCTCTCAGAAAATTGGATGGGGCAAGTATGGAATAGTTCTGAGTGCTTCTCTTTCGAGTGGGTGGTGGTGAAGGGGTATATATATATAGGCATCCCCAAAAATCCAACCGTTACACCTAAAGTGACCAACTCGGTGACACCGAAGTATAAAACTCGGTGGTACCGAGTTGCTCCAAAGGTAGCAACTTTTGAATCTCGGTGAGACCGATACAGAGATCTCGGTGGTACCGATTTAGTGACCAACGGTCAGTTCCCAAAACTCGGTGACGCCGATCCAAAATCTCGGAATTTCCGATATTAAGAAACGAGGTAACAGAGAGTTGGCAAGCTGAACTCGGTGGCACCGAATCAGAATTGGTTGCACCGAAGAGCTAGGGTTTGGCATGGGTCTGTCTGAGGTGGGAATCGGTGGGACCGAGTGGAAATTGTTGGTAGCACCGATTTTCAAGATAGGCTTGGACAGACTTTTGTGAAAGAGTTTGTGGGTGTTTTTGGTGACTATCACTTGTGCACGTGGAGCATCTTGTTCACCAACAGTACCTTACCCCCTTTTAATAGTATTGACTTTCCTATGGACTCAAGGTGATTTCTCACAAAGTAAAATGTAGAGTCCTCTTGCTTGAAGCTTTGCCAATCCATTTCCTTGCATCTAGGGGTTTCTCCACAATCCTTTTTGCCAACCCATCTCTCTCCATGGAGTTTCACCTGAAATACACTAGGTAGAAATATTAGTCCAAGAGACAATGTATGTTGTCATGAATTATCAAAACCACCAAGGGAGCACATTGTGCTTTCAATCTCCCCCTTTTTGGTGTTGATGACAACATACAATCAAAGCTTCAAATAAAGATATGCATAGATATTATGAAGACTTTGAGAGACACATGACTTAGATTTTCTGCCCCTAAATGTGTGCAATCCCTTTAAAGGATAGTTTCTTTGGAATGCATGGACACACATATAGTAGAAGGGATATAATGAGTCATGTGTATCTTGGCTATATGCATCAGATATATGTGAATGAGTTACATCCTTGTTCAAGACTTCACTCTTGCAAACAATATGTGCAAGAAGCAAGAGATCATCTTGATCAAAGATATGATGCATATACTTACCTTGAGTTCTTGAGCATTCTTGTAGTAGAAATACACTTGAGAAAACAATGTTAGGAAACACAAGAGTATTCTACCAATCAAAAGCAATAGAGCTCAATAGTACCAAGATGTGGAGAACATGTAGAAGATAGTATTCCTTAAGATTGATATGTCTCCAAGATCATTTTAGAACTTTCTCCCTTAGATATGAAATAGTAGGTCATCCTCTCCCCCTGAATCTTAGCATATAGATATTGGGATTGGATAGGGTGAGAAAATTCTAACATGAGAATAACAAATAAGAGATAAGAGTATCAAATTATAATAAGATTAGGCATGCTCTTTCTCCTTTGGGAAACAACGAAACTTCTCCCCCTATTTTGGTATTCTCCTCTTGTCTATGTAAGCATAAGCTTTGATATTCCCCCCCTTGATTGTATCTCCCCCTTTGCATTGAAGCATGTATCTCCCCCTTTAGCTTTCGAAGCTTTGGTATTTCTCCCCCTTTGGCATTAATTTCCAAAAAGGTCCATACTCAGGGTCAGACACAGGGATCATGGAGTAAGAAGGGATCCTTGAGAACAAGGGTCATAAAATGTAGGGTTCACAGAAAAGAATGAAAATCATAGAGAGTATTAAAAACTGATGGAACATAGAGAATAATTTCTCGCTCTTGCACTGAGAGCTAGTAAGACTTCTCCTCCTTTGAGTTAGGGATCCTAGAGTAAAGTTTCTCTCTCCCCCATTTTTTTAATAAGGGATCATCGAAGAAAGAATTGCTAAGTTAACAAAGGATAGAAAAGATAGCAAAGTCGGTGTCTCCGAGGCAAATAAGTCGGTGGAACCGAGATGTGTATTTGCAGCCTATCTGCATAATCGGTAGAACCGAGTTATTTGGATCGGAGGCTCCGAGGTCATAACAGAGACCTGGCAAAGTTTTAGAAACTTGCAAATGAGTTTGGAAGACTTGTAACAAAATGTCAAAAGGATCTTCAAAGTAAATGCAAAAGATTTTACAAAGAGATGTCAACTAGAGAGGATTTGAGTGGTTCCAATAAATCTTGCAAATAATGAATGAACCAAACAAGATACTTAATCTAGATGATGGGCGGTGACTAGGTCACCTATATTAGAGTATATTGACTTAGGAGCCAAGTAAGAATACTTGATCATAGGTCATACTCATCGTTAAGCTCAAAATGGGGTTGCCATTTTTCGATTAAACATTTTAATGTTTTCATATCGCTTGAGTTTCTTTAGCTCATGACTTGGAGTAAAGCTTTTTCAAGGACATGAGTACATACCTTTGAGTGATGTTGATGACGTGGCTTGTAGGTGAACTTGTTGTGGATGCTCGATGTTGATGAAGTTCATCTTGAGTTGGGAGCAATCCTTCTTATTTTGGTTCACTTATCACCTACATAGGTTAGTCATGCAAGGAAGAACAATATATATCCATTTGACATGATATTAATTGAGTATTAGTAAATATGATCACATCAAATATATCTCAAGGATATGGTTGAGTTGTCTTCTTCTTTCCATCATCAAGAGGGGTTGTGGATACTTGGTCATGACAAGATTGCTTAAGATATGAGTTGTTTGCAACCTTGTGGAATGAAGTTCTTCCAAGTACCTACAAAAGGTTAGATGCAATACAAGGGAGCATAGAATTCCAAGTTATATGAAGTTCATGGTAATGATGGCATGGAATGGTCAAGTAAGCTCATCGCCTTGCATGCATCCGAGTGAGCTTAGCTCAAGTTTGAAGCATCAATGATGTTCAACTCACTCCTCAAATAACAAAACACTTTCTCATCAAGTGGCTTAGTAAAGATATCGGCCAATTGCTTGTTAGTGCGAACATGCTTAAGATTAATATCTCCTTTGGGAACATGATCACGAATGAAATAATGTCGAACTTGAATATGCTTAGTTCGAGAGTGTTGCATAGGATTATGACCAATCTTAATAGCACTTTCATTGTCACAAAGTAATGGAACATTTTTCACATGTATTCCATAATCCTTAAGCGTTTGTGTCATCCATAGCAATTGTGCACAACACGATCCGGCGGCAATATAGTCAGCTTCGGCAGTAGATAGAGATACCGAGTTTTGTTTCTTGGAGGACCAAGACACAAGAGATCTACCAAGAAATTGACATGTACCCGAGGTGGATTTTCTATCAACCTTGTCACCGGCATAGTCCGAATCGGAATAGCCAACAAGGTTAAAGGAAGATCCCTTGGGGTACCAAATGCCAAAGTTTGGTGTTTGTATCAAATATCTCACAATATGTTTCACGGCCAAAAGATGACAGTCTTTAGGTGCAGCTTGATATCTAGCACACATGCAAACACTAAGCATAATATCGGGACGGGAGGCACATAGATATAACAATGAACCAATCATAGATCGATAAACTTTTTGATCAACCGGTTCGTCCTCCTTAGTCAGATCAACATGTCCACTAGTAGGCATAGGAGTTTTCATACCTTTACACTCTTGCATGTTGAACTTCTTGATCAAGTCTTTGGTATACTTGGTTTGAGTGATGAAAGTTCCTTCTCTTGTTTGCTTGATTTGCAAACCAAGAAAGGATTTCAGCTCACACATCATGGACATCTCATACTTCTCGGACATCAACCTTCCAAATCTTTCACTAAATTATGGGTTAGTAGATCCAAAGATAATATAATCCACATAGATTTGGCACACAAATAATTCACCATTAACTCTTTTAGTGAATAAGGTTGCGTCAATTTTACCAATTTCAAAACCCTTTTCAATGAGAAACTTCGTAAGCATTTATACCAAGCACGTGGGGCTTGCTTAAGACCATAAAGAGCTTTACGAAGCTTGTAGACATGATTAGGTTTCTTAGGATTCACAAAACCAGGAGGTTGTTTGACATAGACCTCTTCTTCAATCTCACCATTTAAAAATGCACTTTTAATTTCCATTTGATAAAGCATGATACCATGGTGATTAGCATAAGCAAGAAGAATGCGAATAGCTTCAAGTCTAGCGACAGGGGCATAGGTCTCACCGTAGTCCATACCTTTGACTTGCGTATATCCTTGGGCTACGAGACGCGCCTTGTTGCGTACAACTTGACCGTCTTCATCTTGCTTGTTCCGAAACACCCATTTGGTTCCGATGATGTTGTGCTCGTCCTTGGGCTTCTGCATGAGTGTCCACACTTCGTTCCTCTCGAAGTTGTGAAGCTCTTCATGCATTGCGTTCACCCAATCCGGGTCTTCAAGATCTTGTTCTACCTTCAAGGGTTCAATGCTAGAGATGAAAGAATAATGCTCACAAAAATTAGCTAAGCGAGTTTTAGAGCGAGTGATTCTCCCGGTTTGTATGTCACCAAAGATTTGGTTTAGAGGATGGTTCTTGGTCACTCTTGCTCGAACTCGGGGTAGCTTCGGCTTGTTGGATGGTGGAGCTTCTTCATCATCATCATCTCCTTCATCTTCGTTGTTGTTGAAGGTGTCATTTCCTTGAGGTGGTGGTGAAGGAGGTTGTGGTGGATCTTCATGATGTACTTCCTCCTCTTCATCTTGGCGTGTACCGCTTGTGGATGCCTCCATGTCGTGTTGAGGTTCACCTTGACGTGAAGTAGGGGCTTCCACTTGAGTTGACGAAGTACTTTCCTTCACCTCCATGGGGCGAATCTTGCCGATGGACAAGTCTTGGATAGCTTCCGAAGGTTCCTTATCTCCTACATCATTTGACAATTGTTCGACTTGCGAACCATTAGATTCATCAAACTTCACATCTACCGTCTCTTCAACTTTTCGAGTGAAGTTGTTGTAGACACGGTAAGTGTGAGAGTTCGATCCGTAACCGAGTAGGAAACCTTCATGAGATTTAGGAGCAAATTTAGTACGGCGATGCTTATCAAGAATGTAGCACTTTGAGCCGAATACCCGAAAGTATCCAACTTGGGGTTTGTTACCGGTGAGTAGCTCATATGTCGTTTTACCGAGAAGCTTGTGCAAGTAGAGTCGGTTTGTGGCATGACATGCTGTTTCCACGGCTTCTGCCCAAAAGTGTCTTGGCGTCTTGTATTCGTCAAGCATCGTTCTTGCCATCTCAATAAGAGTCCGGTTCTTCCTCTCAACAACTCCATTTTGTTGAGGCGTGTACGTAGCCGAGAACTCATGTGAAACACCTTCTTCGTCAAGAAAGGTATCTACATGGGTGTTCTTGAACTCCGATCCGTTATTGCTCCGAACCTTCTTGATCTTCACTTCAAACCAATTTTGCACTTTGCGAGCGAAATTCTTGAAGATCTTTTGTACCTGCGACTTATCATCAAGAAAGAATACCCACGTAAATCTAGAAAAATCATCAACTATAACTAGACCATAGGAATTTCCTCCGAGGCTCTTGTAAGCATTGGGACCAAAAAGATCCATGTGAAGTAACTCGAGTGGTCTCCTAGTAGTCATGATATTTTTGTACGGGATGACTTCCACCTACTTGCTTTCCGGCTTGACAAGCACTACAAAGTCTATCTTTGTCAAAGATAACATCTTTAACACCAAGTATATGATCACCTTTGATACGCTTGTCTAGATTACGCATGCCAACATGTCCTAGTCTTCTATGCCAAAGCCAACCTTTAGAAGATTTTGCAGTAAGACAATTACGAGGTTTGGATATCTTAGTGAAATCAACAATATATAGATCACCTCTACGGAAACCGGTAAAGACCATGTTATGATTATCTTGACGAAACACTTGGCAATCTACTTTCGTGAATAGCACATTAAAACCAAAGTCGGCAAGTCTAGATACGGAAAGAAGATTGTAGCCAAGGGATTCAACAAGCATGACGTCTTGAATAGAGCTATCATGAGATATGGCCACCTTACCAAGACCGAGTACCTTACCCTTGGAGTTGTCTCCAAAAGTTACATACCTTCGCGGTCCATGGTTTGGTGTGATCTCTTCAAACATCTCTCTATCTCCGGTCATATGATCGGTGCATCCACTATCGAGAATCCACTCTTTTCCTCCGGACATGTAATCCTTAAAGTTTGCCATGAGACTTAGATTCTTCATGATCTTCTCATGCTCGATGTTGAACAACTCATCTTCATCATAGTAGCCATGTTCCACATTGTCATCATCAAGTGGGAAATCCTCGTCACAAGGAACAAGAGATTCGTTAGGGTTGTGATCATGACAATGTTCAAGATTATGAATTCGAATGGCTTCTACAATGATGTTGTTGATAGTTATGACATCTCCTTTAGCACGCATGAGGTCTCTAAGCTCAAATAGATAGTCATCAAACTTGGGATCACTAGGCATCATTTTGTGAAAGACAATAGTCTTATGAAGAATTTCATCAATATTACTCAATGAATAACTTGGATATCATTTCTCCAAGTCATTCCACAAAGTATAAGCACATTCAAAATTCTTCATTTGATTAAGCACAATCCTAGGCAATCCTTTAATGATAAGATTAACAGTTCTAAGATTGCATAGCATATCAATTTCCTCTTTGTGTGTGGGATGTAAAGGATCAATGGGAGGTACATAGGGGTTCTTAACATACTTGCTCAAATGAAATTCATTGAATAGCTCAAGCATCTTATATTTCCATTGACTATAGTACTCCCCATCAAGAATAGGTACTCTACAACTCAAACTTTCCACACTAGACACATCCATCTTCCTCCACGGTGATGAAACCGATGCAATGGAGACCAATGCTCTGATACCACTTGTAGGATCACTAGAAGTGTGTGTCTAGAGGGGGGGGGGGGGTGAATAGACTACTTGCAAGAATTTAAAACCTAACCTTTTCCCAAGTTAATTGGTTGGCAGATTTTAGCAATGATAGCAATTCAAGTACACCCTACACATGCATGTCAACAAGTATGTCAGCGGAAAGCAAAGACATTGCACATGGAAGTAAGGAGTTGAGATAGGGAGATCAAACGCATGAGGGACACGAAGATTTTTCCTGTGGTTTCGATAGGTGGTGCTATCGTACATCCACGTTTATGGAGTCTTCAACCCACGAAGGGTAACGGTCGCGAGAGTCCTCGGAGGGCTCCACCCATAACGGTCCACGAAGTAGCAACCTTGACTATTCCATAACGGCTCCCGTCCATGAAGGACTAGCCTCACTATGGGTAGATCTTCACGAAGTAGGCGATCTCCTTGCCCGTACAAACTTCTTGGTTCAACTCCACAACACGAAGTAGGAGGCTCCCAAGCGACACCTAACCAATCTAGGAGGCACCACCCTCCAAAAGGTAACAGGCTCGGTAATGTCGATGAACTCCTTGCTCTTGTGCTTCAAGATGATAGACTCCTCAACACACAATCACTCTCTCACAGATTTGGCTTTGGTGGAAGAGATTGATTTGGTGGAAAGAAACTTGGGGAGGCTAGAGATCAAGATTCATATGGATGGAGTGGAATGGCTTGATCTCAACACATGAGTAGGTGGCTCTCTCTCAGAAATATGGATGGGGCAAGTATGGAATAGTTCTGAGTGCTTCTCTTTCGAGTGGGTGATGGTGAAGGGGTATATATATAGGCATCCCCAAAAATCCAACCGTTACACCTAAAGTGACCAACTTGGTGACACCAAAGTATAAAACTCGGTGGTACCGAGTTGCTCCAAAGGTAGCAACTTTTGAATCTCGGTGAGACCGATACAGAAATCTCGGTGGTACCGATTTAGTGACCAACGGTCAGTTTCCAAAACTCGATGACGCCGATCTAAAATCTCGGAATTTCCGATATTAAGAAACGAGGTAACAGAGAGTTGGCAAGCTGAACTCGGTGGCACCGAATCAGAATCGGTTGCACCGAAGAGCTAGGGTTTGGCATGGGTCTGTCTGAGGTGGGAATCGGTGGGACCGAGTGGAAATTTTTGGTAGCACCGATTTTCAAGATAGGCTTGGACAGACTTTTGTGGAAGAGTTTGTGGGTGTTTTTGGTGACTATCACTTGTGCACGTGGAGTATCTTGTTCACCAACAGTACCTTACCCCCTTTTAATAGTATTGGCTTTCCTATGGACTCAAGGTGATTTCTCACAAAGTAAAATGTAGAGTCCTCTTGCTTGAAGCTTTGCAAATCCATTTTCTTGCATCTAGGGATTTCTCCACAATCCTTTTTGCCAACCCATCTCTCTCCATGGACTTTCACCTGAAATACACTAGGTAGAAATATTAGTCCAAGAGACAATGTATGTTGTCATGAATTATCAAAACCACCAAGGGAGCACATTGTGCTTTCAGCCCGAGGCCTCATCATCAGTCCAAGTGCTATGATTGTAGACCCACTGCTCCTCAGGAGTGATGATCTTCTTAGAACCAGTGTCAGCCTTAAGATGGAGAGCCCACATAATCTGAATCTGTCTGCGCCTGGCAAGCTTCTTGTTGACATGGGCTTCATAGAGCTTCTTTTGGATGTGAGATTGCAAGCAAAAGGTCTTCTTTACCTTGTTAGTGAGCTTAGTGACCCAAGAGGGCTTGGCCCCGGTTGGAAGCTCAAAATCACTGTCGCTGGAAGTGGCAAAAACATCCTTAGGGTGGCCAGAGGGAAAGCGAGGCTCTGCATGCTTCTTCTTCCGGAGTATCTTGGTCTCATGCTCGGTGAGGTTGTTCGGAGAAGTGAGAGGCTCTCCAGGCCTACTAACTACCTAGACAGAGTTCAGAAAACACATGATAAATGGAGCATAGGTTGGGACCTTCCTAAACATGACCGTGCTGAACATCTCCTCCCACAACCACTTGGAGACATCAAAAGTAGCACCAGAGCCAGCTTCAGTCTTCATAGCCACAAGCAGATCGACCAGATACCCATGAATCTCATCTTGATTCCCAACCTTGGGCATAAGAACATTGCTGAAGACACGGTGCAAGATATCATAGACCTGCTGCAAGTGCTTGGACCCTCCAAGGATGCCATGCCCGGGAATGTACAAGGGGCAAGCTCCTCCTTCTCCATGGAGGTAGCCCGGTAGTGAGGATGGATGCCACCATTCCCATTGAGGCCAGTATCATCATAGCCAAGAGAGTTGCAGAAAGCTCGCCAAGGAACTTGAAAGAATTCATCACGTCACATGAAGGAAAGTTGGCTAGCCGCATCAGTGCTGAAGTGGACAGTAGCATAGAACTGGTGAACAAGCTGCACATCAAAGGCACAGCTGATAGTCATGAGCTTGATCAAGTCAAACTCCTCGCACAGCGCCAAAGCCTCCCCGAAGTAATCCAAGTTGTTTTTCCAATACTCAATGTCAATTGTCCATTGCTTGGCGTACTTATTCTTGTGGTGCTCATAAAGTTCATACACAATCCTCATTTGCATCACATTCCTGAACTGAGCTGTGGTCCACCTAGGAGCAATGGGGACCTCATAGGGGTTTGAATGCGGAATTTTTCCC
Source organism: Elymus sibiricus (assembly GCA_039707655.1). Taxonomy (NCBI): domain Eukaryota; kingdom Viridiplantae; phylum Streptophyta; class Magnoliopsida; order Poales; family Poaceae; genus Elymus; species Elymus sibiricus. The sequence goes on along the minus strand of CM077667.1, from coordinate 233,248,474 downwards.
AATCCGACTGCTTCCATTTGTGCAAAGGAATCGCTGACTTTTGCTTGGCTGCCAAAGAATTCTCACGACGAGTTGGCTTGGTGGGGATCACCACTTCCTCTTCTTCTGACCCATCAACGAGCCTACATCTGCGAACTCGTTTCTTGGTATTCTTATGAGGAGCAGAGTGAGAACCTGAGCCACCTGCAGACACACACAAGAAGCACACAAGAAAAAGCCAGAAAAGATGAGGGGATTGTACGCAAACAGAGGAATATATTGGTTGTGAAGCGGAGAGGAAGAAACAGTGGTACAAGATTCAGAGAAGCCGGTTGAACCGGTCAACCCAGTGGTGGTACCGCTCCGACGATTGTACCGCCACTGTAAGCGGCTGTACCGCTCATAGAGACAACACCATTTCGCTGGGGAACAGGCACATCCGGATTCGAACCACATACCAATATTTGAACTTCTAAGCATGCACAAACAATAGGAGGTATACTAGGGATCTCTTCCACCCAAAGGTTTTGATTAAAAACGTAGGAAACCAAGTAATGCCTAAAAATGGAGGATCCAAGGAGAGGAACCAATGGAAAGGAGAACGAGGAATTACCGGTGTCCATGGGAAAAGATCGGGGAGGAGGGGTCCTCCACGGAGCAGATCCGAGAGAAATCTGCAGATCCGGGGCGCCGGAGGGCACTCCGGGACGGTGGTGACGGCGGCCGGTGGCTAGGGCAGCAGAGGAGGTTGGGCACGAGGGGGAAACTGAATACCCCTTCGGCCCGCCCCCTTTAAGTGCCCGTTACACCGCGGGCGGTTGTACCGCTCGAACGAGCGGTTGTACCGCTTTTGGTACCGCTGGGAGGCCGCAGTAGAACCGCTAGCGACCACCCAGTAGAACCGGCTTGGAGCACAAGCCTGGTAGTTAGTGGTAGAACCGCCAGAGCTACACCAGTTGTACTGCTGGGATGGTACAACCGGATGGCCCAGCCACAGTCACCAATGACTTGATCAAGATGCGTACAATTGGAATGAGAGGGTTTATGAGAGGGGGAAGGCTTGGGATGGAGACACGACACAGAAATATGGTGAGTTAAGCCCCCAAGGTTGCAAGAGAAAGAAAAACACGAAAGATTAAAACTTGGGGGTACCAGCACCTAGGACCTAGCCATCTAGCAAGAGCGAATAAGATCCAAGACACATACAAACAAAATATGAGCACTTTTAGCAGATACCTCACTAGAAGGGGGCGGTGGTCGGGGCCACCTATGTTTGAGTCAATTGGTATGGCACCGCGAAGATTTTAACCTTGGGTCCATGGCCAAAACTCGTCTTTGAAGCACAAGTACCATAAAAATGGTTAATGTGAAATATTTGATCAATTTATGCATAATAAGGGGAGGGAGAGTTCATTGAGAGAACAACACCCCCCTATATCCATGCCTACATCTAAGCAAGACATAATGAAGAGTATGGTGGGGTGTGTAATAATTTAAGCTACATTGCTCGAATCAATGATATTTAGCTCATGCCTTAACTCGCGAAATCTTGCTTCATCTAATGGCTTCGTGAATATATCTGCAAGCTACTCATTAGTATTGAGATGAATAAGATCAATCTCTCCACACTTGATGTGATCCCGGATGAAGTGATGACGAATCTCAATGTGCTTCGTCTTGCAATGTTGAACCGGGTTGTTGGAGATCCTAATAGCACTCTCGTTGTCACAGTAGAGGGGCACTTTGTCACAAGAGACACCGTAATCCTTTAAAGTTTGCCTCATCCAGAGCAACTGTACACAACAACTTGCTAGAGCTACATACTCGGCCTCGGTGGACAAGAGAGAAACACGGTTTTGTTTCTTCGAAGACCAACTTACCAAAGAGTGACCAAGGAATTGGCAACCTCCGGAAGTTGACTTCCTCTCCACATGGTCTCCCGCCGAATCCGAGTCCGAATATCCTATGAGATCAAATGAAGCACCTTTGGGGTACCATAAGCCAAAGTTTGGGGTATGAGCCAAATATCGAAAGATTTGCTTGATAGCCACATAGTGACTCTCCTTAGGTGCGGATTGAAATCGTGCACAAATTCCCACACTCAACATGATATCCGGCCTAGATGCACAAAGATAAAGCAGGGATCCAATCATGGAGCGATATAACTTTTGATCCATAGCTTTACCATTGGGATCACTGTCAAGTTGGCGTTTGAGCGGCATGGGGGTGTTGGCCTTGGCCAGCTTGAGATCATCCAACTTGAACCTCTTGAGCATGTCTTGAGTATATTTTGCTTGGTTGATGAAGGTTCCTTGACTTTGTTGCTTGACTTCGAATCCAAGGAAGAACTTCAACTCTACCATCATGGACATCTCAAACTCTTTGGACATAAATGCGGCAAACTCATCATTGAAAACTTTGTTAGAAGAACCAAAGATAATATCATCAACATATAGTTGGCATACGAACAAGTTCCCGTTAACCCTCTTTGTGAAAAGAGTGGGATCGATTTTCCCAATTTTGAACCCATGGTCTTGCAACATCTCGGTAAGGTGCTCATACCACGCTCGTGGGGCTTCTTTAAGGCCATAGAGTGCCTTATCGAGAACGTATACATGATTGGGGAACTTAGGATCCTCGAACCCCCGGAGTTGCTTGAAATATACCAACTTCTTAAGTGGGCCATTAAGAAAAGCACTTTTCACATCCATTTGATATAATTTGAAATCATGATGAGATGCATATGCAAGCAACATGCGAACAGATTCAAGGCGAGCTACGTGAGCAAAGGTTTCACCGTAGTCAATACCCTCAACTTGGGAGTAGCCTTGAGCCACCAATCTTGCCTTGTTGCGAATGACTACACCGTTCACATCTTGCTTGTTCTTAAAGATCCATTTGGTTCCAATGACATTGTGATTCTCCTTTGTTCTTGGCACCAACCGCCACGCTTTGTTGCGCTAGAAGTTGTTGAGTTCATCGTGCATGGCTTCAAGCCATTCCATGTCCTCGAGCACCTCTTGTACCTTGAGAGGTTCAATGCAAGAAACAAAAGCGTGATGTGCACAAACATTTGTTAATTGACGACGAGTAGTTACCCTTCTGTTTAAGCTTCCGTAGATGTTCTCTAGGATGTGTTGCTTATTTCTCAGCTTGGAAGCAATCTTGGCAGCTCGTGTTTCTAAAATCCCTTCCATGGAAGGTTCCGGTGTATCGTTTTGATGAGCTTGAGAGCCATTACTAGCTTGCCCTTGATCCTGATCATGATCTTGACCTTGAGCTTGCTCGGGTTGTGAACTTAATCTTGAGCATCTTGAGATGCATCATCATCACCATAAGGTTGATCTTGCTCTTGATCTTGTTCACGAGGTTGAGGGCCTTCACTTTGTTCTTCGGAAGCGTGTGGGTCTTGTGTCGGTGATGGTTCCACTTGTGTGGAACATTGTCCTTCTCCTTCAGCCACAAGGGGTTCCTCAACAGGTAGGAAGTGTCCCACACCCATTCTTCTTATGGCTTGGGGAGGAATTTCATCACCTACATCACAAAGACCACTTTGCTCCACTTGGGAGCCATTATTTTCATCAAACTCTACGTTAGTCGTCTCCTCAATGAGTCATGTGGACTTGTTGAGAACACGATAAGCATGAGAGTTTGTAGCATAACCAACAAATATGCCCTCAGGAGCTCTAGATTCAAATTTAGACAAGCGAACACCTTTCTTGAGAATGAAACACTTACAACCAAACACCCGGAAGTACTTGAGGTTGGGCTTGTTACCAGTAAGTATCTCATATGGAGTCTTGTTCAAGCCTTTGCGGAGGTAGAGCCGATTAGATTCATGACACGCGGTGTTGATGGCTCCGGCCCAAAAGTTGTACGGAGATTTGAATTCGGCCATCATGGTCCTTGCCGCATCCATCAACGCCCGGTTCTTCCTCTCCACAACACCGTTTTGTTGAGGGGTATAGGGTGCAGAGTATTGATGCTTGATCCCCTCATCACTTAGAAACTCGTCCAAGGTGTAGTTCTTGAACTCGGTGCCGTTGTCACTTCTAATCATTAATATATTTGCATCATGTTGGCGTTGAGCTTCATTTGCAAAGTCGATGACGGTTTGTTGGGTCTCACTCTTCCTCTTGAAGAAATATACCCAGGTGTATCTTGAGTAATCATCCACAATCACCAAGCAATACCTTCTCCCCCAATACTATCAAATGATGGAGGGCCGAAGAGATCCATGTAACGGAGCTCTAGGGGCCTCTTGGAGTAAATAGTAGTCGTGGGGTGGTGAGATATCTCATGTAGCTTTCCCTCGATACAAGCACTGCAAGCATGATCTTTGGCAAAACTCACATTTGTTAGTCCATGAACGTGGTCCCCTTTGAGGAGACTTTGCAAAGATCTCATATTGACATGGACTAGCCGGTGATGCCAAATCCATCCCACATCAACTTTAACCATTAGGCATGTCGCGGTCTTAGGGGGTCGCTCCGAGAAGTTAATCACATAGAGACCATTTTTGACATGCCCAACAAAAGCCACTTTAAGAGTCTTGCTCCACAAAAGGGTCACGGTATCAATGCCAAAGAAGGTACTAAAACCCATGAGTGCAAGTTGACGATCAGAAAGTAAATTGTATGCAAGGGCCTCAACAAGCATGACTCTCTCAATGGTTAAGTCCGGAGAGATAATCACCTTGCCAACACCCAATACCTTTGAAATTGTGTCATCACCAAAGGAGACTTGAGTGGCCAAAGATGCATCGGGTCGAACGTCCACACCAAGTCCTTGCTTCGGGTCATATGATTTCTTGCTCCACTATCAAGCAACCATGACACCCCTCCGGAAGCAACTCCTACAATAGATCAATGCTTGGATTTAGGCACCCATTCTTTAATGGGTCCCTTCATGTTAGTAACAAGGGTCTTAGGAACCCAAATAGATCATTCAATGTACTCATAAGAAGAACCAACATATTTGGCATAAACATGCCCATCACAAGCACGACATAAAACATAAGAGGGGTTAAAATCGCCGGCCTTGTTGGTGGAGGTGGTCTTGCCCTTCTATGCATTACCACCCACAACATTGTCCTTCTTCTTCTCATGAGTGGTCTTCCCCGCTTTTACAAAGGTTTCCTTGAGCGGGGGAGCTTGCTTGGTCTTCAACTTCTTCTTCTTCTTAGACTTAGGTGCGAACCCAATCCCTTCCTTTGCTACAACTTCCTTTTGATCGCAAAAATGGTCATTGAGATTTTTCTCACCTTGGATACATATCACAAGGCTTTAATCAAGTTGCTCTTTCAACTTGGCATTTTCCTCCACAAGGTGCGCATGCTAACAACAAGGGTTTGTAGCAATGGCATTATCAATTAACACAAAAGGAGGACATGTGGCTATTTCCTTAGTAAGTTTTACTTGGAGTTGATCATGAGACTCCTTGAGAGAGGCATGAACACCCTTCTATTGGAAATATGCCCTAGAGGCAATAATAAAATAGTTATTATAATATTTCCTTGTTCATGATAATCGTTTATTATCCATGCTATAATTGTATTGATTGGAAAATCAGATACACGTGTGGATACATAGACAACACTGTGTCCCTAGTGAGCCTCTACTAGACTAGCTCGTTGATCAAAGATGGTTAAGGTTTCCTGACCATGGACATGAGTTGTCATTTGATAACAGGATCACATCATTAGAAGAATGATGTGATGGACAAGACCCAACCGTAAGCATAGCATCTGATCATGTTAGTTTATTGCTACTGCTTTATCCATGTCAAGTATTTGTTCCTACGACCATGACATCATGCAACTCCCTGACACCGGAGGAATGCCTTGTGTGTATCAAACGTCACAACGTAACTGGGTGGCTATAAAGGTACTCTACATGTATCTCCGATGGTGTCTGTTGGGTTGGCGTGAATCGAGACCGGAATTTGTCACTCCGTATGACGGAGAGGTATCTCCGGGCCCACTCGGTAATACAGCATCACAAGAAGCTTGCAAGCAATGTGACTAAGGAGTTAGTCACGGGATCTTGTATTACGGAATGAGTAAAGAGACTTGCCGGTAACGAGATTGAACTAGGTATGGAGATACCGACGATCGGATCTCGGGCAAGTAACATACCGACAGACAAAGGGAACTGCATACGGGATTGATTGAATCCTTGACATCGTGGTTCCACCGATAAAGATCTTCGTAGAATATTTAGGAACCAATATGGGCATCCAGGTCCTGCTATTGGTTATTGGCCGTAGAGGTGTGTCGGTCATGTCTGCATAGTTCTCGAACCCGTAGGGTCTGCACACTTAACGTTCAGTGATGATTTGGTATTGTTGAGTTGTATATGTTGGTGACCGAAGGTTGTTCGGAGTCCCGGATGAGATCCCGGACGCCACGAGGAGTTCCGGAATGGTCCGGAGGTAAAGATTCATATATGGGAAGTTGGTATTCGGGCACCGGAATTGTTTCGGAGTTCACCGGTTTTCTACGGGAGTGTCGGAAAGGGTTCCTGGGGTCCACCGGGGGGGGCACCTACCCCGGAGGGCCCCATGGGCTGAGAGGGAGGCGCACCGGCCCCTGGTGGGCTGGGCGCCCCGCCTCCTAGGGCCCATGCGTCCGAAGGCCAAGGGCTGGCCCTGGGGTGGCCGCCGCCCCCCTTGTCTTGGGGGCCAAGGCAGCCCCCAGGCCGCCGCGCCCAACCCTAGGGAAACCCTAGGGCGGCCGGCCCCTCCCCCTTGCCCCTATATATACTTGTGGGGAGGGAGGGCAGCCGCACCCAAGCAACGACGCAGCCCTCCTCTACCTCTCGTAGTTCTTCTCCCTCCTGTCGCGGCATCGCTTGGCGAAGCCCAACCGAGATAGCTCCTCCACCACCACCACCACCACGCCGTCGTGCTTTCGAAGAACTCATCTACATCTCCCCCCTGGCTTGCTAGATCAAGAAGGCGGAGACGTCATCGAACTGTACGTGTGTTGAACGAGGAGGTGCCGTCCGTTCAGCGCTAGATCGGAACGGAACAAGATTGGATCGCGAAGACGTTCGACTACACCAACCGCGTTTCTTAACGCTCCCCGCTTAGCGATCAACAAGGGTATGTAGATGCACTCCCCCTGTCATAGCTGTTGATCTCCATAGATAGATCTTGGGTGTTCGTAGGAATTTTTTTTGTTTCCCATGCAACGTTCCCCAACAGTGGCATCATGAGCTAGGTCTATGCGTAGATAACATGCACGAGTAGAACACAAAAGAGTTTTTGGGCGCTGATGTTCAGATTGCTTACTTCCTTAGTCTGATCTTGATTTGGTGGTATTGTGGGATGAAGCGGCCCGGACCAACCTTACTCGTCCACGTACGAGAGACCGGTTCCATCATCTGACATGCACTTGTTGCATAAAGATGGCTGGCGGGTGTCTGTCTCTCCCACTTTAGTTGAATCGGATTTGACAGTGGCGGTCCTTGTAGAAGGTTAAAAGGAAACTTGAATATCACCGTTGTGGCTTTGCGTAGGTAAGAACGGTTCTTACTAGTTGTCAATAGCAGCCACGTAAAACTTGCAACAACAAAGTAGAGGACGTCTAACTTGTTTTGCAGGGCATGTTGTGATGTGATATGGCCAATGACATGATGATGTATGAGATGATCATGTTTTGTATAGATTATCACGACTTGCATGTCGATGAGTACGGCAACATGGAGATGTTCACCATTGAAACCACCTCATCTCACGTGGTGATCGGACTTGGGTTGGTGGATTTGGATCATGTTACACTTAGACAACCTGAGGGATGTTGATTTGAGTGGGAGTTCTTTAGTAATATGGTTAATTGAACTCATTGTCATGAACATAGTCTAAAGTTGTCTTTGCAAAATTATGTTGTAGATCAATGGTTCGCACAGTAGCTCCCTTGAATTTTAATGCGTTCCTAGAGAAAGCTAAGTTGAAAGATGATGGAAGTAACTATGCGGACTGGGTCCGTAATCTGAGGATTATCCTCACGGCTTCGCAAAAGGCTTATGTCCTTGATGCACCGCTTGGTGTGCCACCCCTTCCAGCGTCGTCTGTGGACGTTGTGAACACCTGGCAGACGCGTTCTGATGACTACTCTATAGCTTAGTGCGCCATGCTATACAGCTTAGAATCGGAACTTCAAAAGCGTTTTGAACGCCATGGAGCATATGAGATGTTCTAGGAGTTGAAGTTAACATTTCAAGCAAATGCCTGGATCGAGAGGTATGAGACCTCCGATAAGTTCTTCGCCTGCAAAATGGAGGAGAATAGTTTTGTCAGTGAGCACCTAATCAGAATGTCTGGGTACTACAACCGTTTGAATGACTTGGGAGTCCAGCTTCCACCCAAAACAGTCACTGACAGAATTCTCCAGTCACTGCCACCTAGCTTCATAGGCTTCGTGATGAACTATAAGATGCAAGGGATGGAAAAGTCTGTCTCCGAGCTATTCGCAATGCTGAAAGTCGCGGAAGTAGAAATCAAAAAGGAACATCAAGTGTTGATGGTGAATAAAACCACTAGTTTCAAGAAAGGCAAGGGAAAGAAGGGAAACTTCAAGAAGGGTGGAAAGCAAGTTGCCGCTCCCGTGAAGAAACCCAAGGCTGGACCCAAGCCTGAGACTGAGTGCTTCTATTGCAAGGGAACTGGCCACTGGAAGCGGAATTGCCCCAAGTACCTGGCTGATAAGAAGGCTGTCAACGTCAACAAAGGTATATTTGATATACATGTTATTGATGTGTACCTCACAAGCTCTCGTAGTAGTGCCCAGGTTTTTGATACCGGTTTGGTTGCTCACATTTGTAACTCCAAACAGGAACTACGGAATAAACGGAGGCTGGCGAAGGATGAAGTGATGATGCGCGTCAGAAATGGTTCCAAGGTTGATGTGATCGCCGTCGGCATGCTCGCTCTTCAATTACCATCGAGATTAGTAGTAAACCTAAATAATTGTTATTTGGTGCATGCATTGAGAATGAACATTATATCTGGATCTTGTTTATTGCGAGATGGTTATTCATTTAAATAAGAGAATAATGGTTGTTCTATTTATATGAGTAACATCTTTTATGGTCATGCACCCAATGTGAATGGTTTATTCTTGTTGAATCTTGATAGTAGTGATACACACATTCATAACGTTGATGCCAAAAGATGCAAAGTTAATAATGATAGTACCACTTTCTTGTGGCACTGCCGTGTAGGTCATATTGGTGTAAAATGCATGAAGAAGCTCCCTGCTGATGGACTTTTGAAATCACTCAATTTTGAATCGCTTGATACATGCGAACCATGCCTCATGGGCAAGATGACAAAACCCCGTTCTCCGGTACAATGGAGCGGGTAAGTGACTTGTTGGAAATCATACATACTGATGTGTGCGGACCGATGAGTGTTGAGGCGCGCGGTGGATATCGTTATTTTCTTACCTTCACTGATGATTTAAGTAGATATAGGTATATTTACTTAATGAAACACAAGTCAGAAACATTTGAAAAGTTCAAGGAATTTCAGAGTGAAGTAGAAAATCATTGTAACAAGAAGATAAAGTTTCTACGATCTGATCATGGTGGAGAATATCCGAGTTATGAGTTTGGTATCCATTTGAGACAGTGTGGAATTGTTTCACAACTAACGCCACCTAAAACACCACAGCGAAATGGTGTGTCCGAGCATCGTAATCGTACTCTATTGTATATGGTGCGATCTATGGTGTCTCTCACTGATCTGCCACTATTGTTTTGGGGTTATGCATTAGAGACAGCCGCATTCACTTTAAATAGGGCACCATCAAAATCCATTGAGACGACACCGTATGAATTATGGTTTGGCAAGAAACCTAAGCTGTCGTTTCTTAAGTTTGGGGCTGCAACACTTATGTGAAAAGGCTTCAACCTGATAAGCTCGAACCCAAAGCGAACAAATGCGTCTTCATAGGTTACCCTAAGGAAATAGTTGGGTATACCTTCTATCTCAGATCCGAGGGCAAAGTGTTTGTTGCTAAGAACCGGTCCTTTATCGAGAAAGAGTTTCTCTCGAAAGAATTGAGTGGGAGGAAGGTAGAACTTGATGAGGTGATTGAACCGTCACTTCAGTTGGATAGTAGCGCGACGCAGAAAGATGTTTCTACAACGCCTACACCAGGTGAAGAGGAAGCTAATGATGATGATCATGAAACTTCAGATCAAGTTACTACTTAGCCTCGTAGGTCGACAAGGAATCGTACTGCCCCTGAGTGGTACGGCAATCCTGTCTTGGAGGTCATGTTGTTAGACAACAGTGAACCTACGAGCTATGAAGAAGCGATGGTGGGCCCTGATTCTAAGAAATGGCTAGAGGCCATGAAATCCGAGATAGGATCCATGTATGAGAACAAAGTGTGGACTTTGGAGGACTTACCATATGATCGTAGGGCCATACAGAATAAATGGATCTTTAAGAAAAAGACGGACGCAGACGGTAATGTCACCGTCTATAAAGCTCGACTTGTTGCAAAAGGGTTTTCACAAGTTCAAGGAGTTGACTACGATGAGACTTTCTCTCCCGTAGCGATGCTTAAGTCTATCAGGATTATGTTAGCAATAGGTGCATTTTTCGATTATGAAATCTGGCAGATGGATGTCAAAACAACGTTCCTTAATGGTTTCCTTAAGGAAGAGTTGTATATGATGCAACCAAAAGGTTTTGTCGATCCTGAAAATGCTGACAAAGTATGCAAGCTCTAGCGATCCATTTATGGACTGGTGCAGGCATCTCGGAGTTGGAATCTTCGCTTTGATGAGGTGATCAAAACGTTCAGGTTCATACAAGTTTATGGAGAAGCTTGTATTTACAAGAAAGTGAGTGGGAGCTCTATAGCGTTTCTAATATTATATGTGGATGACATATTGCTGATTGGAAACAATATATAATTCTTAGAAAGCGTGAAGATATATTTGAACAAGAGTTTTTCGATGAAAGATCTCGGAAAAGTTGCTTACACATTAGGCATCAAGATCTATAGACATAGATCGAGACGCTTAATAGGACTTTCACAAAGCACATATCTTGATAAGGTTTTGAAGAAGTTCAAAATGGATCAGTCCAAGAAAGGGTTCTTGCCTGTCTTACAAGGTGTGAAGTTGAGTAAGACTCAATGCCCAGCGACTACAGAGGATAGAGAAAAGATGAGTGTCATCCCCTATGCTTCAGCCATAGGCTCTATCATATATGCGATGTTGTGCACAAGACCACATGTCAGCCTCGCCATAAGTATGGCAGGGAGGTCTCAAAGTGATCCAGGAATGGAACATTGGACAACGGTCAAGAATATCCATAAGTACCTGAAAAGGACTAAGGAAATGTTTCTCGTTTATGGAGGTGATTAAGAGCTCGTCGTGAAGGGTTACGTCGATGCTAGCTTTGACACAGATCCAGATGACTCTATGTCTCAAACCGGATATGTATATATTCTGAATGGTCGAGCGGTAAGCTGGTGTAGTTCCAAGCAAAGCGTGGTAGCTGATTCTACATGTGAAGCGGAGTACATCGCTGCATCGGAAGCGGCGAAGGAAGGAGTCTGGATGAAGCAGTTCATGACAGATCTCGGAGTTGTGCCCAGTGCACTGGATCCGATGAATCTCTTGTTTGATAACACTAGCGCCATTGCTCTCGCCAAAGAGCCCAGGTTTCACAAGAGGACCAGACACATAAAGCGCCGCTTCAATTCCATCCGCGATTACATCAAGCAGGAGGACATAAATATTAGCAAAGAATATACGGATCTGAATGTTGTAGACCCGTTGACTAAGCCTCTTCCACCCACAACATTGTCCTTCTTCTTCTCATGAGTGGTCTTCCCCGCTTTGACAAAGGTTTCCTTGAGCGGGGGAGCTTGCTTGGTCTTCAACTTCGTCTTCTTCTTAGACTTAGGTGCGAACCCAATCCCTTCCTTTGCTACAACTTCCTTTTGATTGCTCAAAAGGTCATTGAGATTCTTCTCACCTTGGATACATGTCACAAGGCCTTTCTCAAGTTGCTCTTTCAACTTGGCATTTTCCTCCACAAGGTGCGCATGCTAACAACAAGGGTTGGTAGCAATGGCATTATCAATTAACACAAAAGGAGGACATGTGGCTATTTCCTTAGTAAGTTTTACTTGGAGTTGATCATGAGACTCCTTGAGAGAGGCATGAGCACCCTTCTGTTGAAAATATGCCCTAGAGGCAATAATAAAATAGTTATTATCATATTTCCTTGTTCATGATAATCGTTTATTATCCATGCTATAATTGTATTGATTGGAAACTCAGATACACGTGTGGATACATGGACAACACTATGTCCCTAGTGAGCCTCTACTAGACTAGCTCATTGATCAAAGATGGTTAAGGTTTCCTGACCATGGACATGAGTTGTCATTTGATAACGGGATCACATCATTAGAAGAATGATGTGATGGACATGACCCAACCGTAAGCATAGCATCTGATCGTGTTAGTTTATTGCTACTGCTTTATCCATGTCAAGTATCTGTTCCTACGACCATGAGATCTTGCAACTCCCTAACAGCAGAGGAATGCCTTGTGTGTATCAAACGTCACAATGTAACTGGGTGGCTATAAAGGTAATCTACAGGTATCTCTGAAGGTGTATGTTGGGTTGGCGTGAATCGAGACTGGGATTTGTCACTCCGTATGACGGAGAGGTATCTCTGGGCCCATTGGATAATACAGCATCACAAGAAGCTTGCAAGCAATGTGACTAAGGAGTTAGTCACGGGATCTTGTATTACGGAACGAGTAAAGAGACTTGCTGGTAACGAGATTGAACTAGGTATGGAGATACCGACGATCGAATCTCGCGCAAGGAACATACCGACAGACAAAGGGAACTTCATACGGGATTGATTGAGTCCTTGACATCGTGGTTCGAACGATAAAGATCTTCGTAGAATATGTAGGAACCAATATGGACATCTAGGTCCCGCTACTGGTAATTGGCCGTAGACGTGTCTCGGTCATGTCTGCATAGTTCTCAAACCCGTAGGGTCTGCACACTTAACGTTCGGTGACGATTTGGTATTGTTGAGTTGTTTATGTTGGTGAACGAAGGTTGTTCGGAGTCCCGGATGATATCCCAGACGTCACGAGGAGTTTCGAATGGTCCGAATGTAAAGATTCATATATGGGAAGTTGGTATTCGGGCACCGGAATAGTTTCGGAGTTCACCAATTTTTAGCGGGAGTGCCGGAAAGGGTTCCGGGGGTCCACCGGGGGGCCACCTGCCCCGGACGGCCCCATGGGCTGAGAGGGAGGCGCACCAGCCCCTGGTGTGATGGGCGCCCCGCCTCCGAGGGCCCATGTGTCCGAAGGCCAAGGGCTGGCCCTGGGGTGGCCCCCGCACCTTGCCTTGGGGGCCAAGGTAGCCCCCAGGACGCCGCGCCCAACCCTAGGGAAACCCTAGGGCGGCCGGCCCCTCCCCCTTGCCCCTATACTTGAGGGGAGGGAGGGTAGCCGCACCCAAGCCACGGCACAACCCTCCTCTCCCTCTCGTAGTTCTTCTCCCTCCGGTGGCGGCATCGCTTGGCGAAGCCCTGCCGAGACAGCTCCTCTCCGCCCTCGTTTGCTGGATCAAGAAGGCGGAGACGTCATCGAGCTGTATGTTTGCTGAACGTGGATGTGCCGTCCGTTCGGCGCTAGATCGGAACGGAACAAGATTGGATCGCGTGACAGGTCATGATTGGATCGCAAAGACGTTCAACTACACCAACCGCGTTTCTTAACGCTTCCCGCTTAGTGATCTACAAGGGTATGTAGATGCACTCCCCCTCTCATAGTTGTTGATCTGCATAGATAGATCTTGGGTGTTCGTAGGAATATTTTTTGTTTCCCATGCAATGTTCCCCAACACCTTCAAAGCCTTGTGAGCCTTGTCAAGTGCGTCAAACTCTTCGTTGAGTCTATCATGGCCAACCCCAAGAGCAACCTTACCAGATTTGAGCACACGATTAAGAATAATAGCATGATCATGATCTTTACTTAATTTAGTAAGGTCAACGTTTTGTGACTTCTCAAGAGCCAAACGAAGACCTCAATCTTCCTCAAGAGCAATGGAAAGATACCTCTTTCCATACAAAAGCATAGCAAACAGATATATTAACATCCAAACCAGTAATATCAGATTTAGTGGCAAGTAATCAACCACTCTTCAGTTTTATTTCAGATGAAATACTAGATGATTGTTTATTAGGCTTATTATGTTGCTCAAATTCCTTTGCCACAATCTGATTTTCACTCTCACTTTGCTTGTGCTTTGCTTTACTAGCTCTAGCAATATCATCTTTCATAATATGTTCGGGGGACAAAGGAAGCAAAGTTATATTTTTATCCTTATGAACAAGAGTATACTGATTCATCCTACCATGGTGTACAGAATTTTGATCAAATGGCCATGGTCTACCAAGTAAAACGGAGCATGCTTGCATGGGTACCACATCACAATCAACATAATCAGAATATGTAGCAATGCTAAAGTGCACACGAACAGTACGTGTTACCTTAACCTTACCACTGTTGTTGAACCATTGGATGTAATAAGGATGAGGATGTGGTCTGGTGGTTAGGGACAACTTCTCCACCATCTCCATGCTAGCCAAGTTGTTGCAACTCCCTTCATCGATGATGACGCGAACAGAACGCTCCATCACAACTCCCTTTGCATGGAACAAGTTGTGCCTCTGATTTTGCTCAGCCTGTGTAACCTGCACACTCAGAACACGTTGAGCAACTAAACTTTCATACCTGTCAGCATAGTCAGCAACCATGTCATGTGTCTCTTCTTCAGCATCCTCGGCACCCTGTTCTTCACTTGCAATAAGAGCCAAAGTCTCCTCATCATAATCACTAGCGGACTCATATCCACCATCCTCAGTAACAATCATCACACGCTTGGAAAGGCTTTCTCGCGCATAGTGACCTCGACCCTTGCAATGAGGACAAATAACCGCATGTGTTTGCCCTGTAGATGCCATGGATGAAGAAGAGCTCTGTGGAGGGCCCGAAGGTGTGCCCTTACTGGAGGCTGGTGGCGGTGCCTGTTTTCTTGTATCTCTGTTGGAGTTCACGGCTGAAGTGAGTGGTGCTGTAGTAGAACATGTGGAAGTAGATGATGTACGTG
The DNA here is from genome assembly GCA_039707655.1 of Elymus sibiricus. Lineage (NCBI taxonomy): Eukaryota > Viridiplantae > Streptophyta > Magnoliopsida > Poales > Poaceae > Elymus > Elymus sibiricus. The sequence goes on along the minus strand of CM077667.1, from coordinate 233,233,318 downwards.
GTGTCCATGAAGAAGCTCGACCTGCAGAAAAATTAGTTCTCGCCGTTGCCTGTCGATCCTGCACTTCACGTTCTGGTTTGCAAGCAAGATGGAATAAACGAGTGATAGTGTTATACTCCATATACTGTAGAATAGCCTGAATCTCTCTATTTAAACCACCCATGAAACGTGCCAGCATAGCTTCATTCTCCTCAACAATACCACATCTAATCATGCCAGTTTGTAATTCCGGATAATATACCTCTACAGAATTTTTTCCTTGTCTTAAACGCTACAAATTTTGAAGCAATTCACGTTGACAATATGGTGGAACCGAACGATTACGCATAGCAGTTTTCAACGCAGCCCAAGTAGTTGGGATATTAGCATGATGTATTCTACACTGTTCAGACCACCAAACACAAGAAAAACTAGTGAATGAACAAACAGCAGCAGTAACACGTCTATCCTCAGGAAATTGTAAGCATGTAAAACGTTTTTCTGTTTCTAACTCCCAAGTAAGATATATATCAGGAACATATCTACCAGCAAATGTAGGAATATTCAATTTAAGTTTAGGGAGATGGTCATGATTTTGTACCTGAGGGGGTGCTGCAGCCCTACCATTGCGATTGTAGGCATGTGGACGACCTGGTGCGTGTGGTGGTGGCTGCCCTTGGGGCTGATCTGGAGCAACCTCTTCCCCATAATCGAATCACCATCGTAGTCAGCGTTCTGATCAACAGTAGTAGCAGCAGCCACAGAAGCCACAGCCGTAGGAAAGGCGCCAGGATTTTGGCCTTCCTCGAGAGGCACACGTTGTGCGCGCCCCTCGAAATTCGGCCGACGTTGTTGTTGTGGCTGAGCTATGACCGGTGCAGCTGGTGGTAGACGTGCAAACACCTCATTGAACTTAGCGTCCAACTTCGTCTCGAACGTCTTCTCCAAACCATCTAGCTTCTCCATGGCCTCTCCAAGGTTGGTCAAGAAGTCTTGTTGATAGAGGCGAAGGTGTCCCGTCTTTCGATGAGATGGTGGATATCGTTTTGGTGGAAGTCAATTTTCACGATCCGACTACGAACGTGCGAAGACGTCGCGCCTTAGCAATCGCTAAACCAACTCCGAGAGGTTATTGACCACGCCGGAGCACGATCAACCTGACCACGAAGGTCTATTTCCTGCACGCAAACGAAGAACAAGCAAGAAACTAAGATTGCAATCTGGATATTGCGAATAAAAGAGGAAAGCTTTATTGATGAAGTGGGGTTCTGTGACGTCTTGGTCTGGTCGTGGAACACAAACGAAGGACGCGAAGTTGCAGCTATGGCGAACTTGTAATCTAAACAAAACCCAAGTCTAAAACGATGCCCTAAGGGCTGTATATATGGGGGAATAGAAGAGGATTTCGTAGCCCCTTGGAGGAGGGGTCCGAAACCAGCCCTAACTCCGTTTCCCCACACATACGGACTCTAAAAACAGCCTAATAAGCGGTATTTCGAAATTACATGGGCCTGGCCCAAAAATAAGGTGACGCAACACCTATATTAGCCTATGGACTAAATTTATGAAGTGGCATCTTGTATATTTCGTCCAAGCCTCCAAGCACTCCTTATGGTGGCTTCAAAGTGCGAAAATCACCACTGGAAACTCCGTTGTTCCTTCCCGTGCGCGCACCTTCTCCCCCATGCTTGATCCCGCTCCAATGGCCATCCTTCTTGTCCATGCAAGGTCCTTCATTTATAAGTAAAACAAAAGTATCTAATTTAGGCAGCATCATATGTTCATGAACATTAGAAGGATTTCCAAGAAACGAAAGTACCTGATAATTTAGTTGACGTGCACGGGCTCTAGTAACTGGTCCAATATGTGTAGCTGGCGGGGATGTGGGTGTAACATTAGTAGGGATGTCCTCATCATCCTCCCCTTCTTGAACTGAAGTCGTCCTCGACGGAAGCTCATCATCCCCACCCAAATAAGGCTTCAAATCTGCAATGTTAAAAGTGGGACTTACCCCAAAATCTGCAAGCAGCTCATGTTTATATGCATTATCATTTATTTTCTCTAACACATTGAAAGGAACATCAGCACGTGGCATTAGCTTCGACTTGCGCAATTCAGGAAACCTATCCTTACGCAAATGTAACCAAACAAGATCTCCAGGTGCAAAGACAACATGTTTTCTACCCTTATCTCCAGCAAGTTTATATTAAGCATTCATACGCTCAATGTTCTCCTTAGTTAACTCATGCATCTTTAATATCAATTCAGCACGTTCTTTAGCATCAAAATTGACCTTCTCCGAAGATGGAAGAGGCAACAAATCAATAGGTGCACGAGGTAAGAAACCATAAACTACTTCAAAAGGGCACATCTTTGTAGTAGAATGCAGCGAACGATTATAAGCAAATTCAATATGAGGCAAGCATTCTTCCCACATTTCCAGGTTATTCTTCAAAACAGCCCTAAGCATAGTAGACAATGATCTATTCACTACTTCAGTTTGTCCATCAGTTTGGGGGTGACATGTAGTACTAAAAAGTAGTTTAGTCCCCAACTTAGCCCATAAACATCTCCAAAAGTGCCTAAGAAATTTAACATCACGATCTGAAACAATTGTATTTGGCACACCATGCAAGCGAATAATTTCACGAAAGAACAAATCAGCAACATTAGCAGCACACACTTTTATGACAGGGTATAAAGTGTGCCATTTTCGAAAATCTATCCACGACAACAAATATGCTATCCCTCCCCTTCTTTGTTCGAGGTAAACCTAAAACAAAGTCCATAGATATATCCTCCCAAGGAACACTAGGTACAGGCAAAGGCATATATAAACCATGAGGATTGAGTCGTGACTTAGCTTTTTGACATGTAGTGCAGCGAGCAAAAAAAAGCTCAACATCCCGCCTCATCTTTGGCCAAAAGAAATGTGTAGCAAGTACATCCTCCGTCTTCTTCACGCCAAACTGTCCCATTAATTCTCCTCCATGCGCCTCGTGTAACAACAAAAGACGAACGGAGCTAGCTGGAATGCATAGCTTGTTAGCACGGAACACAAGTCCATCATTAATGACGAACTTGTTCCATGTTCTCCCTTCTTTACAATTATCCAACACATCTTTAAATTCAGCATTATGCATATATTGATCTTTGATGGTCTCCAAACCAAATATTTTAAAGTCAACTTGCGAAAGCATGGTATAACGACGAGACAATGCATCAGCAATAACATTTTATTTACCATTCTTGTGTTTAATGACATAAGGGAAAGTCTCAATGAATTCAACCCATTTAGCATGTCTACGGTTCAATTTTGCTTGACCTTTAATATGTTTCAAAGATTCATGATCAGAATGTATAACAAATTCTTTGGGCCATAAAAAATGTTGCCATGTTTTTCCAAAGTCCGAACAAGAACATATAATTGCTTATCATAAGTAGAATAATTTAGACTAGGCCCACTTAATTTTTCAGAAAAGTATGCAACAGGTTTACCATCTTGTAATAACACACATCCTAATCCAATTCCACTAGCATCACATTCAAGCTCAAAAGTCTTATTAAAATCAGGAAGTTGGAGTAATGGAGCATGTGTTAACTTATCTTTCAATACCGTGAAGGCTTCTTCCTGTGCGGTACCCCAAACAAAAGGCACATCCTTCTTTGTAAGCTCATTTAGAGTGCAGCAATGGTGTTGAAATCCCTCACAAAATGCCTATAGAAACCAGCGATTCCAAGAAAACTCCTCACTTGTGTGACTGTTTTGGGCTGCGGCCAACTCTCAATAGCTTCAATCTTGGCTTTATCAACTTCAATTCCCTGTGGAGTAACAACATAGCCAAGAAAAGATACTCGGTCGGTGCAAAAGGTGCACTTCCCAAGGTTACCAAACAAACGTGCATCACGTAGAGCGATAAAAACAACACGCAAATGATCCAAGTGTTCCTCCACAGATCTACTATAAATCAGTATATCATCAAAATAGACTACCACAAATCGTCCAATGAAAGCACGTAAAACCTTGTTCATTAATCTCATGAAAGTGCTAGGTGCATTACTTAACCCAAAAGGCATGACTAACCACTCATATAATCCAAACTTAGTTTTAAATGCTGTTTTCCATTCATCTCCCAATTTCATACGAATTTGATGGTATCCACTAAGCAAATCAACTTTGGAGAAAATTGTAGAGCCACTTAATTCATCAAGCACATCATCTAGCCTAGGAATAGGATGACGATAACGAATAGTAATATTATTAATGCCTCTACAATCAACACACATACGCGATGTACCATCCTTTTTAGGCACTAGAATAATAGGAACAGCACAAGGACTAAGATATTCGCGTATATAACCTTTGTCGAGCAGCTCCTGTACTTGACGCATAATCTCCTTCGTCTCCTCTGGATTGGTACGGTATGGCGCACGGTTGGGCAGCGATGCACCGGGAATTAAGTCAATCTGATGCTCAATCCCTCGAATAGGTGGTAATCCCGGTGGCACGTCTTGTGGAAAGATGCCAGCGAACTCCTGCAAAATGTTAATGACAGCAGGAGGCAAAGAGGGAGGCATGTCCTCGAATGAAAATAATACCTCTTTGCATACAAAAGCATAGGAAACAGATGTAGTGACATCCAAATCAGTAATACCAGATTTAGTGGCAAGTAAACAACCACTCTTCAGTTTTATTTCAGATATAACACTAGATGATTGTTTATTAGGCTTATTATGTTGCTCAAATTCCTTTGCCACAATCTGATTTTCACTCTCACTTTGCTTCTGTTTTGCTTTACTAGCTCTAGCAATGTCATCTTTCATAATATGTTCGGGAGACATAGGAAGCAAAGTTATATTTTTATCCTTATGAACAAGAGTATACTGATTTGTCCTACCATAGTGTACAGAATTTTTATCAAATTGCCATGGTCTACCAAGTAAAACGGAGCATGCTTGCATGGGTACCACATCGCAATCAACATAATCAGAATATGTAGCAATGCTAAAGTGCACACAAACAGTTCGTGTTACCTTAACCTTGCCACTGTTGTTGAACCATTGGATGTAATAAGGATGAGGATGTGGTCTGGTGATTAGAGACAGCTTCTCCACCATCTCCATGCTAGCCAAGTTGTTGCAACTCCCTCCATCAATGAAGACGCGAACAGAACGCTCCTTCACAACTCCTTTTGTATGGAACAAGTTGTGCCTCTGACTTTGCTCAGCCTGTGTAACCTGCACACTCAGAACACGTTGAGCAACTAAACTTTCATACCTGTCAGCATAGTCAGCAGCCATGTAGTGTGTCTCTTGTTCAGTATCCTCGGCACCCTGTTCTTCACTTGCAATAAGAGCCAAAGTCTCCTCATCATAATCACTAGCGGAGTCGTATCCACCATCCTCTGTCACAATCATCACACGCTTGGATGGGCATTCCCTCGCATAGTGACCTCCACCCTTGCAACGACGACATATAACCTCATGTGTTTGCCCTGTGGATGCAATGGATGAAGAAGAGCTCTGTGCAGGCACGGAAGGCGTGATCTTCGCGGAGGGTGGGGCAGAGGCCTGTTTCCTGGTATCTCGGTTGGAGTTGGAGGCTGAATTAGGCGGTGCTACAGCATGACGTGTGGAAGTAGAGGAGGTACGTGGCGTCCATGATGAAGTGCGACCTGCAGAAAAATTAGTTCTCGCCAATGCTTATCGATCCTGCACTTCACGTTCAGCTTTGCAAGCAAGATGAAATAAACGAGTGATAGTGTTATACTCCTTATACTCTAGAATAGTCTGAATCTCTCTGTTTAATCCACCCATAAAACGTGCAAGCATAGCTTCATTCTCCTCAACAATACCACATCTAATCATGCCAGTTTGTAATTCCTGATAATATTCCTCTATAGAATTTTTTTCCTTGTCTTAAACGTTCCAAATTTTGAAGCAATTCACGTTGATAATATGGTGGAACCCAACGATTACACATAGCATTTTTCAAAGCAGCACAAGTAGTTGGGGTATTAGCATGATGTATTCTACAATGTTCAGACCACCAAACACAAGCAAAACTAGTGAATGAACAAACAGCAGCAGTAACACGTCTATCCTCAGGAAATTGTAAGCATGTAAAACGTTGTTCTGTTTCTAACTCCCAAGTAAGATATATATCAGGAACATATCTACCATCAAATGTAGGAATATTAAATTTGAGTTTACAGAGATGATCATGATTTTGTACCTGAGGGGGTGCTTGTAACAGCCCGAGACCGACGCTCCAGAAGATTTCTTCGTTCTCAGCTTTCAGATTTCGTTCTCAAATTCTTCTCAATTGTTGTCTCTTCGTTCGTCTCTCAATTATTCCGGTGCCTTTTTCAAGTTTCTATTAGGCAAATCTTGATCTCTTCGTTCTCATGTATTCCCATTCGTTCAATTCTCACCGGTGGTTCGTTCAAGACTTCTTCAAGTTTGTGCTCATATCCCTCTTCAATCTTATCAAGAAGAGTAAGTAGTATGCCAAATCCGTTGCATGTCATCAATTTAACTTGATGAAGGATAAGCATAACATAATTCTTATTCTTGTTTCATCAAGGTGATTTCAATCATTTTCCGAAGTTGTTCATGATATCAAATTCGTGATTCTAAGTTGTTCATCTTTGCTTGTCCGGAGTCTCAAGTTTTTCTCAAGTATCTCATCGCGAAGCTTCATCTAATTATTTGCAACGTCATAATCTATCCTTTTCTACCTTCATTTCTTTTGATCATTCTTTCGTATACGGAGGTCCTCATGGTGGTTCTTCAAGTATTTAATTCCTTCTCGAAGTGTTCTTCAAGATTTTGTTGGAGTTCCTCAAGTAAGATTGTCTTGCATTTCAAAGTGCAATTCTTTATCCCTTATCTTTTGCGATGGTGTTATAACATTCTTGATTATGAGGAGTCTCGAGGAGTAGTTGACAAGAATGAGATATGTAAACCCATTATCTTCCTCATTGGAGCTATCTTGGATTGGATTTCACCTAAAGCATTTCCTAAGGATTGTTGCTATCATGGTGCTTATCAATGATCCAAGTTCTCAAGAAATGCTCTCGATGAAAGGATTTTTGCATCTTTGTTGATCTCAATCAACCAATTGTTTCCGTTAGGGGCCGATTGTCACCTCATAATTTTGAGATGTTTTTCCATAAGCCCATAACAAGTCTTTTCTTTCGTTGTTGATTTCCAACAACTCCGTTCAATCTCTTCTTGTTAGGATGCTTTTCAAATTCAATGGTGGTAGGAGTTGTCATTTCTTCTCCGTTCTTTTCTTTCCAATGATCTAGTTTCTATTCTTTTGTTCCAGAGGCTTTGTGATGTTCCTCTCTTTCATCCATTATCTTGTTTTATCAAGATCATGTGCTTTTCTTGTTTATCCATTTAACCGGTGTGTTGTTTTCTCTTTTCAAGCCATCTTATCAAATTTTGTCCCTCTATCCTACCGAAGTGCTGCCGAAATTTCTTGTGAATTCTTGCATGTTCCTCGTTTCATTCTTCATCTCTTTGCATCCTTCAAGATTGTTGGTTTCGCTCATTTCTTAAAGAATCAACTAAGTTACCTCTTCTCTTTCTCTTCCCCTTCTCATTCTAAGATCTTGGGTCGAGATCTCTTGTAAGTGGAGGAGAGTTGTAACAGCCCGAGACCGACGCTCCAGAAGATTCCCCTTTTATTCCATTGTCGCCATGCGATTCTTTTGTTTGTCGCATTCATCATCGTATCATTCGCATCATCTGCATAGCATCTTCACTCGTTTTTGAAAACTTGCATCTGTTCGTAGTCGCCGGTTCTCTCCGTTCGTGTCATCGACCGTTTCGAGACCAACCACACACGCACGCGCTCGCGGCATCGTCAAAATATTGTTTTCAAAAGTGTGTATAAAACTTTCTCGAATTGGGTCGAAAGTTGGCATGTGGTCTTGTTATATTATAGGTAGACCGCCTGCCAAGTTTCGTCGCATTCGGGGGTCGTTTGATACCCGAACGGTTAAACCTATAGCGGCATTATAGCCGGTCAAATCGTCGGACGTTTTCGTTTTATAAAACATGTTGCTGGGCTGCTCATTTTCTCTCTCATCTATGCCTAGCCCCTCTGCACAGTGCACAGACCCCACGCGCATGCTCGATACTACCCCGAACCCGAAACGTTCGGTCGTGACCATTGGATCCGGATCAACCCTGTAATACCCCAAACATTTTCCCTTTTGTCCATTGGACACCCCTAACCTAATTTTCTCGACCGTCCGATCTAAATGGAGGATCCAGATCATCTCTGTTTTGCTATATATAGACCATTTTGAGACAAAACCCTATTGTCTAGGGATCCTCCCCTGCCCAAATCGTGCCGCCACCCACCTCGCTTTCCCCATCGAACCAACCAGCCAGCTAGTGCCCCTGTTTCTCCTCGGATCCGCCGCCGCCGTCCACCTCGCAGCCCAGCCACCACCACCCACTTCTCTCCCTGGACGCGTCCGACCCCCCAGCGCCCGGATGGCCAGCCGCATCCGCAGCTCCTCGCGTGCCCATGCTCCTCCATGCGCGCCACCAGAGCCCCGAGCCAACCTCGTCGCCGTTCATCACCAACTCGACGGAACACCAACAGATGAGCATCCCTTGGCCCCTCACTCTTGCCGCACCTCCTCTCTCTCTCTCCTGACCTCTCTTTCCCTTTCTTGGCCCAACAGCAGCAGGAACGCCATGGAAGCCTTCGGCAGGAGCTCTCCGCCATGGCCGTTCGAGGGAACCCCGCCGCTGTGACAAGGTTGATGCCTCGCCGGAGCTCCGCCTGCTGCCGCTCTGAACCTCGCGCCTGCTGCAGCCGCTACGTCGTCTCTGCGTCGAGAGCGCAGTGATGCGTTGACCTCCAGCCGCTCCGTCCGTCGTGTGCCGCGTGCCGGTGAGATCCCCCAGCGAGCTGCGTGTGCCCCGCCCGTCTCTTCTCCTTCCTCCATTTTCCCTCTGCTCTCCCTAATCTCTCCAGCTCTCTCTCTCTTTTCTGTGAGAACAGGAACGAGCAGGACCTCGTCCATGGTGGCCTGGACTCATGTCCACTCGCGCGTCACCAGCCCCGGCGGGATCTCGCTGTGCGCCGCCTGGATCCGGCGATTCCGCGACCTTCTCTGCCCTCTGGACCCTCGCCTCCACTGCCTGTAAGTCCCGTCGGCCGCCGCGTTTGCCCGTTGCCACGCCGGTGAGATTCCCGTGCGTTATTTGGAAATCAAGGCTTCGCCTTGATTCTATTTAAAAGAAGCTGAGCTCGTTATTGGACACAAACGCTGAGTTATCCCACTGGTCATGCACGCATGAATCCATTCAGTAGATCCTGGGTTCGAGTCCCAGGCTCCACATTTTTGCTTTGCCTTTTAATTTCAGCGTGGCACTGACATTCTTGGCCCACCTGTCATACGCCATCCGTATCTGGGCCTGATTCTCAGATTCGGGCCGTTACATTTTTTTGTCAAATTTCTCAATTATTCAGCACATTGCATATTACAAATGCCATTGTCTTTAAATTGCTAATAACTAAATGATCGTGCATCGGATTAAAATAATGTATATATGTAAAATGCTCAGAATTTTGTGTAGATTAATAATATGCAACTTTCATACATGAAAAAAATATTTAAACTTGCTGTTTGCAATAATTTGCGTAAATGCCATGTTAAAATGGTTTATTTCATAACTACAAAACCGTAGCTCCGATAAAAATGTTCCACATATGTAACTTGATTAGAAAATCGTGTAGAATCTCATGGCACACTTTATTTTTCTGTTTAACAAATATAAAATATGCTTAGGATAGATCTGTACCAAACTTAAAATATGCATATGGGTTCGTTTCGGAAATAATATATGTTGCTTCCGGCCTCATTTAAAATGCCTAGACGATGTAGTTACTTATGCTTCACCTCTTGCCATGTTTAACAATATTTAATATTGTTGTGTACCTAAACAAGAGTGAACTAAATATTGGAATGTGGAGTTCCATCAATATGCAACTCGTTGCATATTGAGCTTCACTTAATGGGTAGTATTTGTTTGTTGTGATTGCCATGCCTTGCATAATTAAACCGGACATGCATCATATTTGTTTGCGCATCATGTCATGCATTTGTTGTGGTGTTTTCGTGTGTTGATTGTTGTTCCGGATTGTTTCTTCTCGATAGAGTTCCGAAAGCGTTCTGAGTGTGAGGATTCGTTCGACTACGTTGGTTCGTCTACTTCACGGATTCGTTCTTCTTCCAAGCGGGATCTCAGGCAAGATGATCATTTCCCTGGATACCATTACTATCATTTCCATGCTAGATGTGTCGTTTCTATCGCTGTCTCGCTACCTACCACTTGTATGTCAAGCCTCCCAAAATGCCATGAAAAGCCTCTAACCCCTCCACATCCCAGCAAACATTGTTTGGCTATGTTACCGCTTGCTCAGCCCTTCTTATAGCGTTGCTAGTTGCAGGTGCAAATTGTTTTCCATGTGCCAACATGGATATCCTTTTGTTGTATCACAATATTATTGCTATTTAATTTAATGCACATATATACTTGGTAAAGGGTGGAAGGCTTGGCCTTTTGCTCGGTGTTTTGTTCCACTCTTGCCGCCCTAGTTACTTGTGTACCGGTGTTATGTTCCATAAATGAGCGCTCCTAACATGCTCGGGGTTGTTATGGGGACCCCCTTGATTTTCGTTTTAGGATAAAACTTGTCTGGCAAGGCCCAACATTGGTACTACATTTGCCTAATAACTAATAAACCTGCATAGGGAGTAATTAACCCGAGGATCTTTAATCAACAACCCGGGCCAGTGCTCCTCATGAGTGTTGGTCCAAACTAGAGCACTGTGCGGGCCAACCCAGGGCAACTTGGGTGATTTCTATCAGGCCACCGTACGCGTAGCTTATCTATCGTGTCCTGAGAACGAGATACGCGGCTCCTATCGGGTTCGTCGACACGTCGGGCGGCCTTGCTGGATTTGTTTTACCTTTCTCGAACGTCTTGTGCGAGGAATTTCGAGAATACTTCGGGCTATCTCGAGGTTGCGGTTTTCCTATGGAATTGCCTAGGAAGATCACGAGATTCGTGGTCGAGGTTATTCCCGCTGCGTGTGGTTAGTTTGTGATGGATGAGTTGGAGCACCCCTGCAGGGTTAAATCTTTCGGAAAGCCCTGCCCGCAGTTATGTGGCAACTTGGAAACTTTGTTTAACACCCGGTCATAGCAAACTTGAAGTAAACTCAAATAAAATACACCAACTATGTGCGTAACCTTGACTGTCTCTTCTCATGAGTCCTTATTCGAGAGAGAACACGGTGGGGTTATGATTGACGTAAGTAGGTGTTCAGGATCTCTTAGAGATCATTACTAGATCACGTCCGTTTATTCGACAATCATCCCCCTTTATTCTTGTACTCGTAAGTTAGCCACTCAAATAAATGCTTAGTTCTTGCTGCAGCCTCACCACTTAACCATACCTCACCCATTAAGCTTTAATAGTCTTGATACCCTTGGAAATGAGATTGCTGAGTCCCCGTGGCTCACAGATTACTACAACAACAGTTGCAGGTAAAGGTAATGCGATGCTTTGACGTGAGCGCGATGCTTGTTTGATTTGGAGTTCTCCTTCATCTTCTCCATCTATCTAGGATGGGTTCCAGGCGGCAGCCTGTGATAGCAAGGATGGATGTCATTTTATCGTTTGATTTCGTCCGTAGTCGGACCCTGCTCTTTTGTATGATGTTTGGATATGTTATTGTATTGAGGTGTTATTGATGTAGCTTGTGGCGAGTGTAAGCCAATTCCATATACTCATCTCTTCTTTACATGTACTTGTAATGATATCCATTCTTGCGAAACGACGAGATGCGCTTCTATCCCTGTCGAGGCCCTCATGCCAAAATAAGGATATGATCGCATCTTGGGCGTGACAGTGCTGCAGCCCTACCATTGCGATTGTAGGCATGAGGACGACCTGGTGCGTGTGGTGGTGGTTGCCCTTGGGGCTGATCTGGAGCAACCTCTTCCCCATAATCGTAATCACCATCGTAGTCAGTGTTCTGATCAACAGTAGTAGCAGCAGCAGCCACAGAAGCCACAACAGTAGGAACGGCACCAGAATGTTGGCCTTCCTCGAGGGGTACACGTTGTGCGCGCCCCACAAAATTCGGCCGACGTTGTTGTTGCTGAGTTATGACCGGTGCAGCTGGTGGTAGACGTGCAAGTACCGCATTGAACTTAGCGTCCAACTTCGTCTCGAACGTCTTCTCCAATCCATCTAGCTTCTCCATGGCTCTCCAAGGATGGTCACGAAGTCTTGTACCTAGTCAACCATCATTTGCTGGAATTCGTCAGCTTGTGTTCCTGGCAAGGTTAGTAGTAATAAGAACACACAAGAATATGAACCTACAGACTACTAGGAAGTGATGGTGGTGGTGGTGTGTCACAAATCCGTCAAGCCAATCTCAATTTCTTACCAGTTCTTACCCAGCAGCAGGTGGTGATCGGCAACCATTGTAGTCAAAAGTCTCAAAGCTTGGATAGAGCGATTGCCAGGTGGTGTCAAACACACGACGTAGATGTATGTGGAGCTGGGAAGGCTTATAATATGGTAGCAAAAAGGGTCAGCAATAGTCAGTTCAGAGAGGCAAAGTTGAAAAGACGCTCAACGACGGTACCGTGCTGGTCCTAGGATAGACCGTGCTAGAGACGCGAGCCTAAACACCAAAAAAATCACGACATTACACGTAATCAAGGGAAGAGCATACTCTGGAAAAAAAAATCGTTTTTTTGCGCCTCTTTTTTTTGCGCTCTTTTTTTTGCTCAGCAAATCACTATAATGGCGAGTGTCTCAAAACTCTTCCCAAGTCGTATAAACAGGATATGCACAAAAAAAATTGACTTAATTTTTTTAGAAGCAATTCGGGGCTACGACGACCAAAAAAATGCGACAAAAATCACTATGATGGCAAGTGTCTCAAAACGCTCCGGACAGCCTAAAAATAGGATAGGGAAAAATATTTTCACCCTCCGAAATTTTGGCCTAGAAAGTGCTCTGAAAAGCGTGCCAGACTTTTTTTTCCGAGACATACTCAGGTAAGGAAACGCGAAACCGAAAACAAAAGGATCTCAAAAACAAACCTAACAACTAAAGAATTCAGATTAGAGGCAGATATGGGGTGGTGATATATGGTAGTGGAGATGATGCTGGGTGGTATATATCAGCGGTGATGATGGTGGGTGATATATGGCAGCGGTGATGATGGTGGTGGTATATGGCAACTATGAAGATGATGCGGCGGCGGCGTGACAACATGTGAACATAACTCGAAACTCTAAAGGACTAGACACTAAGACCAGCAACTCAACACGACGATGTAACCGCAAATTCAACAAAGCAAAGTTCTGAAAAGACTATGCAAAGGCTCAGATTGGTTCGGATATGATGATCTAACCCTAATTTTTTTGTGGCTTTTTCATGGATGGTAGGTATGAAGAACATATGCGATCTAAACTACGAATAACAGGTAAAATCTCACCGAGCAACCTAGAAATCTGATACCACTTGATAGAGGCGAAGGTGTCCCGTCTTTCGATGAGATGGTGGATATCGTTTTGGTGGAAGTCGACTTTCACGATCTGACTACGAACTTGCAAAGACGTCGCGCCTTAGCAATCGCTAAACCAACTCCGAGAGGTTATTGACCACGCCGGAGCACGATCAACCTGACCACGAAGGTCTATTTCCTGCACGCAAACGAAGAACAAGCAAGAAACTAAGATTGCAATCTGGATATTGCGAATAAAAGAGGAAAGCTTTATTGATGAAGTGGGGTTCTGTGACGTCTTGGTCTGGTCGTGGAACACAAACGAAGGACGCGAAGTTGCAGCTATGGCGAACTTGTAATCTAAACAAAACCCATGTCTAAAACGATGCCCTAAGGGCTGTATATATGGGGGAATAGAAGGGGATTTCGTGGCCCCTTGGAGGAGGGGTCCGAAACCAGCCCTAACTCCGTTTCCCCACACATACGGACTCTAAAAACAGCCTAATAAGTGGTATTTCGAAATTACATGGGCCTTGCCCAAAAATAAGGTGCGCAGCACCTATATTAGCCTATGGACGAAATTTATGAAGTGGCATCTTGTATATTTCGTCCAGGCCTCCAAGCACTCCTTATGGTGGCTTCAAAGTGCGAAAATCACCACTGGAAACTCCGTTGTTCCTTCCCGCGTGCGCACCTTCTCCCCCATGCTTGATCCCGCTCCAATGGCCATCCTTCTTGTCCATGCTAGGTCCTTCATTCATAAGTAAAACAAAAGTATCTAATTTAGGCAGCATCATATGTTCATGAACATTAGAAGGATTTCCAAGAAACGAAAGTACATGATAATTTAGTTGACGTGCGCGGGCTCTAGTAACTGGTCCAATATGTGTAGCTGGTGGGGATGTGGGTGTAACATTAATAGGGATGTCCTCATCACTTGTGCCTAGTTGGCTATCATTTGCTGGAATTTGTGATGGAGCTCCTTGTTGGTCATAACCTCCCATTCGACCTCGTCAGCTTGTGATCCTGGCATGGTTAGCAGTAATAGGAACACACAAGAATATGAACCTACAGACTACTAGGAAGTGATGGTGGTGGTGGTGTGTCACAAATCTGTCAAGCCAATCTCAATTTCTTACCAGTTCTTACCCAACAGCAGGTGGTGATCGGCAACCGTTGTAGTCAAAACTCTCAAAGCTTGGATAGAGCGATTGCCAGGTGGTGTCAAACACACGACGTAGATGTTTGTGGAGCTGGGAAGGCTTATAATATGGTAGAAAAAAGGGTCAGCAATAATCAGTTCAGAGATGCAAAGTTGAAAAGACGCTCAATGACGGTACCGTGCTGGTCCTAGGCTAGACTGTGCGAGAGACGCGAGCCTAGAACACCAACAAAATCACATCGCTGCACGTAAACAAGGGCGTATCACATATGAATGTTTTTTCTTTTCTTTTTTTGACTTTTTTTCCTCTTTTTTTTCTTTTTTTTGTTCAGCAACAATTTTTTTTTCAAAAAGTCTTAGAATGGTCTCAAAACTGCCTAGCCAGAATTTTCCAGACTTAGTTTTTTTTTGAAACTGGAACTATTTTTCTTCTGCGGGTAACACTGAAGTTGGGGAGTCTGCCTTGCCCATGACACGTAATATCGCGGGATATGGAAATCCACAACAAAGCCGCAAATACTGGACTCGGACTAGGATTCATGGCGGATACAAATCTGGTGTAACTCGGACTAGTGGCGGATGTAGGTAGGGGTGGTGGAACTCGGACTGGCGGCGAATCTGTGATGGAGGTGGACTCGGATTGGCGTGATGGCGGATACGCGGTGGTGGTAGTATATGGTAGCGATGAAGATGGTGTGATGGCGTGCCAAATTTGGTGTAACTCGGACTAGCGGTGATGTATCTGGTGTGGTGGTGGTATATGGTAGCGGTGATGTATTTGGTGTGGTGTTCGTATATGGTAGCGATGAAGATGGCGTGACAACCTATGATAAGAACTCGAAACTCTAAAAGACTGGACACTAAGACCAGCAACTTGACAAGACGATGCAACCGCAAATTCAACAAAGCAAACACCGAACAGAAAATTGCAAAGGCTCAGATTGGTTCGGATATGAAGATCTAACCCTAATTTTTTTGTGGCTTTTTCGTGTACTTTAGGTATAAAGAATAGATGCGATCTAACTACGAAAAACTGGAAAATCTCACCGAGTAACCTGGAAATCTGATACCACTTGATAGAGGCGAGGGTCCCGATTTTTCGATGAGATGGTGGCTATCGTTTTCGGTGGAGTAGACTTTGACGATCCGACTACGAACGTGCGAAGACGTCGCACCTTAGCAATCGCTAAACCAACTCCGAGAGGTTATTGACCACGCCGGAGCACGATCAACCTGACCACAAGGGTTTGTTTCCTGCACGCAAACGAAGAACAAGAAAGAAACTGAGATTACAATCTGGATATTTCAAATATAGGAGGAAAGCTTTATTGATGAACGTGGGGTTCTGTGACGCCTTTGTCTGGTCGTGGAACACACACGAAGAACGCGAAGTTGCAGCTATGGCTAACTTTCAATCTAAACAAAACCCAAGTCTAAAACGACGCCCTAAGGGCTGTATATATGGGGGAATAGAGGGGCATTTCGTGGCCTCTTGGAGGAGGGGTCCGAAACCAGCCCTAACTCAATTTCCCCACACATACGGACTCTAAAAACTGCCTATTATATGGTATTTCGAAATTACATGGGCCTGGCCCAAAAATAAGGTGACGCAGCACCTATAATAGCCTATGGATGAAATTTATGAAGTGGCATGTTGTATATGTCGTCCAAGCCTCCAAGCACTCCTTATGGTGGCTTCAAAGTCCATTGTTCCTTCCCGCGTGCGCACCTTCTTCTCCATGCTTGATCCCTCTCCAATGGCCATCCTTCTTGTCCATGCTAGGTCCTTCATTCATAAGTAAAACAAAAGTATCTAATTTAGGCAGCATCATATGTTCATGAACATTAGAAGGATTTCCAAGAAACGAAAGTACCTGATAATTTAGTTGGCGTGCGCGGGCTCTAGTGACTTGTCCAATATGTGTAGCTGGTGGGGATGTGGGTGTAACATTAGTAAGGATGTCCTCATCACGCTGGACAATCATGGCGCGAATTTCCTCCATTTGGCTTGAGAGCTTGGTGTCGAGGTAGTCCCTTGTGCGCACTTCAGATTCGCGAACGTCAGTGGCGAGGTGCTCGATGCGGTCTTTCAAAGCGTCATGCGATTGGCGCATTGCTTTTTGCGCGCCGAAGAAGTGCATCTTGGTGACGAAGGCGGTTTCGCGTACTCTTGCTCCTCAAATGCCGGGTTGTGGATGCTTGACCTATCCAAAAGAACACTCAAGTAGATATAAGTGGAAGAATGAGACGACAATATCAAGTACCATTCCACAAGTTTGTAAATGGATCAAAGATCACGCGATATGCAAATGTGGAAGTAGTAGAATTGGTACCGAAGATCGTCCTTCTCACACCTACACAAATAAGGCTTATGGAGTAGCTTGGTTAGGATAGTGGCACAAATTTGAAGCAATCCGAAAGATAATATTCAATAATGTTGAAAGAGATTCGTATATCCGCAAATGATACAATATAGATCAATAGCAATGGGAATACACGGAAATACACGCATGGAAGAATATTGGGGTCGTGCAACAAGGGATGGGCCAAAATGTGGAATCCACGGAAAATGCTCGCGTTGCACAACACTAGAGAGACGCTAGCACGATTGCTCCAATGGGCGTGAGACGCACTTTTGCACAACCTAAAGGAACCAAACGTGTCGTCTTCCTATGCCCAACTTGCTATGTATGTATGAGGCACGTGTCACTCGCTCTAGTGATCCAAGATGATCAAGTATGCTATGCGAAGCTTGCGATGCTATTGCTCTTTTGCTCTTGCTTAAAAGCTTTGCTTCTCTTTTCTTTTGCAATGATGTTTTGTATGGTCACAATGCGGGACGTGCACACCAAGATAGCAATTATGTATGCGGGTACTACTTGAACCCAAAGATATCAAATTGATACCGAAATGATACTAAGATATATGCATGCAAATGAAGCTATGCGGAGTATGTGTCACTAAAGTGCACAAGTAGCGTAGCCCGGCAGTACTCAATGGCTAGTCTCGATAGGCAAGTAACGCAAATAGGCTCGGGGTAACAATGCAATGGCAAGGGTATATATCAAGAGTGTCGTCGCGGTTACCGTCCTTGCTTATGGTGTAGTATCAACGAAGAGTTGTCGGCGACGAATCGGGGCGATGATGAGCGGCGATGTCGATGAAGAACCACTCCTAATTAGCCGAAACACCTTAGGAAGTGGCGATGCTCGCGACTCAAAATCTCAAATGCAAATGGGTTGCTGAAGATATGGCGGAGGTTTGCAGAAGAAATGGTGGAAAAGAACAAAATCTGTCAAAACCGGAGGCAAAACAGGTTTGCTGTTCTCCAGGGGCCGGATGTCCGGCGGGCCGGATGTCCGGGGAACGGGCCGAATGTCCGGGCCTCCCGAATCCGGATCCAATCTCAGGAACCCTATGAACTAGAGGATGAACACGAAAAAGTTTTGGCAAAATTGGGGCGATTTGGCGGAGGAAAATGATGGGAATGGTGGGGAAAAGCTAGATCTACCTATCCACAACGAAATCCACGGATCAAAATCAACAAAATCTCCTCAAATCAATCGAATCCAAGAAATTTGGTATGGCTATTTTTGTGGGGATTTTCGAAATTAGGTCAAAAACAAAACAAAATTGGCTAGAAAGTGGGGGAGGGGACTCCAAGGTGTTAATTAACGTGGCTCATGATACCAATATGATACGGGGCACGCCCGTATGGTCGACCTTTTTCACACTTGGAGGGGGAAGAAGGGAGAAATCACAAGAGAAAACAAGAACACAAGGAAGACCTTCGATCACTCATCCGCTAAATCCACTTAAGCATGCGCAAGATACAAGGATCCAAAGTCAAACAAGCGATACACGGTAGCCGGTAGACGTCTTATTCCGTGGAGGTGAGGTCTTGATATTCCATAGGATCTTCCCTAGAAGGGGCCTTGGCATCCGCTAAGGATCTTCTCACGTAGAGGCGTCTCTCCACGAGGGAAGGAAGCGAATGGAGCTATGCTCAACAATAACCAATGCTAAACATAAGCTAAACCCTAGAGAGAGGAGGGGGAGGTGTTTATATAGTGCTAGCCCACAAAGGGGAAAGGGAGAGGGGGATAGATGGGTCTCGGGCCCGTCCATGCGCGCAGGCAGGCGTCGGATGTCCAGCCAGTCGCGGGGGTGCCGGATGTCTGGGACACAGACCGGATGTCCGGCCTGGAGCTAGTCAGAGGACCATGGACGTGGGTGACTCGCGCCGGATGTCTGGGGCGGAGGCCGGATGTTCGGGGCTTCGGGAGTCACCGGATTTCCGGGCTTGGGCCGGATGTCCGAGCTGGAGGCGTCGGTTCTCGCTCGGTTCTGGTACCGGGACGCCGGATTTCCGGGGGCGTGTGCTGGATATCCGGTGCGGGGCTGGATGTCCGAGCCTGGGCCGGATGTCCGGCGCCTGTAGCTTTGCGACAGCTTGGCCTTGGCGCCTGTGCAGCTTCCAGGGGCCGGATGTCCGGGGCATGGCCGGATGTCCGGGACCTGGGAGGTTGTTCTAGCCTCCTTTTGTCGCTCTTGTCTGTTCTTCTTCATGTCCGTTTCCATGGGGGTTTGCCCTTCACCCCGAGCATCTTCTAGGCCGTCCTCATGGTACCTGAGCATGCATAGGGTCTCCCTTTGAGGTAGCATCCACGTTCCATGAACATCAAAAGGAGAGTCGATTAGGAGTGAAGTCACCTCGTCTTGGATTGCACGTGCACGGGCTCTTTTCATAGGACCCTTTGGAGCTTGAGGTATTGGCGATGAGTCCATAGGGAAGGTAGGATGCTCCGCATCATGAAGCGTGCAACATCACGAAACATCTTAGGCCAAAAGTACTTGTTGGATAGTGGGGCATACGTCTTGTCACGTCCAAAGTGAACCATAAGTCTTCCACCGTGAGCCTCTTGCAAAAGCAACAAACGAAGAGAAGAGTCGGGTATACAAAGTTTGTTAGCACGCATAAGATAGTCATCTTTCATATAGTAGTTCTCCCAACAAGATTTCACTTTACATTTAACATCTGGAGTAGCAAAAGAAACATCATGCTCATACAAGTCTTTGATATGCTCAAAACCAATAACATTCAATTCAAGTTGAGTAACTAGCATGCATTTGTGGGAAAGGGTATCCGCCACAACATTTTCCTTACCCTTAATGTATTTGATGATGTAAGGAAAACACTCAATAAATTCACTCCATTTAGCATGCCGTTTGTTCAACTTAGTTTGACCCTTAAGGTACTTGAGAGTTTCATGATCGGTATGAATAACAAACTCATGAGGTCGCAAATAATGTCCCCACACATGTAAAACTCTCACCAAAGCATACAATTCTTTGTCATATATGGGATAGTTAAGGTGAGCATCGGAAAGTTTCTAGCTAAAGTAGGCAATTGGGCGTTTCTCTTGCATAAGCACACCACCTATTCCATTACCACTAGCATCACAATGCACTTCAAATGTTTTATCAAAGTTGGGCAAAGCAAGCAAAGGTGCATGAGTGAGCAAATTTTTAAGTTCATGGAATGCGGTGTCTTGGGAAGGACCCCAAACAAATGGTGCATTCTTCTTGCTCAAAGCATGTAGAGGCAATGTAAAGGTGCTAAAGTCATTGACGAAACGTCGATAGAAACCGGCTAGTCCTATGAAACTACGCACTTGTTGCAAATTCGTTGGTGTAGGCCAAGTTTCATCTACATGAACGCCCTGAGAAGATACTACAAATCCTAGGAAAACTACCTTCTCAACACCAAACGTGCATTTCTCCATGTTTGCATAAAGTTGTTCTTTCCTAAGAATTTGCAAAATATCACGAACGTGGGTAGCATGCTCCTCAAGAGACTTGCTAAAGACAAGAATGTCATCAAAATAGACTACAACACAATAGCCAATAAGGGGTCGCAAAACATAATGCATGACACGCATAAAGGTACCCGGTGCCTCGGATAATCCCATGGGCATCACTAGCCATTCATAGAGACCAAACTTTGTTTTAAAAGTCGTTTTCCACTCATCACCCTCTTGTACGCGTATTTGGTATTAACCACTTTTTAAGTCAATCTTGGAAAATATAGTGGCACCACTAAGTTGATCAAGCATATCATCTAGGTGAGGAATGGGGTGACGATAACGAATAGTTATAGCATTGATAGGGCAGCAATCAGAACACATGCACATACTACCACCTTGCTTAGGTACTAGAATCACCGGAACTGCACAAGGACTCAAACTCCCACGTACATGCCCTTTATCTAGGAGTTTTTGGACTTGCCTTTGTATTTCCTTTGTTTCTTCAGGGTTGACGTGGTAGGGAGCCTTGTTAGGAAGCGGTGCTCCGGGGATGAGGTCGATACGGTGTTCGATCCCTCGTTTTGGTGGTAGTGCCGGAGGTAGCTCATCGGGGAAAACATCTTGGAATTCCTGCAACATTTGAGATAACACAAGAGGAAGATGTTGTGAAGGGTTTGTCCGAACGACGTCATCTTTGCACACAAGTATATAGTGAAGAACAGTCGATGGGCTCTCACTCACATCCCTCAAATCTCTTTTGGTGGCTAAAAGAACTATATCACTCATGTCCCTCATCGTGGAGTCACTCAAGTTTGGCTTGTGGAGCTCTCTTTTAGTTGGATCACTCTCCCACTTTTATCTCCACGATGGGATGAAGCTTGTTTGTCGGACTTGGAGTCATTTCTCGAAGTACATATTGCTTGCCCTTCATGTTGAAGCTGTAGTGATTTGTCCGACTGTTGTGGATGACGCCACGGTCGAATTGCCATGGTCTACCAAGTAGAAGGTGGCAAACGGACATGGGAACCACATCACACTCCAAAGTGTCTTTATAAGCTCCTATCTTGAAGGAAACTTCCACGGTATGTTTAACTTGGAGGGTGCCTGATGCGGAGCATCCCACCAGCATCCCCATGAAGACTACACCATCAAACCAACCCCCAAATGGTCCTCTGACAAGAGCACGCGCACGTGACATTGGAGCTAAGGTGAACTCACTCCTCTTCGAGCTAGACTTGAATATCAATGGGACATGGATGCTACCTCACAATGAAACCGTGTGCATCATCAGGTTCGAGGGAGATGACCCCAAAGGATCAAGGAAGCATCCCCAAGACCAAGGCCGAGGAGGAGAAGGAGCGAACACCAAGGGCAACACTCTGGGGCCGGAACTTCCGGTCCACCGTCGACCCAGGGCCGAGTCCAGGATTGCAAACTCTCTGGATAACCCGGAACCGGCCAGGACCCTCGCCCGGAACCTCCGGCCCTCGGAACTTCCGGCCGGCCCGGTACTTCCGGCCTCGTGTGCAGCCAGCCTCCGAAGACGGTGCCAACTCTCTGTTCAGCCCGGACCCTACCCGGAAGCTGCCCGGAACTTTCGACGGTCGCAACTTCCGGCCTTTCCTGATAGAGGCGAAGTTGTCCCTGTCTTTCAATGAGATGTGGCTATTGTTTATGGTAGAGTCGACTTTGACGATCCCGCTACGAACGTGCGAGGACGTCGCGCCTTAGCAATCGCTAAACCAACTCCGAGAGGTTATTGACCACGCCGGAGCACGATCAACCTGACCACGAGGGTCTGTTTCCTGCACGCAAACAAAGAACAAGCAAGAAACTAAGATTGCAATCTGGATATTGCGAATATAAGAGGAAAGCTTTATTGATGAAAGTGGGGTTGTGTGATGCCTTTGTTTGGTCGTGGAACACAAACGAAGAACGCGAAGTTGCAGCTATGGCGAACTTTTAATCTAAACAAAACCCAAGTCTAAAACGACGCCCTAAGGGCTGTATATATGGGGGAATAGAGGGGGATTTCGTGGCCCCTTGGAGGAGGGATCCGAAACCAGCCCTAAATCAGTTTTCCCCGCACATACGGACTCTAAAAACTGCCTATAATATGGTATTTCGAAATTACATGGGCATGGCCCAAAAATAAGGTGACGCAGCACCTATAATAGCCTATGGACGAAATTTATGAAGTGGCACATTGTATATTTCGTCCAAGCCTCCAAGCACTCCTTATGGTGGCTTCAAAGTGTGAAAATCACTACCGGAAAGTTCATTGTTCCCTCCCGCGCGCGCACCTTCTTCTCCATGCTTGATCCCGCTCCAATGGCCATCCTTCTTGTCCATGCTAGGTCCTTCATTCATAAGTAAAACAAAAGTATCTAATTTAGACAGCATCATATGTTCATGAACATTAGAAGGATTTCCAAGAAACGAAAGTACCTGATAATTTAGTTGGCGTGCACGGGCTCTAGTAACTGGTCCAATATGTGTAGCTGGTGGGGATGTGGGTGTAACATTAGTAGGGATGTCCTCATCATCCTCCCCTTCTTGATATGAAGTCGTCCTCGACGGAAGCTCATCATCCTCACCCAAAAAAGGCTTCAAATCTGCAATGTTAAAAAGTGGGACTAACCCCAAAATCTGCAGGGTGCTCAAGTTTATATGCATTATCATTTATTTTCTCTAACACCTTAAAAGGACCATCAGCACGTGGCATTAGCTTTGACTTGCGCAATTCAGGAAACCTATCCTTACGCAAATGTAACCAAACAAGATCTCGAGGTGCAAAGACAACATGTTTTCTACCCTTATCTCCAGCAAGTTTATATTTAGCATTCATACGCTCAATGTTCTCCTTAGTTAACTCATGCATCTTTAATATCAATTCAGCACGTTCTTTTGCATCAAAATTAACCTTCTCCGAAGATGGAAGAGGCAACAAATCAATAGGTGCACGAGGTAAGAAACCATAAACAACTTCGAAAGGGCACATCTTAGTAGTAAATGCAGCGAACGATTATAAGCAATTTCAATATGAGGCAAGCATCCTTCCCACATTTTCAGGTTATTCTTCAAAATAGCCCTAAGCATAGTAGACAATGATCTATTCACTACTTCAGTTTGTCCATTAGTTTGGGGGTGACATGTTGTACTAAAAAGCAGTTTTGTCCCCAACTTAGACCATAAACATCTCCAAAAGTGGCTAAGAAATTTAGCATCACGATCTGAAACAATTGTATTTGGCACACCATGCAAGGGAATAATTTCACGAAAGAACAAATCAGCAACATTAGGAGCATCATCACTTTTATGACATGGTATAAAGTGTGCCATTTTTAAAAATCTATCCACGACAACAAATATGCTATCCCTCCCCTTCTTTGTTCGAGGTAAACCTAAAACAAAGTCCATAGATATATCCTCCCAAGGAACACTAGGTACAGGCAAAGGCATATATAAACCATGAGGATTGAGTCGTGACTTATGTTTTTGACATGTAGTGCAACGAGCAACAAAACACTCAACATCCCGTCTCATCTTTGGAAAAAAGAAATGTGTAGCAAGTACGTCATTCGTCTTCTTCACACCAAAGTGTCCCATTAATCCTCCTCCATGCACCTCCTGTAACAACAAAAGATGAATGGAGCTAGCTGGAATGCATAGCTTGTTAGCACGGAACACAAATCCATCATTAACGACGAACTTGTTCCATGTTCTCCCTTCTTTACAATTCTCCAACACATCTTTAAATTCAGTATCATGCACATATTGATCTTTGATGGTCTCCAAACCAAATATTTTAAAGTCAAGTTGTGAAAGCATAGTATAACGACGAGACAATGCATCAGCAATATCATTTTATTTACCTTCTTGTGTTTAATGACATAAGGGAAAGTCTCAATGAATTCAACCCATTTAGCATGCCTACGGTTCAATTTTGCATGACTTTTAATATGTTTCAAAGATTCATGATCAGAATGTATAACAAAATCTTTGGGCCATAAATAATGTTGCCATGTTTCCAAAGTCCGAACAAGAGCATATAATTCCTTATCATAAGTAGAATAATTCAGACTAGGCCCACTCAATTTTTCAGAAAAGTGTGCAACAGGTTTACCGTCTTGTAATAACACACCTCCTAATCCAATTCCACTAGCATCACATTCAATTTCAAAAGTCTTATTAAAATCAGGAAGTTCGAGTAATGGAGCATGTGTTAACTTATCTTTCAATACCGTGAAGGCTTCTTCCTGTGCGGTACCCCTAACAAAAGGCACATCCTTCTTTGTAAGCTCATTGAGAGGTGCAGCAATGGTGCTGAAATCCCTCACAAAACGCCTATAGAAACCAGCGAGTCCAAGAATACTCCTCACTTGTGTGACCGTTTTGGGCTGCGGCCAACTCTCAATAGCTTCAATCTTGGCTTTATCAACTTCAATTCCCTATGGAGTAACAACATAGCCAAGAAAAGATACTCAGTCGGTGCAAAAGGTGCACTTCCCAAGGTTACCAAACAAACGTGCGTCACGTAGAGCAATAAAAACAGCACGCAAATGATTCAAGTGTTCCTTCAAAGATCTACTATAAATCAGTATATCATCAAAATAGACTACCACAAATCGTCCAATGAAAGCACGTAAAACCTCATTCATTAATCTCATGAAAGTGGTAGGTGCATTAGTTAACCCAAAAGGCATGACTAACTAGTCATATAATCCAAACTTAGTTTTAAATGATGTTTTCCATTCATCCCCCAATTTACGCAAATTAACTTTGGAGAAAATTGTAGAGCCACATAATTCATCAAGCATACCATCTAGCCTAGGAATAGGATGACGATAACGAATAGTAATATTATTAATGCCTCTACAATTAACACACATATGCGATGTACCATCCTTTTTAGGCACTAGAATAATAGGAACAACACAAGGACTAAGAGATTTGCCTATATAACCTTTGTCGAGCAGCTCCTATACTTGACGCATAATCTCCGTCGTCTGCTCTGGATTGGTACGGTATGGCGCACGGTCGGGCCGCGAATAGGTGGTAATCCCGGTGGCACGTCTTGTGGAAAGACGTCAGCGAACTCCTGCAAAATGTTAGCGACAGCAGGAGGCAAAGAGGGAGGCATGTCCTCGAATGAAAATAATACCTCTTTGCATACAAAAGCATAGCAAACAGATGTAGTAATATCCAAATTAGTAATATCAGATTTAGTGGCAAGTAAACAACCACTCTTCAGTTTTATTTCAGATGCAACACTAGATGATTGTTTATTAGGCTTATTATGTTGCTCAAATTCCTTTGCCACAATCTGATTTTCACTCTCACTTTACTTCTGCTTTGCTTTACTAGCTCTAGCAATATCATATTTCATAATATGTTCGGGAGACATAGGAAGCAAAGTTATATTTTTATCCTTATGAACAAGAGTATACTGATTCGTCCTACCATGGTGTACAAAATTTTTATCAAATTGCCATGGTCTACCAAGTAAAACGGAGCATGCTTGCATGGGTACCACATCACAATCAACACAATCAGAATATGTAGCAATGCTAAAGTGCACACGAATAGTAGGTGTTACCTTAAACTTGCCACTGTTGTTGAACCATTGGATGTAATAAGGATGAGGATGTGGTCTGGTGGTTAGAGACAGCTTCTCCACCATCTCCATGCTAGCCAAGTTGTTGCAACTCCCTCCATCGATGATGACGCGAACAGAACGCTCCTTCACAACTCCCTTTGTATGGAACAAGTTGTGCCTCTGATTTTGCTCAGCCTGTGTAACCTGCACATTCAGAACATGTTGAGCAACTAAACTTTCATACCTGTCAGCGTAGTCAGCAGCCATGTAGTGTGTCTCTTCTTCAGCATCCTCGGCACCCTGTTCACACTTGCTATAAGAGCCAAAGTCTCCTCATCATAATCACTAGCGGACACAAATCCACCATCCTCAGTAACAATCATCACACGCTTGGAAGGACATTCTCGCGCATAGTGACCTCCACCCTTGCAACGACGACAAATAACCTCATGTGTTTACCCTGTAGATGCCATGGATAATGAAGAGCTCTGTGCAGGGCCCGATGGTGTGCCCTTGCTGGAGGCTGGTGGTGGTGCCTATTTTCTTGTATCTCTGTTGGAGTTGGCGGCTTAAGTGAGTGGTGCTGTAGTAGAACGTGTGGAAGTAGATGATGTACGTGGTGTCCATGAAGAAGCTCGACCTGCAGAAAAATTAGTTCTCGCCATTGCCTGTCGATCCTGCACTTCACGTTCAGCTTTGCAAGCAAGATGGAATAAATAGTGTTACACTCCTTATACTCTAGAATAGTCCGAATCTCTCTATCTAATCATTTCAGTTTATAATTCCTGATAATATTCCTCTATAGAATTTTTTCCTTGTCTTAAACGCTGCAAATTTTGAAGCAATTCACGTTGATAATATGGTGGAACCCAACGATTACGCATTGCAGTTTTCAATGCAGCCCAAGTAGTTGGGATATTTGCATGATGTATTCTACAATGTTGAGACCACCAAACACAAGCAAAACTAGTGAATGAACAAACAGCAGCAGTAACACGTCTATCCTTAGGAAATTGTAAGCATGTAAAACGTTGTTTTGTTTCTAACTCCCAAGTAAGATATATATCAGGAACATATGTACCATCAAATGTAGGAATATTCAAGTTAAGTTTAGGGAGATGGTCATGACTTTGTACCTGAGCGGGTGCTGCAGACCTACCATTGTGATTGTAGGCATGTGGATGACCTGATGCGTGTGGTGGTGGTTGCCCTTGGGGCTGATCTGGAGCAACATTTTCCTCGTCATCGTAATCACCATCGTAGTCAGCGTTCTAATCAACAGTAGTAGCCACAGAAACCACATCAGTAGGAAGGGCACCAGAATGTTGGCCTTCCTCGAGGGGCACACGTTGTGCGCGCCCCGCGAAATTCGGCCGACGTTGTTGTTGTTGCTGAGGTATGACCGGTGCAACTGGTGGTAGACGTGCAAGCACCTCATTGAACTTAGCATCCAACTTCGTCTCGAACGTCTTCTCCAAACCATCTAGCTTCTCCATGGCCTCTCCAAGGTTGGTCACAAAGTCTTGTACCTGGTCAGCCATCATTTGCTCGAATTTGTCATGGAGCTCCTTGTTGGTCATAATTTGCCATTCGACCTCGTCAGCTTGTGATCTTGGCATGGTTAGCAGTAATAGGAACACACAAGAATATGAACCTACAGACTACTAGGAAGTGATGGTGGTGGTGGTGTGTCACAAATCCGTCAAGCCAATCTCAATTTCTTACCAGTTCTTACCCAGCAGCAGGTGGTGATCGGCAACCGTTGTAGTCAAAACTCTCAAAGCTTGGATATAGCGATTGCCAGGTGGTGTCAAACACACGACATAGATGTATGTGGAGCTGGGAAGGCTTATAATATGGTAGCAAAAAGGGTCAGCAATAATCAGTTCAGAGATGCAAAGTTGAAAAGACGCTCAATGACGGTACCGTACTGGTCCTAGGCTAGACTGTGCTAGAGACGCGAGCCTAAAACACCAATAAAATCACGGCGCTGCACGTAAACAAGGGCGGAGCACACTTTGAATTTTTTTCTTTTTTTTTGACTTTTTTTCCTCTTTTTTATTGCTCCGCGACATTTTTTTCGAAAAAGTCTTAGAATGGTCTCCGCAACAATTTCTTTTTGAAACTGGAACTATTTTTCTTCTGTGGATAGCACTGAAGTTGGGAAGTCTGCCTTGCCCAATACACGTAATATCGCGGGATATGGAAATCAACAACAAAGCAGCAAATACTGGACTCGGACTAGGATTGATGGCGGATACGAATCTGGTGTAACTCGGACTAGTGGCGGATGTATGTAGGGGTGGTGGAACTCGGACTGGCAGCGAATTTGTGATGGAGGTGGACTCGGATTGGCGTGATGGCGGATATGTGGTGGTCTATATGACTTGGATTGGTGACAAATATGCGGTGGTGGTAGATGGCAGCGGTGATGTATATGGTGTGGTTGTGGTATATGGCAGCGGTGATGTATATGGTGTGGTGGTCGTATATGGCAGCGATGAAGATGGTGCGGCGGCGTGACAACCTGTGAACAGAACTCGAAAATCTAAAAGGCCTGACGCTAAGACCAGCAACTTGACACGATGATGCAACCGCAAATTCAACAAAGCAAATACCAAACAGAAAATTGCAAAGACTCGGATTGGTTCGGATATGAAGATCTAACCCTAATTTTTTTGGCTTTTTCGTGGACTTTAGGTATGAAGAACAGATGCGATCTAACTACGAAAATCTGGAAAATCTCACCGAGCAACCTGGAAATCTGATACCACTTGATAGAGGCGAAGTAGTCCCTGTCTTTTGATGAGATGGTGGCTATCGTTTTGATGGAGTAGACTTTGACGATCCGACTACGAACGTGTGAGGACGATCCGACTACGAACGTGTGAGTAGACTTTGACGTTTTGATGGATTTCGTGGCCCCTTGGAGGAGGGGTCCGAAACCAGCCCTAACTCAGTTTCCCCACACATACGGACTCTAAAAACATCCTATATTATGGTATTTCGAAATTACATGGGCCTGGCCCAAAAATAAGGTGACGCAGCACCTATAAGCCTATGGACGAAATTTATGAAGTGGCAGGTTGTATATTTCGTCCAAGCCTCCAAGCACTCCTTATGGTGGCTTCAAAGTGCGAAAATCTCCACCGGAAAGTCCATTGTTCCTTCCCATGCGCGCACCTTCTTCTCCATGGTTGATCCCGCTCCAATGGCCATCCTTCTTGTCCATGCTAGGTCCTTGATTCATAAGTAAAACAAAAGTATCTAATTTAGGCAGCATCATATATTCATGAACATTAGAAGGATTTCCAAGAAACGAAAGTACCTGATAATTTTGTTGGCGTGCGTGGGCTCTAGTAACTGGTCCAATATGTGTAGTTGGTGGGGATGTGGGTGTAACATTAGTAAGGATGTCCTCATCAAGAAGGGCAAGCAATATGTACTTCGACCAATGACTCCAAGTCAAGTCATCGCCGACAAACAAGCTTCATCCCATCGTGGAGATAAAAGTGAGAGATTGATCCACCTAAAAGAGAGTGAGCTATACAAGCTAAACTTGAGTGACTCCACGATGAGGGACATGAGTGATATAGTTCTTTTAGCCACCAAAAGAGATTTGAGGGATGTGAGTGAGAGCCCATCGACCGTTCTTCACTATGTACTTGTGTGCAAAGATGACGTCGTTCGGACTAACCCTTCACAACATCTTCCTCTTGTGTTATCTCAATTGTTGCAGGAATTCCAAGATGTTTTCCCCGATGAGCTACCTCCGGGCCTACCATCAAAACGAGGGATCGAACACCGCATCGACCTCATCCCCGGAGCACAGCTTCCTAACAAGGCTTCCTACCATGTCAACCCAGAAGAAACAAAGGAAATACAAAGGCAAGGCCAAAAACTCCTAGATAAAGGGCATGTACATGAGAGTTTGAGTCCTTCTGCGGTTCCGGTGATTCTATTACCTAAGCAAGATGGTAGTATGTGCATGTGTTCCGATTGCCGTCCTATCACTTCTATAACTATTCATTATCGTCACCCCATTCCTCGCCTAGATGATATGCTTGATGAACTTAGTGGTGCCACTATATTTTCCAAGATTGACCTAAAAAGTGGTACTACCAAATACGCATACAAGAGGGTGATGAGTGGAAAACGGCTTTTAAAACAAAGTTTGGTCTCTATGAATGGCTAGTGATGCCCATGGGTTATCCGAGGCACCGGGTACCTTTATGCGTGTCATGCATTATGTTTTGCGTCCCCTTATTGGCTATTGTGTTGTGGTCTATTTTGATGACATTCTTGTCTTTAGCAAGTCTCTTGAGGAGCATGCTACCCACATTCGTGATGTTTTACAAATTCTTAGTAAGGAACAACTTTATGCAAACATGGAGAAATGCACCTTTGGTATTGAGAAGGTAGTTTTCCTAGGATTTGTAGTATCTTCTCAGGGCGTCCTTGTTGATGAAACTAAGATTGATGCTATTAAAACTTGGCCAACACCAACGAATTTGCAACAAGTGCGTACTTTCCTAGGGCTAGCCGGTTTCTATCGACGTTTCGTCAAGGACTTTAGCACCATTGCCTCTCCTCTATAGCTTTGAGCAAGAAGAATGCACCATTTATTTGGGGTCGTTCCCAAGACACCGCATTCCATGAACTTAAAATTTTGCTCACTCATGCACCTTTGCTTGCTTTTCCCAACTTTGATAAAACATTTGAAGTGCATTGTGAAGCTAGTGATAATGGAATAGGTGGTGTGTTTATGCAAGAGAAGCGCCCAATTGCCTACTTTAGCGAGAAACTTTCCGGCGTTCAACTTAACTATCCCATACATGACAAAGAACTGTATGCTTTGGTGAGAGTTTTACATGTGTGGGAACATTATTTGCAACCTCATGAGTTTGTTATTCATACTGATCATGAAACTCTCAAGTACCTTAAGGGTCAAACTAAGTTGAACAAACGGCATGCAAAATGGAGTGAATTCATTGAGTCTTTTCCTTACGTCATCAAATACATTAAGGGTAAGGAAAACGTTGTGGCAGATGCCCTTTCCCGCAAATGCATGCTAGTTACTCAACTTGAATTGAATGTTATTTGTTTTGAGCATATCAAAGACTTGTATGAGCATGATGTTTCTTTTGCTACTCCATATGCTAAATGTAAAGTGAAAACTTGTTGGGAGAACTACTATATGAAAGATGGCTATCTTATGCGTGCTAACAAACTTTGTATACCCGAGTCTTCTCTTCGTTTGTTGCTTTTGCAAGAGGCTCACAGTGGAGGACTTATGGGTCACTTTGGACGCGACAAGACGTATGCCACGCTATCCAACAATTACTTTTGGCCCACGATGTTTCGTGATGTTGCATGCTTCACCAACCGATGCTCTACATGCCGCAAAGCTAAGTCAAAAGCTCAATTACATGCCTCTTCCTATACCCTTCCAACTGTGGGAAGACATTAGTATGGCTTTTGTGCTTGGTTTGCCACGAACAAAAAATGGCCATGATTCCGTTTTTGTCGTTGTGGATTGCTTTTCCAAGATGGCTCATTTCATTCCATGTCACAAGATAGATGATGCTTCACATATTGCAAATCTCTTTTGTAGGGACATCTTGTGACTACATGGCGTCCCCAAGACCATTGTCTCGGATCGTGACGTCAAGTTCCTAAGCTACTTTTGGAAGACCCTATGCGCCAAGCTCGGAATCAAGCTTCCATTCTCTTCGGCATATCACCCACAAACCGATGGACAAACGGAGGTGACGAACCGCACGCTATCTATGCTACTACGTGTGTTGATCAAGAAGAACATCAAGGAATGGAAGAATGCCTCCCCATCGCCGAGTACACGTACAATCGCGCAAGTCACTCCACCACCGGCAAGTCTCCGTTCGAAGTGGTCTTCGACTTCAACCCTTTGTCCCCATTGGACATCCTCCCTCTACCACTCTAAGAGCGCGTCCACATGGACGCAAGTGCAAGGGCAAGCTACATCAAGAAAATGCATGAAGATACAAGGCACACGATTGAACGTCAAGTGGAACGCGTCACCAACAAGCGCAACCTCAACAAGCACCCCATGGTGTTCAAGCCCGGTGATCTTGTGTGGCTACACCTTCGCAAGGACCGCTTCCCCAACGAACGCAAGTCCAAGCTACTCCCTCGAGCCAATGGACCCTTCAAGGTGTTGGCACGCTACAACAACAATGCCTACAAGATCGACATTCCGGCGACAAGTACAACGTGAGTGAAACCTTCAACGTCAATGACCTATCCCCTTTTCATGGTGATGAAGATCTTGATCCGAGGGCGGATCTTCCCCAAGGGGGGGGGAGATGATGCGGAGAACCCCACCATCATCCCCATGAAGTCTACACCATCAAACCAACCCTCTAATGGTCCTATGACAAGAGCACACGCACGCGACATTGGAGCTAAGGTGAACTCACAACTCTTCGAGCTAGACTTGAATATCAATGGGACTTGGATGCTACCTCACAATGAAACCCTGTGCATCATCAGGTTCGAGGAAGACGACCACAATGGATCAAGGAAGCATCCCCAAGACCAAGGCTGAAGAGGAGATGGAGCAAACACCATGGGCAACACTCTGGGCCTCGAAGTTCCGGCCTGTCCGGAACTTCCGGTCCACCGTCGACCCAGGGCCGAGTCTAGGAGTGCAAACTCTTTGGATAACCTGGAACCGGCCCGGACCCTCGCCCGGAACCTCCGGCCCCCGCAACTTCCGGCCCGCCCAAACTTCCCGCCTCCTGTGCAGCCAGCCTCCGAAGAGGGCGCTAACTCTCTGTTCAGCCTGGACCCTGCCCGGAAGCAGCCCGGAACTTCCGGCCTTTCCAGAGCGACTCCACTCAGGCCCGAGGCCCATGTATCTCTCCCACTTACCCCTTCGTCCCTAGCACTATATATACTCCTCCTCCACCTCTGAATTAGGGTTAGTTATGTTTAGCATTGGATATTGTTGAGCTTAGATCCATTCGCTTCCTTCCCTCGTGGAGAGATACCTCTACGTGAGAAGATCCGAAGCGGATGCAAAGGCCCCTTCTAGGGAAGATCCTACGGGATATCAAGACCTCACCTCCATGGAGTGAGACGACTACCGGCTACCGTGTATCGCTTGTTTGACTTTGGATCTTTGTATCTTGCGTATGCTTAAGTGGATTTAGTGGATGTGTGATCGGAGATCTTCCTTGTGTTCATGTTTTCTCTTGTGATTTCTCCCTTCTTCCCCCTCCAAGTGCGAAAAGGTCGATCACACGGGTGTGCCCCGTATCAGTGCCGGAATCACTTAGCGATTGGACCTTGTAGGGGCGAGGGTGCTTCTTCTTGACCAATTGTAGCTTTGAACAAAGGTACTCACTTGCCAAATTGTGGCAACTAACGCCGTCGATGATGACCTTGACGGATTTTCCTTGGATGCCCGCCTTGGTGTGGAAGATGTGGCAACGTTGGTCCTCGTCTTCTTGTTGTTGAAGCGTCAAAACCTTGGAGACAACGAGAGCGGGGCTCGGATCGTTGTCGCAAAAGATTTGTGAATCTTCATCTTCATTGACGTGACGAAGCATGGCCACATGCTCCAATGCTTCCATCTCACCGTCACTCATAGAGTTATAGGTGCCATCGTCTTGAAGGATCATGGTGTGTTTGTTTGGACAATCATAGGTCTTGTGGCCTTGGCCTTGGCACGTGAAACACTTGATGGAGCTTGTCTTGGCGGTAGCATCCGGTGTTGGAGTAGAGGATGAAGCTCTCGGCTTGTAGGTGCTTGTGGTTGGTAGGCTTAACGAAGTCATCTTGTCCTTGTAGCTTGACTTGTCGCCGGTGGTTGTTGTAGTTTTCGTAGTCGAAGGTGTCGTGGTTGTAGTAGCTTGAGCACTTGAGCCGTAGGTCTTGTAGGAGAACTTGGAGTACTTGTTGTCATCTTGCACTTGTCGTTCCGCCTTGGTCGCTTGATGCATGAGCTCAAGTAGGTTTGAGTATGGTTGGAAGTTGGCGATTTTCTTGACTTGGTAGTTGAGGCCATTCAAGAATCCCGCCATTGTTTGCTCGTCATCTTCCTTGACATTGGCTCGGATCATTGGAATCTCCATCTCTTGATAGTACTCTTCTACGGAGTTGGTGCCTTGCTTGAGTTGTTTTAGCTTCTTGAAGAGATCCCAGTTGTAGTGTGTAGGCACAAAACGAGCTCGCATGAGATCCTTCATTTGGGCCCAAGTGGTGATAGGTGGTTCACCTTTCTCTCTTCTTCGCTCAATCACTTGTTCCCACCAAATAAGGACATAGTCTTGGAACTCGAGTGAAGCCATGGCTATCTTCTTCTCTTCATCATAGTTGTGGAGGCGAAAGATCTTGTCAACTTTGAGTGCCCATGATAGGTAATCTTCGGGGTCATTGCTTCTGGAAAACTTTGGCATTGTGAACTTGAGCTTAACGAAGCGTTGTTCATCATTGTGTTGG
The DNA here is from genome assembly GCA_039707655.1 of Elymus sibiricus. Lineage (NCBI taxonomy): Eukaryota > Viridiplantae > Streptophyta > Magnoliopsida > Poales > Poaceae > Elymus > Elymus sibiricus. Next base: position 233,198,722 of record CM077667.1, on the reverse strand, counting down.
AGATGCCGGAATCCTTATCTTGGATGTGGATCCTCATTGTCATTGTCTTGGGCGTGTTGGCGTTGATCTTGGCCTTGCTCGTCTTCGTGATCGGTTTCGTCGCGATGAGCTTGAGGACGGTGACGAGGTGGACATACTCGGTTGTGCCTTTCTTGGCGATCCTCTTGATGATTGGCCTCTTCTTGTCGTTGGAGGCGAAGTTCTTCTTGTTGTTGACGTGCTTGACGGTTGCGTTCCTCCAACGCGCGAGTAGCATCACGAAGTGCACATTGGGTTTCAAGCGCTTGCTTTTCGCGAAGGCGTAGTTCTTCCTCACGGCGTTGTTGTGGGCGTTCTTATTCCTATGCTTCTTGTTCTTGTTGGTGACGCCTAGCACGCTCGCGAAGTCGATCTTGTAGCCCATTGCCATGGAAGGGATTGTCCGAAGCTTGACGTTGACGGCCTTGGTGTGAACTTGGACCGGAGTGGTCATCACGGTGATGAGCACGTGCTCGAGGTGGACTCTCGCCGGAAGAGTACTCCGTTGAGTCACGACTTGAGTTGCGCCTCCTTGACGATGTTGATGTGGAAGAAGCGCGCTTGACCAACAAGGCGCGAATTTCCTCCAATTGGCTTGAGAGCTTGGTGTCGAGGTAGTCCCTTGTTCACACTTCGGATTCGCAAACGTCGGTGGCGAGGTGCTCGATGCGGTCGTTCAAAGCGTCCTGCGATTGGCTTATTGCTTTCTGTGCACCGAAGAAGTGCATCTTGGTGACGAAGGCGGTTTCGTCGTACTCTTGCTCCTCAAATGCCGGGTTGTGGATGGTTGACCTATTCATAACAACACTCAAGGAGATATAAGTGGAAGAATGAGGCGACAATATCAATTACCGTTGCACAAGTTTGAAAATGGATCAAAGATCACTCGATATGCAAATGTGGAAGTAGTAGAATTGGTACCGAAGATCGTCCTTCTCACACCTACACAAATAAGGCTTATGGAGGAGCTCGGTTAGGTGAGTGGCACAAATTTCAAGCAATCCGAAAGATAAGATTCAATAAAGTTGAAAGAGATTCGTAAATTCGCAAATGAGACAATGTAGATCAATAGCAATGAGTATATACGGAAAGACACACACGGAAGAAAATTGGGGTCGTGCAACCAAGGAGGAGCCAAAATGTGGAATCCACGAAAAATGCTCGGGTTGCACAACACTAGAGAGACGCTAGCACGATTGCTCCAATGGGTGTGATACGCACTTGTGCACAACCTAAAAGGAACCAAACGTGTCGTCTTCCTATGCCCGACTTGCTATGCATGTATGAGGCACGTGTCACGCGCTCTAGTGATCCAAGATGATCATGTATGCTATGCGAAGCTTGCGATGCTATTGCTCTTTTGCTCTTTTGCTCTTGCTTAAAAGCTTTGCTTCTCTTTTCTTTTGCAATGATGTTTTGTATGGTCACAATGCGGGACGTGCACACCAAGATAGCAATTATGTATGCGGGTACTACTTGAACACCAAGATATCAAATTGATACCGAAATGATACTAAGATATATGCACGCAAATGAAGCTATGCGGAGTATGTGTCACTAAAGTACACAAGTAGCGTAGCCCGGCAGTACAAAATGGCTAGTCTCGATAGGCAAGTAACGCAAATAGGCTCGGGGTAACAATGCAATGGCAAGGGTATATATCAAGAGTGTCATCGTGGTTACCGTCCTTGCTTATGGTGTAGTATCAACGAAGAGTTGTCGGCGACGAATCGGGGCGATGATGAGCGGCGATGTCGATGAAGAACCACTCCTAATTAGCCGAAACACCTTAGGAAGTGGCGATGCTCGCGACTCAAAATCTCAAGTGCAAATGAGTTGCGGAAGAAATGGCGGAGATAGCGGAAGAAATGGCAGAAAACTGATGTGAAAAGAAACTGTATATGGGTTCAACAACTTTCTACTAAGGCCGGAAGGTCCGGGCCGCCCGGAAGTTCCGGAGGCCGGAGGGTCCGGGCTAGCCGGAGGGTCCGGGGGTCGGAAGTTCCGGGTGTGGCCGGAGGTTCCGGGGGTCAGGAAAATTGGGACGAATCTGATAGTGGCGAAGTTGTCCCTGTCTTTCGATGAGACGGTGGCTATCATTTTGATGGAGTAGACTTTGACGATCCGACTACGAACGTGTGAGGACGTCGCGCCTTAGCAATCGCTAAACCAACTCCGAGAGGTTATTGACCACGCCGGAGCACGATCAACCTGACCACAAGGGTTTGTTTCCTGCACGCAAACGAAGAACAAGAAAGAAACTAAGATTACAATCTGGATATTGCAAATATAAGAGGAAAGCTTTATTGATGAAGGTGGGGTTCTGTGACGCCTTTGTCTGGTCGTGGAACACAAACGAAGAACGCCAAGTTGCAGCTATGGCTAACTTTCAATCTAAACAAAACCCAAGTCTAAAACGACGCCCTAAGGGCTGTATATATGGGGGAATAGAGGGGGATTTCGTGGCCCCTTGGAGGAGGGGTCCGAAACCAGCCCTAACTCAGTTTCCCCACACACACGGACTCTAAAAACTGCCTATAATATGGTATTTCGAAATTACATGGGCCTGGCCCAAAAATAAAGTGACGCAACACCTATAATAGCCTATGGACGAAATTTATGAAGTGGCATGTTGTATATTTCGTCCAAGCCTCCAAGCACTCCTTATGGTGGCTTCAAAGTGCGGAAATCACCACCGGAAAGTCCATTGTTGCTTCCCGCACGCGCACCTTCTTCTCCATGCTTGATCCCGCTCCAATGGTCATCCTTCTTGTCCATGCCAGGTCCTTCATTCATAAGTAAAACAAAAGTATCTAATTTAGGCAGCATCATATGTTCATGAACATTAGAAGGATTTCCAAGAAACGAAAGTACCTGATAATTTAATTGGCGTGCGCGGGCTCTAGTAACTAGTCCAATATGTGTAGCTGGTGGGGATGTGGGTGTAACATTAGTAGGGATGTCCTCATCAGAACCTAATTTCCAGATTTGGACTTGGGCGGAAAACCGAGCGGAAAAACCCAAATCTGAGGGGGGGGGGAAGAAAAATTGGTGAAAATTGGATGGATAGATAGGTAGATACACTCGTCCACGGATCCAAATCAACAAAATCTCCTCAAATCAAACGAATCCAAGAAATTTGGTATGGCTATTTTTGTGGGGATTTTCGAAATTAGGTCAAAAACAAAACAAAATGATACGGGGCACGCCCGTGTGCGTCGATCTTTTCACACTTGGAGGGGGAAAAGGGAGAAATCACGAGAGAAAACGCAAACTCATGGACAAACTTCGATCACACATCCACTAAGAACAAGCAAACACAGGAGGTAATTAGATCCACAAACAACGGACGGATACAAGTAACCGGTAGTTCTTCCATACTCCGGGGAGGAGGCCTTGAATCTCGTGAGATCTTCCCTCTAGAGGGACCTTGGCATCACTTGGATCTTCTGCGGTGGAGGGCAACTCCACAAGAGGAGGAAGTAATGGAGCTAGGCTCAACAAAAAGTATTTGCTAAACACAAGCTAACCCTAACACGGAGGTAGAAGAAGGGAATATATAGTCTAGGGGATAAGTGGGGGGTACATGAGCCGTAACTCAACCGGTCTCGCACAGTCGGGGCGGTTGTACTGGAGCTGGGACCGGTTGTACCGGTATTGAGGCATTAAGCGGAACAACCGGGGTAGTACCGGCCTTGAACCGCTTCAAAACAGAAACTTGGCCCGGTCGGAGCGGTGGTTGGGCGGTAGTGGACCGATTGTACCGGTTGAGCGGTGGTTGACCGGTGGTGGACCGGTTGTACCTCAATTCCTGGGCTGTTGCAATCCCCTCTCCTTGTTCTTGGCGTTCCTCTTGCTTCCTTCCTTCCTCTTGGTACCTGAGCACACAAAGGGTCTCTTCTTGAGGTAGAATCCATGTTCCAAGAGTATCACATGGGAATTCACAAAGGAGAGATGTCACCTCGGATTCTAAGGCACGTGCGCGGGCTCTCGTCATGGGACCACTTGGAGCTTGAGGTGTTGATGATGGGTCCATGGGGATGTACATGGGATGCTCCGCATCATCTCCCCCCCCCCTTGTGAGAGATCCGTCCTCGGATCAAGATCTTCATCACCAGGGAACGGAGATAGGTCCGTGACGTTGAACGTGTCGCTCACGTTGTACTTGTCGCGTGGAATGTCGATCTTGTAGGCATTGTTGTTGTAGCGCTCCACTACCTTGAATGGTCCATCGGCGCGAGGAAGAAGTTTGGACTTGCGCTCGGTGGGGAAACGGTCCTTGCGGAGGTGTAACCTCACAAGATCACCGGGCTTGAACACCATGGGGTGCTTGTTGGTGTTCCACTTGGCGGTGACTCGCTCCACTTGACGTTCGATCGTGCGCCTTGTATCTTCATGCATTTTCTTGATGTAGCTTGCCCTTGCACTTGCATCCATGTTGACGCGCTCTTGGAGTGGTAGAGGTAGGATGTCCAATGGGGACAACGGATTGAAGCCGTAGACCACTTCGAACGGAGACTTGCCGGAGGTGGAGTGACTTGCGCGATTGTAGGCGTACTCGGCGATGGGGAGGCAATCTTCCCATTCCTTGATGTTCTTCTTGATCAATACACGAAGTAGGGTAGAAAGTGTCCGGTTCGTCACCTCCGTTTGTCCATCGGTTTGAGGGTGATATGCCGAAGAGAATAGAAGCTTGATTGCGAGCTTGGCGCATAGGGTCTTCCAAAATTAGCTCAAGAATTTGACGTCGCGATCCGAGACAATGGTCTTTGGAACGCCATGTAGTCGCAAGATGTCCCTACAAAACAAATTTGCAATATGTGAAGCATCGTCTATCTTGTGACATGGAATGAAATGAGCCATCTTGGAAAAGCGATCCACAACTACAAAAACGGAGTCATGGCCATTTTTAGTTCGTGGCAAGCCAAGCACAGAATCCATACTAATGTCTTCCCAAGGTTGGAAAGGTATAGGTAGAGGCATATCAAGACCATGGGATTGAGCTTTGGACTTAGCTTTGCGGCATGTCGAGCATCGGTTGGTGAGGCGTGCAACATCACGAAACATCTTGGGCCAAAAGTACTTGTTGGATAGTGTGGCATACGTCTTGTCGCGTCCAAAGTGACCCATAAGTCCTCCACCGTGAGCCTCTTGCAAAAGCAACAAACGAAGAGAAGACTCGGGTATACACAATTTGTTAGCACGCATAAGATATCCATCTTTCATATAATATTTCTCCCAACAAGTTTTCACTTGGCACTTGGCGTAAGGATTAGCAAAATAGGCATCATGCGCATACAAGTCTTTGATGTGCTCAAAACCAACAACATTCAATTCAAGTTGAGTAACTAGCATGCATTTGCGGGAAAGCGCATCCGCCACAACGTTTTCCTTACCCTTAATGTATTTGATGACATAAGGGAAGGACTCAATAAATTCACTCCATTTAGCATGCCGTTTGTTCAACTTAGTTTGACCCTTTAAGTACTTAAGCATTTCATGGTCGGTATGGATAACAAAGTCATGAGGGTGCAAATAATGTTCCCACACATGCAAAACTCTCACCAAAGCATACAATTCTTTGTCATAGATGGGGTAGTTAAGTTGAGCGCTGGATAGTTTCTCGCTAAAGTACGCGATAGGACACTTCTCTTGCATAAGCACACCACCTATTCCACTACCACTAGCATCACAATGCACTTCAAATGTTTTATCAAAGTTGGGTAAAGCAAGCAAAGGTGCATGAGTGAGGAAATTTTTAAGTTCATGGAAAGCGGTGTCTTGTGAAGGGCCCCAAATAAATGGTGCATTTTTCTTGCTCAAAGCAAGGAGAGGTGATGCAATAGTGCTAAAGTCCTTGACAAAACGGCGATAGAAACCGGCTAGTCCTAGGAAGCTACGCACTTGTTGCAAGTTGGTTGGTGTTGGCCATGTTTTAATAGCATCAATCTTAGTTTCATCTACATGAACGCCCTTAGAAGATACTACAAAACCTAGGAAAACGACCTTCTCAACACCAAAAGTGCATTTCTCCATGTTTACTTATAGTTGTTCTTTCCGAAGGATTTGCAAAACATCAAGAACATGTGTAGCATGCTCCTCAAGAGACTTGCTAAAGACAAGAATGTCATCAAAGTAAACCACAACACAATATCCAATGAGTGGTCGCAAGACATAATGCATAACACGCATAAAGGTACCCGGTGCTTCGGATAAGCCCATGGGTATAACCAACCATTCATAGAGGCCAAATTTTGTCTTAAAAGCAGTTTTCCACTCGTCACCCTCTTGTATGCGGATTTGGTAGTAACCACTTTTTGAGTCAATTTTAGAAAATATAGTGGCACCACTAAGTTCATCAAGCATATCATCTAAGTGAGGAATGGGGTGACGGTATCGAATGGTGATAGCATTGATAGGACGGCAATCGGAACACATGCGCATAGTACCATCATGTTTAGGCACTAGAATGACCGGAACCGCACAAGGACTCAACTCTCACGTACATGCCCTTTATCTAGGAGTTTTTGGACTTGCCTTTGTATTTCCTTTGTTTCGTCGGGGTTGACGCGGTAGGGAGCCTTGTTAGGAAGCGGTGCTCCGGGGATGAGGTCGATGCGGTGTTCGATCCCTCGTTTTGGAGGTAGTCCCGAAGGTAGCTCATTGGGAACACATCCTTGAATTCCTGCAACAACTTAGATAACACAAGAGGAAGATGTTGTGAAGGGTTAGTCCGAACGACGTCATCTTTGCACACAAGTACGTAGTGAAGGACGGTCGATGGGCTCTCACTCACATCCCTCAAATCTCGTTTGGTGGCTAAAAGAACTATATCTCTCATGTCCTTCATCGTGGAGTCGCTCATTTTTGGCTTGTGGCACTCACTCTCTTTGAGGTGGATCACTCTCTCACTTTTAGCTCCACGATGGGATGTAGCTTGTTTGTCGGCGATGACTTGACTTGGAGTCATTGGTCATAGCACATATTGCTTTTCCTTCATCTTGAAGCTATATTGATTTGTGCGACCGTTGTGTGTGACGCCACGGTCGAATTGCCAAGGTCTACCAAGTAGGAGGTGGCAAACGGACTTAGGAACCACATCACACTCCAAAGTGTCTTCATATGCGCCTATCTTGAAGGAAACTTGCACGGTGTGTTCAACTTGGAGGGTTCCGGAATCACTAAGCCATTGGACCTTGTAGGGACGAGGGTGCTTTTTCTTGACCAATTGTAGCTTGGAACAAAGGTCTTCACTTGCCAAGTTGTGGCAACTCCCTCCGTCGATGATGACCATGACAGATTTTCCTTGGATGCCCGCCTTGGTGTGGAAGATATGGCACCGTTGGTCCTCGTCTTCTTGTTGTTGGAGCGTCAAAACTTTGGAGACAACGAGAGCGGGGCTCGAATCGTTGTCGCAAAAGATTTGCGAATCTTCATCTTCATTCACTTGGCGGTGGATGGCCACTTGTTCCAAAGCTTGCATCTCGTCGTCGCTCATAGAGTCTTAGGTACCATTGTTGAGGAGGATCATGTTGCGTTTGGTTGGGCACTCGAAGGTCTTGTGGCCTCGCGCTTGGCATGTGAAACACTTGATAGAGCTTGTCTTGGGAGCATCCGGTGTCGGTGTAGAGGATGAAGCCCTTGGCTTGTAGGTGCTTGAGGTTGGTCGGCTTGACGAAGTCATCTTGTCCTTGTAGCTTGACTTGTCGCCGGTAGGTGTTGTAGATTTCGTAGTTGAAGTTGTTGTTGTTGTAGTCGCTTGAGCATTTGAGCCATAGGTCTTGGAGGAGAACTTGGAGTACTTGTAGTCATCTTGCACTTGCCGTTCCGCCTTGGTTGCTTGATGCACAAGTTCTAGGAGGTTGGAGTATGGTTGGAAGTCGGCAATTTTCTTGACTTGGTAGTTTAGGCCATTCAAGAAGCGTGCCATTGTTTGCTCGTCATCTTCCTTGACATTGGCTCGTATCATAGCAATCTCCATCTCTTGGTAGTACTCTTCTACTGACTTGGTTCCTTGCTTGAGTTGTTGGATCTTCTTGAAGAGATCCCGGTTGTAATGTGTAGGCACAAAACGAGCTCGCATGAGATCCTTCATTTGGGCCCAAGTGGTGATAGGAGGTTAACCTCTCTCCCTTCTTCGCTCGATCACTTGTTCCCACCAAATAAGGACATAGTCGTGAAACTCAAGGGAAGCCATGGCTATATTCTTCTCTTCATCATAGTTGTGGAGGCGAAAGATCTTGTCAACTTTGAGGGCCCATGACAAGTAGTCTTCGGGATCATTGCTTCCGGAAAACTTTGGCATTGTGAACTTGAGCTTGCCGAAGCGTTGTTCATCATTGTGGTTGTGATGCCGAAATCTTTGTCTTGGAGGTGCATCCTCATTGTCATTGCCTTGAGCGTGTTGACGTTGATCTTGTCCTTGCTCATCTTCATGGTCGGGTTCAACACGATGATCTTGAGGACGGCGACGCGGTGGACGCACTCGGTTGCCTTTCTTGATGCTCCTCTTGGCGATTGACTTCTTCTTGTCATTGTCGGCAAAGTTCTTCTTGTTGTGCTTGGTGAAGTGCTTCCTGCTCGTGATGAGCTTGGCGGTTGCGCTCCTCCAAGGCACGAGTAGCTTCTTGCAAAGCGCGATGTGCCTCAAGCGCTCGTTCATGACGACGATGTTGTTCTTCTTCTCGGTGTCGTTGTTCTTGCTCCCACGCATCTTGCTCTTGTTGGCGGCGACGTTCTCGAGCGCGGGCGCGATCTTGAAGTCCATTGCCATGGAATGGATTGTCTTGACGGTGACGACCTTGTGGAGAACTTGGACCGGAGTGTTCGTCTTGGTGATGAACACGTGCTCGCCGGGGGCTTGCGTCGGAAGAGTACTCCGATGAGTGTCGGCTTGAGCGCCGTCTTGACGTAGTCGAAGTAGAGGGAGTGCGGTTGACCATCAAGGACCGAAGTTCCTCCATTTGGCTTGATAGCTTGGTGTCGAGGTAGTCCCGTGTGCGCGCCTCGGATTCGCGCAAGTCGGTGGCGAGGTTGTCGATGCGGTCGTTCAAGGCATGTTGCGCTTGAGTAATTGCCTTGTTTGCGCCGAAGAAGTACAACTTGGTGACATGGGTGGTCGCGTCATCGTCGTTCTCCTCGAATGTCGGGTTCGACATGATGTTCCTATCCATAGCACTCAACAAGATGTAAGTGGAAGAGTGAGAAGACAATACCAATTACCATTCCAAAGGTTGAGAGTGGATCAAGTTCACTCAATGTGCAAGCATGAAAGTAGTAGAATTGGTACCGAAGAATGCCCCTCTCACACCTACACGAATAATGCTTATGGAGTAGCTTGGTTAGGATGGTGGCACAAAAATTCAAGAAATTCGAGGATAAGATTCAATCAAGTTGAAATAGATTCGCAAATTCGTAAATGAGACGAGGTAGATGTCTAGCAATGAGTAAGCACGTAAACACACATGTATAGGAAAGTGGTATTGTAACACCGAAAAATGAGCGCAAAATGTGGAATCCACGGTAAGCTCAAGGTGCACAATAGTGGAGAGACGCTATCACGATTGCACGAATGGGCGCGATACGGACTTGTGCACACCTATGCGAAGCAAAACTAGACGTCTTCCTATACCCAACTTTTGCTATTTATGTGGTTGGCACAAAATCTCTCGCTCAAATGATCGAATATAATATGCAACTTGCGATGCTATTGCTCTTTTGCTTTTGCTTTGCTTCTCCTTTGGAGAATGATATTTGGAATGATCACTATGCGGGACGTGCACACCAATGTAGCAATGATGTATGCGGGAACTATTGTAACACAAAAGAAGATACGATGATAAATGCACGCTGTTTGTAGCTATGCGGAGTATGTGTCACTAAAGTGCACAAGTAGCGTAGCCCGGCAATACTCAATGGCTAGTCTCGATAGGAAAGTAAAGCAAATAGGATCGGTTAACAATGCAATGGCAAGGGTATATGTCAAGAGTGTCGTCGCGGTTACCGTCCTTGCTTACGGTTGGTGTCAATGAAGAGGTGGGTGGCGACGAATCGTGGCGATGATGAGCAGCGGCGTTGTCGATGTAGAACTGTTCCTAATTAGCCGAAACACCTTAGGAAATGGCAACCGCACTCAAAATCTCAAAGAAAAATTTGATGAAGTCAAATGGTGGTAAAACCAAGATGAGGATCTCGGGCACGTCGATAGCTTCAAAACGAGCAAAAGAACAAACAAATCGGAGTTCGGGAGAAGAAATTAGGGCCGAAACAAGAATCAGCTGAAGTTAGGAACTGGGATGGGCGGTTGTACCGCTCGGGAGGGGCGGTTGTACCGCTCGGGAAACGACCTGGGGAATTAGCGGTTGTACCGCTTGCCTGGGCGGTTGTACCACTCCTAGGCGGAACTGCAGGTCCGCATCCACGATTTAGAAGAAAAATTCGGGCAATTTTGCGGAAGAAAATGATGGGAAAGATAGGGCAAAGCTAGATCCACTTGTCCACAACGAGATCCACGGATCACAATCAACAAAATCTCCTCAAATCCAACAAATCCAAGAAATTTTTGGTATGTCTATTTTTGTGGGGATTTTCAAAATTAGGTCAAATCAAAGCAAAAATTGGCTAGAAAATGGGGGGAAAGACTCCAAGATGTGAATCAACGTGGCTCATGATACCAATATGATACGGGGCACGCCCGTGTGCGTCGATCTTTTCACACTTGGAGGGGGAAAAGGGAGAAATCACGAGAGAAAACGCAAACTCATGGACAAACTTCGATCACACATCCACTAAGAACAAGCAAACACACGAGGTAATTAGATCCACAAACAACGAACGGATACAAGTAACCGGTAGTTCTTCCTCACTCCGGGGAGGAGGCCTTGAATCTCGTGAGATCTTCCCTCTAGAGGGGCCTTGGCATCACTTGGATCTTCTCCGGTGGAGAGCAACTCCACAAGAGGAGGAAGTAATGGAGCTAGGCTCAACAAAAAGTATTTGCTAAACACAAGCTAACCCTAACACGGAGGTAGAAGAAGGGAATATATAGTCTAGGGGATAAGTGGGGGGTACATGAGCCGTAACTCAATCGGTCTCGCATAGTCGGGGCGGTTGTACCGGAGCTGGGACCGGTTGTACCGGTATTGAGGCATTAAGCGGAACAACCGGGGTAGTACCGGCCTTGAACCGCTTCAAAACAGAAACTTGGCCTGGTCGGAGCGGTGGTTGGGCGGTAGTGGACCGGTTGTACCGGTTGAGCGGTGGTTGACCGGTGGTGGACCGGTTGTACCTCAATTCCTGGGCTGTTGCAATTCCCTCTCCTTGTTCTTGGCGTTCCTCTTGCTTCCTTCCTTCCTCTTGGTACCTGAGCACACAAAGGGTCTCTTCTTGAGGCAGGATCCACGTTCCAAGAGTATCACATGTGAATTCACAAAGGAGAGATGTCACTTCGGATTCTAAGGCACGTGCGCGGGCTCTCGTCATGGGACCACTTGGAGCTTGAGGTGTTGATGATGGGTCCATGGGGATGTACATGGGATGCTCCGCATCACAAAATTGGCTAGAAAGTGGGGGGATGGACTCTAAGGTGTGAATCAACGTGGCTCATGATACCAATATGATATGGGGCACACCGGTGTGGTCGACCTTTTCACACTAGTAGGGGGACGAAGGGAGAAGTCACAAGAGAAAACACGAAGACAAGGAAGATCTCCGATCACACATCCGCTAAATCCACTTAAGCATACGCAAGATACAATGATCCAAAGTCAAAAAAGCGATACACGGTAGCCGGTAGTCATCTCACTCCATGGAGGTGAGGTGTTGATATACCGTAGGATCTTCCGTAGAAGGGGCCTTGGCATCTGCTTCGGATCTTCTCACGTAGAGGCATCTCTCCACGAGGGAAGGAAGTGAATGGATCTATGCTCAACAATATCCAATGCTAAACATAAGCTAACCCTAATTCGGAGGCGGAGGAGGAGTATATATAGTGCTAGGGACGAAGGAGTAAGTGGGAGAGATACTCGGGCTCGTCGCGATGAGCTTCAGGATGGCGACGAGGTGGACGCACTCGGTTGCGCCTTTCTAGGTGCTTCTCGTGTGATTGGCTTCTTCTTGTCGTTGTCGACGAAGTTCTTCTTGTCGTTCACGGCGAAGTGCTTTTTCCTCAAGACGTGCTTGACGGCTCCGTTCATTCAAAGCATGAGTTGCTTCTCGGAGTACTCGTTGGGCTTCTAGCGCTTGTTCTTCACGAAGGCGTATTTCTTCCGCACGGCGTTGTTGTTGGCGTTCTTGTTCCAATGCTTCTTTTTCTTGTTGGTGACGTCGAGCACGCTCGCGAAGTCGAACTTGTAGTCCATTGCCATGGAAGGGATTGTCTGAAGCTTGACGTTGGCGGCCTTGGTGTGAACTTGGACCTGAGTGGTCGTCTCGATGATGAGAACGCGGTCAAGGTGGACTCTTGCCGGAAGAGTACTTCGATGAGTGGCGGCTCGAGTAGCGCCATCCGGACGATGTAGATGTAGAAGAAGCGTGCTTGACCATCAAGGCGCAAATTTCCTCCATTTGGCTTGAGAGCTTGGTGTCGAGGTAGTCCCTTGTTCGCACTTCGGATTCGCGAGTGTCGGTGGCGAGTTGTTCCATGAGATCGTTCAAGATGTCATGCGATTGGCGCATCGCCTTTTGCGCGCCGAAGAATTGCATCTTGGTGATGTAGGTGGTTTTGTCGTCCTCTTGCTCCTCAAATGCCGGGTTGTGGATGCTTGACCTATCCATATCACTCAAGTAAATATAAGTGGAAGTGTGAAAGTCAATACCAAATACCGTTCCGTAAGTTGAAAATGGATCAGGCACTCAATGTGCTAATGTGCAAGTAGTACAATTGGTACCGGAGATTGGTCTTCTCACACCTACACAAGTAAAGCTTATGGAGTGGCTCGATTAGGACAAGTGGCACACAATTTCAAGCAAATGAGATTCAAGATATTGCGAATGTTGGAAAAGATTCACAAAATAGCAATACAAAGCAAATAGATCAATAACTATGTGGTACTAGGAACACACACCCACGGATAGATAAATGGGATCCGCGCAACCAAGGAATGAGCACTAGATGTGATGCCACGGAAAGCTCGTGTTGCACGGATAAAAGAGAGACAAATAGCTCGATTGCTCAAATGGGCTAGATACGCGCTTGTGCACCAACCTGTGAGAGTAACGTGTCGTCTTCAATCCCAAATATACTATGTGTGCATGAGTATGCAAAAAGGATCAATGCTATGGCTATTGCTTACAAGCTCTTTTGTATTTCCTCTTTTGCTTAAAAGCTTTTTTTTTGAACTTTGATGTTCGAGCCGAGATATGAGACAAGTATGATGTTTATGCACGAGAGAGATTATTGATGAGGACATCCCTACTAATGTTACACCCACATCCCCCCCAGCTACACATATTGGACCAGTTACTAGAGCCCATGCACGCCAACTAAATTATCAGGTACTTTCGTTTCTTGGAAATCCTTCTAATGTTCATGAACATATGATGCTGCCTAAATTAGATACTTTTGTTTTACTTATAAATGAAGGACCTAGCATGGACAAGAAGGATGGCCATTGGAGCGAGATCAAGCATGGAGAAGAAGGTGCGCGCGTGGGAAGGAACAATGGAGTTTCCAGTGGTGATTTTCGCACTTTGATGCCACCATAAGGAGAGTATGAAGGCTTGGACGAAATATACAAGATGCCACTTCATAAATTTCGTCCATAGGCTAATATAGGTGTTGCGTCACCTTATTTTTGGGCCAGGCCCATGTAATTTTGAAATACCACTTATTAGGCTGTTTTTAGAGTCCGTATGTGTGGGGACGGAGTTAGGGTTGGTTTCGGATCCCTCCTCCAAGGCGTCATGAAATTCCCCCTCTTTTCCCCCATATATACAACCCATAGGGCGTCGTTTAGACTTGGGTTTTGTTTAGATTGAAAGTTAGCCATAGCTGCAACTTCGCGTTCTTCGTTTGTGTTCCATGACCAGACAAAGGCGTCACAGAACCCCACTTTCATCAATAAAGCTTTCCTCTAATATTCGCAATATCCAGAGTGCAATCTTAGTTTCGTGCTTGTTCTTCATTTGCTTGTAGGAAACAGACCCTCGTGGTCAGGTTGATCGTGCTCTCGCGTGGTCAATAACCTCTCGGAGTTGTTTAGCGATTGCTAAGGCACGACGTCCTCACACGTTTGTAGTCGGATCGTCAAAGTCGACTCTACCATAAATGATAGCCACATCTCATCGAAAGACAGGGACAACTTCGCCTCTATAAAGTGGTATCAGATTTCCAGGTTACTCGGTGAGATTTTCTAGTTTTTCGTAGTTTAGATCGCATCTGTTGCTCATACCTATAGTCCACGAAGAAGCCATAGAAAAAAATTAGGGTTAGTTCATCATATCCGAACCAATCTGAGCCTTTGCATATTCTTTTCAGTGTTTTTGCTTTGTTGAATTTGCGGTTGCATCGTCGTGTCGAGTTGCATGTCTTAGGGTCTTGTCCTTTAGAGTTTTGAGTTCTGTTCACAAGTTGTCACGCCGCCACCGCACCATCTTTAACTTCGCTGACATCCACCATCATCTTCACCGCTGCCATATATTACCATCCACCATAATCGTAATCCCTGCCATATATCACCACCCACCATCATCATCTCCGCTGCCATATACCACCACCAGATGCAGCTAACGTCCCTGTCCAACAACAACATCAACAGGGCGCGCTTTTCGAGAGACAAGCGCGACGTGTGCCTCTCGCCCAAGGCCAAAATTCTGGTGCCGTTGCTACTGCTGCTACTGTTGCGGCCTCTGTTGCTGCTATGTCGTTGAGCAGAATGAGGATTATGCTGAGGATTATGACGGTGCTTACGATGATGAGGGAGAGGTTGTGATACGGGGAAAATCCGAGGGTGGCCCGATCTTCACGAATTGGAGGTAGATTTGGGGAAAAACACGAAGAACACGAGGGGAAAACGTGGAGAAATCAAAGGGGGGAAACACTCAATTGGACAAGATCCACACCAAGTACTCCTCCAATCACAAGCAATACATGAGGTGCATCGAGATGCAAGAACAACAATGGAAATAAGGATACATGGGTAGCTCATCCAAATCTCTAGGAGAGATGGGCCTTGAATCCACTAGGGATCTTCCCTCGAAAGGGGCCTTGACATCCTCTATGGGTCTTCTCCGGTGGAGGTCTCGATCTCCATGGGAGAGGTAGAGGAAGGAGCAAAGCTCAACTATTAATGAGCTATCACTTTGCTGACCCTAGAAAGGAGGAGGGGTGGAGTATATACAGTGCTAACCACGAAGGGGTTAGTGAGAGGGAGGTACATGGGCCTCGGGCCCGTCACGCACACAGGCAAGGCCGGATGATCCGGACGGTCCGGATGATCCGGGCAACTTCCGGATGATCCGGACGGGGGTCCGGACGATCTGGCTTCGAGGTAGTCTCATAGAGGCAAAGTTGTCCATGTCTTTCGATGAGATGGTGGCTATCGTTTTTTTGGTGGAGTAGACTTTGATGATCCGACTACGATCGTGCAAAGACGTCGCGCCTTAGCAATCACTAAACCAGCTCTGAGAGGTTATTGACCACACCGGAGCACGATCAACCTGACCAACAGGGTCTGTTTCCTGCACGCAAACGAAGAACAAGCAAGAAACTGAAATTGCAATCTGGATATTGTGAATATAAGATGAATGTTTTATTAATGGAAGTGGGGTTCTGTGACGCCTTTATCTGATCATGGAACACAAACGAAGAACGCGAAGTTGCAGTTATGGCTAACTTTTAATCTAAACAAAACGCAAGTCCAAAACGACGCCCTAAGGGCTATATATATGGGGGAATAGAGGGGGATTTCGTGGCCCCTTGGAGGAGGGGACCGAAACCAGCCCTAACTCAGTTTCCCCACACATACGGACTCTAAAAACATCCTATTATGGTATTTCGAAATTACATGGGCCTGGCCCCAAAATAAGGTGACGCAGCACCTATAATAGCCTATGGACGAAATTTATGAAGTGGCAGGTTGTATATTTCGTCCAAGCCTCCAAGCACTCCTTATGGTGGCTTCAAAGTGCGAAAATCTCCACCGGAAAGTCCATTGTTCCTTCCCGTGCGCGCACCTTCTTCTCCATGGTTGATCCCGCTCCAATGGCCATCCTTCTTGTCCATGCTAGGTCCTTCATTCATAAGTAAAACAAAAGTATCTAATTTAGGTAGCATCATATGTTCATGAACATTAGAAGGATTTCCAAGAAACGAAAGTACCTGATAATTTAGTTGGCATGCGCGGGCTCTAGTAACTGGTCCAATGATGCGGAGCATCCTACGGACATCACCATGGCAAGAGTCCCTTTGCCAAGTGACACGTGCGACATCTACTCAACATACATAAAGGTGAATCATCTCCTTTACACGTTCAATTGACCCCTTCAAGGATGGTATACTACTTGACACTCCCCTCGTGTGCATACATTGGTATTGTCGGAGCTTCACGGATGACGACGAGGAGTGCCGGCACCTACGTACATCTACACCATCCATGAGGGAAGCATGGAAGCGACGACGGAAGAAGGCCAAGCAACCTCCCAGGCCCCGGACATCTGGCCCACACCCCGGACATCCGGCCCCTGGAAGACATCCTAGCACCAAGGCCCAGCCTTGGACGCTACAGGTCCCGGACATCCAGCCATCCGGCCGGGACATCCGGCCGGCCGGAAATCCGGCCCCGTTCCACGAAAAATCCGGCGCCACTGAACCAGACCCGAGCAAATCCAGGCGCCGCCAGCCCGGACATCCGGCCCCATGGCCCGGACATCCGGCCACCAGCTGAAGCCCCGGACATCCGGCCCCCAAGCCGGACATTCAGCCCCTGTGCGGGAAGACGCGGGGAGGAGGCCCATGTATCCCTCTCACTTACCCCTTCGTGGGCTAGCACTATATGTACTCCACCCCTCCTCGATTTTAGGGTTAGCATTGACTTAGCTCTTAGATAGATGAGCCTTTACTCCTTCCACTACCTCTCCCATGGAGTAGATGCCTCTGTGAGGGAAGATCCCTAGTGGATGTCAAGGCCCCTTGCGTGGGAAGATCCCTAGTGGATTCAAGGCCCCATCTCCCCATGGGATTTGGGATGAACTCTACCATGTATGCTATTTCCCTTTGTTGTTCTTGTACCCTTGTGGATCTTGTGTGGATGTGAGCATAATGGATGTGTGATTGGACTTGTTTTGAGTGTTTCTCTTGTGATTTCCCCCTCGTGTTCTTCGTGTTCTTCGTGTTCATTCATAAATCCACCTCCAATTCGTGAAAGATCGACGCACACGGGCGTGCCCCGTATCATATTGGTATTAAGTGCCACATTTCTCAAGAATTTGGAGTCCCCCCTTTCGTTTTCTAGCCTAATTTTGTCTGTTTTTGTCCCAATTCGAAAATCCCCACCAAAAATAGCCTCACCAAAAATTTTGTGATTTATTAGTTCTTGTGAGATTTTGTTGATTTTGATCCATTGGATTCGTGTTTGGCAAGTAGGTCTAGATTCCCCACCACGAAATCCAACCTAATTTTTCTTTTTCCCCATCAATTTTGACCCCCGAGATCGAAAATTTCCGTCCAAATCGAGTTCCCGACCTAATTTGAGATCTGGAATCGTCGGGCCGAACATCCGGGCTACCGGCCGGACATCTGGGCCATCGGCCCGGACATCCGGGACCCAGACCGGACATTCGGGCCCTGGAGCACAAAAATTGGGCGATTCTGGACATCGGTCCCTGGATTTCCGGCCTGACCCCCCGGATATCCGGCCCCTGGGAATTTCAGCCTCCGTGTTTCACAGTATTGTCCATAACTAATTCATTCGGAGTCCGATTTTGACGTTCTTTAGCTCGTTTTGTAGCTATTGACACCCTCCATCCCAAAAAAATAGTTTCATAATCATTTGACTCCATCATATTTTTGGAATTTTGGCAAGTTTGCCTAGGCCTCCACCATAACTTCCGCATAGTTTTTCCACCGTACACTTCCGCCATTCTAACCCAATTTTGTTTGAGATTTTGAGTTGCGGTTTTCGTTTCCTAAGGTGTTTCGGCTAATTAGGGACGGTTCTACATCGATAACACCGTCACTCATCATCGCCTCGGCCTCGACATCGACATCGGCCACTTTGCCTTTTGGCACCCAACCGTAAGCAAGGACGGTAACCTCGACGACATCATTGCCTATTACCTTGCCATTGCATTGATCGCTTCGAGCCTATTGCGTACCTTACCCATTGATACTAGCGAGTTGAGAATTGCAGGGCCACGTTACTTGTGCACCGTAGTGATACTCTTATGCCGCATAGCTACTTTTAGCGTGCAAATATCTTGTTATCTACATTGTGCCATAAGTCTCTCCCGTGCATATCCATCATACTTGTCTCATATCTTGGTTCGAGCATCAAGCATAGAAAAAAAGAGAGAGCAAAAAAAAGCTTTTAAGCAAAAGAGGAGATACAAAAGAGCTTTTAAGCAAAAGAGGAGATACAAAAGAGCTTTTAAGCAAAAGAGGAGATACAAAAGAGCTTGTAAGCAGTAGAAATAGCATTGAGCCATTTTGCATAGTTCATACACTTGTATCATACATACATAGCATACTTGGGATTGAAGACGACACGTTTACTCTTTTAGGTTGGTGCACAAGCGCGTATCTAGCACATTTGAGCAATCGAGCTATTGTCTCTTCTAGTATCCGTGCAACAAGAGCTTTTCCCGGGTCTCTCACATATTTTGTGTTCATTCCTTGGTTGCGCGGATCCCATTTATCTATCCGTGTGTGTGTTTCTAGTGCCACCATAGCTATTGATCTATTTGCTTTGCATTGCAATTTTGTGAATCTTCCTCAACATTTTCGATATCTTGAATTTACATTTGCTTGAATTTTGTGCCACTTGTCCTAACCAAGCCACTCGATAAGCTTTACTTTGTATGTGTGAGTGAACAAGTCCGGTACCAATTCCCCTATTCTTGCATTTCACATTGAGTGAAAACGGGATACATCCTCAACTTTGGGAAACGGTATTTTGGTATTGCTTATCTCATTTCCCACTCACCTTTGCTCGAGTGTTGTGATAGCTAGGCAAAGCACATCCTCTTCGGTCTACAACAACAATGACGAGATCGATGCCATGAAGAACTTCATCGACGCCAAGTTGGATGCTCAAATGGAGGAGCTCAAGGTCCTCATCAACACCGGCAAGAGGTCTTCCTCATCTTCGAGAAGACGCTCAAGTGCACATGCTTCCGAGCTACCATCTTTGGCATGATCACCTTGGCATTGACACCATCAACGACATGAAGACATAACGCCACCAACAACAAGGTGTCCAACAAAGAATAAGTGTGAAGGTCACGAGCTCGACACCAACCACCGCTCGACGACTTCACCACTTACCTTGGCATCTTCGCCAACCGACTTCCAGGCATCTTCGCCTTTGGATATGCGGCATCTTCGCCGACAAGCACTTCAAGAGAAGCTCCCCAAGTCCGTGACTTCCACGAGCTACTACGACTTCGACATTCCATTCTATGGGACTCATGACCCCGAAGATTACCTCGAGTGGGAGTGCAAGATGGACACCTACCTCAAGCTACTTCAAGTCCCTTCCGAAGATCAAGTGAAGTGCGCCACAAGAAACTTCCACGACTACGCGTCGACATGGTGGCTTCACACATCTTCGACGAGCTTAGACATGAATTGGTCCATGTTGAAGAAAGCGATGCGGCAAGAGTTTGTGCCTTCTACCTACACGGAACAACTTCAACGCCAATTGGAGAACACCATACAAGGATCCAAGTCCCTCGATGAATACTTCATGAAGATGAAGAAAGCCTTGCGACGAGCCGGTGTGGACGACCCCATTTGGATGAAGTTCCACTTCATGATGGGATTGAAAAACGACATACCCAAGACTATCTTCCACAACAACTACGAGTCTCTCGACGACATCTACGTTGGCGCTCTCAAGGCGGAACATGAACTCAAGGCCAAGGCTACTCGACCCCGAGCACACTTCGCGACGACCAAGCTCAACGACGACGAGCATGAGGATGGTACCACCAAGATGTCCAAGCCCGACGAGCTCCAAGACGATGCTCCCAAGTCCGACTTCACCTCGATCCCTCTTTGTGGCATTGACGATGCCGAGTCTACCATGACTCTTTTTGAAGATGGCGCGGCGACGACCACGACTACGGAGCCACCCAAGGAACATGCTTTGGAGGCGAGCGACAATGTGGCGAGCAAGGATGATGCTTCCATATTCAGAGGCGAGAGTGATGATGTGCCATCTTCGGCCTTCATCCACGGCAAAGGTGACGAGATGGTTGAGCATGGGATTTTCCCATCAAAGATGGTGGCATTTGGAGATGAGTTGAGAGCCTTTCACCACCATATTGAGAGTGAGAGTGACTTCACCACTAGCCCCATATATGATGAGTTTCCCCAATTCCCATGTGAGGAGAGCCACAACCCCCACCACTTGAGTGAGATGGGTGACTCCACCATATGTGAGTATGAGTGCAACTTCCTAGAGGGAGTGAGTGAGCAACCACCACAAAGAGTGAGAGAGGTAGTTCATAGGGCATGTGAGGCCATGTCGATTTCTAACAACTTAACCTCTTCCTCTATTGTGTCTTCTCCTTTGGTGCTAGGTCCCATATACGATGACGCGCCGATCCTTGACGACTTCGTCCTCCCGTTGGACAAGACGATGGCCATGGTGGAATATGATGCACCCCCCACATGGTTCCATCATGATGTTGACCACGAGTTGGTACTTCCCACCTCACCTACATCACATGAGCGGAGCTCTAAGGTAACATAGGTGAAGGTTCTTTGGTTGTCCCACTAGTGGACTATCGTGCCGTTGATTGCTTGCATGATGATGTTCCATCTATTGCCATGCTTCATGCTTATGCGACTTTCTCATGTGATGAATTACCAATTTATGATGAGTTTGACGATTCTCATGAGTAGTTTATTACTTGTGATGCCATGTTGCATATGATACATTGTGAGAATTCTATTGGCCACATCATGTTCGACAATCCGCTAAACTTGTCATATGCTATGCGTGAAATTTCACATATTGCATCTTTGCAATTTCATCGTAGCGACTATGTATATACCATAAAAATTATTCCCATTTGCACATATGGCATAGATGACAAACCCTTGGTTATTGGCATTTGCTTTTCTTGTGATGATATTGCCATGCTTCCTTTGCATCATTTGCGCAATTGTTCACTATTGCCATGCCATGACCACCATGCTTTGGATATGCACTGTTTTAGATGTTGTCCATATTCTCCATATTATGCTTCCGCTATTGCACATGAGGAGACCCCAACAATTTCCTCATACTTGTTAGGAGATTTTGCTCCATCCCATCCATTGCATGATCCCAATTATTGTGTGCAACATCCGCATATCATGAATAACAATGCTCTCGATATTTCACATGATGCACTACATATTTCTAGTCTGCATCATGCTATACATAATAACAAACCTTTCATGATGGATGACATGGTGTTATATCATGCATCTCACTTATTTGAGCATTGGATATTTTGTGCTAACGAACACAAGCACATGCACATCCTAACGGATGATGTATACATATACCATGCTCACATAATTTTCCCATAGCCTTTGTTGTGTGTAGGTACTCATGATTACTCGTCAACCTCACAATCCCATGAGTTGACGAAAAGAGCTCTTGAGAGCACCGATGCTTTGGGATTCACCGGAATGTGTCTCCAACCATTCCCCTCACGCAAGGACTTCGCACATTTCTTCGACATGGCTCTCACATGGCTATGGCTCCTTACTAATTACACTTATTATGACCATATTGCCATGTTCACTTTGCATGATATGCTCACTTCTATGACCTTGACATGCATTTGTGACCCATATTTTGCATCTCACATGACACTAGATTATATGACTTGTATGTGTACTTGCAAACTTGGTGGAGATATTTCTTGTCATTGTTGCCATGTTCCTTTTGTGAGCCATGCCTATGATGATACATTGATCATGTTTTGTGTTCGTGCTCGCGATATGTCATGCGCATTACTTATGCCTATTATTTGCTCACATGACATGATTGCCATGATTTCCTCTAGTATGTTGCATCTTCGCACTACTAGTTTGCACGACATGATCACTATGCTTGCTTGTGTTGCATCACCGATGTGCTCCTTTTATGCGGTTGATGACAACCATTTCCATGCTTCACACATGATTGTTATTGCTTGTTGTCATATGTCTCCATGTGTTGCCTCGCTCATGCTAAATGATTTGCCATGTATTGAGTGCAACAATGCTATTCATTTTGCTTATGAGATTGCCCCCATAGCTTTCTCTCATATTATTGGAGCTTTTGACATCTTTCATGTGAAGCATGCTTGCCTTCCTTCTTTGCACCACATGCCTAGTGACATGAATATTGCCATTGTTGCATCATATTATTCATGCACTTGTGATTCTAATGGTTATGTGCAAGAGGAGAGAACCATCATGATGGATGATGTGTTTGTCTACCATGCACATACATTGTTTCCTTTGTTGTGTGTATGTGTAGGATACTTCGACTACATGTCAACTTCCACCTCACGTGAGTTGACGATTCGAGCTCTTGAGAGCGAGCCACTCTACATCGACGCCTTTCTACATCGCACTTGCTTGCGCATCGGCATTGTGTCAGACGCACAAGGACAAGTTTTCAAGGTGACATCCTTCTTGAGCATGGATATTGTGGATCATCCTACTTGTGTTGCTTGTATCATGACACTTATTGGTCATCTTGGACCACTTACTTGCACACATGTTAGAGATATTGCTTTCACTCATGATTGCCACCGTTCCATGCCTCATGACATATATGCCTTGTGTGTTGCATCCAACTTGTGGATTGTTTGCTCTTATCCTATGTTTGGTTGCAACAATGCCCATTATTCACATTTGCCATCTCACGTTGCTCGCTACATGCTTGGCTTGATTGCCTCACACATGATGAACAATTGCTCTTTCTATTGTGTTGAGTGCCACACTATCTTCACTACACCATGTGTACATTATGCTTGGATTGTCTTGCACTTTGGATTGCACCATGAGTTTAAACACTTCATTTTTCTTGGTGTTGTGAATGATTCATATGCCTACCATCGACCTTTTGTTGATTGCTTTGTGCATGAGTGCTATGACCATGCGGTAGATGCATGTTCTATTGTCACACATAATGGCATCCCTACCTCAACTTTGCATGCTTGTTTCCATGATTGCATTGTGTGTGCTCAATTTATATGCTTACATGCCACGACACAATCCCTTGTCACACCATATGATATGCATGATGACAACACTTGTTCAGTGATTCACCACTTGAATGCTTGGTTTTGCACTAACGCTAACCACATTTGTTTTTCCAAGTGTTTGTCGTGTTTGCTCCTTTTGAAGGCATTACTAGTTGGTGTGACATTGGAGAGTGCCCCTTTAGACCTTGATGATGATGAGTACTTGGTGATGGTCCACTCCTACACGGCGACGCCATCTCCTTCCCATGGTGATTTGGATTTTGTTCCGAGGTCAGATCTTTCCCAAGGGGGAGGGGATGATGTGGAGCATCCTACGGACATCACCATGGCAAGAGTCCATTTGCCAAGTGACACGTGCGACATCTACTTGACATACATAAAGGTGAATCATCTCCTTTACACGTGTTCACTTGACCCCTTCAAGGATGGTATACTACTTGACACTCCCCTCGTGTGCATACATAGGTATTGTCGGAGCTTCATGGATTACGAGGAGGAGTGCCGGCACCTACGTACATCTACACCATCTGCGAGGGAAGCATGGAAGCGACGACGGAAGAAGGCCAAGCAACCTCCCACGCCCCGGACATCCGGCCCACACCTCGGACATCCGCCCCCTGGAAGACATCCTGGCACCAAGGCCCAGCTGTGGACGCTACAGGTCCCGGACATCCGGCCATCCGGCCCGGACATCCGGCCGGCCGGAAATCCGGTCCCATTCCCCGGTAATCCGGCGCCACTGAACCAGACCCGAGCAAATCCAGGCGCCGCCAGCCCGGACATCCGGCCACCAGCTGAAGCCCCGGACATCCGGCCCCCAAGCCCGGACATCCTGCACCTGTGCGGGCAGACGCGGGCAGGAGGCCCATGTATCCCTCTCACTTACCCCTTCATGGGCTAGCACTATATATACTCCCCCTCCTCCATTTTAGGGTTAGCATTGACTGAGCTCATAGATAGATGAGCCTTTGCTCCTTCCACTACCTCTCCCATGGAGTAGATGCCTCTATGAGAGAAGACCCCTAGTGGATGTCAAGGCCCCCTTGCGTGGGACGATCCATAGTGGATTCAAGGCCCCATCTCCCCATGGGATTTGGGATGAACTCTACCATGTATCCTCTTTCCCTTTGTTGTTCTTGTGCCCTTGTGGATCTTGTGTGGATGTGAGCATAGTGGATGTGTGATTGTACTTGTTTTGAGTGTTTCTCTTGTGATTTCCCCCTCGTGTTCTTCGTGTTCTTAGTGTTCATTCACAAATCCACCTCCAATTCGTGAAAGATCGACGCACACGGGCGTGCCCCGTATCATCCAATATGTGTAGCTGGTGGGGATGTGGGTGTAACATTAGTAGGGATGTCCTCATCATCCTCCCCTTCTTGAACTGAAGTCGTCATCGACGGAACCTCATCATCCTCACCCAAATAAGGCTTCAAATCTGCAATGTTAAAAGTGGGACTAACCCCAAAATCTGCAGGCAGCTCAAGTTTATATGCATTATCATTTATTTTCTCTAACACCTTAAAAGGACCATCAGCACGTGGCATTAGCTTTGACTTGCGCAATTCAGGAAACCTATCCTTACGCAAATGTCAGCAAACAAGATCGCCAGGTGCAAAGACAACATGTTTTCTACCCTTATCTCCAGCAAGTTTATATTTAGGATTCATACACTCAATGTTCTCCTTAGTTAACTCATGTATCTTTAATATCAATTCAGCACGTTCTTTAGCAACAAAATTAACCTTCTCAGAAGATGGAAGAGGCAACAAATCAATAGGTGCACGAGGTAAAAAACCATACACTACTTCAAAAGGGCACATCTTAGTAGTAGAATTCAGCGAACGATTATAAGCAAATTCAATATGAGGCAAGCATTCTTCCCACATTTTCAGGTTATTCTTCAAAACAGCCCTAAGCATAGTAGACAATGATCTATTCACTACTTCAGTTTGTCCATCAGTTTGGGGGTGACATGTAGTACTAAAAAGCAGTTTAGTCCCCAACTTAGCCCATAAACATCTCCAAAAGTGGCTAAGAAATTTAGCATCACGATCTGAAACAATTGTATTTGGCACACCATGCAAGCGAATAATTTCATGAAAGAACAAATTAGCAACATTAGCTGCATCATCGCTTTTATGACATGGTATGAAGTGTGCCATTTTCGAAAGTCTATCCACGACAACAAATATGCTATCCCTCCCCTTCTTTGTTCGAGGTAAACCTAAAACAAAGTCCATAGATATATCCTCCCAAGGAACACTAGGTACAGGCAGAGGCTTGTATAAACCATGAGGATTGAGTCGTGACTTAGCTTTTTGACATGTAGTGCAGCGAGCAACAAAATGCTCAACATCCCGTCTCATCTTTGGCCAAAAGAATTTTGTAGCAAGTATGTCCTCCGTCTTCTTCATGCCAAAGTGTCCCATTAATCCTCCTCCATGCGCCTCCTGTAAAAACAAAAGACGAACGGACCTAGCTGGAATGCATAGCTTGTTAGCACGGAACACAAGTCCATCATTAATGACGAAGTTGTTCCATGTTCTCCCTTCTTTTCAATTCTCCAACACATCTTTAAATTCAGCATCATGCATATATTGATCTTTGATGGTCTCCAAACCAAATATTTTAAAGTCAAGTTGTGAAAGCATAGTATAACGACGAGACAATGCATCAGCAATAACATTTTCTTTACCCTTCTTGTGTTTAATGACATAAGGGAAAGTCTCAATGAATTCAACCCATTTAGCATGTCTATGGTTCAGTTTTGCTTGACTTTTAATATGTTTCAAAGATTCATGATCAGAATGTATAACAAAATCTTTGGGCCATAAATAATGTTGCCATGTTTCCAAAGTCCGAACAAGAGCATATAATTCCTTATCGTAAGTAGAATAATTCAGACTAGGCACACTCAATTTTCTAGAAAAGTATGCAATAGGTTTACCATCTTGTAATAACACACCTCCTAATCCAATTCCACTAGCATCACTTTCAAGCTCAAAAGTCTTATTAAAATCAGGAAGTTGGAGTAATGGAGCATGTGTTAACTTATCTTTCAATACCGTGAAGGCTTCTTCCTGTGCGGTACCCCAAGCAAAAGGCGCATCCTTCTTTGTAAGCTCGTTTAGAGGTGCAGCAATGGTGCTGAAATCCCTCAAAAAACATGATGAGGACGTGACTACCTTGGATACGACCAAAAATATTGCATACGTGCATATTTGTTAGAATGCCCGAACACTTGTATGAACCACGTGTGATGACAAAGGAAGAGCAAATGGTTGGGCGCTATTCAAGAGGTCCTCACATGTCAAAGAAAATAATTAGGTGCTGTTCAGGAAGTTATCTCATGTCACTTTTAGCCCAAGAGAATATATAGTCCAAGTCTCTCACGTTCTGGACTCAGATTCGGACTGCACAGACACACCTGTCTCAAAACGCGAAGATATTTTTCATCCGGACTCCAAATTGGGTGACTCTTTTTTTGTTGGAAAGTAGATTTCATATGCGTTTCAGCCCATGTGGAATCACCTTAAAATTCGTCCGGAGCGTGCAGATATGGACAAAACAATCTGACGTTGCAGCAGAATCCGAGTCAAACTACAAGTCCAAAGGTGTTGCATCACCTCCACTTGGGCCCATGGGCCTTGTATGACCTAGGGTTAGTTTTAGGCTGCCTTGGGACGTTCTCCCACCTCCTTGGCTGCCACCCCTTGCTCCTATATAAGTAGATCAATCTAATAGCTTTTTCTTTGAGTTTTGTTTAGTTAAAAGTTAGCCATTGCAACTTCGTGTACTTCGTTTGTGTCCAACGACCAGACTAAGACCGCTTTCGGAACCCCACCCTTATCAATACTTCATCTATATTCGCAATATTCAGATTGCATTATCATATTCTTCCTTGTTCTTCGATTGCTTGTAGGAATAGACCTTCGTGGTCAGATTGATCGTGCTCCGGCGTGGTCAATAACCTCTTGGAGATTGGTTTAGCGATTGCTAAGGCGCAACGTCATGCAAGTTTGTAGTCGGATCGTCAAAGTCGTCTCCACCAAATCGATAGTTATCATATCATCGAAAGATCGGGACACTCGCCTCTATCAAGTGGTATCTATTTTCAGGTTGCTCGGTGAGAATTTCCAGTTATCCATAGATTAGATTTATTTTTCTTACCTATTGCCCAAGAAAAAGCCACCAAATAAAGTTAGATCTCTCCATCCTTTGTCCAAGCCAGTCTGAGCCTTTGCAATTTTCTTTTTAGTGTTTGCATAGTTGAATTTGCGGTTGCATCGTCGTGTCGAGTTGCTGGTCTTAGCGTCTAGTCTTTTAGAGTTTCGAGTTCTGTTCACAAGTTATCACGCCGCCGTCGCACCATCTTTATCGCTGCTGCCATATACCACCACCACGCCGCCGTTATCCCTTCCGTTGACGCCCACCACCAGCCATCAATTTCCACCACCTGCTCCCATTGGTCATTCTCATTATCACACTTGAGGTCATTCACATCTACACTTGATCCAATCTGCATATTATCTGACTTGTTGGAGAGAAGAAAAAAAAGTGAGAAAAAAAAGAGAGAGAAAAAAGTTAAAAAAAGTGAGAGAAAAAAAAGTAAAAACAAAAAGTGAGAAAAAAATAGAGAGGAGAATTTTTTTTCCGGATCTACCTAGACTCAATCTCGTATCTGAATTCGGATTGAAATCTGTTTTGCGCAGTGTTCAGTAAAACAGGTGTATGTTCCTCATACGAAGTCCGTTTTGGCTCTACAAGTACTCAAATTCGAGCTATCGACGAGTCACATCTGAATAGTTACTCAAGAAAATTCATTATTTTCACCTCCAAATCGACTTCTAAATAGGACTTTTTGCCCTCCGAAGTTCACGAACACAGTTTGTCAATATTTTTCAGGTCCGTTCCAGAATTTTTTGACTCCTCATACGAACTCAGAATTGAGTGATTCTTTTTGCATCGGAAAGCTTGAGTCGGTAGTATTCTTAACAAAAAATATCAAAAATTTGACATAATATTTTCCAGAGGAAAGTTGCAGAGAGAGTTTGGTATATCCTGCTTGGTAGTCATTTGTCATCCTTATCTTTACTGTCATTGTGATCTTCACTTATATCTTGCTATCGAGAGCTACTTCATATCATCCGTTGCTGCTATTTGTGCTTTGTCGTGACTCCATTAGTGTTCTAGGCTCGCGTCTCTAGTAGGGTCTAGCCTAGGACCAGCACAGTACCGTTGTTGGGCGTTTATTCAACATTGCATCTCTGGATTGATTATTGCTAATCTTTTGCTACCATATATTAAGGCTTCCAAGCTCCACATATTTCTACACGGTGTATATATACGTTCACCTGGTAATCGCTTTACTCAATCTTCGAAGATATTGACACCGTCGGTTGCCGGTCACCACCTGCTGCATGGTAAGAATTTGTAAGACATTCATATTTGCTTTACTGTGAGCATTTTACAACCACATCCCAGTAGTACATAGGAACAATATTCTTGGATTTTGTTTCTTGTTCCTACTAACCATGACAGGATCCAGGGTTGTCAGTTTGTGGGCTTCGTCGATCGTGGGAGACGTGCCACCACAACCGTTACGAGATGTGCAAAGAGATCCAAATGAAGATTATCAGGTTAATATTTTTATACCGCCATTTAATGGACGTTTTAGACCTGCTTTATATATTGAATGGGAGTTCGAAATAAATGATATATTTGCTTCTCATAATTTTGCTGAACATAAAAAAGTTAAGGTCACGGTTGATTCATTCACTGGTTATGCTTCAGTTTGGTGGAGTGAATATTGTCGGTTACACCCTGATTATATACATATTACTTGGGATGATTTAAAACTTCCCATGAGACACACATTCGTTCCTACTTGTTACACTCGTGACATGATTAAAAAGTTACAAAATTTAAAACAAGGTAGTGACATCGTAACGAAATATTATGATGATTTACAAACGACCTTGTTGCATTCCTCATTAAAAGAAAGTGAAGAAGATTTTATGGGTAGATTTTGGGGAGGATTAAACCATGATACTCAGGAGATACTAATTCATGAAAAGTGTTATTCTATGGATCGTTTGTTTTGTCTTACTTGCAAAGCGGAACAGGTAATAAAACAACGTGTTGCCCACAAGGAGAACGAGCGCAAGGTGCACATTCTAAGAGTTGATACGCTTGTTCCTTCAACTACTAGGCATACTATGACAACCACATCAATTGTTGTGAGGGCTACATCACCTTCACCATGTGACACATCATCACCGATAGTGCCTACATCATGTGAGTTGATCATAAGAGGTAATGACAAAGGTACTGATCTTCCACCTCGACATGAGTATGATGAATGCCTTGCCAATTCCAATGTATCATGTGATGAGCTACCCATTACTTTGATCACACCACCTATTTTAGAGGAATATGTTAATGATTTGACTTTGCCATGTGATCAAATATCAACAATTTTGAGTGCACCCATTGAATTAACTATTGATAAGAAAGAACCATGTGAATCAGGAAATAAATCAAATTTGGATCAAATATGTTTGAAAATAATTCTGCCACTGTTTAATCATTTTGATATGACCTCCAATTTTGGTGATGATTCTCTGTCAAATGACATGTTGCTTGTTTGCTTATTTAAGCATGTTGTAGCATCTAAATTTGGAATAATTCAAGTTCATTTACCAATGTTGTGATGGTTTAATGATGAACATTGTCAATCTTTTGATATGAATAAGGAATTCACTTATGTGTGCAAACTGAGTTGCAATATTTTCATGCCTTCTACTTCTTGTGATAATATTTTGGCTTTATATTTCATGACATTTGAAGTGTGCTCTTCTATAAATGTGTCACATGTGCCACAACTGAGATCAATAAAAATAGATGAAAAATACATATACAACATGTACACCTTGTCTCTTTTGTTAGCCACATTTCAGACTAAGCAACGCCGAGGATGGCTTTGTTTTCAAGAAAGGGAGGATGATGAGGACATGACTACCTTGGATACGACCAAAAATATTGCATACGTGCATATTTGTGAGAATGGTCGAACACTTGTATGAACCACGTGTGATGACAAAGGAAGAGCAAATGGTTGGACGCTATTCAAGGGGTCCTCTCACGTCAAAGAAAATAATTAGGTGTTGTTCAAGAAGTTCTCTCACGTCACTTTTAGCCAAAGAGAAGATAGAGTCCAAGTCTCTCACGTTCTGGACTCAGATTCGGACTGCACAGACACACTTGTCTCAAAACGCGAAGATCCTTCCCATCTTGACTCCGAATTGGGTGATTCTTTTTTGTTGGAAAGTAGATTTCATATGAGTTGCAGCCCAATTGGAATCACCTTAAAATTTGTCCGGAGCGTGGATATATTGACGAAAAAATCTGACGTTGCAGCAGAATCCGAGTCAAACTACAAGTCCAAAGGAGTTGCATTAACTCCACTTGGGCCCATGGGCCTTGTACGACCTAGGATTAGTTTTAGGCTGCCTTGGGACGTCCGCCCACCTCCTTGGCCGCCACCCCTTGCTCCTATATAAGTAGATCAATCAAATAGCTTTTTCTTTGGGTTTTTTTGGTTAAAACTTAGCCATTGCAACTTCGTGTACTTCGTTTGTGTCCAACGACCAGACTAAGACCGCTTTCGGAACCCCACCCTTATCAATACTTCATCTATATTCACAATATTCAGATTGCATTATCATATTCTTGCTTGTTCTTCGATTGCTTGTAGGAATAGACCTTCGTGGTTAGGTTGATCGTGCTCCGGCGTGATCAATAACCTCTTGGAGATTGGTTTAGCGATTGCTAAGGCGCAACGTCGTGCACGTTTGTAGTCGGATCGTCAAAGTCGTCTCCACCAAATCGATAGTTATCATCTCATCGAAAGATCGGGACACACGCCTCTATCAACGCCTATAGAAACCAGCGAGTCCAAGAAAACTCCTCACTTGTGTGACCGTTTTGGGTTGCGGCCAACTCTCAATAGCTTCAATCTTGTTTTTATCAACTTCAATACCCTGTGGAGTAACAACATAGCCAAGAAAAGATACTCGGTCGGTGCAAAAGGTCCACTTCCCAAGGTTACCAAACAAACGTGCATCACGTAGAGCAATAAAAACAGCACGTAAATGTTCCAAATGTTCCTCCAAAAATCTACTATAAATCAGTATATTATCAAAATAGACTACCACAAATCGTCCAATAAAAGCACGTAAAACCTCGTTCATTAATCTCATGAAAGTGCTAGGTGCATTAGTTAACCCAAAAGGCATGACTAACCACTCATATAATCAAAACTTAGTTTTAAATGCTGTTTTCCATTCATCTCCCAATTTCATACGAATTTGATGGTATCCACTATGCAAATCAACTTTGGAGAAAATTGTAGAGCCACTTAATTCATCAAGCATATCATCTAGCCTAGGAATAGGATGACGATAACGAATAGTAATATTATTAATGCCTCTACAATCAACACACATACGCGATGTACCATCCTTTTTAGGCACTAGAATAATAGGAACAACACAAGGACTAACGGATTCGCGTATATAACCTTTGTCGAGCAGCTCCTGTACTTGACGAATAATCTCCTTCGTCTCCTCTGGATTAGTACGGTATGGCACACGGTTGGGCAGCGATGCACCGGGAATTAAGTCAATTTGATGCTCAATCCCTCGAATAGGTGGTAATCCCGGTGGCACGTCTTGTGGAAAGACGTCAGCGAACTCCTGCAAAATGTTAGCGACATCAGGAAGCAAAGAGGGAGGCATGTCATCGATGGAAAATAATACATCTTTGCATACAAAAGCATAGCAAACCGACGTATTAACATACAAACCAGTAATATCATATTTAGTGGCAAGTAAACAACCACTCTTCAGTTTTATTTCAGATGCAACTCTAGATGATTGTTTATTAGGCTTATTATGTTGCTCAAATTCCTTTGCCACAATCTGATTTTCACTCTCACTATGCTTCTGCTTTGCTTTACTAGCTCTAGCAATATCATCTTTCATAATATGTTCGGGAGACATACGAAGCAAAGTTATATTTTTATCTTTATGAACAAAAGTATACTGATTCGTCCTACAATGGTGTACAGATTTTTTATCAAATTTCCATGGTCTACCAAGTAAAACAGAGCATGCTTGCATGGGTACCACATCACAATCACCATAATCAGAATATGTAGCAATGCGAAAGTGCACACAAATAGTACATGTTACCTTAACCTTGCCACTGTTGTTGAACCATTGGATGTAATAAGGATTATGATGTGGTATGGTGGTTAGAGACAACTTCTCCACCATCTCCATGCCAGCCAAGTTGTTGCAACTCCCTCCATCGATGATGACGCGAACAAAACGCTCCTTCACAACTCCCTTTGTATGGAACAAGTTGTGCCTCTGATTTTGCTCAGCCTGTGTAACCTGCAAACTCAGAACACGTTGAGCAACTAAACCTGTCAGCGTAGTCAGCAGCCATGTAGTGTGTCTCTTGTTCAATCTCCTCTACACCTTGTTCTTCACTCGCAATAAGAGCCAGGGTATCCTCGTCATAATCACTACCAGAGTCATATCCACCATCCTCAGTAACAATCATCACACGCTTGGAAGGACATTCTCTCGCATAGTGACCTCCACCCTTGCAACGACGACAAATAACCTCATGTGTTTGCCCTGTAGATGCCATGGATGAAAAAGAGCTCTGTGCAGGCCCCGAAGGTGTGCCCTTGTTGGTGGCTGGTGGCGGTGCCTGTTTCCTTGTATCTCTATTGGAGTTGGCGGCTGAAGTAAGTGCTGCTGTAGTAGGACGTGTGGAAGTAGATGATGTATGTGGTGTCCATGATGAAGCGCGACCTACAGAAAAATTAGTTCTCGCCATTGCTTGTCGATCCTGCACTTCACGTTCAGCTTTGCAAGCAAGATGGAATAAACGAGTGATAGTGTTATACTCCTTATACTCTAGAATAGTCTGAATCTCTCTATTTAATCCACCCATAAAATGTGCCAGCATAGCTTCATTTTCCTCAACAATACCACATCTAATCATGCCAGTTTGTAATTCCTGATAATATTCCTCTACAGAATTTTTTCCTTGTCTTAAACGCTGCAAATTTTGAAGCAATTCACGTTGATAATATGGTGGAACCCAACGATTACGCATAGCAGTTTTCAACGCAGCCCAAGTAGTAGGGATATTATCATGATGTATTCTACAATGTTCAGACCACCAAACACAAGCAAAACTAGTAAAAGCACAAACAGCAGCAGCAACACGTCTATCCTCAGGAAATTGTAAGCATGTAAAACGTTGTTCTGTTTCTAACTCCCAAGTAAGACATATATCAGGAACATATCTACCCTCAAATGTCGGAATATTCAATTTTATCTTAGGGAGATGATCATTATCCCGTACCTGAGGTGGTGGTACAGCCCTACCGTTGCGATGGTAAACATGCGGACGGCCCGGTGCTTGTGGTGGTGGTTGCCCAGGGGCTGATCGGGAGCAACCTCTCCCTCATCATCGTAATCACCATCATAATCCACATTGTGCTCAACGACAGTAACAGCAGCAGCAGTAGCCACAGAAGCTTCAGCAGTAGCAGCAGTAGCAATGGCACCAGAATATTAGCCCTTGTCGAGAGGCACACGTTGCGCTCGTCCCACGAAATTTGGGCGTTGTTGGTGTTGTTGTTGCCGAGGTACGACGGGTATAGCTGGTGGAGGTAGACGTGCAAGCACCTCATTGAACTTAGCGTCCAGCTTGGTGTCGAATGTCTTCTCCAAAACACCTAGCTTCTCCATGGCCTCTCCAAGGCTGGTCACGACGTCTTGTACCTGGTTAGCCATCATTTGCTGAAATTTATCATGGAGCTCCTTGTTCGTCATGCCGTCCCAGTTGATCTCGTCGGCTTGTGATCCTATCATGGTTAGCAGCAATAGGAACACACAAGAATATGAACCTACAGACTACTAGGAAGTGGTGGTGGTGGTGGTGGTGGTGTGTCACAAATCCGTCAAGCGAATCTCAAATCCTTACCAGTTCTTACCCAGCAGCAAGCGGTGATAGGCAACCGTTGTAGTCAAAAACTCTCAAAGCTTGGATAGAGCGATTGCCAGGTGGTTTCAACACACGACGTAGATGTATGTGTAGCTGGGATGGCTTATATATGGTAGCAAAAGGAGTCAGCAATAATCAGTTAAGAGATGCAAAGTTGAATAAACGCTCAACGACGGTACTGTGCTGGTCCTACGCTAGATTGTGCTAGAGACGCGAGCCTAGAACACCAACAAAATCACGACGCTCCACGTAAACAAGTGCGGAGCACACTCTGAATTTTTTTTTGACTTTTTTTCCTCTTTTTTTTGCTTGGCAACAATTTTTTTCGAAAAAGTCTTAGAATGGTCTCAAAACTGCCTAGCCAGAATTTTCCAGATTTTTTTTGAAACTGGAACTATTTTTCTTCTGCGGGTAGCACTGAAGTTGGGGAGTCTGCCTTGCCCACGACACGTAGTATCGCGGTATATGCAAATCAACAACAAAGCAGCAAAGACTGGACTCGGACTAGGATTGGTGGCGAATACGAATCTGGTGTAACTCGGACTAGTGGCGGATGTATGTAGGGGTGCTGGAACACGGACTGGCGGCGAATCTGTGATGGAGGTGGACTCGGATTGGAGTGATGGCGGATATATGGTGGTCGGATATGGCAGCGATGAAGATGGTGCGGCGGCGGCGTGACAACCTGTGAACAGTACTCGAAACTCTAAAATACTAGACGCTAAGACCAGCAACGCGACACGACGATGCAACCGCAAATTCAACAAATCAAACACCGAACAGAAAATTGCAAAGGCTCAGATTGGTTCGGATATGATGAACTAACCCTAATTTTTTTGTGGCATTTTCATGGACTATAGGTATGAAGAAAAGGTGCGATCTAAACTATGAAAAACTGGTAAAATCTCACCGAGCAACCTGGAAATCTGATACCACTTGATAGAGGCGAAGTTGTCCCTGTCTTTTGATGAGATGGTGGCTATCGTTTTTTTGGTGGAGTAGACTTTGACGATCCGACTATGATCGTGCGAAGACGTCGCGCCTTAGCAATAGCTAAACCAACTCCGAGAGGTTATTGACCACGCCGGAGCACGATCAACCTGACCACGAGGGTCTGTTTCCTGCACGCAAACGAAGAATAAGCAAGAAACTGAAATGGCAATCTGGATATTGCGAATATAAGAGGAAAGCTTTATTAATGGAAGTGGGGTTCTGTGACGGCTTTGTCTGGTCGTGGAACACAAACGAAGAACGCGAAGTTGCAGTCATGGCTAACTTTTAATCTAAACAAAACCCAAGTCTAAAACGACGCCCTAAGGGCTATAGATATGGGGGAATATAGGGGGATTTCGTGGCGCCTTGGAGGAGGGGTCCGAAACCATCCCTAACTCTGTTTCCCCACACATACAGACTCTAAAAACAGCCTATAATATGGTATTTCGAAATTACATGGGCCTGGCCCAAAAATAAGGTGACGGAGCACCTATAATAGTCTATGGACAAAATTTATGAAGTGGCAGGTTGTATATTTCATCCAAGCCTCCAAGCACTCCTTATGGTGGCTTCAAAGTGCAAAAATCTCCACCGGAAAGTCCATTGTTCCTTCCCGCGCGCACCTTCTTCTCCATGGTTGACTTATGACGCAGCACCGAAGAAGAAGGTGCGCGCGGGGGAAGGAACAATGGACTTTCCGGTGGTGATTTTCGCACTTTGAAGCCACCATAAGGAGTGCTTGGAGGCTTGGACGAAATATACAACATGCCACTTCATAAATTTCTTCCATAGGCTATTATAGGTGCTGCGTCACCTTATTTTTGGGCCAGGCCCATGTAATTTCGAAATACCATATTATAGGCAGTTTTTAGAGTCCGTATGTGTGGGGAAACTGAGTTAGGAGTGGTTTCGGACCCCTCCTCCAAGGGGCCACAAAATCCCCCTCTATTCCCCCATATATACAGCCCTTAGGGCGTCGTTTTAGACTTGGGTTTTGTTTAGTTAAAAGTTAGCCATTGCAACTTCGTGTACTTCGTTTGTGTCCAACGACCAGACCAAGACCGCTTTCGGAACCCCACCCTTATCAATACTTCATCTATATTCGCGATATTCAGATTGCATTATCATATTCTTCCTTGTTCTTTGATTGCTTGCAGGAATAGACCTTCGTGGTCAGGTTGATCGTGCTCCGGTGTGGTCAATAACCTCTTGGAGATTGGTTTAGCGGTTGCTAAGGCGCAACGTCGTGCACGTTTGTAGTCGGATCGGCAAAGTCGTCTCTGCCAAATCGATAGTTATCATCTCATCGAAAGATCGGGACCCTCTCCTCTATTAGGAGCTCCGGTCCTTGATGGTCACTCGCGCACCTTCCACATCTACATCGACAAGGAGTCGTCACACAAGTCACAACTCATCGACGCAATCTTCCGACGCAAGTCTACAAGCACGTCATCACCATCGCGACGAACACTCCGGCCCAAGTTCTCCACAAGGTCGTCACCGTCAAAACAATCCATTTCATGGCAATGGATTGCAAGATCGCGTCCGTGCTCGAGAACGCCGCCGCCAACAAGATCAAGATGCGTTGGAGCAAGAACATCAACGCCAAGAACAAGAACTAGATCGCCGTCATGAACGAGCGCTTTGCAAGAAGCTACTCGCGCCTTGGAGGAGCGCAACCGCCAAGCTCATCAAGAGCAAGAAGCACTTTACCAAGCCCAACAAGAAGAACTTCATCGACAACGACAAGAAGAAGCAAACAGCCAAGAGGAGCACCAAGAAAGGCGCAACCGAGTGCGTCCACCTCGTTGCCATCCGCAAGATCATCGCGACGAACAATACCATGAAGACGAGCAAGGACAAGATCAACGTCAACCCGCTCAAGGCAATGACAATGAGGATCCACATCCAAGACAAGGATTTCGGAATCACCACCGCAATGATGAACAACGCTTCGGCAAGCTCAAGTTCATCCCCAAGAGGAATGCCAAGAACAAGGAGAGGGAATTGCAACAACCCAGGAATTGAGGTACAACCGGTCCACCACCGGTCAACCACCGCTCAACCGGTACAACCGGTCCACTACCGCCCAACCACCGCT
Organism: Elymus sibiricus; assembly: GCA_039707655.1. Taxonomy (NCBI): domain Eukaryota; kingdom Viridiplantae; phylum Streptophyta; class Magnoliopsida; order Poales; family Poaceae; genus Elymus; species Elymus sibiricus. The sequence continues at coordinate 233,161,107 of CM077667.1, read as the reverse complement.
CCGACCGGGCCAAGTTTCTGTTTTGAAGCGGTTCAAGGCCGGTACTACCCCGGTTGTTCCGCTTAATGCCTCAATACCGGTACAACCGGTCCTAGCTCCGGTACAACCGCCCCGACTGTGCGAGACCGATTGAGTTACGGCTCATGTACCCCCCACTTATCCCCTAGACTATATATTCCCTTCTTCTACCTCCGTGTTAGGGTTAGCTTGTGTTTAGCAAATACTCTTTGTTGAGCCTAGCTCCATTACTTCCTCCTCTTGTAGAGTTGCCCTCCACCGGAGAATATCCAAGTGATGCCAAGGCCCCTCGAGAGGGAAGATCTCACGAGATTCAAGGCCTCCTCCCTGGAGTGAGGAAGAACTACCAGTTACTTGTATCCGTCCGTTGTTTGTGGATCTAATTACCTCGTGTGTTTGCTTGTTCTTAGTGGATGTGTGATCGAAGTTTGTCCATGAGTTTGCGTTTTCTCTCGTGATTTCTCCCTTTACCCCTCCAAGTGTGAAAAGATCGACGCACACGGGCATGCCCCGTATCATATTGGTATCAGAGCCAGGTTGATTCACATCTTGGAGTCTTCCCCTCCATTTTCTAGCCAATTTTTGCTTTGATTTGACCTAATTTCGAAAATCCCCACAAAAATAGACATACCAAAAATTTCTTGGATTTGTTGGATTTGAGGAGATTTTGTTGATTGTGATCCGTGGATCTCGTTGTGGACAAGTGGATCTAGCTTTGCCCTATCATTCCCATCATTTTCTTCCGCAAAATCGACCGAATTTTTCTTCTACTCCGCGGATTCGGACCTGCAGTTCCGCCCAGGAGCGGTACAACCGCCCGCGCGGTACAACCGCTAATTCCCCAGGTCGCTCCAGGAGCGGTACAACCGCCCATCCCAAGCGGTACAACCGCCCCTCCCGGTTCCTGACTTCGGCTGATTCTTGTTTTGACCATAACTTCTACCCCCGAACTCCGATTTGAGTGTTCTTTGGCTCGTTTTGAAGCTATCGACGTGCCCGAGATCCTCATCTTGGTTTTACCACCATTTGACTTCATCAAATTTTTCTTTGAGATTTTGAGTTGCGGTTTCTGTTTCCTAAGGTGTTTAGGCTACTTAGGAACGGTTCTTCATCGACAACGCCGCTGCTCATCATCGCCCCGATTCGTCGCCTACCACATCTTCATTGACACCAACCGTAAGCAAGGACGGTAACCACGACGACACTCTTGACATATACCCTTGCCATTGCATTGTTAACCCGATCCTATTTGCGTTACTTACCTATCGAGACTAGCCATTGAGTATTGCCGGGCTACGCTACTTGTGCACTTTAGTGATACATACTCCGCATAGCTACAAATAGCGTGCATTTATCATCGTATCTTCTTTTGTGTTACAATAGTACCCGCATACATCATTGCTATATTAGTGAGCACGTCCCGCATAGTGATCATTCCTAATATCAATTCTCCAAAGGAGAAGCAAAGCAAAGCTTTTAAGCAAAAGCAAAAGAGCAATAGCATCGCAAGTTGCATATCATATTCGATCATTTGAGCGAGAGATTTTGTGCCAACCACATAAATAGCAAAAGTTGGGTATAGGAAGACGTCTAGTTTTGCTTCGCATAGGTGTGCACAAGTCCGTATCGCGCCCATTCGTGCAATCGTGCTAGCGTCTCTCCACTATTGTGCACCTTGAGCTTACCGTGGCTTCCACATTTTGCGCTCATTTTTCAGTGCTACAATACCACTTTCCTATACGTGTGTGTTTCCGTGCTTACTCATTGCTAGAAATCTACCTCGTCTCATTTACGAATTTGCGGATCTATTTCAACTTGATTGAATCGTATTCTTGAATTGCTTGAATTTTTGTGCCACCATCCTAACCAAGCTACTCCATAAGCTTTACTTATGTAGGTGTGAGGGGGACATTCTTCGGTACCAATTCTACTACTTTCATGCTTGCACATTGAGTGAACTTGATCCACTCTCAACTTTTGGAACGGTAATTGGTATTGTCTTCTCACTCTTCCACTTATATGTTGTTGAGTGTTATGGATAGGAACATCATGTCGAACCCGACATTCGAGGAGCACGATGACGACGCGACCACCCACGTCACCAAGTTGCACTTCTTCGGCGGAAACAAGGCAATTACTCAAGCGCAACATGCCTTGAATGACCGCATCGACAACCTCGCCACCGACTTGCGCGAATCCGAGGCGCGCACACGGGGCTACCTCGACACCAAGCTATCAAGCCAAATGGAGGAACTTCGGACCTTGATGGTCAACCACGCTCCCTCTACTTCGACTACGTCAAGACGGCGCTCAAGCCGACACTCATCGGAGTACTCTTCCGACGCAAGCCCCCGGCGAGCACGTGTTCATCATCAAGACGAACACTCCGGCCCAAGTTCTCCACAAGGTCGTCGCCGTCAAGACAATCCATTCCATGGCAATGGACTTCAAGATCGCGCCCGCGCTCGAGAACGTCGCCGCCAACAAGAGCAAGATGCGTGGGAGCAAGAACAACAACGACAATATCAAGAACAACAACGCCGAGAAGAAGAACAACATCGTCGTCATGAACGAGCGCTTGAGGCACATCGCGCTTTGCAAGAAGCTACTCGTGCCTTGGAGGAGCGCAACCGCCACGCTCATCACGAGCAAGAAACACTTCTCCAAGCACAACAAGAAGAACTTCGCCGACAACGACAAGAAGAAGCCAATCGCCAAGAGGAGCATCAAGAAAGGCGCAACCGAGTGCGCCCACCGCGTCGCCGTCCTCAAGATCATCGTGTTGAACCCGACCATGAAGATGAGCACGAACAAGATCAACATCAACACGCTCAAGGCAATGGAAATGAAGACCCACCTCCAAGACAAGGATTTCGGCATCACAACCACAATGATGAACAACGCTTCGGCAAGCTCAAGTTCACAATGCCAAAGTTTTCCGGAAGCAATGATCCCGAAGACTACTTGTCATGGGCCCTCAAAGTTGATAAGATCTTTCGCCTACACAACTATGATGAAGAGAAGAAGATAGCCATGGCTTCCCTTGAGTTCCACGACTATGTCCTTATTTCGTGGGAACAAGTGATTGAGCGAAGAAGGGAGAGAGGTGAACCTCCTATCACCACTTGGGCCCAAATGAAGGATCTCATGCGAGCTCGTTTTGTGCCTACACATTACAACCGGGATCTCTTCAAGAAGCTCCAACAACTCAAGCAAGGCACCAAGTCAGTAGAAGAGTACTACCAAGAGATGGAGATTGCGATGATCCGAGCCAATGTCAAGGAAGATGACGAGCAAACAATGGCACGCTTCTTGAATGGCCTCAACTACCAAGTCAAGAAAATTGCCGACTTCCAACCTTACTCCAACCTACTTGAGCTCGTGCATCAAGCAACCAAGGCGGAACGGCAAGTGCAAGATGACTACAAGTACTCCAAGTTCTCATCCAAGACCTACGGCTCAAGTGCTCAAGCTACTACAACAACGACAACTTCAACTACGAAATCTCCAACTCCTACCGGCGACAAGTCAAGCTACAAGGACAAGACGACTTCGTCAAGCCGACCAACCTCAAGCACCTACAAGCCAAGGGCTTCATCCTCTACACCAACACCGGATGCTACCGCCAAGACAAGCAATATCAAGTGTTTCACATGCCAATGGCGAGGCCACAAGACCTTCGAGTGCCCAACCAAACGCAACATGATCCTTCTCGACGATGGTACCTATGACTCTATGAACGACGACGAGATGCAAGCTTTGGAACAAGTGTCCATCCACCGCCAAGTGAATGAAGATGAAGATTCGCAAATCTTTTGAGACAACGATTCGAGCCCCGCTCTCGTTGTCTCCAAAGTTTTGACACTCCAACAAAAAGAAGACGAGGACCAACGTTGCCACATCTTCCACACCAAGGCGGGCATCCAAGGCAAGTCCGTCAAGGTCATCATCGACGGAGGGAGTTGTCACAACTTGGCAAGTGAAGACCTTTGTTCCAAGCTACAATTGGTCAAGAAAAAGCACCCTCGTCCCTACAAGGTCCAATGGCTTAGTGATTCCGGAACCCTCCAAGTTGAACACACCGTGCAAGTTTCCTTCAAGATAGGCGCATATGAAGACACTTTGGAGTGTGATGTGGTTCCTATGTCCGTTTGCCACCTCCTACTTGGTAGACCTTGGCAATTCGACCGTGGCGTCACACACAACGGTCGCACAAATCAATATAGCTTCAAGATGAAGGGCAAGCAATATGTGCTACGACCAATGACTCCAAGTCAAGTCATCGCCGACAAACAAGCTACATCCCATTGTGGAGCTGAAAGTGAGAGAGTGATCCACCTCAAAGAGAGTGAGTGCCACAAGCCACAAATGAGCGACTCCACGATGAGGGACATGAGAGATATAGTTCTTTTAGCCACCCAAAGAGATTTGAGGGATGTGAGTGAGAGCCCATCGACCGTTCTTCACTATGTACTTGTGTGCAAAGATGACGTCGTTCGGACTAACCCTTCACAACATCTTCCCCTTGTGTTATCCAAGTTGTTGCAGGAATTCAAGGATGTGTTCCCCGATGAGCTACCTTCGGGACTACCGCCAAAACGAGGGATTGAACACCGCATCGACCTCATCCCCGGAGCACCGCTTCCTAACAAGGCTCCCTACCGCGTCAACCCCGACGAAACAAAGGAAATACAAAGGCAAGTCCAAAAACTCTTAGATAAAGGGCATGTACGTGAGAGTTTGAGTCCTTGTGCGGTTCCGATCATTCTAGTGCCTAAACATGATGGTACTATGCGCATGTGTTCCGATTGCCGTCCTATCAATGCTATCACCATTCGATACCGTCACCCCATTCCTCGCTTAGATGATATGCTTGATGAACTTATTGGTGCCACTATATTTTCTAAAATTGACTTAAAAAGTGGTTACTACCAAATCCACATAAAGAGGGTTACGAGTGGAAATCTGCTTTTAGGACAAAATTTGGTCTCTATGAATGGTTGGTTATGCCCATGGGCTTATCCGAAGCACCGGGTACCTTTATGCGTGTTATGCATTATGTCTTGCGTCCACTCATTGGATATTGTGTTGTGGTCTACTTTGATGACATTCTTGTCTTTAGCAAGTCTCTTGAGGAGCATGCTACAGATATTCGTGATGTTTTGCAAATCCTTAGGAAAGAGCAACTCTATGCAAACATGGAGAAATGCACATTTGGTGTTGAGAAAGTAGTTTTCTTGGGATTTGTAGTATCTTCTTAGGGCGTTCATGTAGATGAAACTAAGATTGATGCTATTAAAACTTGGCCAACACCAACCAACTTGCAACAAGTGCGTAGTTTCCTAGGACTAGCCGGTTTCTATCGCCGTTTTGTCAAGGACTTTAGCACTATTGCATCACCTCTCCATGCTTTGAGCAAGAAAAATGCACCATTTATTTGGGGCCCTTCACAAGACACCGCTTTCCATGAACTTCAAAATTTGCTCACTCATGCACCTTTGCTTGCTTTGCCCAACTTTGATAAAACATTTGAAGTGCATTGTGATGCTAGTGGTAGTGGAATAGGTGGTGTGCTTATGCAAGAGAAGCGTCCTATCGCGTACTTTAGCGAGAAACTATTCGGCGCTCAACTTAACTACCCCATCTATGACAAAGAATTGCATGCTTTGGTGAGAGTTTTGCATGTGTGGGAACATTATTTGCGCCCTCATGAGTTTGTTATCCATACCGACCATGAAACGCTTAAGTACTTAAAGGGTCAAACTAAGTTGAACAAACGGCATGATAAATGGAGTGAATTTATTGAGTCCTTCCCTTATGTCATCAAATACATTAAGGGTAAGGAAAACATTGTGGCGGATGCTCTTTCCCGCAAATGCATGCTAGTTACTCAGCTTGAATTGAATGTTGTTGGTTTTGAGCACATCAAAGACTTGTATGCGCATGATGCCTATTTTGCTAATGTTTACGCCAAGTGCCAAGTGAAAACTTGTTGGGAGAAATAGTATATGAAAGATGGATATCTTATGCGTGCTAACAAATTGTGTATACCCGAGTCTTCTCTTCGTTTGTTGCTTTTGCAAGAGGCTCACGGTGGGGGACTTATGGGTCACTTTGGATGCGACAAGACGTATGCCACACTATCCAACAAGTACTTTTGGTCCAAGATGTTTCGTGATGTTGCACACTTCACCAACCGATGCTTGACATGCCGCAAAGCTAAGTCCAATGCTCAATCCCATGGTCTTTATATGCCTCTACCTATACCTTTCCAACCTTGGGAAGACATTAGTATGGATTTTGTGCTTGGCTTGCCACGAACTAAAAATGGCCATGACTCCGTTTTTGTAGTTGTGGATCTCTTTTCCAAGATGGCTCATTTCATTCCATGTCACAAGATAGACGATGCTTCACATATTGCAAATTTGTTTTGTAGGGACATCTTGCGACTACATGGCGTTCCAAAGACCATTGTCTCGGATCGCGACGTCAAATTCTTGAGCTACTTTTGGAAGACCCTATGCGCCAAGCTCGGAATCAAGCTTCTATTCTCTTCGGCATATCACCCTCAAACCGACGGACAAACGGAGGTGACGAACCGGACACTTTCTACCCTACTTCGTGTATTGATCAAGAAGAACATCAAGGAATGGGAAGATTGCCTCCCCATCGCCGAGTACGCCTACAATCGCGCAAGTCACTCCACCACCGGCAAGTCTCCGTTCGAAGCGGTCTACGTCTTCAATCCGTTGTCCCCACTGGACATCCTACCTCTACCACTCCAAGAGCGCGTCAACATGGATGCAAGTGCAAGGGCAAGCTACATCAAGAAAATGCATGAAGATACAAGCCGCACGATCGAACGTCAAGTGGAGAGAGTCATCGCCAAGCACAACACCAACAAGCACCCCATGGTGTTCAAGGCCGGTGATCTTGTGTGGTTACACCTCCGCAAGGACCGTTTCCCCACCGAGCGCAATTCCAAACTTCTTCCTCGCGCCGATGGACCATTCAAGGTAGTGGAGCGCTACAACAACGTGAGCGACACGTTCAACGTCACGGACCTATCTCCGTTCCATGGTGATGAAGATCTTGATCCGAGGACGGATCTCTCACAAGGGGGGGGGAGATGATGCGGAGCATCCCATGTACATCCCCATGGACCCATCATCAACACCTCAAGCTCCAAGTGGTCCCATGACGAGAGCCCGCGCATGTGCCTTAGAATCCGAGGTACCAAGAGGAAGGAAGGAAGCAAGAGGAACGCCAAGAACAAGGAGAGGGAATTGCAATAGCCCAGGAATTGAGGTACAACCGGTCCACCACCGGTCAACCACTGCTCAACTGGTACAACCGGTCCACTACCGCCCAACCACCACTCCGACCGGGCCAAGTTTCTGTTTTGAAGCGGTTCAAGGCCGGTAGTACCCCGGTTGTTCCGCTTAATGCCTCAATACCGGTACAACCGCGCCGACTGTGCGAGACCGATTGAGTTACGGCTCATGTACCCCCCACTTATCCCCTAGACTATATATTCCCTTCTTCTACCTCCGTGTTAGGGTTAGCTTGTGTTTAGCAAATACTCTTTGTTGAGCCTAGCTCCATTACTTCCTCCTCTTGTGGAGTTGCCCTCCACCGGAGAAGATCCAAGTGATGCCAAGGCCCCTCTAGAGGGAACATCTCACGAGATTCAAGGCCTCCTCCCCGGAGTGAGGAAGAACTACCGGTTACTTGTATCCGTCCGTTGTTTGTGGATCTAATTACCTCGTGTGTTTGCTTGTTCTTAGTGGATGTGTGATCGAAGTTTGTCCATGAGTTTGCGTTTTCTCTTGTGATTTCTCCCTTTTCCCCCTCCAAGTGTGAAAAGATCGACGCACACGGGCGTGCCCCGTATCATCATGCGAGCCCGTTTTGTGCCTACACACTACAACCGGGATCTCTTCAAGAAGCTCCAACAACTCAAGCAAGGCACCAAGTCGATAGAAGAGTACTACCAAGAGATGGGGATCATTATGATCCGAGCCAATGTCAAGGAAGATGACGAGCAAACAATGGCACGCTTCTTGAATGGCCTCAACTACCAAGTCAAGAAAATTTCCGACTTCCAACCATACTCCAACCTTCTCGAACTTGTGCATCAAGCAACCAAGGCGGAATGGCAAGTGCAAGATGACTACAAGTACTCCAAGTTCTCTTCCAAGACCTATAGCTCAAGTGCTCAAGTTACTATGACAACGACACCTTCAACTACGAAATCTACAACACCTACCGGCGACAAGTCAAGCTACAAGGACAAGACGACTTCGTCAAGCCGACCATCCTCAAGCACCTACAAGCCGAGAGCTTCATCCTCTACTCCAACACCGGATGCTACCGCCAAGACAAGCTCCATCAAGTGTTTCACGTGCCAAGGCCGAGGCCAGCAGACCTTCGAATGTCCAACCAAACGCAACATGATTTTCCTCGACGATGGCACCTATGACTCTATGAGCGACGACGAGATGCAAGCTTTGGAGCAAGTGGCCATACACTGCCATGTGAATGAAGATAAAGATTCGCAAATCTTTTGCGACAACGATTCGAGCCTCGCTCTCGTTGTCTCCAAGGTTTTGACGCTCCAACCACAAGAAGACGAGGACCAATGTTGCCACATCTTCCACACCAAGGCGGGCATTCAAGGAAAATCCGTCAAGGTCATTATTGATGGCGGGAGTTCCCACAACTTGGCAAGCGAGGACCTTTGTAACAAGCTACAATTGGTCAAGAAAAAGCACCCTCGACCCTACAAGGTCCAATGGTTAAGTGACTCCGGAACCCTCCAAGTTGATCATAGCGTGGAAGTTTCCTTCAAGATAGGGGCTTATGAAGACACTTTGGAGTGTGATGTGGATCCCATGTCCGTTTGCCACCTCCTACTTGGTAGACCTTGGCAATTCCACCGTGGCGTCACACACAATGGTTGGACAAATCAATATAGCTTCAAGATGAAGGGCAAGCAATATGTCGTTCGCCCAATGACTCCAAGTCAAGTCATCGCCGACAAAGAAGCTTCATCCCATCGTGAAGATAAAAGTGAGAGAGTGATCCACCTCAAACAGAGTGAGTGCCACAAGCCAAATATGAGCGACTCCACGATGAGGGACATGAGAGATATAGGTCTTTTAGCCACCAAAAGAGATTTGAGGGATGTGAGTGACAGCCCATCGACCGTTCTTCACTATGTACTTGTGTGCAAAGATGATGTCGTTCGGACTAACCCTTCACAACATCTTCCTCTTGTGTTATCTAAGTTGTTGCAGGAATTCCATGATGTTTTCCCCGATGAGCTACCTCCGAGACTACGACCAAAACGAGGGATCGAACACCGCATCGACCTCATCCCCGGAGCACCGCTTCCTAACAAGGCTCCCTACCACGTCAACCCCGAAGAAACAAAGGAAATACAAAGGAAAGTCCAAAAACTCCTAGATAAAGGGCATGCATGTGAGAGTTTGAGTCCTTGTGCGGTTCCAGTAATTCTAGTGCCTAAGAAAGATGGTAGTATCAATGCTATCACCATTCGATACCATCACCCCATTCCTCGCTTAGATAATATGCTAGATAAAACTTAATGGTGCCACTATATTTTCTAAGATTGACTTAAAAAGTGGTTACTACCAAATTCTCATCCAAGAGGGTGACGAGTGGAATACTCCTTTTAAGACAAAATTTGGTCTTTATGAATGGTTGGTTATGCCCATGGGCTTATCCGAAGCACCGGGTACCTTCATGCGTGTCATGCACTATGTTTTGCGACCACTCATAGGATATTGTGTTGTGGTCTATTTTGATGACATCCTTGTCTTTAGCAAGTCTCTTGATGAGCATGCTACCCATGTTCGTGATATTTTGCAAATCCTTAGGAAAGAACAACTCTATGCAAACATAGTGAAATGCACCTTTGGTGTTGAGAAGATAGTTTCCCTAAGTTTTGTAGTATCTTCTAAGGGCGTTCATGTAGATGAAACTAAGATTGATGCTATTAAAACTTGGCCCACACCAACGAATTTGCAACAAGTGCGTAGTTTCCTAGGATTAGCCAGTTTCTATCGCCGTTTTGTCAAAGACTTTAGCACTATTGCATCACCTCTCCATGCTTTAGCAAGAAGAATGCACCATTTATTTGGGGTCCTTCCCAAGACACCGCATTCCTTGAACTTAAAAATTTGCTCACTCATGCACCTTTGCTTGCTTTGCCCAACTTTGATAAAACATTTGAAGTGCATTGTGATGCTAGTGGTAATGGAATAGGTGGTGTTCTTATGCAAGAGAAGCGTCCTATTGCGTACTTTAGCGAGAAACTATCCGGCGCTCAACTTAACTACCCCATCTATGACAAAGAATTATATGCTTTGGTGAGAGTTTTACATGTGTGGGAACATTATTTGCGCCCTCGTGAGTTTGTTATCCGTACCGACCATGAAACGCTTAAGTACTTAAAGGGTCAAACTAAGTTGAACAAACGGCATGCTAAATGGAGTGAATTCATTGAGTCCTTCCCTTATGTCATCAAATACATTAAGGGTAAGGAAAACGTTGTGGCGGATGCTCTTTCCCACAAATGCATGCTAGTTACTCAACTTGAATTGAATGTTGTTGGTTTTGGGCACATCAAAGACTTGTATGAGCATGATGCTTATTTTGCTAATCCTTACGCTATGTGCCAAGTGAAAACTTGTTGGGAGAACTATGATATGAAAGGTGGCTATCTTATGCGTGCTAACAAACTGTGTATACCCGAGTCTTCTCTTCGTTTGTTGCTTTTGCAAGAGGCTCACGGTGGAGGACTTATGGGTCACTTTGGACATGACAAGACGTATGTCACACTATCCAACAAGTACTTTTGGCCCAAGATGTTTCGTGATGTTGCACGCTTCACCAACTGATGCTCTACATGCCGCAAAGCTAAGTCCAAAGCTCAATCACATGGTCTTTATATGCCTCTTCCCATACCTTTCCAACCTTGGGAAGACATTAGTATGGATTTTGTGCTTGGCTTGCCACGAACTAAAAATGGCCATGACTCCGTTTTTGTAGCTGTGGAACGCTTTTCCAAGATAGCTCATTTCATTCCATCTCACAAGATAGACGATGCTTCACATATTGCAAATTTGTTTTGTAGGGACATCTTGCGACTACATGGCGTCCCCAAGACCATTGTCTCAGATCGCGATGTCAAATTCTTGAGCTACTTTTGGAAGACCCTATGCGCCAAGCTCGGAATCAAGCTTCTATTCTCTTCGGCATATCACCCTCAAACCGATGGACAAATGAAGGTGACCAACCGGACGCTCTCTACACTACTTCGTGTGTTGCTCAAGAAGAACATAAAGGAATGGGAAGATTGCCTACCCATCGCCGAGTACGCCTACAATCACGCAAGTCACTCCACCACCGGCAAGTGTCTGTTCGAAGTGGTCTACGGCTTCAATCCCTTGTCCCCATTGTACATCCAACCTCTACCACTCCAAGAGCGCGTCAACTTGGACGCAACTGCAAGGGCAAGCTACATCAAGAGGATGCATGAAGATACAAGGCGCACGATTGAATGTCAAGTGGAACGCGTCACCAACAAGCGCAACCTCAACAAGCACCCCATAGTGTTCAAGCCCGGTGCTCTTGTGTGGCTACACCTTTGCAAGGACCGCTTCCCCAACGAACGCAAGTCCAAGCTACTTCCTCAAGCCGGCGGTCCCTTCAAGGTGTTGGCACGCTACAACAACAATGCCTACAAGATCGACATACCACGCGACAAGTACAACGTGAATGACACCTTCAACGTCACGGATCTATCCTCTTTTCATGGCGATGTGGATCTTCATCCGAGGATGGATCTTCCCCAAGGGGGGGGGGAGATGATGCGGAGCATCCCACCATCATCCCCATGAATACTACACCATCAAGCCAACCCCCAAGTGGTCCTACGACAAGAGCACGCGCACGCGACATTGGAGCTAAGGTGTATTCACTCCTCTTCGAGTTTGACTTGAATAGCTGAGGGACTTGGAGGCTACCTCACAATGAAACCCTGTGCATCCTTAGGTACGAGGAAGACGACCACGAAGGATCAAGGAAGTGCCCCCAAGATCAAGGCCAAGAAGAAGAAGGAGCAAGGAGAAGGGTCAGCCTGCAGTTAGCCAGATCATCCGGACCCCGGTCCGGAACATCCGGAGGAAGCCCGAATCGTTCGGACCCCAGTCCGAATCATCCAGATAATCCCCAAACAGAACCGGACAAAGTGCCCCTGAAGCCGGATCATCCGGACCGACGTCCGGATCGTCCGGGAAACACATGACCAAACCGGCTGGCGGGACCCCGAAGCCGGATCATCCGGACCCCGGTACGGATCATCCGGAAGATGCCCGGATCATCCGGACCCCGGTCCGGATCATCCGGCCGTTGCCTGTGCGCACCAACGGGCCTCGGGCCTTGTTTCTCTCCCCACTTACCCCTTCGCCCCTAGCACTATATATACTCCTCTTCGACCTCCGAATTAGGGTTAGCTTTGTTTAGCAGATACTTTTGTTGACCATAGCTCCTTTACTTCCTTCTCCCACGGAGATTGCCCTCCATTGAGAGAAGATCCAAGTGATGCCAAGGCCCCTCTAAGGGAAGATCCTAAGGGATTCAAGACCTCCTCCTTTGGAGTGAGGAGACTATCGTTACGTGTATCCTTTTGTTGATTGTGGATCTTATGTCTCGTGTACTCGTGTGAATCTAGCGGATGTGTAATCGAAGATTGTCCTTGAGTTTGTGATTTCCTCTCGTGTTCTTCGTGTTCCTCGTGTTTCTCGTGGAAATCCCCCTCCAATTCGTGAAAGATCGACGCACACGGGCGTGCCCGTATCACCATGGGAAGGAGATGGCGATGTGGTGTAGAGGTGGACGATCACCAAGCGCTCATCTTCATCAAGCTCTAAAGGGGCACTCTCCCATGTCGCACTGTCAAGTAATCCCTTCAAAATGAGCAAATACGACAAACACTTGGAAAAACAAATGTGGATAGCGTTAGTGCAAAACCAAGCATTCAAGTGGTGAATCACCGCACAAGTGTTGTCATCATGCATAACATATGGTGTGACAAGAGATTGTGTCATGGCATGTAAGCATACAAATTGAGCACAAGCAATGCTAACATGGAAACAAGTATGCCAAGGTGAGGTAGAGATGCCCATATGTGTGACAAGATAATAAGCATGTACCTCAAGGTCATAGCACGCATGCACAAAGCGAACAACAAAAGGTCTATGGTATGCATAGGAATCATTCACAACACCAAGTAATATGAAGTGTCTAAACACATGGTGCAAGCCAAAGTGCAAGGCAATCCAAGCATAATGTGCATATAGTGTAGTGAAGATAGTGAGGCACTCAACACAATAGAAAGAGTAATTGGTCATCATGTGTGAGGCAAGAAAGTCAAGCATGTAGCAAGCAAAGTGGCATGGCCAATGTGAATAATGGACATTGTTGCAACCAAGCATATGATAAGAGCAAACAATGCACAAGTGGGATGCAATACACAAGGTATATATGTCTAGAGGCATGGCGATGTGGCAATCATGAAGAAAAGCAATATCACTAACATGTGTGCAAGTAAGTGGTCCAAGATGACCAATATATGTCATGGTACAAGCAACACAAGCAGGGTGAGCCACAGTATCCATGCTCAAGAAGGATGTCACCTTGAAAACTTGTCCTTGTGTGTCCTTCACAATGTCGATGCGCAAGCAAGTGCGATGGAGAAACGCACCGGTGTAGCAAGGCTCGCTCTCAAGAGCTGGAATTGTCAACTCACGTGAAGTGGAAGTTGACATGTGGTCGAAGTATCCTACACACACAACAACAAAGGAAACAATGTATGTGTATGGTAGACAAACACATCATCCATCATGATGGTTCTCTTCTCTCGCACATAACAATTAGAAGCAAAAGTGCATGAATCATATGATGCAACCATGTCTATATTCATGGCACTAGGCATATGGTGCAAGGAAGAAAGGCAAGCATGCTTCACATGAAAGATGTCAAAAGCTCCAATAATATGAGAGAAAGCTATGGGGGCAATCTCATTAGTAAGATCAAAAGCATTGTTGCACTCAATACATGTCAAATCGTCGAGCATGAGAGAGGCAACACATGGAGACATATGACAAGAAGCAATATCAATCATGTGCAAAGCATGGCAATGGTTGTCATCAACCGCATAAAAGGAGCACATCGGTGATGCAACACATGAAGGAAGAAAATCAATCATGTCGTGCAAACTAGTAGTGCGAAGATGCAACATACTAGAGGAAATCATGGCAATCATGTCATGTGATCAAATAGTGTACATAACTAATGCACATGACATAGCGCAAGCACGAACACAAAGCAAGATCAACGTGTCATCATAGGCATGAAGCGCAAAGAAAACATGGCAATAACAAGTAATATCTCCACCAAGCTTGCAAGTACACATACGAGTCATATAATCAAGTGTCATGTGAGATGCAAAGCATGGGTCACAATTGCATGGCAAGGGCATAGGAATGAGCATATCATGCAAGGTAAACATGGCAATATGGGCATAATAAGCGTAATGAGTAAGAAGCCATAGCCATGTGATAGCCATGTAGAAGAAATGCGCGAAGTCCTTGCGCGAGGGGAATGGTTGGAGACACATTCCGGTGAATCCCAAAGCATCGGTGCTCTCAAGAACTCGTTTTGTCAACTCATGGGATTGTGATGTTGACGAGTAATCACGAGTACCTACACACAACAAAGGCAGAGGGAAAAATGTCTGCGCGTGGTATATGTATACATCATCCGTGAGGATGTGCATGTGCTTGTGTTCGTTAGCATGAAATATCCAATGATCAAATAAGTGAGATGCATGATATAAGAACATGTCATCCATCATGAAAGGTTTGTGTTTATGTATAGCATAATGGAGACTAGAAATATGTAGTGAATCATGGGAATTATCGGGAGCATTGTTATTCATGATATGCGGATGGTGCACACAATAATTGGGATCATGCGATGGATGGGATGGAGGAAACTCTCCTAACATGTATGAGGAAACTATTGGGGTCTCCTCATGTGCAATAGCGGAAGCATAATTCGGAGAATATGGACAACATCCAAAACAATGCATATCCGTAGCTAGTTGGTCATGACATGTCATATGTGAGCAATTGCGCAAATGATGCAAATGGAGCATGGCAATATCATCACAAGAAAAGCAAATGCCAATAACCATGGGTTTGTCATCTATGCCATATGTGCAAATTGGGATTATTTTAATGTCATATGCATAGTTACTACGATCAGATTGTAAAATTGCAATATGGGTGATCTCATGCATAGCACATGACAAATCAAGCGGATTGTCAAACATGATGTGACCTATAGAATTCTCACAGTGTATCCTATTCAACATGACATCACAAGTAATAGACTCCACATGAGAATCGTCAAACTCCTCATAAATGGCCAATTCATACAATGAGGAAATCGCATAATCATGAAGCATGGAAATAGGGTGATCATCATCATGCAAGCAATCAATGTCAAGAGAGTCCACTAATCGGACAAGCGAAGAACCATCACCTATGTTACCTTTAGAGCTCCTGATGCGGAGCATCCTACGGACATCACCATGATAAGAGCCCGTTTGGCAAGTGACACGTGCCACAACTACTTCACATACATAAAGGTGAACCATCTCCTTTACACGTGTTCACTTGACCCCTTCGAGGATGGTATACTACTTGACACTCCGCTCGTGTGCATGCATAGGTATTACCGGAGCTTCACGGATGACGAGGAGGAGTGCAAGCGCCAAGGTACACCTACACCATCCGCGAGGGAAGCTTGGAAGCGGAGACGGAAGAAGACGGAGTCCCGACGACGGAAGAAGGCCAAGCAACTTCCCAGGCCCCGGACATCCGGCCCATACCCCGGACATCCGGCCCCTGGAGATCCCTCTAGCGCCAAGGGCAAGCTGCAGCCGAAGCTACAGGGCCCGGACATCCGGCCGACCCCCGGACATCCGGCGCCATAAGAACGGCCGGACATCCGGCGCTTCCCCCGGAAATCCGGCGCCTCCTCACCCGAACCGAGCGGAGCCAGACACCCAGGCCCAGACATCCGACCACCCAGCCCGAACATCCGGCCCCTCGCGAGCTCCCGGACATCCGGGCCCCATCCCCGGAAATCCAGCGCACCCGTATCCAGAGAGCATCAGAACTGACGCCCGAGCCCCGGACATCCGGCACCCCATGAAGGGCCGGACATCCGGCCCCAGCCCGGACATCCAGCGCCTGCGCGTGCACCACCGGGCCAAAAGCCCATGTACCTCTCTCTCTTACCCCCCATCTCGCCTTGGACTATATAAGGACCCCCTTCCCCTCTCTCTAGGGTTAGCAATGATTTAGCTCATAGATAGATGAGCCTTTGCTCCATCCACTACCTCTCCCATGGAGTAGATGCCTCTATGAGAGAAGACCCCTAGTGGATGTCAAGGCCCCTCACGGGAAGATCCTCCGGGATTCCAAGGCCCCATCTCCCTATGGGGTTTGGGATGAACTCTACCATGTATCCTCTTTCTCTTTGTTGTTCTTGTACCCTTGTGTATCTTGTGTGGATGTGGGCATAGTGGATGTGTGATTGGACTTGTTCTTGAGTGTTTCTCTTGTGATTTCCCCCTCGTGTTCTTCGTGTTCATTCACAAATCCACCTCCAATTCGTGAAAGATCGACGCACACGGGCGTGCCCCGTATCATATTGGTATCATGAGCCACGTTGATCCTGAATTTGGAGCCTCCCCCACCGTTTTCAAGCCTAATTTTGCTTTATTTCGTCCCAATTCGAAAATCCCCACAAAAAATAGCCATACAAAAAAATTTGTGATTTGTTGATTCTTGTGAGATTTTGTTGATTTTGATCCATGGATTTCGTGCTTGGTAGGTAGATCTAGCTTTCCCATCACCCAATCCACCCTAATTTTTCTTTTCCCCCATCAATTTTGACCCCCGAGCTCGAAATGTCCGCCCAAATTGAGCTCCCGAGCCCGAAATCGCGATCTGGAATCGTCGGGCCGGACATCCGGGCTACCGGCCGGACATCCGGGCCCCAGGTCGGACATCCGGGCCCTGGAGCACACAAATCGGGCGATTCTGGACATCAGGTCCCGGATTTCCGGCCTAACCCCCCGGATGTCTGGCCCCTGGGAACTCAGCCTTTCGTGTTTCACCGTTTTGATCATAACTAATTCATCCGGAGTCCGATTTTGACGTTCTTTACCTCGTTTTGTAGCTATTTACACCCTCCTTCCCACAAAATTAGTGCCACCACCATTTGAATCCATCATATTTTTGAAATTTTGGCAACTTTGCCTAGGCCTCCACCATAACTTCCGCATAGCTTTTTCGCCATACACTTCCGCCTTCCTAACCCATTTTTGTTTGAGATTTTGAGTTGCGGTTTCCGTTTCCTAAGGTGTTTCGGCTAATTAGGGACATTTCTACATCGACAACGCCGCTACTCATCATCGCCTCGGCCTCGACATCGACATCGGCCACTTTGCCTTTTGGCACCCCAACCGTAAGCAAGGACGGTAACCTCGACGACATCATTGTCCATTTCCTTGCCATTGCATTGATCGCTTCGAGCCTATTGCGTACCTTACCCATTGAGACTAGCGAGTTGAGAATTGCCGGGCCACATTACTTGTGCACCATAGTGATACTGTTATGCCGCATAGCTAGCTTTAGCATGCAAACATCTTGTTATCTACATTGTGCCATAAGTCTCTCCCGTGCATATCCATCGTACTTGTCTCATATCTTGGTTCGAGCATCAAGCATAGAAAAAAAAGAAAAAAAAAGAAAAAGAAGAATAAGCTTTTAAGCAAAAGAGGAGAAACAAAAGAGCTTGTAAGTAATAGAAATAGCATTGAGCCATTTTGCATAGTACATACTCGTGGACCATACATACATAGCATACTTGGGATTGAAGACGACACGTTTACTCTTTTAGGTTGGTGCACAAGCGCGTATCTAGCCCATTTGAGCAATCGAGCTAGTGTCTCTCTAGTATCCGTGCAACAGGAGCTTTTCCCGGGTCTCTCTCAATTTTGTGCTCATTCCTTGGTTGCGCGGATCCCATTTATCTATCCGTATGTGTGTTCCTAGTGCCACCATAGCTATTGATCTATTTGCTTTGCATTGCAATTTTTTGAATCTTCCTCAACATTTTCGACATCTTAAATTGACTATTGCTTCAATTTTGTGCCACTTGTCCTAACCGAGCCACTCGATAAGCTTTATTTGTAGGTGTGAGTGAACAAGTCCGGTACCAATTCCCCTATTCTTGCATTTCACATTGAGTGAAACGGGATACATCCTCAACTTTGGGAAACGGTATTTTGGTATTGTTTATCTCATTTCCCACTAACCTTTGCTCGAGTCTTGTGATGGCTAGGCAAAGCACATCTTCTTCGGTCTACAACAACCACGACGAGTTCGATGCCATGAAGAAAACCATCGACGCTAAGTTGGATGCTCAAATGGAGGAGCTCAAGGTCCTCATCGACATCGGCAAGAGGTCTTCATCATCTTCGAGAAGACGACCAAGTGCACATGCTTCCGAGCTACCATCTTCGGCAAGATCACCTCGGCATCAACACCATCTACGACATGAAGAAATAACGACGCCAACATCAAGGCGTCCAACGACGAACACGCGTGAAGGTCACGAGCTCGACACCAACCACCGCTCGATGACTTCACCACCTACCTTGGCATCTTCGCCAAGCTACTTCAAGGCACCTTCGCCTTTGGATATGCGGCATCTTCGCCGACAAGCACTTCAAGAGAAGCTCCCCAAGCTCAAGTCCGTGACTTCCACGAGCTACTACGACCTCGACATCGACCACGAGATTCATTTCTTTGGGAGTAAAGACCCCGAGGAGTATCTCGATTGGGAGCGCAAGATTGACTACTACCTCAAGCTACTTCACGTCCCTTCCGAAGGTCAAGTGAAGTGCGCCACAAGAAACTTCCACGGCGACACGTCGGCATGGTGGCTTCACACATCTTCGACGAACTTCGACATGAGTTGGTCCAAGTTGAAGAAAGCGTTGCGGCAAGAGTTTGTGCCTTCTACATACACGGGCCATCTTCACCGCCACTTGGAGAAAACCATACAAGGATCCAAGTCCCTCGATGAGTACTTCATGAAGATGAAGAAAGCCTTGCGACGAGCTGGTGTGGACGACCCCATTTGGATGAAGTTTCACTTCAATATGGGATTGAACAACGCCATCGCCAAGACTATCTTCCACAACAACTACGAGTCTCTCGACGACATCTACGTTGGTGCTCTCAAGGCGGAACAAGAACTCAAGGCCAAGGCTTCTCCACCCCAAGCACACTTCGCGACAAACAAGCTCCATGACTACAAGCATGAGGATGTTACCACCAAGATGTCCAAGTCCGACGAGCTCCAAGACGACGCTCCCAAGTCCGACTTCACCGCCATCCCTCTTTGTGGTATTGACGATGGCGAGTCTACCACGACTCTTTTTGAAGACGGCGCGGCGACGACCACGACTATGGAGCCACGCAAGGAACATGCTTTGGAGGCAAGCAACAAGGAGGCGAGCAAGGATGACGCTTCCATCTTTGGAGGCGAGAGTGATGATGTGCCATCTTCGGCCTTCATCCACGGTGACGGTGATGAGTTGGTTGAGCATGGGATTTTCCCTTCGACCACGGCGGCGTTTGGTGATGAGTTGAGAGACTTTTGCCACCATATTGAGAGTGAGAGTGCCTTCACCACTAGCCCCATATATGATGAGTTGCCCCAATTCCCATGTGAGGAGAGCCACAACCCCCACCACTTGAGTGGGATGAGTGACTCCACCATATGTGAGTATGAGTGCAACTACCTTGAGGGAGTGTGTGAGCCACCACCACATAGAGAGAGTGAGGTAGTTGATGTGGCATGTGAGGCCATTTCAATTTCTAACGACTTAACCTCTACCTCTATTGTGTCTTCTCCTTTGGTGCTAGGTCCCATATACGATGACGCGCCGATCCTTGACGACTTCGTCCTCCCTTTGGACAAGACGATGGCCATGGTGGAAAATGACGCACCCCCCACATGGTTCCATCACGATGAAGATGACCACAAGTTGGTCTATGCCACCTCACCTACACCACATGAGTGGAATGATAAAGGTAACTTAGGTGAAGGTGATGCCCTTGTCCCACTAGTGGACATTGATTGCTTGTATGATGATGATCCACCTATTGCCATGCTTCATGATTATGCGACTTCCTCATGTGATGAATTGCCCATTTATGATGAGTTTGACGATTTTCATGTGGAGTCTATTACTTGTGATGCCATGTTGCATAGGATACCTTGTGAGAACTCTATATGTCACATCATGTTTGACAATCTGCTTGACTTGTCATATGCTATGCATGAGATCACCCATATTGCATCTTCGCAATCTCATCATAGTAACTATGCATATGCAATTAAAATAAACCCAATTTGCACATATGGCATAGATGACAAACCCATGGTTATTGGCATTTGCTTTTCTTGTGATGATATTGCCATGCTCCCTTTACATCATTTGCGCAATTGCTCACATATGACATGCCATGACCACATAGCTATGGATATGCATTGTTTTGGATGTTGTCCATATTCTCCGAATTATGCTTCCGCTATTGCACATGAGGAGACCTCAATAGTTTCCTCATACATGTTAGAAGATTTTGTTCCATCCCATCCATTGCATGATCCCACTACTTGTGTGCACCATCCGGATTCCATGAACAACAATGCTCTTAGTTCATGTGATGCACTACATATTTCTAGTCTCCATTATGCTATACATCATAACAAACCTTTCATGATGGATGACATGTTCCTATATCATGCATCTCATTTATTGGAGCATTGGGCATTTTGTGCTAACGAACACAAGCACATGCACATCCTAACGGATGATGTGTACATATACCACGCGCGCACAATTTTCCCTTTGTCTTTGTTGTGTGTAGGTACGCATGAACACTCGTCAACCTCACAATCCCATGAGTTGACGAAGAGAGCTCTTGAGAGCACCGATGCTTTGGGATTCACCGGAATGTGTCTCCAACCATTCCCCTCGCGCAAGGACTACGCGCACCTCTTTTACTTGGCTCTCACATGGCTATGGCTTCTTACTCATTACACTTATTATGCCCATATTGCCATGTTCACTTTGCATGATATGCTCACTTCTATGACCTTGACATGCATTTCTGACCCAAGTTTTGCATCTCACATGACACTTGATTATATGACTTGTATGTGTACTTGCAAGCTTGGTGGAGATATTAGTTGCTATTGCCATGCTTGCTTTGTGACCCATGCCTATGATGGTATAGAGGATCACCCCATTACTTGTTTTGCTTGGGATATGTCATGCGCATTGCCTATGCCTATTATTTGCTCACATGACATGATTACCATGATTTCCTCTAGTATGTTGCATCTTCGCACTACTAGTTTGCACGACATGATCACTATGCTTGCTTGTGTTGCATCACCGATGTGCTCCTTTTATGCGGTTGATGACAACCATTGCCATGCTTCGCACATGATTGACATTGCTTGTTGTCATATGTCTCCACATGTTGCCTCTCTCATGCTCGATGCTTTGCCATGTATTGAGTGCAACCATGCTATTAATTTTGCTAATGAGATTGACCCCATAGCTTTCTCTCATATTATTGGAGCTTTTGACATCTTTCATGTGAAGCATACTTGCCTTCCTTCTTTGCACCATATGCTTAGTGCCATGAATATTGCCATTGTTGCATCATATTATTCATGCACTTGTGATTCTAATGGTTATGTGCAAAAGGAGAGAACCATCACGATGGATGATGTGTTTGTCTACCATGCACATACATTGTTTCCTTTGTTGTGTGTATGTGTAGGATACTTCGACTACATGTTAACTTCCACCTCACGTGAGTTGACGATTCGAGCTCTTGAGAACGAGCCTTGCTACACCGACGCGTTTCTACATCGCACTTGCTTGCGCATCGGCATTGTGAAGGACGCACAAGGACAAGTTTTCAAGGTGACATCCTTCTTGAGCATGGATATTGTGGCTCACCCTACTTGTGTTGCTTGTACCATGACATATATGGGGCATCTTGGACCACTTACTTGCACACATGTTCGAGATATTGCTTCCATTCTTGATTGCCATCTTTCCATGCCTCATGACCCATTTGCCTTGTGTGTTGCATCCAACTTGTGGATTGTTTGCTCTTATCATATGCTTGGTTGCAACAATGTCATTTCTTCACATATGCCATGCTCGATTGCTTGCTACATGCTTGACTTGATTGCCTCACACATGATGACCAATTGCTCTTTCTATTGTGTTGAGTGCCACAAAATCTTCACTACACCATGTGTATATTCTCCTTGGATTGCCTTGCACTTTGGATTGCGCCATATGTTTAGACACTTCATATTGTTTGGTGTTGTGAATGATTCCTATGCCTATCATAGACCCTTCGTTGATTGCTTTGTGCATGAGTGCTATGACCTTGGGGTAGATCTTTGTTATATTGTCACACATAATGGCATCCCTACCTCAACTTTACATGCCTGTTCCCATGTTGCTTTTCCTAGTGCTCAACTTGAATGCTTACATGCCATGACACATTCCTTTGTCACATCCTATGATATGCATTATGACAACACTTGTTCGGTGATTCACCACTTGAATGCTTGGTTTTGCACTAACGCTAACCATATTTGTTTTTCCAAGTGTTTGTCGTGTTTGCTACTTTTGACAGATTTACAAGATGGTGAGACATTGGAGAGTGCCCCTTTCGAGTTTGATGATGATGAGTGCTCGGTGATCGTCAGCTTTAACACGGCGACGCCATCTCTTTCCCATGGTGATTTGGATTTTGATCCGAGGACGGATCTTTCCCAATGGGGAGGGGATGATGCGGAGCATCCTACGGACATCACCATGACAAGAGCCCGTTTGGCAAGTGACACGTGCCACAACTACTTCACATACATAAAGGTGAACCATCTCCTTTACACGTGTTCACTTGACCCCTTCGAGGATGGTGTACTACTTGACACTCCGCTCATGTGCATGCATAGGTATTACCAGAGCTTCACGGATGACGAGGAGGAGTGCAAGCGCCAAGGTAGACCTACACCATCCGCGAGGGAAGCTTGGAAGCGGAGACGGAAGAAGACGGAGTCCCGACGACGGAAGAAGGCCAAGCATCTTCCCAGGCCCCGGACATCCGGCCCATACCCCGGACATCTGGCCCTTGGAGATCCCTCTAGCGCCATGGGAAAGCTGCAGCCGAAGCTATAGGGCCCGGACATCCGGCGACCCCCGGGCATCCGGCGCCACAAGACCGGCCGGACATCCGTCGCTTCCCCCGAAAATCCGGCGCCTCCTCACCCGAACCAAGCGGAGCCAGACACCCAGGCCCGGACATCCGGCGACCCCCGGGCATCCGGCGCCACAAGACCGGCCGGACATCCGGCGCTTCCCCCGAAAATCCGGCGCCTCCTCACCCGAACCAAGCGGAGCCAGACACCCAGGCCCGGACATCCGGCCACCCAGCCCGAACATCCGGCCCCTCGCGAGCTCCCGGACATCCGGGCCCCATCCCCGGAAATCCGGCGCACCCGTATCCAGAGAGCATCAGAACTGACGCCCGAGCCCCGGACATCCGGCACCCCATGAAGTGCCGGACATCTGGCCCCAGCCCGGACATCTCCCTATGGGATTTGGGATGAAATCTACCATGTATCCTCTTTCTCTTTGTTGTTCTTGTACCCTTGTGGATCTTGTGTGGATGTGGGCATAGTGGATGTGTGATTGGACTTGTTCTTGAGTGTTTCTCTTGTGATTTCCCCTCGTGTTCATGTTTAGATGTGGTATTGTTGAGGAGAATGAAGCCATGCTTGCACGTTTTATGGGTGGATTAAATAGAGAGATTCAGACTATTCTAGAGTATAAGGAGTATAACACTATCACTCGTTTATTTCATCTTGCTTGCAAAGCTAAACGTGAAGTGCAGGATCGACAGGCATTGGCGAGAACTAATTTTTCGACAGGTCGCACTTCATCATGGACGCCACGTGCCTCCTCTACTTCCACACGTCCTGCTGCAGCAGCCTACTTCAGCCTCCAACTCCAACCGAGATACCAGGAAACAGGCCTCTGCCCACCCTCCACGAAGAGCACACCTTCCGAGCCTACACAGAGCTCTTCTTCATCCATTGCATCCATAGGGCAAACACATGAGGTTATATGTCATCGTTGCAAGGGTGGAGGTCACTATGCAAGGGAATGCCCATCCAAGCGTGTGATGATTGTGACAGAGGATGGTGGGTACAACTCCGCTAGTGATTATGATGAGGAGACTTTGGCTCTTATTGCAAGTGAAGAACAGGATGTCGAGGATACTGAACAAGAGACACACTACATGGCTGCTGACTATGATGACATGTATGAAAGTTTAGTTGCTCAACGTGTTCTGAGTGGGCAGGTTACACATGCCGAGAAAAATCAGAGGCACAACTTGTTCCATACAAAAGGAGTTGTGAAGGTGCGTTCCGTTCGCGTCATCATTGATGGAGGGAGTTGCAACAACTTGGCTAGCATGGAGATGGTGGAGAAGCTCTCTTTAACCACCAGACCACATCCTCATCCTTATTACATCCAATGGTTCAACAACAGTGGCAAGGTTAAGGTAACACATACTGTTCGTGTGCACTTTAGCATTGCTACATATTCTGACTATGCTGATTGTGATGTGGTACCCATGCAAGCATGCTCCGTTTTACTTGGTAGACCATGGCAATTTGATAAAAATTATGTACACCATGGTAGGACAAATCAGTATACTCTTGTTCATAAGGATAAAAATATAAGTTTGCTTCCTATGTCTCCCGAACATATTATGAAAGATGACATTGCTAGAGCTAGTAAAGCAAAACATTAGCAAAGTGAGAGTGAAAATCAGATTGTGGCAAAGGAATTTGAGCAACATAATACGCCTAATAAACAATCATCTAGTGTTGCTTCTGAAATAAAACTGAAGAGTGGTTGTTTACTTGCCACTAAATCTGATATTACTAATTTGGATGTTACTACATTTGTTTGCTATGCTTTTGTATGCAAAGAGGTATTAATTTCATTCGAGGACATGCCTCCCTCTTTGCCTCCTGCTGCCACTAACATTTTGTAGGAGTTCGCTGACGTCTTTCCACAAGACGTGCCACCGGGATTACCACCTATTCGAGGGATTGAGCATCAAATTGACTTAATTCCCGGTGCATCGCTACCCAACCATGCGCCATACCATACCATTCCAGAGGAGACGAAGGAGATTATGCATCAAGTACAGGAGCAGCTCGACAAAGGTTACATACACGAATCCCTAAGTCCTTGTGCGGTTGTTATTATTCTAGTGCCTAAAAAGGATGGTACATCGCGCATGTGTGTTGATTGTAGAGGCATTAATAATATTACTATTCGTTATCGTCATCCTATTCCTAGGCTAGATGATATGCTTGACGAATTAAGTGGCTCTACAATTTTCTCCAAACTTGATTTGTGTAGTGCATACCATCAAATTCGTATGAAATTGGGAGATGAATGGAAAACAGCATTTAAAACTAAGTTTGGATTATATGAGTGGTTAGTCATGCCTTTTGGGTTAACTAATGCACCTAGCACTTTTTTGAGATTAATGAACGAGGTTTTACGCGCTTTCATTGGACGGTTTATGGTAGTCTATTTTGATGATATACTGATTTATAGTAGATCTCTGGAGGAACATTTTGAACATTTACGAGTTATTTTTATTGGTCAACGTGATGCACGTTTGTTTGGTAACCTTCGGATCTTTTGCACCGATCGAGTATCTTTTCTTGGCTATGTTGTTACTCCACAGGGAATTGAAGTTGATAAAGCCAAGATTGAAGCTATTAAGAGTTGGCCTCAGCCCAAAACGGTCACACAAGTGAGGAGTTTTCTTGGACTCGCTGGTTTAAATAGGCGTTTTATGAGGGATTTCAGCACGATTGCTGCACCTCTCAATGAGCTTACAAAGAAGGATGTGCCTTTTGTTTGGGGTACCGCACAGGAAGAAGCCTTCACGGTATTGAAAGATAAGTTAACACATGCTCCTTTACTCCAACTTCCTGATTTTAATAAGACTTTCGAGCTTGAATGTGATGCTAGTGGAATTGGATTAGGAGGTGTGTTATTGCAAGATGGTAAACCTGTTGCATCCTTTTCTGAAAAGTTGAGTGGGCCTAGTCTGAATTATTCTACTTATGATAAGGAACTATATGCACTTGTTCCGACTTTGGAAACATGGCAACATTATTTATGGCCCAAAGAATTTGTTATACATTCTGACCATGAATCTTTGAAACGTATTAAAAGTCAAGCAAAACTGAACCATAGACATGTTAAATGGGTTGAATACATTGAGACTTTCCCTTATGTTATTAAACACAAGAAGGTTAAAGAAAATATTATTGCTGATGCATTGTCTCATCTTTATACTATGCTTTCACAACTTGACTTTAAAATATTTGGTTTGGAGACCATCAAAGATCAATATGTGCATGATGCTGAATTTAAAGATGTGTTGGAGAATTGTAAAGAAGGGAGAACGTGGAACAAGTTCATCATTAATGATGGATTTGTGTTCCGTGCTAACAAGCTATGCATTCCAGCTAGCTCCGTTCATCTTTTGTTGTTACAGGAGACTCATGGAGGAGGATTAATGGGACACTTTGGCGTGAAGAAGACGGAGGACGTACTTGCTACACATTTCTTTTGGCCAAAGATGAGACGGGATGTTGAGCGTTTTGTTGCTCGCTGCGCTACATGTCAAAAAGCTAAGTCACGACTCAATCCTTATGGTTTATATATGCCGTTGCCTATAGCTAGTGTTCCTTGGGAGGATATATCTATGGACTTTGTTTTAGATTTACCTCAAACATAGAAGGGGAGGGATAGCATATTTGTTGTCGTGGATAGATTTTCGAAAATGGCACACTTTATACCATGTCATAAAAGTAATGATGCTGCTAATGTTGCTGATTTGTTCTTTCGTGAAATTATTTGCTTGCATGGTGTGCCAAATACAATTGTTTCAGATCATGATGCTAAATTTCTTAGCCACTTTTGGAGATGTTTATGGGCTAAGTTGGGGACTAAACTGCTTTTTTGTACTACATGTCACCCCCAAACTGATGGACAAATTGAAGTAGTGAATAGATCTTTGTCTACTATGCTTAGGACTGTTTTGAAGAATAACCTGAAAATGTGGGAAGAATGCTTGCCTCATATTGAATTTGCTTATAATAGTTCGCTGCATTCTAGTACTAAGATGTGCCCTTTTGAAGTTGTGTATGGTTTCTTACCTCGTGCACCTATTGATTTGTTGCCTCTTCCATCTTCGGAGAAGGTTAATTTTGATGCTAAAGAACGTGCTGAATTGATATTAAAGATGCGTGAGTTAACTAAGGAGAACATTGAGCGTATGAATGCTAAATATAAACTTGCTGGAGATAAGGGTAGAAAACATATTGTCTTTGCACCTGGAGATCTTGTTTGGTTACATTTGCGTAAGGATAGGTTTCCTGAATTGCGCAAGTCAAAGCTAATGTCACGTGCTGATGGTCCTTTTAAGGTGTTAGAGAAAATAAATGATAATGCGTATAAACTTGAGCTGCCTATAGATTTGAAGCCTTATTTGGGTGAGGATGATGAGCTTCCGTCGAGGACGACTTCAGTTCAAGAAGGGGAGGATGATGAGGACATCCCTACTAATGTTACACCCACATCCCCACTAGCTACACATATTGGACCGGTTACTAGAGCCCGCGCACGCCAACTAAATTATCAGTTACTTTCGTTTCTTGGAAATCCTTCTAATGTTCATGAACATATGATGCTGCCTAAGTTAGATACTTTTGTTTTACTTATGAATGAAGGACCTAGCATGGACAAGAAGGATGGTCATTGGAGCGGGATCAAGCATGGAGAAGAAGGTGCGCGCGTGGGAAGGAACAATGGAGTTTCCAATGGTGATTTTCGCAGTTTGAAGCCACCCTAAGGAGAGTATGAAGGCTTGGACGAAATATACAAGATGCCACTTCATAAATTTTGTCCATAGGCTAATATAGGTGCTGCGTCACCTTATTTTTTGGTCAGGCCCATGTAATTTCGAAATACCACTTATTAGGCTGTTTTTAGAGTCCGTATGTGTGGGGAAACGGAGTTAGGGTTGGTTTCGGACCCCTCCTCCAAGGGGTCACGAAATTCCCCCTCTATTCCCCCATATATACAGCCCTTAGGGCGCCGTTTAGACTTGGGTTTTGTTTAGATTGAAAGTTAGCCATAGCTGCAACTTCGCGTTCTTCGTTTGTGTTCCACGACTAGACAAAGGCGTCATAGAACCCCACTTTCATCAATAAAGCTTTCCTCTTATATTCGCAATATCCAGATTGCAATCTTAGTTTCTTGCTTGTTCTTCGTTTGCTTGCAGGAAACAGACCCTCGTGGTCAGGTTGATCATTCTCTGGCGTGGTCAATGACCTCTCGGAGTTGGTTTAGCAATTGCTAAGGCGCGACGTCCTCACACGTTCTTAGTCGGATCGTCAAAGTCGATTCTACCATAAATGATAGCCACATCTCATCGATAGACAAGGACAACTTCGCCTCTATCACTTATGGCACAATGTAGATATGAAGATGTACTAAAACAAGTCACACTATCGTGCACAAGTAACATGGCCCGACAATTCTCAACTAGCTAGTCTCAATAGGTAAGCTACGCAAAAGGCTTGAAGTGATCAATGTAATGGCAAGGTATGGACAAAGATGTCGTTGAGGTTACCGTCCTTGCTTATGGTTGTGGAAGTGGCCGATTTCGATGTCGAGGCCTTGGCGATGATGATTTGCGGTGATGTCGAAGTAGTATCGACCCTAAGTAGCCGAAACACCTTAGGAGACGGAAACCGCAGCTCAAAATCTCAAAAACAAATGAGGAGGCAAATGGCGGAAGGGAATATGTGGTGGTGATGGCAAAACAGCAAAAACAAGGGATGCTGGACCCCTTTGGATAGCCCGTGCGCACGGGGTCTTTTTGAGCCCGTGTGCACGGGGTTGTGAGAAACTTTCGCGGGGCCCGTGCGCACGGGGTCTGGGGCCCGTGGGCACGGGGTGGAGGAAAAATTTGCGGGAATTGTTTGGATAGGAAGCTAGATCCACTTGCTAGGCATACATTGCATGGATCAAAACCAACAAAAACTCACGAGAATCAACAATTGCAAAAAAATGGGTATGGCTATTTTTGTGGGAATTTTCGAATTGGGACAAAATCAATTAAAATTAGGCTCGAAAACAAAGAGAGGAGGCTCCAAATTCGTGATCAATGTGGCTCATGATGCCAAGATAATACGGGGCACGCCTGTGTGCATCGATCGTTCACGAATTGGAGGTGGATTTGGGGATGAACACGAAGAACACGGAATAAAACGCGGGGAAATCACAAGAGAGAACACAAACACTCAAGACACAATCTCCAATTACACATCCACTAAATACACAAGAACACACGAGTCTCGAAACGAGTTCAACGAACGGATACAAGTACTGGTACCTTCCACTCCAAAGGAGGGTCTTGAAATCCACTAGGGATCTTCCCTTGTAGGGCCTTGGCATCCACAAGGATCTTCTCATGGAGAGGTCATCTCCAAAGAGAGGAGGAAAGTGAATGGAGCAATGCTATACAAATCTCTAGCATAAGCTAACCCTAACAAATGACCCAAGGTCCAAATATATAGGTAGCAGGAGGTAGGGGACGATGTGGAGGCGAGATGGGCCGAAACCCGTGGGCTGGCCTGGAAGGCCCGTGCGCACGGCGTAAGTAACCCCCGTGCGCACGGGGGTCCCGTGGGCACGGTACACACCCGTGCGCACGGGGTGTCCAGCGGCTACATCAGAGGGCCCATGTGCACGGGGTCTTTTGGGGCCCATGTGCACGGGGTGTCCAGGGACTTCGGGTACCTCCGTGCGCACGGGGTCTTCTGGGCCCGTGCGCACGGGGTAGTCCGGAGCTGGGCTACTTGGCTGCAGCTTGGACCCCGTCTTCCGTGCTTCTCGACGTTCCTCCTCTTGGCCTTGTTCATCATTCCTAGTCCTTCCTTGGGTGCTCCCCTCGTGCCTAATGATGCATAGGGTTTCGTTGTGAGGTAACATCCAAGTTCCGTTGATATCCATGTGTATCTCAAAGAGGAGGGAGTTCACCTTTGTTTCAGTGGCACGCGCTCGAGCTCTAGTCATAGGTCCACTTGGTGCTTGTAGTGGTGGTGTAGATTCCATGGGGTTGATGGTGGGATGCTCCGCACCACATAAGCTAACCCTAATTCGGGGGTGGAAGAGGTGTATATATAGTGCTAGGGACAAAGGGGTAAGTGGGAGAGATACAAGGCCCGAGGCACACCTTTGCACGCAGGCAATGCCAGATGATCCGGACCGGGGTCCAGATGATCCGGCTTCACGGTCTTCTTGTCCGGTTCTGTTTCGAATTATCCGAACGATCCGGGCGGCAGTCCGGACGATCCGGCTTCACGTGAGCATACCGGTATCATAGCCGGACGATCCGGGCCAGGGTCCGGACGATCCGGGCATCTTCCGGATGATCCGGCCCGGGGTCCGGATGATCCGGCCAAGTGTAGTCTGACACTTCTCCTTGCTCCTCTTGGTCTTGGGGATGCTTCCTTGATCCTTTGTGGTAGTGTTCCTCGCACCTAAGGATGCACAAGGTTTCATTGTGAGGTAGCATCCAAGTCCCATTGATATTCAAGTCTAGCTCGAAGAGGAGTGAGTTCACCTTAGCTCCAATGTCGCGTGCGCGTGCTCTCGTCATTGGACCACTTGGGAGTTGGTTTGATGGTGTAGGCTCCATGGGGATGATGGTGGGATGCTCCACATCATCTCCCCCACTTGGGGAAGATCCGTCTTCGGATCAAGATCGTCATCACCATGAAAATGGAATAGCTCCTTGACGTTGAAGGTGTCACTCACGTTGTACTTGTCGCGGGGAATGTCGATCTTGTAGGCATTGTTGTTGTAGCATGCCAACACCTTGAAGGGTCCGTCGGCTCGAGGAAGTAGCTTAGACTTGCGCTCATTGGGGAAGCGATCCTTGCGAAGGTTCAGCCACAGAAGATCACCGGTCTTGAACACCATGGGGTGCTTGTTGAGGTTGCGCTTGTTGGTGACGCGTTCCACTTGACGTTCGATCGTGCGCCTTGTATCTTCATGCATCCTCTTGATGTAGCTTGCCCTTGCACTTGCGTTCATGTTGACGCGCTCTTGGAGTGGTTGAGGAAGGATGTCCAATGGGGACAAAGGGTTGAAGCCGTAGACCACTTCTAAAGGAGACTTGCCGGTGGTGGAGTGACGCGCGCGATTGTAGGCGTACTCGACAATGGGGATGCATTCTTCCCATTCCTTGATGTTCTTCTTGATCAACATGCGTAGAAGAGTAGATAGCGTCTGATAGAGGCGAAGGTGTCCCTATCTTTCGATGAGATGGTGGCTATCATTTTCGGTACAGTCGACTTTGACGATCCGACTACGAACGTGCGAGGACGTCGCGCCTAAGCAATCACTAAACCAACTCTGAGAGGTTATTGACAACGCCGGAGCACGATCAACCTGACCACGAGGGTCTGTTTCCTGCACGCAAACGAAGAACAAGCAAGAAACTAAGATTGCAATCTGGATATTGCGAATATAAGAGGAAAGCTTTATTGATGAAAGTGGGGTTCTGCCTAAGTTGCAGCTATGGCTAACTTTCAATCTAAACAAAACCCAAGTCTAAAACGATGCCCTAAGGGCTGAATATATGGGGGAATAGAGGGGGATTTCATGGCCCCTTGGAGGAGGGGTCCGAAACCAGCCCTAACTCGGTTTCCCCACACATACGGACTCTAAAAACTGCCTATAATATGGTATTTCAAAATTACATGTGCCTGTCCCAAAATTAAGGTGACGCAACACCTATAATAGCCTATGGACGAAATTTATGAAGTGGCATGTTGTATATTTCGTCCAAGCCTCCAAGCATTCCTTATGGAGGCCTCTAAGTGTGAAAATCACCACCGGAAAGTCCATTGTTCCTTCCCGCGCGCGCACCTTCTTCTCCATGCTTGATCCCGCTCCAATGGCCATCCTTCTTGTCCATGCTAGGTCCTTCATTCATAAGTAAAACAAAAGTATCTAATTTAGGCAGCATCATATGTTCATGAACATTAGAAGGATTTGCAAGAAACGAAAGTACCTGATAATTTAGTTGGCGTGCGCGGGCTCTAGTAACTGGTCCAATATGTGTAGCTGGTCCAATATGTGTAACTGGTCCAATATCTTTAATATCAATTCAGCACGTTCTTGAGCATCAAAATTAACCTTCTCCAAAGATGGAAGAGGCAACAAATCAATAGGTGCACGAGGTAAGAAACCATACACAACATCAAAAGGGCACATCTTAGTAGTAGAATGCAGCGAACGATTATAAGCAAATTCAATATGAGGCAAGCATTCTTCCCACATTTTCAGGTTATTCTTCAAAACAGCCCTAAGCATAGTAGACAATGATCTATTCACTACTTCAGTTTGTCCATCAGTTTGGGGGTGACATGTAGTACTAAAAAGCAGTTTAGTCCCCAAATTAGCCCATAAACATCTCTAAAAGTGGCTAAGAAATTTAGCATCACGATCTGAAACAATTGTATTTGGCACACCATGCAAGCAAATAATTTAACAAGAGAACAAATCAGCAACATTAGCAGCATCATCACTTTTATGACATGGTATGAAGTGTGCCATTTTCGAAAATCTATCCACGACAACAAATATGCTATCCCTCCCCTTCTTTGTTCGAGGTAAACCTAAAACAAAGTCCATAGATATATCCTCCCAAGGAACACTAGGTACAGGCAAAGGCATATATAAACCATGAGGATTGAGTCGTGACTTAGCTTTTTGACATGTAGTGCAGCGAGCAACAAAACGCTCAACATCCCGTCTCATCTTTGGCCAAAAGAAATGTGTAGAAAGTACGTCCTCCGTCTTCTTCACGCCAAAGTGTCCCATTAATCCTCCTCCATGCGCCTCCTGTAACAACAAAAGACGAACAGAGCCAGCTGGAATGCATAGCTTGTTAGCACGGAACACAAGTCCATCATTAATGACGAACTTGTTCCATGTTATCCCTTCTTTACAATTCTCCAACACATCTTTAAATTCAGCATCATGCATATATTGATCTTTGATGGTCTCCAAACCAAATTTTAAAGTCAAGTTGTGAAATCATAGTATAACGATGAGACAATGCATCAGCAATAACATTTTCTTTACCCTTCTTGTGTTTAATGACATAAGGGAAAGTCTCAATGAATTCAACCCATTTAGCATGTCTATGGTTTAGTTTTGCTTGACTTTTAATATGTTTCAAAGATTCATGATCAGAATGTATAACAAACTCTTTGGGCCATAAATAATGTTGCCATGTTTCCAAAGTCCGAACAAGAGCATATAATTCCTTATCATAAGTAGAATAATTCAGACTAGGCCCACTCAATTTTTCAGAAAAGTATGCAACAGGTTTACCATCTTGTAATAACACACCTCCTAATCCAATTCCACTAGCATCACATTCAAGCTCAAAAGTCTTATTAAAATCAGGAAGTTGGAGTAAAGGAGCATGTGTTAACTTATCTTTCAATACCGTGAAGGCTTCTTCCTGTGCGGTACCCCAAACAAAAGGCACATCCTTCTTTGTAAGCTCATTGAGAGGTGCATCAATCGTGCTGAAATCCCTCATAAAACGCCTATTTAAACCAGCGAGTCCAAGAAAACTCCTCACTTGTGTGACCGTTTTGGGCTGTGGCCAACTGTCAATAGCTTCAATCTTGGCTTTATCTACTTCAATTCCTTGTGGAGTAACAACATAGCCAAGAAAAGATACTCGGTCGGTGCAAAAGGTGCACTTACCAAGGTTACCAAACAAACGTGCATCACGTAGAGCAATAAAAACAGCACGCAAATGATCCAAGTGTTCCTTCAAAGTTCTACTATAAATCAGTATATCATCAAAGTAGACTACCACAAATCGTTCAATGAAAGCACGTAAAACCTCGTTCATTAATCTCATGAAAGTGCTAGGTGCGTTAGTTAACCCAAAAGGCATAACTAACCACTTATATAATCCAAACTTAGTTTTAAATGCTGTTTTCCATTCATCTCCCAATTTCATACAAATTTGATGGTATCCACTACGCAAATCAAATTTGGAGAAAATTGTAGAGCCACTTAATTCATCAAGCATATCATCTAGCCTAGGAATAGGATGACGATAACGAATAGTAATATTATTAATGCCTCTACAATCAACACACATATGCGATGTACCATCCTTTTTAGGCAATAGAATAATAGGAACAACACAGGGACTAAGGGATTCGCGTATATAACCTTTGTCGAGCAACGATGCACCGGGAATTAAGTCAATTTGATGCTCAATCCCTAGAATAGGTGGTAATCCCGGTGGCACGTCTTGTGGAAAGACGTTAGCGAACTCCTGCAAAATGTTAGCAACAGCAGGAGGCAGTGAGGGAGGCATGTCCTCGAAGGAAAATAATACCTCTTTGCATACAAAAGCATAGCAAACAGATGTATTAACATCCAAACCAGTAATATCAGATTTAGTGGCAAGTAAACAACCGCTCTTCAGTTTTATTTCGGATGCAACACTAGATGATTGTTTATTAGGCTTATTATGTTGCTCAAATTCCTTTGCCACAATCTTATTTTCACTCTCAGTTTGCTTCTGCTTTGCTTTACTAGCTCAAGTAATATCATATTTCATAATATGTTCGGGAGACATAGGAAGCAAAGTTATATTTTTATCCTTATGAACAAGAGTATACTGATTCGTCCTACCATGGTGTACAGAATTTTTATCAAATTGCCATGGTCTACCAAGTAAAACGGAGCATGCTTGCATGGGTACCACATCACAATCAACATAATCAGAATATGTAGCAATGCAAAAATGCACACGAATAGTACGTGTCACCTTAACCTTGTCACTGTTGTTGAACCATTGGATGTAATAAGGATGAGGATGTGGTCTGATGGTTAGAGACAGCTTCTCCACCATCTCTATGCTAGCCAAATTGTTGCAACTCCCTCCATCGATGATGACGCGAACAGAACTCTCCTTCACAACTCCCTTTGTATGGAACAAGTCGTGCCTTTGATTTTGCTCAGCCTGTGTAACCTGCACACTCAGAACACGTTGAGCAACTAAACTTTCATACCTGTCAGCGTAGTCAGCAGCAATGTAGTGTGTCTCTTCTTCCGCATCCTCGGCACCCTGTTCTCACTTGCAATAAGAGACAAAGTCTCCTCATCATAATCACTAGCGGACGGATATCCACCATCCTCAGTAACAATCATCACACGCTTGGAAGGACATTCTCGCGCATAGTAACCTCCACCCTTGCAACGACGACAAATAACCTCATGTGTTTGCCCTGTAGATGCCATGGATGAAGAAGAGCTCTGTGCAGGGCCCGAAGGTGTGCCCTTGCTGGAGGCTGGTGGCGGTACCTATTTTCTTATATCTCTGTTGGAGTTGGCGGCTGAAGTAAGTGGCGCTGTAGTAGGACATGTGGAACTAGATGATGTACGTGGTGTCCATGATGAAGCGCGACCTGCAGAAAAATTAGTTCTCGCCATTGCCTGTTGATCCTGCACTTCACGTTCAGCTTTGCAAGCAAGATGGAATAAACGAGTGATAGTGTTATACTCCTTATACTCTAGAATAGTCTGAATCTCTCTATTTAATCCACCCATAAAACGTGCAAGCATAGCTTCATTCTCCTCAACAATACCACATCTAATCATGCTAGTTTGTAATTCCTGATAATATTCCTCTACAAAAAATTTTCTTGTCTTAAACGCTGCAAATTTTGAAGCAATTCACGTTGATAATATGGTGGAACCCAACGATTACGCATGGCAGTTTTCAAAGCAGTCCAAGTAGTAGGGATATTATCACGATGTATTCTACAATGTTCAGACCACCAAACACATGCAAAACGAGTAAAAGCACAAACAGGAGCAGCAACACGTCTATCCTCAGGAAATTGTAAGCATGTAAAATGTTGTTCTCTTTCTAACTCCCAAGTAAGATATATATCAGGAACATATCTACCCTCAAATGTCGGAATATTCAATTTTATCTTAGGGAGATGATCATGATCCCGTACCTGAGGTGGTGGTGCAGCCCTACCGTTGCGATGGTAAACATGCGGACGACCCGGTGCTTGTGGTGGTGGTTGCCCCTGGGGCTAATCGGGAGCAACCTCTCCCGCATCATCGTAATCACCATCATAATCCTCATTCTGCTCAATGACAATAGTAGCAGCAGCAGCCACAGAAGCTTCAGCAGTAGCAGCAGTAGTAATGGCACCAAAATATTGGCCTTGGTCGAGAGGCACACGTTGCGCTCGTCCCGCGAAATTTGGGTGTTGTTAGTGTTGTTGTTGCCGAGGTACGACAGGTACAACTGGTGGAGGAAGATGTGCAAGCACCTCATTGAACTTAGCGTCTAGCTTGGTGTCGAATGTCTTCTCCAAAGCACCTAGCTTCTCCATGGCCTCTCCAAGGCTGGTCACGACGTCTTGTACCTAGTCTGCCATCATTTGCTGAAATTTATCATGGAGCTCCTTGTTCGTCATGACGTCCCAGTTGATCTCGTCGGCTTGTGATCCTGTCATTGTTAGCAGCAATAGGAACACACAAGAATATGAACCTACAGACTACTAGGAAGTGGTGGTGGTGGTGTGTCACAAATCCGTCAAGCGAATCTCAAATCCTTACCAGTTCTTACCCAGCAGCAGGTGGTGAGCGGCAACTGTTGTAGTCAAAAACTCTCAAAGCTTGGATAGAGCGATTGCCTGGTGATGTCAAACACACGATGTAGATGTATGTGGAGCTGGGAAGGCTTATAATATGGTAGCAAAAAAGGTCAGCACTAATCAGTTCAGAGATGCAAAGTTGAATAAACACTCAACGATGGTACTATGCTGGTACTAGGCTAGACCATGCTAGAGACGCGAGCCTAGAACACCAACAAACTCACGACACTACACGTAATCAAGGGAAGAGCACACTCTGACTTTTTTTCGTCTTTTTTTTGGCGCCTCTTTTTTTTGCGCTCTTTTTTTTTGCTCCGAAAATCACTATAATGGCGAGTTTCTCAAAACTCTTCCGAAGGTCTAAAAACAGGATAGGAACGAAAAAATTGACTATTTTTTTCCTCGAGCGATTCGGGGCTGCGACGACCAAAAATTGCGACAAAAATCACTATGATGGCCAGTGTCTCAAAATGCTCCAAAAAGCCTAAAAATAGGATAGGGAAAAATATTTTCACCCGCCGAAATTTTGGCCTAGAAAGTGATCTGAAAAGCGTGCCAGACTCGGACTGGTGGTGGATATATGGTGGTATATATGGATACGGATTGATGGCAGATATATTGTGGTGGTATATGGACTCAGATTGGTGGAGGATATATGATGGTATATATGGCAGCAGCGATGATGGTAGCGTAGTGGTGGTATATGGCAGCGGTGACGAAGATGATGCGGTGGCGGCGTGACAAACTGTGAACAGAACTCGAAACTCTAAAGAACTAGACGCTAAGGTCAGCAACTTGACATGACGATGCAACCACAAATTCAACAAAGGAAATACCAAACAGAAAATTGCAAAGGCTCAGATTGGTTCGGATATGATGATCTACCCTAATTTTTTGGTGGCTTTTTCGTGGACTGTAGGTATGAAGAACAGATGCAATCTAAACTATGAATAACTGGAAAATCTCACCGACCAACCTGTAAATCTGATACCACTTTATAGAGGCAAAGGTGTCCCTGTCTTTCGATGAGATGGTGGCTATCGTTTTCGGTAGAGTAGACTTTGACGATCCGACTACGAACGTGTGAGGACGTCGCGCCTTAGCAATCGCTAAACCAACTCCAAGAGGTTATTGACCATGCCGGAGCACGATCAACCAGACCACGAGGGTCTGTTTCCTGCACGCAAATGAAGAACAAGCTAGAAACTAAGATTGCAATCTGGATATTGCGAATATAAGAGGAAAGCTTTATTGATGAAAGTGGGGTTTTGTGACACCTTTGTCTGGTCGTGGAACACAAACGAAGAACGCAAAGTTGCAGTTATGGCTAACTTTCAATCTAAACAAAACTCAAGTCCAAAACGACGCTCTAAGGGCTGTATATATGGGGGAATAGAGGGTGATTTCGTGGCCGCTTGGAGGAGGGGTCCAAAACCAGCCCTAACTCAGTTTCCCCACACATACGGACTCTAAAAACTGCCTATAATATGGTATTTCGAAATTACATGGGCCTGGCCCAAAAATAAGGTGACGCAACGCCTATAATAGCCTATGGATGAAATTTATGAAGTGGCATGTTGTATATTTTGTCCAAGCCTCCAAGCAATCCTTATGGTGGCTTCAAAGTGTGAAAATCACCACCGGAAAGTCCACTGTTCCTTCCCGCGCGCGCACCTTCTTCTCCATGCTTGATCTCGCTCCAATGGCCATCCTTCTTGTCCATGCTAGGTCCTTCATTCATAAGTAAAACAAAAATATCTAATTTAGGCAGCATCATATGTTCATGAACATTAGAAGGATTTCCAAGAAACGAAAGTACCTGATAATTTAGTTGGCGTGCGCGAGCTCTAGTAACTGGTCCAATATGTGTAGCTGGTGTGGATGTGGGTGTAACATTAGTAGGGATGTCCTCACCAGCGTCCGGTTTGTCACCTCCGTTTGTCCATCGGTTTGTGGGTGATATGCCGAAGAGAATAGAAGCTTGATTCCGAGGTTGGCGCATAGGGTCTTTCAAAAGTAGCTTAGGAACTTGACATCGCGATCGGAGACAATGGTCTTGGGGACGCCATGTAGTCCCAAGATGTCCCTACAAAAGAGATTTGCAATATGTGAAGCATCGTCGATCTTGTGACATGGAATGAAATGAGCCATCTTGGAAAAGCGACCCACAACGACAAAAGCGGAATCATGGCCATTTTTGGTTCGTGGGAAACCAAGCATAAAATCCAAACTAATTTCTTCCCAAGGTTGGAAAGGTATAGGAAGAGGCATGTAAAGACCATGGGATTGAGCTTTAGACTTAGCTTTGCGGCATGTAGAGCATCGGTTGGTGAAGCGTGCAACATCACGAAACATCTTTGGCCAATAGTACTTGTTGGATAGTGTGGCAAACGTCTTGTTGCGTCCAAAGTGATCCATAAGTCCTCCACCGTGAACCTCTTGCAAAAGCAACAAACGAAGAGAAGACTCGGGTATACAAAGTTTTTTAGCATGCATAAGATAGCCATCTTTCATGTAGTAGTTCTCCCAACAAGGTTTCACTTGGCACTTACCATATGGAGGAGCAAACGAAGCATCATTCTCATACAAGTCTTTGATATGCTCAAAACCAATGGCATTCAATTCAAGTTGAGTAACTAGCATGCATTTGCGGGAAAGAGCATCCGCCAAAATGTTTTCTTTACCCTTAATGTATTTGATTACATAAGGAAAAGATTCAATGAATTCACTCCATTTAGTATGTCGTTTATTCAACTTAGTTTGACCCTTATGCTACTTGAGAGTCTCATGATCGTTATGAATGACAAACTCATGAGGTCGCAAATAATGTTCCCAAACATGTAAAACTCTCACCAAAGCATACAATTCGTTGTCATAGATGGGATAGTTAAGTTGAGCGCCGGAAAGTTTCTCGCTAATACGCAATTGGGCGCTTCTCTTGCATTAGCGCACCACCTATTCCATTACCACTAGCATCACAATGCACTTCAAATGTTTTATCAAAGTTGGGTAAAGCAAGCAAAGGTGCATGAGTCCCCAAACTTTGGTGCATTGTGATGGTCCCCAAACAAATGGGATGGTCCCCAAACAAATGGTGCATTTTTGTTGCTCAAAGCATGGAGAGGAGATGCAATAGTGCTGAAGTCCTTGACAAAACGTCGATAGAAACCGGCTAGTCCTAGGAAGCTATGCACTTGTTGCAAATTTGTGGATGTAGGACAGGTTTTAATAGCATAAATTTTAGTTTCATCAACATGAACGCCCTTCGAAGATACCACAAATCCTAGGAAAACGACCTTGTCAACACCAAAAGTGCATTTTTCCATGTTTGCATAAAGTTGTTCTTTCCTAAGAATTTGCAAGACTTCTCTAACGTGGGTAGCATGCTCCTCAAGATACTTGCTAAAGACAAGAATGTCATCAAAATAGACCACAACACAATATCCTATTAGGGGTCACAAAACATAGTGCATGACGCGCATGAATGTACCCGGTGCTTCGGATAAGCCCATAGGCATCACTAGCCATTCATAGAGACCAAACTTAGTCTTGAACGCCATTTTCCACTCATCACCCCATTGTATGCGTATTTGATAGTAACCACTTTTTAAGTCAATCTTGGAAAATATAGTGGCACCACTAAGTTCATCTAGCATATCATTTAGGCGAGGAATGGGGCGGCGATATCTAATGGTTATAGCGTTGATAGGACGGCAATCGTAACACATGCACATACTACCATCTTACTTAGGTACTAGTATCATCGGAACCGCACAAGGACTCAAACTCTCATGTACATGCCCTTTATCTAGGAGTTTTTGGACTTGCCTTTGTATTTCCTTTGTTTTTTTGGGGTTGACGTGGTAGGGTGCCTTGTTAGGAAGCGGTGCTCCAGGGATGAGGTCAATGCGGTGTTCGATCCCTCGTTTTGGTGGTAGTCCTGGAGGTAGCTCATTGGGAAAAACATCTTGGAATTCCTGCAAAAAACGAGACAACACAGGAGGAAGATGGTGTGAAGGATTAGTCCGTACGACGTCATCTTTGCACACAAGTACATAGTGAAGAACGATCGATGGGCTCTCACTCACGTCCTATATCACTCATGTCCCTCATCATGGAGTCACTCAAGTTTGGCTTGTGGCGCTCACTCTCTTTTAGGTGGATCGCTCTCTCACTTTTGTCTCCACGATGGGATGAAGTGTGTTTGTCAGCGATGACTTGACTTGGAGTCATTGGTCGAAGTACATATTGCTTTCCCTTCATCTTGAAGCTATAGTGATTTGTCTGACCATTGGGGATGACGCCACAGTCAAATTTCCACGGCGGAAGGTGGCAAACGGACATGGGAACCACATCACACTCCAATGTGTCTTCATAAGCGCCTATCTTGAAGGAAACTTGCACGGTGTGTTCAACTTGGAGGGTGACGGAATCACTTAGCCATTGGACCTTGTAGGGGCGAGGGTACTTCTTCTTGACCAATTGTAACTTGGAAGAAAGGTCCTCACTTGCCAAATTGTGGCAACTTTCGCCGTCGATGTTGACCTTGACGGATTTTCCTTGGATGCCCGCCTTGGTATGGAAGATGTGGCAACGTTGGTCCTCGTCTTTTTGTTGTTGAAGCGTCAAAACCTTGGAGACAACGAGAGCGGGGCTCGGATCGTTGTCGCAAAAGATTTGCGAATCTTCATCTTCATTGACTTGACGAAGCATGGCCACGTTCTCCAATGCTTCCATCTCATCGTCACTCATAGAGTCATAGGTGCCATCGTCTTGGAGGATCATGGTCCATTTTGTTGGACACTCGTAGGTCTTGTGGACTCGGCCTTGGCACGTGAAACACTTGATGGTGCTTGACTTGGCGGTATCATCCGGTGTCGGTGTAGAGGATGAGGCTCTCGATTTGTAGTTGCTTGTAGTAGGTCGGCTTGACGAAGTCGTCTTGTCCTTGTACCTTGACTTGTCGCCGGTGGTTGTTGTAGTTTACGTAGTCGAAGGCGTCGTGGTCGTAGGAGCTTGAGAACTTGAACCGTAGTTCTTGGAAGAGAACTTGGAGTACTTGTAGTCATCTTGCACTTGTCGTTCCGCCTTGGTCGCTTGATGCACTAGTTCAAGTAAGTTGGAGTATGGTTGGAAGTCGGCAATTTTCTTGACTTGGTAGTTGAGGCCATTCAAAAAACGTGCCATTGTTTGCTCGTCATCTTCCTTGACATTTGCGCAGATCATTGCGACTTCCATCACTTGATAGTACTCTTCTACCGACTTGGTGCCATGCTTGAGTTGTTGTAGTTTCTTGAAGAGATCCCGGTTGTAGTGTGAAGGTTTAAAGCGAGCTCTCATGAGGTTTGTTTTACTTATGAATGAAGGACCAAGCATTGACAAGAAGGATGGCCATTGGAGCGGGATCAAGCATGGAGAAGAAGGTGTGCGCGCGGGAAGGAACAATGGACTTTCTAGTGGTGATTTTCGCACTTTGAAGCCACCATAAGGAGTGCTTGGAGGCTTGGACGAAATATACAACATGCCACTTCATAAATTTCATCCATAGGCTATTATAGGTGCTGCGCAAAGTTGTCAGAATCGAGATTCTGAATCGGATCGAAGCTCCGTTGGTAGGATCGTAAGGTCGTAAGATTCTAAGACTTGAGTCGCTATTCTGAAAACTTTGGTGCTGCGTGACCTTATTTTTGGGCCAGGCCCATGTAATTTTGAAATACCACATTATAGGCTGTTTTTAGAGTCCGTATGTGTGGGGAAACTGAGTTAGGGCTGGTTTCGGACCCCTCCTCCATGGGGCCACGAAATCCCCCTCTATTCCCCCATATATACATCCCTTAGGGCGTCGTTTTAGACTTGGGTTTTCTTTAGATTAAAAGTTCGCCATAGCTGCAACTTCGCGTTCTTCGTTTGTGTTCCACGACTAGACAAAGGCGTCACAGAACCCCACCTTCATCAATAAAGCTTTCCACTTATATTCGCAATATCCAGATTGCAATTTCAGTTTCTTGCTTGTTCTTCGTTTGCGTGCTGGAAATAGACCCTCGTGGTCAGGTTGATT
The DNA here is from genome assembly GCA_039707655.1 of Elymus sibiricus. Classification (NCBI taxonomy): domain Eukaryota; kingdom Viridiplantae; phylum Streptophyta; class Magnoliopsida; order Poales; family Poaceae; genus Elymus; species Elymus sibiricus. Next base: position 233,117,918 of record CM077667.1, on the reverse strand, counting down.
GTGCTTCGGCGCGGTCAATAACCTCTCGGAGTTGGTTTAGCGATTGCTAAGGCGCGTCGTCTTCGCACGTTCGTAGTCGGATCGTCAAAGTCTACTCCACCAAAAATGATAGCCATCATCTCATCGAAAGACAGGGACAACCTCGCCTCTATCAAGTGGTATCAGATTTCCAGGTTGCTCGGTGAGATTTTTCCAGTTTTTCCTAGTTAGATCGCATATGTTTTTCATACCTATAGTCCACGAAAAAGCCAGAAAAAAATTAGGGTTAGATTATCATATCCGAACCAATCTGAGCCTTTGCAATTTTTGGTTCGGTATTTGCTTTGTTGAATTTGCGGTTGCATCGTCGTGTCAAGTTGCTGGTCTTAGCGTCTAGTTCTTTAGAGTTTCGAGTTCTGGTCACAGTTTGTCACGCCGCCGTCGCATCATCTTCATGGCTGCCATATCCCACCACCACACCAGATACATCACTGCTGCCATATACCACCACATATCCGCCATCACGCCAATCCGAGTCCACCTCCATCACAGATTCACCACCAACCCATGTTCCACCACCCATACATACATCCGCCACTAGCCCGAGTTCCACCAGATTCATATCCATCACCAATCCTAGTCCGAGCCCATTACATATTAGGTTTAGTTTCGAGATCCTCTTGATTTTATTTTCGTGTTTCCTTGAGTGAGGTCTCGAAAAAAAAATTGGTGGGTGAAAATATTTTTTCCCTATCCTATTTTTACGCTTTCTGGAGTGTTTTGAGACACTCGCCATCATAGTGTTTTGTCACATTTTTTGATCGTCGCAGCCCCGGATCGCTCCTAAAAAAAATTAGTCAAATTGTTTTTGTGCCTATCCTATTTATACGACTGGGGAAGAGTTTTGAGACACTCGCCAATATAGTGATTTTCTGAGCAAAAAAAAGAGCGCAAAAAAAAAGAGGCGCCAAAAAAAAATTCAGAGTGTGCTCTTCCCTTAATTGCGTGTAGCGTCGTGATTTTGTTTGTGTTCTAGGCTCGCGTCTCTAGCACGGTCTAGCCTAGGACCAGCACAGTACCGTCGTTGAGCGTTTATTCAACTTTGCATCTCCCAACTGATTATTCCCGACCCTTTTTGCTACCATATTATAAGCCTGTCCAGCTCCACCTACATCTACGTCGTGTGTTTGACATCACCTGGCAATCGTTCTATCCAAGCTTTGAGAGTTTTGACTACAACGGTTGCCGATCACCACCTGCTACTGGGTAAGAACTGGTAAGAAATTGAGATTTGCTTGACGGATTTGTGACACACCACCACCACCACCACCACTTCCTAGTAGTCTATAGGTTCATATTCTTGTGTGTTCCTATTGCTGCTAACCATGCCCGGATCACAAGCTGACGAGGTCGAATGGGAGGTTATGACCAACAAGGAGCTTCATGACAAATTCCAGCAAATGATGGCTGACCAGGTACAAGACTTCATGACCAGCCTTGGAGAGGCCATGGAGAAGCTAGATGGTTTGGAGAAGACATTCGACACCAAGCTAGACGCCAAGTTCAATGAGGTGCTTGCCCGTCTACCACCACCAGCTGCAGCTAACGTCCCTGTCCAACAACAACATCAATAGGGCGCGCTTTTAGAGAGACGAGCACGACGTGTGCCTCTCGCCCAATGCCAAAATTCTGGTGCCGTTGCTACTGCTGCTACTCCTGCTACTGTTGCGGCTTCTGTTGCTGCTACTGTCGTTGAGCAGAATGAGGATTATGCTGAGGATTATGATGGTGCTTACAATGATGAGGGAGAGGTTGCTCCAATTCAGCCCCAGGGGCAACCACCACCACAAGCACCAGGTCGTCCACATGGCTACAACCGCAACGGTAGGCCTGCACCACCCCCTCAGGTACGGGATCATGACCATCTCCCTAAACTAAAATTGAATATTCCTACATTTGATGGTAGATATGTTCGTGATATATATCTTACTTGGGAGTTAGAAACAGAACAACATTTTACATGCTTACAGTATCTTGAGGATAGACGTGTTGCTGCTGTTGTTTGTCCATTCACTAGTTTTGCTTGTGTTTGGTGGTCTGAACATTGTAGAATACATCATGCTAATATCCCAACTACTTGGGCTGCTATGAAAACTGCTATGCGTAATCGCTCGGTTCCACCATATTATCAACGTGAATTGCTTCAAAATTTGCAGCGTTTAAGACAAGGAAAAAATTCTGTAGAGGAATATTATCAGGAATTACAAACTGGCATGATTAGATGTGGTATTGTTGAGGAGAATGAAGCCATGCTTGCACGTTTTATGGGTGGATTAAATAGAGATATTCAGACTATATTAGAGTATAAGGAGTATAATACTATCACTCGTTTATTCCATCTTGCTTGCAAAGCTGAACGTGAAGTGTAGGATCGACAGGCATTGGCAAGAACTAATTTTTCTTCAGGTTGCACTTCATCATGGACGCCACGTACCCCATCTACTTCCACATGTCCTGCTGCAGCACTGCCTACTTCAGCCACCAACTCCAACCGAGATACCAAGAAACAGGCCCCCGCCCCACCCTCCGCGAGGAGCACACCTTCCGGCCCTGCACAGAGCTCATCTTCTTCCATTGCATCCATGGGGCAAACACATGAGGTTATATGTCATCGTTGCAAGGGAGGAGGTCACTATGCGAGGGAATGCCCATCCAAGCATGTGATGATTGTGACAGAGGATGGTGGATATGACTCCGCTAGTGATTATGATGAGGAGACCCTGGCTCTTATTGCGAGTGAAGAACAAGGTGTAGAGGAGACTGAACAAGAGACACACTACATGGCTGCTGACTATGCTGACACGTATGAAAGTTTAGTTGCTCAACGTGTTCTGAGTGTGCAGGTTACACATGCTGAGCAAAAGCAGAGGCACAACTTGTTCCATACAAAGGGAGTTGTGAAGGAGCATTCTGTTCGCATCATCATCGATGGAGGGAGTTGCAACAACTTGGCTTGCATGGAGATGGTGGAGAAGCTGTCTCTAACCACCAGACCACATCCTCATCCTTATTACATCCAATGGTTCAGCAACAGTGGCAAGGTTAAGGTAACACGTACTATTCGTGTACACTTTAGCATTGCTACATATTCTGATTATGTTGATTGTGATGTGGTACACATGCAAGCATGCTCCGTTTTACTTGGTAGACCATGGCAATTTCATAAAAATTCTGTACACCATGGTAGGACAAATCAGTATACTCTTGTTCGTAAGGATCAAAATTTAACTTTGCTTCCTATGTCTCCCGAACATATTATGAAAGATGACATTGCTAGAGCTAGTAAAGCAAAACAGAACCAAAGTGATACGGGGCATGCCCGTGTGAGTCGATCTTTCACGAATTGGACGGAGATCTCACGAAGAACACGAAGAACATGAGAGAGATACGAGAGGAAAATCAAACACTCAAGAACAACCTTCGATCAAACATCCACTAGAATCACGCGAGTACACGAGTATCACGGTCCACAATCAACCAAAGGATACAAGTAACGATAGTCTTCTCGCTTCGGAGGAGGAGGTCTTGAATCCCGAGGGGATCTTCCCTTAGAGGGGCCTTGGCATCGCTTGGATCTTCTCTCAACGGAGGGTAATCTCCTAGGGAGAAGGAAGTGATGGAGCTATGCTCAACAAAGTCTATGCCAAAGGCCCGTGGGTGCGCGCATGCAATGGCCGGATGATCCGAACCGGGGTCCGAATGATCCGGGCTCTTCCGGATGATCAGGACTGGGGCCCGGATGATCCGGCTTCCGAGCTCCTCCAGCGATTCGTTCACCAATTACCCGGACGATCCGGGCCTCCTCCGGACGATCTGGACCAGGGTCCGGATGATCCGGCCATCTGCGGGGGCGTTTTGTCCGGTTCGGGTAGGGAATTACCCGGACGATCCGGACCGGGGTCCGGATGATCCGGCCGTCTTCAGGTTGGCCCTTCTCTTTGATCCTTCGTGGTCGCCTTCCTCGTACCTAAGGATACACAAGGTTTCATTGTGAGGTAGCATCCAAGTTCCTTTGCCATCGATGTCATACTCGAAGAGGAGTGAGTTGACCTTAGCTCCATTGTCGCGTGCGCGTGCTCTTGTCATAGGACCACTTGGAGGTTTGCTTGGTGGTGTAGTCCTCATGGGGATGATGGTGGGATGCTCCACATCATCTCCCCCCTTGGGGAAGATCCGTCCTCAGATCAAGATCTTCATCACCATGAAAAGGGATAGATCCGTGACGTTGAAGTTGTCGCTCACGTTGTACTTGTCGCGTGGTATGTCGATCTTGAAGGCATTGTTGTTGTAGCGTGCCAACACCTTGAAAGGACCGTCGGCTCGAGGAAGTAGCTTGGACTTGTGTTCGTTGGGGAAGCGGTCCTTGCGAAGGTGTAGCCACACAAGATCACCGGGCTTGAACACCATGGGGTGCTTGTTGAGGTTGCGCTTGTTGGTGACGTGTTCCACTTGACGTTCAATCGTGTGTCTTGTATCTTCATGCATCCTCTTGATGTAGCTTGCCCTTGCACTTGCGTCCATGTTGACGCGCTCTTGGAGTGGTAGAGGTAGGATGTCCAATGGGGACAAAGGATTGAAGCCGTAGACCACTTTGAACGGAGACTTGCCGGTGGTAGAGTGACTTGCGCGATTGTAGGCGTAATCGGCGATGGGGAGGCAATCTTCCCATTCCATGATGTTCTTCTTGATCAATACGTGAAGTAGGGTAGAAAGTGTCTGGTTCGTCACCTCCATTTGTCCATCGGTTTGAGGGTGATATGCCGAAGAGAAAAGAAGCTTGATTCCGAGCTTGGCGCATAGGGTCTTCCAAAAGTAGCTCAAGAATTTGACGTCGCGATCCGAGACAATGGTCTTTGGGACGCCATGTAGTCGCAAAATGTCCCTACAAAACAAATTTGCAATATGTGAAGCATCGTCTATCTTGTGACATGGAATGAAATGAGCCATCTTGGAAAAGCGATCCACTACTACAAAAACAGAGTCATTGCCATTTTTAGTTCGTGGCGAGCCAAGCACAAAATCCATACTAATGTCTTCCCAAGGTTGGAACGGTATAGGGAGAGGCATATAAAGACCATGGGATTGAGCTTTGGACTTAGCTTTGCGGTATGTAGAGCATCGGTTGGTGAAGCGTGCAACATCACGAAACATCTTGGCCCAAAAGTACTTGTTGGAAAGCGTGGCATACGTCATGTCGCGTCCAAAGTGACCCATAAGTCCTCCACCGTGAGCCTCTTGCAAAAGCAACAAACGAAGAGAAGACTCGGGTATACACAATTTGTTAGCACACATAAGATAGCCATCTTTCATATAATAGTTCTCCCAACAAGTTTTCACTTGGCACATAGTGTAAGGATTAGCTAAATAGGCATCATGCTCATACATGTCTTTGATGTGCTCAAAACCAACAACATTAAATTCAAGTTGAGTAACTAGCATGCATTTGCAGGAAAGAGCATCCGCCACAACGTTTTCCTTACCCTTAATTTATTTGATGACATAAGGGAAGGACTCAATGAATTCACTCCATTTAGCATGTCGTTTGTTCAACTTAGTTTGACCCTTTAAATACTTAAGCGTTTCGTGGTCGGTATGGATAACAAACACATGAGGGCACAAGTAATGTTCCCACACATGTAAAACTCTCACCAAAGCATATAACTCCTTGTCATAGATGGGGTGGTTAAGTTGAGCGCCGGATAGTTTCTCGCTAAAGTACGCGATAGGACGCTTCTCTTGCACTTCACCGCTAGCATTACAATGCACTTCAAATGTTTTATAAAAATTGGGCAAAGCAAGCAAAGGTGCATGAGTGAGCAAATTTTAATGTTCAGGGAATGGGGTGTCTTGGGAAGGACCCCAAATAAATGGTGCATTTTTCTTGCTCAAAGCATGGAGAGGTGATGCAATAGTGCTAAAGTCTTTGACAAAACGACGATAGAAACCGGCTAGTCCTAGGAAACTACGCACTTGTTGCAAATTCGTTGGTGTGGGCCAAGTTTTAATAGCATCAATCTTAGTTTCATCTACATGAACGCGCTTAGAAGATACTACAAAACCTAAGAAAACAACCTTCTCAACACCAAATGTGCATTTCTCCATGTTTGCATAGAGTTGTTCTTTCTGAAGTATTTGCAAAACATCACGAACAATGGTAGCATGCTCCTCAAGAGACTTGCTAAAGACAAGAATATCATCAAAATAGACCACAACACAATATCCTATGAGGGGTCGCAATACATAGTGCATAACACTCATGAAAGTGCCCGGTGCTTCGGATAACCCCATGGGCATAACCAACCATTCATACAGACCAAAATTTGTCTTAAAAGCAGTTTTCCAGTCGTCACCCTCTTGTATGCAGATCTGGTAGTAACCACTTTTTAAGTCAATTTTAGAATATATAGTGGCACCACTAAGTTCATCTAGCATATCATCTAAGCGAGGAATGGGGTGACGGTATCAAATGGTGATAGCATTGATAGGACGGCAATCGGAACACATGCGCATAGTACCATCATGCTTAGGCACTAGAATTACCGAAACCGCACAAGGACTCAAACTCTCACGAACATGCCCTTTATCTAGGAGTTTTCGAACTTGCCTTTGTATTTCCTTTGTTTTGTCGGGGTTGACGCGGTAGGGAGCCTTGTTAGGAAGCGATGCTCTGGGGATGAGGTCGATGCGGTGTTCGATCCCTCGTTTTGGCGGTAGTCCTGGAGGTAGCTCATCGGGGAACACATCCTTAAATTCCTGCAACAACTTAGATAACACAAGAGGAAGATGTTGTGAAGGGTTAGTCCGGACGACGTCATCTTTGCACACAAGTACATAGTGAAGAACGGTCGATGGGCTCTCACTCACATCCCTCAAATCTCTTTTGGTGGCTAAAAGAACTATATCTCTCATATCCCTCATCGTGGAGTCGCTCATTTTTGGCTTGTGGCACTCATTCTCTTTGAGATGGATCACTCTCTCACTCCTATTTCCACGATAGGATGAAGCTTGTTTGTTGGCGATGACTTGACTTGGCGTCATTGGTCGTAGCACATATTGCTTGCCCTTCATCTTGAAGCTATATTGATTTGTCCAACCGTTGTGTGTGATGCCATGGTCGAATTGCCAAGGTCTACCAAGTAGGAGGTGGCAAACGGACATTGGAACCACATCACACTCCAAAGTGTCTTCATATGCGCCTATCTTGAAGGAAACTTCCACGGTGTGGTCCACTTGGAGGGTTCCGGAATCACTAAGCCATTGGACCTTGTAGGGACGAGGGTGCTTTTTCTTGACCAATTGTAGCTTGGAACAAAGGTCTTCACTTGCCAAGTTGTGGCAACTCCCTCCGTCGATGATGACCTTGACAGATTTTCCTTGGATGCCCGCCTTGGTGTGGAAGATGTGGCAACATTGGTCCTCTTCTTCTTGTTGTTGGAGCATCAAAACTTTGGAGACAACGAGAGCGGGGCTCGAATCACTTGGTGGTGTATGGCAACTTGCTCCAAAGCTTGCATCTCGTCGTCGCTCATAGAGTCATAGGTGCCATCGTCGAGGAGGATCATGTTGCGTTTGGTTGGGCATTCGAAGGTCTTGTGGCCTCGCCCTTGGCACGTGAAACACTTGATGGAGCTAGTCTTGGCGGTAGCATCCGGTGTTGGGGTAGAGGTTGAAGCCCTCGGCTTGTAGGTGCTTGAGGTTGGTCGGCTTGACGAAGTCGTCTTGTCCTGTCGCCGGTAGGTGTTATAGATTTCGTAGTTGAAGGTGTCGTTGTCGATAGGTGTTGTAGATTTCGTAGTTGAAGGTGTCGTTGTCGTAGTAGCTTGAGCACTTGAGCCGTAGGTCTTGGAGGGGAACTTGGAGTACTTGTAGTCATCTTGCACTTGCCGTTCCGCCTTGGTTGCTTGATGCACGAGCTCAAGTAGGTTTGAGTAAGGTTGGAAGTCGGCTATCTTCTTGACTTGGTAGTTGAGACCATTCAAGAAGCGTGCCATTGTTTGCTCGTCATCTTCCTTGAAATTGGCTCGGATCATAGTGATCTCCATCTCTTGGTAGTACTGTTCTAAAGACTTGGTGCCTTTCTTGAGTTGTTGGAGCTTCTTGAAAAGATCCCGGTTGTAGTGTGTAGGCACAAAACGAGCTCGCATGAGGTCCTTCATTTGGTCCCAAGTGGTGATAGGAGGTTCACCTCTCTCCCTTCTTCGCTCGATCACTTGTTCCCACCAAATAAGGACATAGTCTTGGAAATCAAGGGAAGCCATGGTTATCTTCTTCTCTTCATCATAGTTGTGTAGGGGAAAGATCTTGTCAACCTTGAGTGCCCATGAAAAGTAATCGGGATCATTGCTTCCGGAAAACTTTGGCATTGTGAACTTGAGCTTGCCGAAGCGTTGTCCATCATTGTGGTGGGGATGGAGAAATCCGTGTCGTGGAGGTGGATTCTCATTGTCATTGCCTTGAGCGTGTTGACGTTGATCTTGTTCTTTCTCATCTTCATGGTCGGGTTCAACGCGATGATCTTGAGGACGGCGACGAGGTGGACGCACTCGGTTGCGCCTTTCTTGATGCTCCTCTTGGCGATTAGCTTCTTCTTGTCGTTGTCGGCGAAGTTCTTCTTGTTGTGCTTGGCGAAGTGCTTCTTGCTCGCGATGAGCTTGGCGGTTGTGCTCCTCCAAGGTGCGAGTAGCTTCTTGTAAAGCGCGATGTGCCTCAAGCGCTCGTTCATGACGGCGATGTTGTTCTTCTTCTTGGCGTCATTGTTCTTTATCTTGGCGTTGTCGTTCTTGCTCCAACGCATCTTGCTCTTGTTGGCGGCGACGTTCTCGAGCGCGGACGCGATCTTGCAATCCATTGCCATGAAATGGATTGTCTTGACGGTGACGGGCTTATGGAGAACTTGGGCTGGATTGTTCATCGCGACGGTGATGACGCGCTTGTGGACTTGTGTCGGAACAGTACGTCGTTGAGTTGCGGCTTGTGTGATGACTCCGTGTCGATGTAGATGAGGACGGTGCTCGAGTGACCATCAAGGACCGGATCTCCTCCATTTGGCTTGAGAGCTTGTTGTCGAGGTATTCTCTTGTGTGCGTCTCGGATTCACGCAACTTGGAGGCGAGTTGGTCGATGCGGTCATTCAAGACATCTTGAGCTTGCGTAATTTCCTTGTGCGCACCGAACAAGTGCAACTTGGTGACGTGGTTGTTCACATCGTCTTCATTCTCCTCGAAGGCCGGGTTTGACATGATGTTCCTATCCATAGCACTCAAGAAGATATAAGTGGAAGAGTGAGAACACAATACCAATTACCGTTCCAAAAGTTGAAAGTGGATCAAGATCACTCAATGTGCAAGTATGGTAATAGTAGAATTGGTACCGAAGATTGTTCTGCTCACACATACACAAATAAGGCTTATGGAGTAGCTTGGTTAGGATAGTGGCACAAATTTCAAGCAATTCGAAAGATAAGATTCAAAAGTGTTGAAAGAGATTCGTAAACTTCGCAAATGAGACAATGTAGATCAATAGCAATGGGTATACACGGAAACACACACACGGAAGAAAATTGGGGTCATGCAACCAAGAATGAGCCAAAATGTGGAATCCACGGAAAATGCTCTCGTTGCACAAAACTAGAGAGTCAGTAGCACGATTGCTCCAATGGGCACGATACGCACTTGTGCACACCCTACAATGAACCAAAAGTGTCGTCTTCAGATGCCCGACTTGCTATGTGTGTATGTGGCATGTGTCACTCGCTTAAGTGATCCAAGATGATCAAGTATGCTATGCGAAACTTGCGATGCTATTGCTCTCTTGCTCTTTTGCTCTTGCTTAAAAGCTTTGCTTCTCTTTTCTTTTGCAATGATGTTTTGTATGATCACAATGCGGGGCGTGCACACCAAGGTAGCAATTATGTATGCGGGTACTATGTTGTAACACAAAAGATGATACTAAGATATATGCACGCAAATGAACCTATGCGGAGTATGTATCACTAAAGTGCACAAGTAGCGTAGCCCGGCAATACTCAATGGCTAGTCTCAATAGGCAAGTAACACAAATAGGCTCGGGGTAACAATGCAATGGCAAGGGTAAATGGTCAAGAGTGTCGTCGTGGTTACCGTCCTTGCTTACAGTCAGGTGTCAATGAAGAGTTGGTCGGCAATGATCCGGGGCGATGATGAGCGGCGATGTCGAAGAAGGACCACTCCTAATTAGCCGAAACACCTTAGGAAGTGGCGATGCTCGCAACTCAAAATCTCAAGTGCAAATGGTGCGGAAGAAATCAAAGAAGGTTTACGGAAAAATGGTGGAAGAACACGATGAAAAAGCACGCAACTAAGCGAAGATGCCCTGCTGCCAGGCCCTGTCCGGATGTCCGGGAGCTGGTCCGGATGTCCGGGCTGGTGGGGGTCCGGATGTCCGGGTGGGGGTCCGGATGATCCGGGGCGGCGGTCGTCCGGATGATCCGGGTGTTTGTCCGGATGATCCGGGTAGGTCAACTGCTCGGGATTTCCCTTCGGGGCCGCGATTTTGGGGATGAACACGAAAAATTTTTGGCGAAAATTGGGCGATTTGACGGTGGAAAATGATGGGAATGAAGGGGGAAAGCTAGATCCACGACCTCACAACGAAATCCACGGATCCAAATCAACAAAATCTTCTCAAATCCAACAAATCCAAGAAATTTTGGGTATGGCAATTTTTGGTGGGGATTTTCAAATTGGGACAAAATAAAATAAAATTAGGCTAGAAAACGGTGGGGGAGACTCCAAATTTGTGATCTACGTGGCTCTAGATACCAATATGATACGGGGCACGCCCGTGTGAGTCGATCTTTCACGAATTGGAGGGGGATCTCACGAAGAACATGAAGAACACGAGAGAGATACGAGAGGAAAATCAAACACTCAAGAACAACCTTCGATCACACATCCACTAGAATCACACGAGTACACGAGTATCACGGTCCACAATCAACAAAAGTATACAAGTAACGATAGTATTCTCGCTCCGGAGGAGGAGGTCTTGAATCCCGAGGGGATCTTCCCTTAGAGGGGCCTTGGCATCGCTTGGATCTTCTCTCAATGAAGGGTAATCTCCTAGGGAGAAGGAAGTGATGGAGCTATGCTCAACAAAGTCTATGCCAAACAATAGCTAACCATAAAACGAAGCTAGGAAGGGAGTACTTATAGTCTAGGGGCAAAGTGGTAAGTGGGAAGAGATACAAGGCCCGAGGCCCATGGGTGCGCTCAGGCAACGGCCGGATGATCCGGACCGGGGTCCGAATTATACAGGCTCTTCCGGATGATCCGGACCGGGGCCCAGATGATCCGGCTTCCGGGCTCCTCCAGCCGATTCGGTCACCAATTATCCGGACGAACCGGACGTTGGTCCGGACAATCCGGACCAGGGTCCGGATGATCCGGCCATCTGCGGGGGCATTTTTTCTGGTTCGGGTAGGGAATTACCCGGACGATCCGGACCGGGGTCCGGATGATCTGGGCCACCTCCGGATAATTCGGACCGGTGTCCGGATGATCCGGCCGTCTTCAGGCTGGCCCTTCTCCTTGCTCCTTCTTCCTCTTGGCCTTGAACTTCGGGCCGCCTCCTTGATCCTTCGTGGTCGTCTTCCTCGTACCTAAGGATACACAGGGTTTGATTTTGAGGTACCATCCAAGTTCCTTTGCCATCGACGTCATACTCGAAGAGGAGTGAGTTCACCTTAGCTCCAATGTCGCGTGCGCGTGCTCTTGTCATAGGACCACTTGGAGGTTTGCTTGGTGGTGTAGTCTTCATGGGGATGATGGCGGGATGCTCCGCATCATAAAGTGAGAGTGAAAATCAGATTGTAGCAAAGGAATTTGAGCAACATAATAAACCTCATAAACATTCATCTAGTGTTGCATCTGAAATAAAACTTAAGAGTGGTTGTTTACTTGCCACTAAATCTGATATTACTGTTTTGGATGTTACTACATCTATTTGCTATGCTTTTGTATGCAAAGAGGTATTGTTTTCATTCGAGGACATGCCTCCCTCTTTGCCTCCCGCTATCGCTAACATTTTGCAGGAGTTTGCTGACGTCTTTCCACAAGACGTGCCACCGGGATTACCACCTATTCGAGGGATTGAGCAGCAGATTGACTTAATTCCCAGTGCATCGCTACCCAACCGTGCACCACACCGTACCAATCCAGAGGAGACGAAGGAGATTATGCGTCAAGTACAGGAGCTGCTCGACAAAGGTTATATACGCGAATCTCTTAGTCCTTGTGTTGTTCCTATTATTCTAGTACCGAGAAAGGATAGTACATCTCATATGTGTGTTGATTGTAGAGGCACTAATAATATTACGATTCAAAATCGTCATCCTATTCCTAGGCTAGATGATATGCTTGATGAATTAAGTGGCTCTACAATTTTCTCCAAAGTTGATTTGCGTAGTGGATACCATCAAATTCGTATGAAATTGGGAGATGAATGGAAAACGGCATTTAAAACTAAGTTTGGATTATATGAGTGGTTAGTCATGCCTTTTGGGTTATCTAATGCACCTAGCACCTTCATGAGATTATTGAACGAGGTTTTGCGTGCTTTCATTGGATGATTTCTGGTAGTCTATTTTGTTGATATACTGATTTATAGTAGATCTTTGGAGGAACATTTGGAACATTTACGTGCAGATTTTATTGCTCTACGTGATGCACGTTTGTTTGGTAACCTTGGAAAGTGCACCTTTTGCGCCGACCGAGTATCTTTTCTTGGCTATGTTGCTACTCCACAGGGAATTGAAGTTGATAAAGCCAAGATTGAAGCTATTGAGAGTTGTCCGCAGCCCAAAACGGTCACACAAGTGAGGAGTTTTCTTGGACTCGCTGGTTTCTATAGGCGTTTTGTGAGGGGTTCCAGCACCATTGCTGCACCTCTCAATGAGCCTACAAAGAAGGATGTGCATTTTGTTTGGGGTACCGCACAGGAAGAAGCCTTCACGGTATTGAAAGATAAGTTAACACATTCTCCATTACTCCAACTTCCTGATTTTAATAAGACTTTTGAGCTTGAAGGTGATACTAGTGGAATTGGATTAGGAGGTGTGTTATTACAAGATGGTAAACCGGTTGCATATTTTTCTGAAAAATTGAGTGGGCCTAGTCTAAATTATTCTACTTATGATAAGGAATTATATGCTCTTGTTCGGACTTTAGAAACATGGCAACATTATTTATGGCCCAAAGAATTTGTTATACATTCTGATCATGAATCTTTAAAACATATTAAGAGTCAAGCAAAACTAAACCGTAGACATGCTAAATGGGTTGAATTCATTGAGACTTTCCCTTATGTCATTAAACACAAGAAGGGTAAAGAAAATGTTATTGCTGATGCATTGTCTCGTCATTATACTATGCTTTCACAACTTGACTTTAAAATATTTGGTTTGGAGTCCATCAAAGATCAATATATGCATGATGCTGACTTTAAAGATGTGCTGGCGAATTGTAAAGAAGGGAGAACGTGGAACAAGTTCGTCATTAATGATGGATTTGTGTTCCGTTCTAACAAGCTATGCATTCCTGCTAGCTCCGTTCGTCTTTTGTTGTTACAGGAGGCGCATGGAGGAGGATTAATGGGACACTTTGGCGTGAAGAAGATGGGGTACATACTTGCTACACATATCTTTTGGCCAAAGATGAGACGAGATGTTGAGCGTTTTGTTGCTCGCTGTACTATATGTCAAAAAGCTAAGTCACGACTCAATCCTCATGGTTTATATATGCCTTTGCCTGTACCTAGTGTTCTTTGGGAGGATATATATATGGACTTTTTTTTAGGTTTACCTCAAACAAAGAAGGGGAGGGATAGCATATTTGTTGTCGTGGATAGATTTTCGAAAATGGCACACTTTATACCATGTCATAAAAGTGATGATGCTGCTAATGTTGCTGATTTGTTCTTTCGTGAAATTATTCGCTTGCATGGTGTGCCAAATACAATTGTTTCAGATCTTGATGCTAAATTTCGTAGCCACTTTTGGAGATGTTTATGGGCTAAGTTGGGGACTAAACTGCTTTTTATTACTACATTTCACCCCCAAACTGATGGACAAACTGAAGTAGTGAATAGATCATTGCCTACTATGCTTAGGGCTATTTTGAAGAATAACCTGAAAATGTGGGAAGAATGCTTGCCTCATATTGAATTTGCTTATAATCGTTCGCTGCATTCTACTACTAAGATGTGCCCTTTTGAAGTTGTGTGTGGTTTCTTACCTTGTGCATCTATTGATTTGTTGCCTCTTCCATCTTCGGAGAAGGTTAATTTTGATGCTAAAGAACGTGCTGAATTGATATTAAAGATGCATGAGTTAACTAAGGAGAACATTGAGCATATGAATACTAAATATAAAATTGGTGGAGATAAGGGTAGAAAACATGTTGTCTTTGCACCTGGAGATCTTGTTTGGTTACATTTGCGTAAGGATCGGTTTCCTGAATTGCGCAAGTCAAAGCTAATGCCACGTGCTGATGGTCCTTTTAAGGTGTTAGAGAAAATAAATGATAATGCATATAAACTTGAGCTGCCTGCAGATTTTGGGGTTAGTCCCACTTTTAACATTGCAGATTTGAAGCCTTATTTGGGTGAGGATGATGAGTTTCCGTCGAGGACGACTTCAGTTCAAGAAGGGGGAGGATGATGAGGACATCCCTACTAATGTTACACCCACATCCCACCAGTTACACATATTGGACCAGTTACTAGAGCCCGCGCACGCCAACTAAATTATCAGGTACTTTCGTTTCTTGGAAATCCTTATAATGTTCATGAACATATGATGCTGCCTAAATTAGATACTTTTGTTTTACTTATGAATGAAGGACCTAGCATGGACAAGAAGGTTGGCCATTGTAGCGGGATCAAGCATGGAGAAGAAGGTGTGCGCGCGGGAAGGATCAATGGACTTTCTAGTCGTGATTTTCGCACTTTGAAGCCACCATAAGGAGTGCTTGGAGGCTTGGACGAAATATACAACATGCCACTTCATAAATTTCGTCCATAGGCTATTATAGGTGCTGCGTCACCTTATTTTTGGGCCAGGCCCATGTAATTTCGAAATACCACATTATAGGCTGTTTTTAGAGTCCGTATGTGTGGGCAAACTGAGTTAGGGCTGGTTTCAGACCACTCCTCCAAGGGGCCACGAAATCCCCGTCTATTCCCCCATATATATAGCCCTTAGGGTGTCGTTTTAGACTTGGTTTTTATTTAAATTAAAAGTTCGCCATAGGTGCAACTTCGCATTCTTCGTTTGTGTTCCACGACCAGACAAAGGCGTCACAGAACCCCACCTTCATCAATAAAGCTTTCCTCTTATATTTGCAATATCCAGATTGCAATTTCATTTTCTTGCTTGTTCTTCGTTTGCGTGCAGGAAATAGACCCTCGTGATCAGGTTGATCGTGCTCCGGCATGGTCAATAACCTCTCGGAGTTGGTTTAGCGATTGCTAAGGCGTGACGTCTTCGCATGTTCGTAGTGGAATTGTGAAAGTCTACTCCACCAAAAAAGATAGCCATCATCTCATCAAAAGACATGGACAACCTCGCCTCTGTCACAAGGCGGCGCAAGGAGTTGAGAATGGAGACGTTGGCACCTACATCTCTCTGACACCCACATATGATGAGATGCCCCATTTCCCATGTGAGGAGAGCCAACACCACATGAGTGAGATGAGTGACTCCACCATATGTGACTTTGAGTGCATTTCCTATGAGAGGATGAGTGTGACCACCACTAGCCCTGTACAAGAAAACATGCCAAATATCCTATCAGAGGTTGAGAGCCATCACCACCCTTTGAGTAACTCAACCAACCATATGAGTGAGAGCATCCTATAGGGAGTGAGTGAGCTACAACACTTAGTGAGTGAGGTAGTTGAGAGGGCACGTGAGGCCACAATGATTTCTAACAACTTAACATCATGTTCTTATATCATATCATGCATAACATATGGTGTGACAAGGCATTGTGTCATGGCATGTAAGCATACAAGTTGAGCACAAGCAATGCTATCACGGAAACAAGCATGAAATTTTGAGGTAGGGATGCAAATATGTGTGATGATAGAATGACCATCTACCTCAAGGTCATACCACGCATGCACAAAACAATCAACAAAAGGTCTATGGTACGCATAGGAATTATTCACAACACCAAATAAAATGAAGTGTCTAGACACATGGTGCAAGTGCAAGATAATCCAAGCATAATGTGCACATGGTGTAGTGAAGATAGTGCGGCACTCAACACAATCAAAAGAGCAATTGTTCATCATGTGTTAGGCAATCAAGTCAAGCATGTAGCAAGCAATGTGGCATGGCAAATGTGAAGAATGGACATTGATGCAACCAAGCATATGATAAGAGCAAACAATCCACAAGTTGGATGCAACACACAAGGCATATATGTCATGAGGCATGGAACGATGGCAATCATGAGTGAAAGCAATATCTCTAACATGTGTGCAAGTAAGTGGTCCAAGATGACCAATATATGTAATGGGACAAGCAACACAAGTAGGAGGAGCCATAATATCCATGCTCAAGAAGGGTGTAACCTTGAAAACTTGTCCTTGTGCTTCCTTCAGAATGTCGATGAGCAAGCAAGTGCGATGTAGAATCGCGTCGGTGTAGCATGGCTCGCTCTCAAGAGCTCGAATCGTCAACTCACGTGAAGTGGAAGTTGACATGTAGTCGAAGTATCCTACACATACACACAACAAAGGAAACAATGTATGTGCATGGTAGACAAACACATCATCCATCATGATGATTCTCTTCTCTTGCACATAACCCTTAGGATAAAAGTGCACGAACAATATGATGCAACAATGGCTATATTCATGGCACTAGGCATATGGTGCAAAGAAGGAAAGAAAGCATGTTTCACATGAAAGATGTCAAAAGCTCCAAGAATATGAGAGAAAGATATGGGGGCAATCGCATTAGCAAGATCAAAAGTAGTGTGGCACTCAATACGTGGCAAAGCATCGAGCATGAGAGAGGCAAAATATGTAGACATATGACAATAAGCAATATCACTCATGTGCAAAGCATGGCAATGGTTGTCGTCAACCGCATAAAGGGAGCACATCGGTGATGCAACACAAGCAAGCATACTGAGCATGTTGTGCAAACTAGTAGTGCGAAGATGCAACATACTAGAGAAATCATGGCAATCATGTCATGTGAGCAAATAGTGGACATAAAAAATGCACATGACATATCGTGAGCACGAGCAATAGCAAAGTATCATCATAGACATGAGTCAACAAGCAAACATGGCAATAGCAAGTAAATCCCCCACCAAGTTTGCAAATACACATACGAATAAGAGAATCAAGTGACATGTGAGATACAATGCATGGGTCACAAATGCATGGCAAAGGCATAGAAATGAACATATCATGCAAAGTGAACATGGCAATATGGGCATAATAAGTGTAATGGGAAAGAAGCCATAGCCATGTGAGAGCCATGTAGAAGAAATGCGCGAAGTCCTTGCGTGAGGGGAATGGTTGGAGACACATTCCTGTGAATCCCAAAGCATCGGTGCTCTCAAGAGCTCGTTTCGTCAACTCATGGGATTGTGAGATTGACGAGTAATCATGAGTACCTACACACAACAAAGGCAAAGGGAAAATTGTCTGTGCGTGGTATATGTATACATCATCCGTGATGATGTGCATGTGCTTGTGTTCGTTAGCACGAAGTATCCAATGCTCAAATAAGTGAGATGCATGATATAAGAACATGTCATCCAGCATGAAAGGTTTGTTTTTATGTATAGCATAATGGAGACTAGAAATATGTAGTGCATCACTTGGAATATCGAGAGCATTGTTATTCATGATATGCGGATGGTGCACACAATGGGTGGAATCATGCAATGGATGGGATGGAAGACAATCTCCTAGCATGTATGAGGAATCTATTGGGGTCTGCTCATGTGTAATAGCGGAAGCATAATGCGGAGAGTATGGACAACATCCAAAACAATGCATTTCCAAATCATGGAGATCGTGGCATGGCATATCAGAATTATTGCACAAATGATGCAAAGGAAGCATGGCAATATCATCACAAGAAAAGCAAATGCCAATAACCATGGTTTTGTCATCTATGCCATATGAGCAAATGGGGTGAATTTTTATGGTATATGCATAGTCGCTACGATGAGATTGCAAAGATGCAATATGGGAAATTTCACGCATAGCATATGACAAGTTTAGCGGGTTGTCGAACATGATGTGACCAATAGATTTTTCCCATGATATCCTATGGAGTATAGCATCACAACTAGGGAAGTCAACATGCTCATCATCGTATTCATCAATAATTGGTGGCACATCTAAGCATGAAGAAGACATAGCACGTGGTGTGTCCATGAGGTGATCAACATTATGCAAGCAATCGATGGCAAGATAGTCCACTAGTGGGACAAGCAAACAACCTTCACCTATGTTACCTTTAGAGCTCCGCTCATGTGGTGTAGGTGAGGCAGGAAGTACCAACTCGTGGTCGACATCATGATGGAACCATGTGGGGGGTGCATCATATTCCACCATGGCCATCATCATTCCCATTGGAGGGATGGAATCGTCGAGGGTAGGCATGTCGTCATGTAGGAGATCTTGCACCAAAGAAGAAGACACAATAGGAGTAGAGGTTAAGTTGTTAGAAATCATAGTGGCCTCACGTGCCCTCTCAACTACCTCACTCACTAAGTGTTGTAGCTCACTCACTCCCTCTAGGATGCTCTCACTCATATGGTTGGTTGAGTTACTCAAAGGGTGGTGATGGCTCTCAACCTCACATAGGATATTTGGCATGTTTTCTTGTACATGGATAGTGGTGGTCACACTCATCCTCTCATAGGAAATGCACTCAAAGTCACATATGGTGGAGTCACTCATCTCACTCATGTGGTGTTGGCTCTCCTCACATGGGAAATGGGGCATCTCGTCATATGTGGGTGTCGGAGAGATGTAGGTGCCAACGTCTCCATGCTCAACTCCTTGCGCCGCCTTGTGATAGAGGCGAAGTTGTCCCTGTCTTTCGATGAGATAGTGGCTATCGTTTTGATGGAGTAGACTTTGATGATCCGACTATGAACGTGTGAGGATGTCGCGCCTTAGCAATCGCTAAACCAACTCCGAGAGGTTATTAACCATGCCGAAGCACGATCAACCTGACCACGAGGGTCTATTTCCTGCACGCAACTGAAGAACAAGCAAGAAACTAAGATTGCAATCTGGATATTGCGAATATAAGAGCAAAGCTTATTGATGAAGGTGGGGTTCTGTGACGCCTTTGTCTGGTCGTGGAACACAAAGGAAGAAAGCGAAGTTGCATCTATGGCGAACTTACAATCTAAACAAAACCCAAGTCTAAAACGATGCCCTAAGGGCTGTATATATGGGGGAATAGAGGGGGATTTCGTGGCCCCTTGGAGGAGGGGTCCGAAACCAGCCCTAACTCCGTTTCCCCACACATACGGACTCTAAAAACAGCCTAATAAGTGGTATTTCGAAATTACATGGGCCTGGCCCAAAAATAAGGTGACGCAGCACCTATATTAGCCTATGGACGAAATTTATGAAGTGCATCTTGTATATTTCGTCCAAGCCTTCATACTCTCCTTATGGTGGCTTCAAAGTGCGAAAATCACCATTGGATACTCCATTGTTCTTTCCCACGTGCAAACCTTCTCCTCCATGATTGATCCCACTCCAGTGGCCATCCTTCTTGTCCATGCTAGGTCCTTCATTCATAAGTAAAACAAAAGTATCTAATTTAGGCAGCATCATATGTTCATGAACATTAGAAGGATTCCCAAGAAACGAAAGTACCTGGTAATTCAATTGACGTGCGCGAGCTCTAGTAATTGGTCCAGTATGTATAGCAACAGGGGCTGTGGGTGTAACAATGGTATTGATGTCCTCATCACCTTGGTTGAAGGGATAGTCCCATGCTCAACCTCCTCATCCATAACTCCTCCGAAGATGAATGCCGTGTGGTGTGGCAAAACATCAATCTCCTCTAAGACCGAAGGGAACATCCCAAGCTCGGCCTCGGTGCTTGACTCCAAGTATGAGTCCCATGTGGGCGCCGTCTTCAAGTCGGTGAAGAGGGTCGTGCTCGTCGCCCTGGTCGAAGGGAGAATCCCATGCTCGACCGTCTTGTCGCCGTTGCCTTTTATGAGGGCCGAAGAGGGCACCTCGTCGTGCGCCTCCATGATCGAAGGGAGATTCCCATGCTTGGACATCTTCCTTGGGATGCCTCCGAAGATGGAAGGGTCATCCATGCGTGTAGTCGGTCTCCTAGATGTTGGATTCGAAGCTTGTCCTTGGTGGCGTTCTTGGTCTTCGTGCACTTGTTTGTTGGAGGTAGCTTGCGCTTTGCGATGATGTAGATCAGGAGCGTGATGGTTGTTGTGGCGGTCGTCTCGAAGATGAGGACGTGGCCGACTTGTGCTTGCATCAGATGGGCGCTCCGGAGATGTGTGACTTGAGCGTCTCGGCCTTGAAGATGACGAAGGGGAAGAAGACTTGTTGTTGGCCAACACATGTCGAAGTTTCTCCATGTGTGTCTCCAACATGTTGTCGATGTAGTCTCTTTTCCAAGCTTCGGAGTGTCATATGTCAATGGTGAGTCGCTCGAGTTTTTGGTTGATGTGGTTGTTCATGTTGATGTGGTCGTCGAAGACCAAAGAGTTCGTGCTTTGCCTAGCCATCGCAAGACTCGAGCAAAGGTGAGTGGGAAATGAGATAAACAATACCAAAATATCGTTTCCCAAAGTTGAGGATCTATCCCGTTTCACTCCATGTGGAATGAAATAATAGGGGAATTGGTACCGGACTTGTTCACTCACACCTACAAAATAAAGCTTATCGAGTGGCTCGGTTAGGACAAGTGACACAAAATTCAAGCAAATGTTAGTCAAGATATCAAAAATGTTGAGGAAGATTCACAAAATTGCAATGCAAAGCAAATAGATCAATAGCTATGTGATGCGAAGCATCCCACCATCATCCCCATGAAGTCTACACCATCAAACCAACCCCCATGTGGTCCTATGACAAGAGCACGCGCACGCGACATTGGAGCTAAGGTGATGATACGGGGCACGCCCGTGTGCGTCGATCTTTTCACACTTGGAGGGGGAAAAGGGAGAAATCACGAGAGAAAACACAAACTCATGGACAAACTTCGATCACACATCCACTAAGAACAAGCAAACACACGAGGTAATTAGATCCACAATCAACGGACGGATACAAGTAACCGGTAGTTCTTCCTCACTCCGGGGAGGAGGCCTTGAATCTCGTGAGTTCTTCCCTCTAGAGGGGCCTTGGCATCACTTGGATCTTCTCCGGTGGAGGGCAACTCCACAAGAGGAGGAAGTAATGGAGCTAGGCTCAACAAAGAGTATTTGCTAAACACAAGCTAACCCTAACACGGAGGTAGAAGAAGGGAATATATAGTCTAGGGGATAAGTGGGGGGTACATGAGCCGTAACTCAATCGGTCTCGCTTAGTCGGGGCGGTTGTACCGGAGCTGGGACCGTTTGTACCGGAATTGAGGCATTAAGCGGAACAACCGGGGTAGTACCGGCCTTGAACCGCTTCAAAACAGAAACTTGGCCCGGTCGGAGCGGTGGTTGGGCGGTAGTGGACCGGTTGTACCGGTTGAGCGGTGGTTGACCGGTGGTGGACCGGTTGTACCTCTAATTCCTGGGCTGTTCCAATTCCCTCTCCTTGTTCTTGGCGTTCCTCTTGCTTCCTTCCTTTCTCTTGGTACCTGAGCACACAAAGGGTCTCTTCTTGAGGTAGGATCCACGTTCCAAGAGTATCACATGGGAATTCACAAAGGAGAGATGTCACCTCGGATTCTAAGGCACGTGCGCGGGCTCTCGTCATGGGACCACTTGGAGCTTGAGGTGTTGATGATGGGTCCATGGGGATGTACATGGGATGCTCCGCATCATCTCCCCCCCCCTTGTGAGAGATCCGTCCTCGGATCAAGATCTTCATTACCATGGAACGGAGATAGGTACGTGACGTTGAACGTGTCGCTCACGTTGTACTTGTCGCGTGGAATGTCGATCTTGTAGGCATTGTTGTTGTAGCGCTCCACTACCTTGAATGGTTCATCGGCGCGAGGAAGAAGTTTGGACTTGCGCTCGGTGGGGAAACGGTCCTTGTGGAGGTGTAACCACACAAGATCACCGGGCTTGAACACCATGGGGTGCTTGTTGGTGTTGCGCTTGGCGGTGACTCGCTCCACTTGACGTTCGATCGTGCACCTTGTATCTTCATGCATTTTCTTGATGTAGCTTGCCCTTGCACTTGCATCCATGTTGACGTGCTCTTGGAGTGGTAGAGGTAGGATGTCCAATGGGGACAACGGATTGAAGCCGTAGACCACTTCGAACGGAGACTTGCCGGTGGTGGAGTGACTTGCGCGATTGTAGGCGTACTCGGCGATGGGGAGGCAATCTTCCCATTCCTTGATGTTCTTTTTGATCAATACACGACGTAGGGTAGAAATGTCCGGTTCGTCACCTCCGTTTGTCCATCGGTTTGAGGGTGATATGCCGAAGAGAATAGAAGCTTGATTCCGAGCTTGGCGCATAGGGTCTTCCAAAAGTAGCTCAAGAATTTGACGTCGCGATCCGAGACAATGGTCTTTGGAACGCCATGTAGTCGCAAGATGTCCCTACAAAACAAATTTGCAATATGTGAAGCATCGTCTATCTTGTGACATGGAATGAAATGAGCCATCTTGGAAAAGCGATCCACAACTACAAAAACGGAGTCATGGCCATTTTTAGTTCGTGGCAAGCCAAGCACAAAATCCATACTAATGTCTTCCCAAGGTTGGAAAGGTATAGGTAAAGGCATATAAAGACCATGGGATTGAGCTTTGGACTTAGCTTTGCAGCATGTCGAGCATCGGTTGGTGAAGCGTGCAACATCACGAAACATCTTGGGCTAAAAGTACTTATTGGATAGTGTGGCATACGTCTTGTCGCGTCCAAAGTGACCCATAAATCCTCCACCGTGAGCCTCTTGCAAAAGCAACAAACGAAGAGAAGACTCGGGTATACACAATTTGTTAGCACGCATAAGATAGCCATCTTTCATATAATAGTTCTCCCAACAAGTTTTCACTTGGCACTTAGCGTAAGGATTAGAATAAAAGGCATCAAGCTCATACAAGTCTTTGATGTGCTCAAAACCAACAACATTCAATTCAAGTTGAGTAACTAGCATGCATTTGCGGGAAAGAGCATCCACCACAACATTTTCCTTACCCTTAATGTATTTGATGACATAAGGGAAGGACTCAATGAATTCACTCCATTTAGCATGTCGTTTGTTCAACTTAGTTTGACCCTTTAAATACTTAAGCGTTTCGTGGTCGGTATGTATAACAAACTCATGAGGACGCAAGTAATGTTCCCACACATGTAGGACTCTCACCAAAGCATATAATTCCTTGTCATAGATGGGGTAATTAAGTTGAGCGCCGGATAGTTTCTCGCTAAAGTACGCGATAGGACGCTTGTCTTGCATGAGTACACCACCTATTCCATTACCGCTAGAATCACAATGCACTTCAAATGTTTTATCAAAATTGGGCAAAGCAAGCAAAGGTGCATGAGTGAGCAAATTTTTAAGTTCATGGAAAGCTGTGTCTTGTGAAGGACCCCAAATAAATGGTGCATTTTTCTTGCTCAAAGCATGGAGAGGTGATGCAATGGTGCTAAAGTCCTTAACAAAACGACGATAGAAACCGGCTAGTCCTAGGAAGCTACGCACTTGTTGCAAGTTCGTTGGTGTGGGCCAAGTTTTAATAGCGTCAATCTTAGTTTCATCTACGTGAACGCCCTTCGAAGATACTACAAAACCTAGGAAAACGACCTTCTCAACACCAAAAGTGCATTTCTCCATGTTTGTATAGAGTTGTTCTTTCCGAAGGATTTGCAAAACATCACGAACATGTGTAGCATGCTCCTCAAGAGACTTGCTAAAGACAAAAATGTCATCAAAGTAGACCACGACACAATATCCAATGAGTGGTCGCAACACATAATGCATAACACGCATAAAAGTACCCGGTGCTTCGGATAAGCCCATGGGCATAACCAACCATTCATAGAGACCAAATTTTGTCTTAAAAGCAGTTTTCCACTCGTCACCCTCTTGTATGCGGATTTGGTAGTAACCACTTTTTAAGTCAATTTTAGAAAATATAGTGGCACCACTAAGTTCATCAAGCATATCATCTAAGCGAGGAATGGGGTGACGGTATCGAATGGTGATAGCATTGATAGGACGGCAATCGGAACACATGCGCATAGTACCATCATGTTTAGGCACTAGAATGACCGGAACCGCACAAGGACTCAAACTCTCACGTACATGCCCTTTATCTAGGAATTTTTGGACTTGCCTTTGTATTTCCTTTGCTTCGTCGGGGTTGACGCGGTAGGGAGCCTTGTTAGGAAGCGGTGCTCCGGGGATGAGGTCGATGCGGTGTTCGATCCCTCGTTTTGGAGGTAGTCCCGGAGGTAGCTCATCGGGGAACACATCCTTGAATTCCTGCAACAACTTAGATAACACAAGAGGAAGATGTTGTGAAGGGTTAGTCCAAACGACGTCATCTTTGCACACAATTACGTAGTGAAGGACGGTCGATGGGCTCTCACTCACATCCCTCAAATCTCGTTTGGTGGCTAAAAGAACTATATCTCTCATGTCCTTCATCGTGGAGTCGCTCATTTTTGGCTTGTGGCACTCACTCTCTTTGAGGTGGATCACTCTCTCACGTTTAGCTCCACGATGGGATGTAGCTTGTTTGTCGGCGATGACTTGACTTGGAGTCATTGGTCGTAGCACATATTGCTCGCCCTTCATCTTGAAGCTATATTGATTTGTGCAACCGTTGTGTGTGACGCCACGGTCGAATTGCCAAGGTCTACCAAGTAGGAGGTGGCAAACGGACATAGGAACCACATCACACTCCAAAGTGTCTTCATATGTGCCTATCTTGAAGGAAACTTGCACGGTGTGTTCAACTTGGAGGGTTCCGGAATCACTAAGCCATTGGACCTTGTAGGGATGAGGGTGCTTTTTTTGGACCAATTGTAGCTTGGAACAAAGGTCTTCACTTGCCAAGTTGTGACAACTCCCTCCGTCGATGATGACCTTGACGGACTTGCCTTGGATGCCCGCCTTGGTGTGGAAGATGTGGCAACGTTGGTCCTCGTCTTCTTGTTGTTGGAGTGTCAAAACTTTGGAGACAACGAGAGCGGGGCTCGAATCGTTGTCGCAAAAGATTTGTGAATCTTCATTTTCATTCACTTGGCGGTGGATGGCCACTTGTTCCAAAGCTTGCATCTCGTCGTCGCTCATAGAGTCATAGGTGCCATCGTCGAGGAGGATCATGTTGCGTTTTGTTGGGCATTCGAAGGTCTTGTGGCCTCGCCCTTGGCACGTGAAACACTTGATATTGCTTGTCTTGGCGGTAGCATCCGGTGCTGGTGTAGAGGATGAAGCCCTTGGCTTGTAGGTGCTTGAGGTTGGTCGGCTTGACGAAGTTGTCTTGTCCTTGTAGCTTGACTTGTCACCGGTAGGTGTTGTAGATTTCGTAGTTGAAGTTGTCGTTGTTGTAGTAGCTTGAGCATTTGAGCCGTAGGTCTTGGATGAGAACTTGGAGTACTTGTAGTCATCTTGCACTTGCCGTTCCGCCTTGGTTGCTTGGTGCACGAGCCCTAGTAGGTTGGAGTAAGGTTGGAAGTCGGCTATCTTCTTGACTTGGTAGTTGAGGCCATTCAAGAAACGTGCCATTGTTTGCTCATCATCTTCCTTGACATTTGCTCGGATCATAGCAATCTCCATCTCTTGATAGTACTCTTCTACGGACTTGGTGCCTTGCTTGAGTTGTTGGAGCTTCTTGAAGAGATCCCGGTTGTAATGTGTAGGCACAAAACGAGCTCGCATGAGATCCTTCATTTGGGCCCAAGTAGTGATAGGAGGTTCACCTCTCTCCCTTCTTCGCTCAATCACTTGTTCCCACCAAATAAGGACATAGTCGTGGAACTCAAGGGAAGCCATGGCTATCTTCTTCTCTTCATCATAGTTGTGTAGGCGAAAGATCTTGTCAACCTTGAGGGCCCATGACAAGTAGTATTCGGGATCATTGCTTCCGGAAAACTTTGGCATTGTGAACTTGAGCTTGCCGAAGCGTTGTTCATCATTGTGGTTGTGATGCCGAAATCCTTGTCTTGGAGGTGGACCTTCATTGTCATTGCCTTGAGCGTGTTGACGTTAATCTTGTTCGTGCTCATCTTCATGGTCGGGTTCAACACGATGATCTTGAGGACGGCGACGCGGTGGACGCACTCAGTTGCGCCTTTCTTGATGCTCCTCTTGGCGATTGGCTTCTTCTTGTCGTTGTCGGCGAAGTTCTTCTTGTTGTGCTTGGTGAAGTGCTTCTTGCTCGTGATGAGCTTGGCGATTGCGCTCCTCCAAGGCACGAGTAGCTTCTTGGAAAGCGTGATCTGCCTCAAGCGCTCGTCCATGACGACAATGTTGTTCTTCTTCTCGGCGTCGTTGTTCTTGCTCCCACGCATCTTGCTCTTGTTGGCGGCGACGTTCTCGAGTGCGGGCGCGATCTTGAAGTCCATTGCCATGGAATGGATTGTCTTGACGGTGACGACCTTGTGGAGAACTTGGGCCGGAGTGTTCGTTTTGGTGATGAACACGTGCTCGCCGGGGGCTTGCGTCGGAAGAGTACTCCGATGAGTGTCGGCTTGAGCGCCGTCTTGACGTAGTCGAAGTAGAGGGAGCGCGGTTGACCATCAAGGACCGAAGTTCCTCCATTTGGCTTGATAGCTTGGTGTCAAGGTAGTCCCGTGTGCGCGCCTCGGATTCACGCAAGTCGGTGGCGAGGTTGTCGATGCGGTCATTCAAGGAATGTTGCGCTTGAGTAATTACCTTGTTTGCGCCGAAGAAGTGTAACTTGGTGACGTGGGTGGTCGCGTCGTCGTCGTTCTCCTCGAATGTCGGGTTCGACATGATGTTCCTATCCATAGCACTCAACAAGATGTAAGTGGAAGAGTGAGAAGACAATACCAATTACCGTTCCAAAAGTTGAGAGTGGATCAAGTTCACTCAATGTGCAAGCATGAAAGTAGTAGAATTGGTACCGAAGAATGTCCCTTTCACACCTACACAAGTAAAGCTTATGGAGTAGCTTGGTTAGGATGGTGGCACAAAAATTCAAGCAATTCGAGAATAAGATTCAATCAAGTTGAAATAGATTCGTAGAATTCGTAAAATGAGACGAGGTAGATTTCTAGCAATGAGTAAGCACGGAAACACACACGTATAGGAAAGTGGTATTGTAACACCAAAAAATGAGCGCCAAATGTGGAAGCCACGGTAAGCTCAAGGTGCACAATAGTGGAGAGACACTAGCACGATTGCACGAATGGGCGCGATACGAACTTGTGCATACCTATGCGAAGCAAAACTAGACGTCTTCCTATACCCAACTTTTGCTATTTATGTGGCTGGCACAAAATCTCTCGCTCAAATGATCGAATATGATATGCAACTTGCGATGCTATTGCTCTTATGCTTTTTGCTTAAAAGCTTTGCTTTGCTTCTCCTTTGGAGAATGATATTTGGAATGATCACTATGCGGGACGTGCACACCAATGTAGCAATGATATATGCGGGTACTATTTGTAGCTATGCGGAGTATGTATCACTAAAGTGCACAAGTAGCGTAGCCCGGCAATACTCAATGGCTAGTCTCGATAGGTAAGTAACGCAAATAGGATCGGGTTAACAATGCAATGGCAAGGGTATATGTCAAGAGTGTCGTCGCGGTTACCGTCCTTGCTTACGGTTGGTGTCAATGAAGATGTGGTATGCGACGAAACGGGCGATGATGAGCAGCGGCGTTGTCGATGTAGAACCGTTCCTAATTAGCCGAAACACCTTAGGAAACGGAAACCGCAACTCAAAATCTCAAAGAAAAAATTGATGAAGTCAAATGGTGGTAAAACCAAGATGAGGATCTCAGGCACGTCGATAGCTTCAAAACGAGCCTAAGAACACTCAAATCGGAGTTCGGGAGAAGAAGTTATGGGCAAAACGAGAAACAGCCGAAGTCAGGACCTGGGAGGGGCGGTTGTACCGCTCCTGGAGCGTCCTGTAGTTATCGGAACTGGGAATTAGCGGTTGTACCGCTGTTGGGGGTGGTTGTACCGATCCGGAAATGACCTGGGGGATTAGCGGTTGTACCGCATGTACGGGCGGTTGTACCGCTCCTGGGCGGAACTGCAGGTCCGAATACGCGGAATAGAAGAAAAATTCGGTCGATTTTGCGGAAGAAAATGATGGGAATGATAGGGCAAAGCTAGATCCACTTGTCCACAATGAGATCCACGGATCACAATCAACAAAATCTCCTCAAATCCAACAAATCCAAGAAATTTTTGGTATGTCTATTTTTGTGGGGATTTTCGAAATTAGGTCAAATCAAAGCAAAAATTGGCTAGAAAGTGGGGGAAAAGACTCCAAGATGTGAATCAACCTGGCTCATGATACCAATATGATACGGGGCACGCCCGTGTGCGTCGATCTTTTCACACTTGGAGGGGGAAAAGGGAGAAATCACGAGAGAAAACACAAACTCATGGACAAAGTTCGATCACACATCCACTAAGAACAAGCAAACACACGAGGTAATTAGATCCACAATCAGCGGACGGATACAAGTAACCGGTAGTTCTTCCTCACTCCGGGGAGGAGGCCTTGAATCTCGTGATATCTTCCCTCTAGAGGGGCCTTGGCATCACTTGGATCTTCTCCGGTGGAGGGCAACTCCACAAGAGG
Source organism: Elymus sibiricus (assembly GCA_039707655.1). Lineage (NCBI taxonomy): Eukaryota > Viridiplantae > Streptophyta > Magnoliopsida > Poales > Poaceae > Elymus > Elymus sibiricus. The sequence continues at coordinate 233,088,905 of CM077667.1, read as the reverse complement.
AGGAAGTAATGGAGCTAGGCTCAACAAAGAGTATTTGCTAAACACAAGCTAACCCTAACACGGAGGTAGAAGAAGGGAATATATAGTCTAGGGGATAAGTGGGGGGTACATGAGCCGTAACTCAATCGGTCTCGCATAGTCAGGGCGGTTGTACCGGAGCTGGGACCGTTTGTACTGGAATTGAGGCATTAAGCGGAACAACCGGGGTAGTACCGGCCTTGAACCGCTTCAAAACAGAAACTTGGCCCGGTCGGAGCGGTGGTTGGGCGGTAGTGGACCGGTTGTACCGGTTGAGCGGTGGTTGACCGGTGGTGGACCGGTTGTACCTCTAATTCCTGGGCTGTTCCAATTCCCTCTCCTTGTTCTTGGCGTTCCTCTTGCTTCCTTCCTTCCTCTTGGTACCTGAGCACACAAAGGGTCTCTTCTTGAGGTAGGATCCACGTTCCAAGAGTATCACATGGGAATTCACAAAGGAGAGATGTCACCTTGGATTCTAAGGCACGTGCACGGGCTCTCGTCATGGGACCACTTGGAGCTTGAGGTGTTGATGATGGGTCCATGGGGATGTACATGGGATGCTCCGCATCAGATGAACTCACTCCTCTTCGAGCTAGACTTGAATATCAATGGGACTTGGATGCTACCTCACAATGAAACCATGTGCATCATCAGGTTCGAGGGAGACGACCACAAAGGATCAAGGAAGCATCCCCAAGACCACGGCCGAGGAGGAGAAGGAGCAAACACCAAGGGCAACTCTCTGGACAGCCCGGAACTTCCGGCCCACCGTCGACCCAGGGCCAAGTCCAGGAGTGCAAACTCTCTGGATAGCCCGGAACCGGCCCGGTCCTTCGCCCAGAACCTCCGGCCCCCGGAACTTCTGGCCCCCTGTGCAGCCAGCCTTCGAAGACGACGCCAACTCTCTGTTCAGCCCGGACCCTACCCGGAATTTCCGGCGCCCGGAACATCCAGCCTAGCCCTGAACTTCCGGCCTTTCCAGAGCGACTCCATTCGGGCCCGAGGCCCATGTATCACTCCCACTTACCCCTTCGTCCCTAGCACTATATATACTCCTCCTATGCCTTCGAATTAGGGTTAGCTAATGTTTAGCATTGGATATTGTTGAGCATAGCTCCATTCACTTCCTTCCCTCGTGGAGAGACGCCTCTACATGAGAAGATCCGAAGCGGATGCCAAGGCCCCTTCTAGGGAACATCCTACAGGATATCAAGACCTCACCTCCATGGAGTGAGACGAATACCGGCTACCGGGTATCGCTTGTTTGACTTTGGATCCTTGTATCCTGCGTATGCTTAAGTGGATTTAGCGGATGTTGGATCGGAGATCTTCCTTGTGTTCTTGTTTTCTGTTGTGATTTCTCCCTTCTTCCCCCTCCAAGTGTGAAAAGGTCGACCACACGGGTGTGTCCCGTATCATATTGGTATCATGAGCCACATTGATTCACACGTTGGAGTCCATCCCCCCACTTTCTAGCCAATTTTGTTTCGTTTTTTACCTAATTTCGAAAATTCCCCCAAAATAGCCATACCAAATTTCTTGGATTCGTTTGATTTGACGAGATTTTGTTGATTTTGATCCGGGGATTTCGTTGTGGGCGAGTGGATCTACCTTTCTATCCATCCAATTTTCACTAATTTTTCTTTCCCCCCCTCAGATTTGGGTTTTTCCTCTCGGTTTTCCGCCCAAGTCTAAGATCTGGAAATTAGGGTTCGTCCCAATTTTCCTGACTCCCGGAACCTCCGGCCTCACCCGGACCTTTCGGCCCCCGGACCCTCTGGCCAGCCCGGACCTTCCGGCCTTCGGAACTTCCAGCCGGCCCGGTCCTTCCGGCATTAGCAGAAAGTTGCTGAACCCATTTACAGTTTCTCTTCACATCAGTTTTCCGCTATTTCTTCCGCTATCTCCGCCATTTCTTCCGCAACTCATTTGCACTTGAGATTTTGAGTCACGAGCATCGCCACTTCCTAAGGTGTTTTGGCTAATTAGGAGTGGTTCTTCATCAACATCATTGCTCATCAACGCCCCGGATCGTCGCCGACCAACTTTTCGTTGAAACCACACCGTAAGCAAGGGCGGTAACCGCGACGACACTCTTGACTCTATCCCTTGCCATTGCATTGTTACCCCAAGCCTATTTGCGTTACTTGCCTATCGAGACTAGCCATTGAGTATTGCCGGGTTACGCTACTTGTGCACTTTAGTGACACATACTCTGCATAGCTTCAATTGCGTGCATATATCTTAGTATCATTTCGGTATCATATTGGTATCTTTTGTCTTCAAGTAGTACCCGCATATATAATTGCTATCTTGGTGTGCACGTCCCGCATTGTGACCATACAAAACATCATTGCAAAAGAAAAGAGAAGCAAAGCTTTTAACCAAGAGCAAAAGTGCAATAGCATCGCAAGCTTCCCATAGCATACTTGGTCATCTTGGATCACTTGAGCGAGTGACACGTGCCTCATACATTCATAGCAAATCGGGCATAGGAAGATGACACGTTTGGTTCCTTTTAGGTTGTGCACAAGTGTGTATCATACCCATTGGAGGAATCGTGCTAGCGTCTCTCTAGTGTTGTGCAACGCGAGCATTTTCCGTGGATTCCACATTTTGGCTCATCCTTGGTTCCACTACCCCAATTTTCTTCCGTGTGTGTGTTTCCGTGTATACTCATTGCTATTTATCTACATTGTCTCATTTGCGAATTTACGAATCTCTTTCAACTTTATTGAATCTTATCTTTTGGATTGCTTGAAATTTGTGCCACTCTCCTAACCGAGCTCCTCCATAAGCCTTATTTGTGTAGGTGTGAGAAGGACGATCTTCGGTACCAATTCTACTACTTGCACATTTGTGATACGGGGCACGCCCGTGTGTGTCGATCTTTCACGAATTGGAGGTGGATTTGTGAATGAACACGAAGAATACGAAGAACACGAGGGGGAAATCACAAGAGAAACACTCAAAACAAGTCCAATCACACATCCACTATGCTCACATCCACACAAGATCCACAAGGGTACAAGAACAACAAAAGGAAAGAGGATACATGGTAGAGTTCATCCCAAATCCCATTGGGTGATAGGGCCTTGAATCCACTAGGGATCTTCCCATGCAAGGGGCCTTGACATCCACTAGGGGGTCTTCTCTCATAGAGGCATCTACTCCATGGGAGAGGTAGTGAAAGGAGCAAGGGCTCAACTATCTATGAGCTAAACCATTGCTAAACCTAAAATGGAGGAGGGGGTGGAGTATATATAGTGCTAGCCCACGAAGGGGTAAGTGAGAGGGATACATGGGCCTCCTGCCCGCGTCTGCCCGCACAGGGTCCGGATGTCCGGGCTTGGGGGCCGGATGTCGGGGGCTTCAAGTGTAGGCCGGATGTCCGGGTCATGGGGCCGGATGTCCGGGGCTCGGGCGCTGGTTTCTGTGGCTCTCTGGATACATGTGCGCCGGATTTCCGGGAGCTGGGGCCGGATGTCCGGGGTCTTGAGTGGTCGCCCGATGTCTGGGGCGCGAGCCGGATGTCCGGTGCCTGTAGCTTCCAGCAGCTTTGGCCTTGGCGCCAGAGAGATCTCCAGGGGCCGGATGCCCGGGGTATGGGCTGGATGTCTGGGGCCTGGGAGGTTGCTTGGCCTTTTTCCGTCATCGCTTCCATGCTTCCCTCGCGGATGGCGTAGTCGTTCCTCGGCACTTTCACTGCTCCTCGTCATCCGTGAAGCTCCTACAATACCTATGTATGCACACGAGGGGAGTGTCAAGTAGTATGCCATCCTCGAAGGGGTCAAGTGAACACGTGTAAAGGAGATGATTCACCTTTATATATGTCGAGTAGATGTCGCACGTGTCACTTGGCAAAGGGACTCTTGCCTTGGGAAAGATCCGACCTCGGATCAGAATCCAAATCACCATGGAAAGGAGATGGCGTCGCCGTGTAGATGTGGACGATCACCAAACACTCATCATCAAGCTCTAAGGGGGCACTCTCCAATGTCTCGCCACCTAGGAATTCCTTCAAAAGGAGCAAATATGACAAACACTTGGAAAAACAAATGTGGTTAGCGTTAGTGCAAAACCGCACAAGTGTTGTCATCATGCATAACATATGGTGTGACAAGGGATTGTGTCATGGCATGTAAGCATACAAATTGTGCACAAGCAATGCAATCAGGGAAACAAGTTGAGGTAGGGATGCAAATATGTGTGACAATATAACAAGCATCTACCTCAGGGTCACAGAAATCATGAACAAGGCAATCAACGAAAGGTCTATGGTAGGCATATGAATCATTCACAACACCAAGTAGAATGAAGTTTTTAAATACATGGTGCAATCCAAAGTGCAAGACAATCCAAGCATAATGTGCACATGGTGTAGTGAAGGTAGTGCGGCACTCAACACGATAGAAAGAGAAATTGTTCATCATGTGTGAGGCAATCAAGTCAAGCATGTAGCCAGCAATTGGGCATGGCATATGTGAAGAAATGACATTGTTGCAACCGAACATATGATATGAGAAATCAATCCACAAGTTGGATGCAACACACAAGGTATATATGTCATGAGGCATGGCAATGTGGCAATCGTATGTGAAATCAATATCACTAACATGTGTGCAAGTAAGTGGTCCAAGATGACCAATATATGGCATGGTATAAGAAAGACAAGTAGGATGATCTACAATATCCATGCTCAAGAAGGATATCACCTTGAAAGCGTGACCTTGTGTGTCCGTCACAATGCTAACGCGCAAGCAAGTGCGATGTAGAAATGCGTCGATGTAGAATGGCTCGCTCTCAAGAGCTCGAATGGTCAACTCACGTGAAGTGGAAGTTGACATGTAGTCGAAGTATCCTACACATACACACAACAAAGGAAACAATGTATGTGCGTGGTAGACAAACACATCATCCATCATGATGGTTCTCTGCTCTTGCACATAACCATTAGAATTACAAGTGCATGAATAATGATGCAAGAATGGCTATATTCATGGCACTAGGCATATGGTGCAAACAAGGAAGGCAAGCATGCTTCACATGAGATATGTCAAAAGCTCCAAGAATATGAGAGAAAGCTATGGGGGCAATCTCAATAGGAAAATTAATAGCATGGTTGCACTCAATACATGGCAAAGCATCGAGCATGAGAGAGGCAACATGTGGAGACATATGACAACAAGCAATATCAATCATGTGCGAAGCATGGCAATGGTTGCCATCAACCGCATAAAAGGAGCACATCGGTGATGCAACACAAGCAAGCATAGTGATCATGTCGTGCAAACTAGTAGTGCGAAGATGCAACATACTAGAGGAAATCATGGCAATCATGTCATGTGTACAAATAGTGGGCATACATAATGCACATGACATATCACACGCAAGAAAACGATATATGAGCAAAGTATCGTCATTGCATTGGCAAGAAGTCCTATGTGAATAGCAATGGAACATGATGAACCTCCCAACACAAGAAGCAACAATAGCATAGTGCTCAAGGTAAACATGGCAATAGCAACTAGGATCTCCACCAAGCATGCAAATACAAATAGTAGTAGGAGAATGGTGAATCATAGGTAAATGCAAGAAAGGGTCACAATCGCATGGCAAAAGCATAGAATGAGGCCTAACATGCAAAGTGAACACGAGAATATGAGCATAAGACAACAAGTGGTACATATCCCACAATCGTGTGAGAACAAAGTAGAAGAGGTGTGCGTAGTCCTTGCGCGAGGGGAATGGTTGGAGACACATTCCGGTGGATCCCAAAGCATCGGTGCTCTCAAGAGCTCTTTTCGTCAACTCATGGGATTGTGAGGTTGACGAGTAATCACGAGTACCTACACACAAGAAAGGAAAAGAGAAAATTGTGTGCGCGTGGTATATGTATACATCATCCGTTAGGATGTGCATGTGCTTGTGTTCGTTAGCACAAGGTAAGCAATGCTCAAAGAAATTTGATGCATGGTATAGGAACATGTCATCCATCATGAAATGTTTGTTGTTATATATGGCATAATGAAGACTAGAAATATGTAGTGCATCATGTGAAATATCGAGAGCATCGTTATTCATGATATGCGGATGGTGCACACAATAATTGGGATGATGCAATGGATGGGATGGAGCAAAATCTCCTAACATGTATGAGGAAACTATTGGGGTCTCCTCATGTGCAATAGCGAAAGCATAATTCGGAGAATATGGACAACATCCAAAACAATGCATATCCGTAGCTAGTTGGTCATGGCATGTCATATGTGAGCAATTGCGCAAATGATGCAACGGGAGCATGGCAATATCATCACAAGAAAAGCAAATGCAACCATGGGTTTGTCATCTATGCCATATGTGAAAATTGGGTTTATTTTAATGGCATATGCATAGTTACTACGATGAGATTGCGAAGATGCAATATGGGTGATCTCCTGCATAGCAAATGACAAGTCAAGCGGATTGTCAAACATGATGTGACCTATAGAGTTTTCACATGTTATCCTATGGATAATAGCATACAACTAGGTAATTCAACATGCTCATCACCATATTCATCAAAAATAGGTAGCACATCAAAGCATGAAGAAGACATAGCATGTAGTGTGTCCATAAGGTGATCAATATCATGCAAGCAATCAATGGCAAGATAGTCCACTAGTGGGACAAGCGAAGAACCTTCACCTATGTTACCTTTGGAGCTCCGCTCATGTGATGTAGGTGAGGTGGGACGTACCAACTCGTGGTCAACATCATGATGGAACCATGTGAGGGGTGCATCATATAGCACCATGGCCATCGTCTTGTCGAAGGTGAGGATGAAGTCATCAAGGATCGGTGCGTCGTCGAATATGGGACCTAGCACCAAAGGAGAAGACACAATAAAGGAAGAGGTTAAGTCGTTAGAAATCAAAATGGCCTCACATGCCTCATCAACTACCTCACTCTCTCTATGTGGTGGCTCACACACTCCCTCAAGGTAGGTGCACTCAAACTCACATATGGTGGAGTCATTCATCTCACTCAAGTGGTGGGGTTTGTGGCTCTCCACACATGGGAATTGAGGCAACTCATCATATATGGAGCTAGTGGTGAAGTCACTCTCACTCTCAATATGGTGGCATAAGTCTCTCAACTCATCACCAAACGCCGCCGTGGTCGAAGGGAAACTCCCATGCTCAACCAACTCGTCACCATCACCGTGGATGAAGGCCTAAGTTGGCACATCATCACTCTCGCCTCCAAAGATGGAAGCGTCATCCTTGCTCGCCACCTTGTCGCTCGCCTTCAAAGCATGTTCCTTGAGTGGCTCCGTAGTTGTGGTCGTCGCCGCACCTTCTTCAAAAAGAGTGGTGGTAGACTCGGCATCCTCAATGCCACAAAGAGGGATGGCAGTGAAGTCGAACTTGGGAGCGTCATCTTGGAGCTCGTCGGGCTTGGACATCTTGGTGGTACCATCCTCATTCTCGTCGTCGTGGAGCTTGGTCATCGCGAAGTGTGCTTGGGGTGGAGAAGCCTTGGCCTTGAGTTCTTGTTCCTCCTTGAGAGCACCAACGTAGATGTCATTGAGAGACTCATAGTTTTTGTGGAAGATAGTCTTGGCGATGTCATTGTTCAATCCCATCATGAAGTGGAACTTCATCCAAATGGGGTCGTCCACACCGGCTCGTCGCAAGGCTTTCTTAAGCTTCATGAAGTACTCATTGAGGGACTTGGATCCTTGTACGGTGTTCTCCAATTGGTGTTGAAGATGTTCCGTGTATGTAGGAGGCACAAACTCGCGCCGCAACGCTTTCTTCAACTTGGACCAACTCACGTCGAAGCTCGTCAAAGATGTGTGAAGCCACCATGTCGACACGTACTCATGGAAGTTTCTTGTGGCGCACTTCACTTGATCTTCGGAAGGGACTTGAAGTAGCTTGCGGTAGGTGTCCATCTTGCGCTCCCACGTGAGATACTCCTCGGGGTCTTGACTCCCATAGAAAGGAATCTCGTGGTCGATGTCGAGGTCATAGTAGCTCGTGGAAGTCGCGGACTTGAGCTTGGGGAGCTTCTCTTGAAGTGCTTGTCGGCGAAGATGCCGCATATCCAAAGGCGAAGATGCCTTGAAGTCACTTGGCGAAGATGCCAAGGTAAGTGGTGAAGTCATCGAGCGGTGGTTGATGTTGAGCTCGTGACCTTCACGCGTGTTCGTCGTTGGACACCTTGGTGTTGGCGTCGTTATTTCTTCATGTCGTTGATGGTGTCGATGCCGAGGTAATCTTGCCGAAGATGGTAGCTCGGAAGCATGTGCACTTGAGCGTCTTCTCGAAGATGATGAAGACCTCTTGCCGATGTTGATGAGGACCTTGAGCTCCTCCATTTGAGCATCCAACTTGGCGTCGATGGTTTTCTTCATGGCATCGAACTCGTCATTGTTGTTGTAGACCGAAGGAGATGATCTGCTTTGCCTATCCATCACAAGACTGGAGCAAAGCTGAGTGGGAAATGAGATAATCAATACCAAAATACCGTTTCACAAAGTTGAGGATGTATCCCATTTCACTCGTGAAATGCAAGAATACGGGAATTGGTACCGGACTTGTTCACTCACACCTATAAATAAAGCTTAACGATTGGCTCGGTTAGGACAAGTGCACAAAATTCAAGCAATTGTTATTCAAGATATCGAAAATGTTGAGGAAGATTCACAAAATTGCAATGCAAAGCAAATAGATCAATAGCTATGGTGGCAATAGGAACACACACACACGGATAGATAAATGGGATCCGCGCAACCAAGGAATGAGCACAAAATTGAGAGGCCCAAAAAAAGCTCGTGTTGCACGGATACTAGAAGAGACAATAGCTCGATTTTGACGTTCTTTAGCTCTTTCGTATCTCCTCTTTTGCTTAAAAGCTTTTTCTCTCTTTTTTTGCTATGCTTGATGCTCGAACCAAGATATGAGACAAGTATGTTGGATATGCATGTATGGGGGAGACTTATGGCACAATGTAGATAACAAGATGTTTGCACGATAAAACTAGCTATGCGACATAAGAGTAACACTACGGTGCACAAGAAACGTGGCCCGACAATTCTAAACTCGCTAGTCTCAATGGGTAAGGTACGCAATAGGCTCGAAGCGATCAATGCAATGGCAAGGAAATAGACAATGATGTCGTCGAGGTTACCGTCCTTGCTTACGGTTGGGGTGCCAAAAGGCAAAGTGGCCGATGTCGATGTTGAGGCTGAGGTGATGATGAGTGGCGGTGTTGTCGATGTAGAACCGTCCCTAATTAGCCGAAACACCTTAGGAAACGGGACCCGCAACTCAAAATCTCAAACAAAATTGGGTTAGAATGGTGAAAGTGTATGGTGGAAAAACTATGCAAAGTTATGGTGGAGGCCTAGGCAAACTTGCCAAAATTCCAAAAATATGATGGTGTCAAATGAGTATGAATCTATTTTTGTGGGATTGAGGGTGTCAATAGCTACATAACGAGCTAAAGAACGTCAAAATCGGACTCCGCATGAATTAGTTATGGACAAAACGGTGAAACACGGAGGCTGAAATTCCCAGGGGTCGGATATCCGGGGGGTTAGGTCGGAAATCCGGGGACCGATGTCCAGAATCACCCGATTTTTGTGCTCCAAGGCCCGGATGTCCGGCCCGATGGCCCGGATGTCCGGCCGGTGGCCCAGATGTTTGGCCCGACGATTCCAGATCGAGATTTGGGCACGGGAACTCAATTTGGGGCGGAAATTTTGATCTCGGGGGTCAAAATTGATGGGGAGAAAGAAAAATTGGGGTGGATTTCACGGTGGGAAAGCTAGATATACTTGCCAAACACGAATTCCATGGATCAAAATCAACAAAATCTCACAAGAACCAACAAATCACAAAAAATTTGGTGAGGCTATTTTTGGTGGGGATTTTCGAATTGGGACAAAAACACACAAAATTAGGCTAAAAACGAAGGGGAGGACTCCAAATTCGTGAGAAACGTGGCTCTTGACACCAATATGATACGGGGCACGCCCGTGTGCGTCGATCTTTCATGAATTGGAGGTGGATTTGTGAATGAACACAAAGAACACGAAGAACACGAGGGGGAAATCACAAGAGAAACACTCAAAACAAGTCCAATCACACATCCACTATGCTCACATCCACACAAGATCCACAAGGGTACAAGAACAACAAAGGAAAAGAGGATACATGGTAGAGTTCATCCCAAATCCCATGGGGAGATGGGGCCTTGAATCCATTAGGGATCTTCCCGTGCAAGGGGCCTTGACATCCACTAGGGGGTCTTCTCTCATAGAGGCATCTACTCCATGGGAGAGGTAGTGGAAGGAGCAAGGGCTCAACTATCTATGAGCTAAACCATTGCTAACCCTAAAATGGAGAAGGGGGTGAAGTATATATAGTGCTATCCCACGAAGGGGTAAGTGAGAGGGATACATGGGCCTCCTGCCCACGTCCGCCCGCACAGGGGCCGGATGTCAGGGGCTTCAAGTGTAGGCCGGATGTCCAGGTCGTGGGGCCGGATGTCCGGGGCTTGGGCGCCGGTTTCTGTGGCTCTCTGGATACATGTGCGCCGGATTTCCGGGAGCTGGGGCCGGATGTCCGGGGTCTTGAGGGGTCGCCGGATGTCCGGGGCGCGGGCCGAATGTCAGGCACCTATAGCTTCCAGCAGCTTTGGCCTTGGCGCCATAGAGATCTCCAGGGTCCGGATGTCCGGGTATGGGCTGGATGTCCAGGGCCTGGGAGGTTGCTTGGCCTGCTTCCCTCACGGATAGTGTAGTCGTTCCTCGGCACTTGCACTGCTTCTCGTCATCCGTGATGCTCCTACAATACCTATGTATGCACACGAGGGGAGTGTCAAGTAGTATACCATCCTCGAAGGGGTCAAGTGAACACGTGTAAAGGAGATGATTCACCTTTATGTATGTGAAGTAGTTGTGGCACGTGTCACTTGCCAAACGGACTCTTGTCATGGTGATGTCCGTAGGATGCTCCGCATCAGCCGAGCTCCTCCATAAGCCTTATTTGTGTAGGTGTGAGAAGGACGATCTTCGGTACCAATTCTACTACTTCCACATTTGCATATCGAATGATCTTTGATCCATTTTCAAACTTGTGGAACGGTAATTGATATTGTCGTCTCATTCTTCCACTTATATCTACTTGAGTGTTGTTATGGATAGGTCAAGCATCCACAACCCGGCATTTGAGGAGCAAGAATACGACAAAACCGCCTTCCTCACCAAGATGCACTTCTTCGGCGTGCAAAAAGCAATGCGCCAATCGCATGACGCTTTGAACGGCCGCATAGAGCACCTCGCCACCGATGTTCGCAAATCCGAAGTGCGAACAAGGTCTACCTCGACACCAAGCTCTCAAGCCAAATGGAGGAAATCTGCGCCTTGATGGTCAAGCACGCTTCCTCCACATCTACATCGTCAAGGAGGCGCAACTCAAGTCGTCACTCATCGGAGTACTCTTCCAGCGAGTGTCCACCTCGAGCACGTGCTCATCACCGTGATGACCACTCTGTTCCAAGTTCACACCAAGGCCGTCAACGTCAAGCTTCAGATAATCCCTTCCATGGCAAAGGGCTACAAAATCGACTTCGCGAGCGTGCTAGGCGTCACCAACAAGAACAAGAAGCATTCGAACAAGAACGCCAACAACAACGCCGTGAAGAAGAACTATGTCAACGTGAGGAACAAGCGCTTGAAGCACAACGTGCACTCCGTGATGCTACTCGCGCATTGGAGGAATGCAACCGTCAAGCACATCAAGAACAAGAAGAAATTCGCCTCCAACGACAAGAAGAGGCCAATAATCAAGAGGAGCACCAAGAAAGGCACAACCGAGTGCGTCCACCTCATCACCGTCCTCAAGCTCATCATGACTGAATCGACCACGAAGACGAGCAAGGTCAAGATCAACAACAACACGCCCAAGACAATGACAATGAGGATCCACATCCAAGACAAGGATTTCGGCATCACCAACACAATGATGAACAACGTTTCGGCAAGCTCAAGTTCACAATGCCAAAGTTCTCTAGAAGCAATGACCCCGAAGATTACCTATCATGGGCACTCAAAGTTGACAAGATCTTTCGCGTCCACAACTATGATGAAGAGAAGAAGATAGCCATAGCTTCACTCGAGTTCCAAGACTATGTCCTTATTTGGTGGGAACAAGTGATTGAGCGAAGAAGAGAGAGAGGTGAACCACCTATCACCACTTGGCCCCAAATGAAGGATCTCATGCGATCTCCTTTTGTGCCTACACACTATAACCGGGATCTCTTCAAGAAGCTACAACAACTCAAGCAAGGCACCAAGTCCGCAGAAGAGTACTATCAAGATATGGAGATTGCAACGATCTGAGCCAATGTCAAGGAAGATGGCGAGCAAACAATGGCGTGATTCTTGAATGGCCTCAACTACCCGATAGAGGCGAAGTTGTCCCTGTCTTTCGATGAGATGTGGCTATCGTCTATGGTAGAGTCGACTTTGACAATCCGACTACGAACGTGCGAGGACGTCGCGCCTTAGCAATCGCTAAACCAATTCCGAGAAGTTATTGACCACGCCGGAGCACGATAAACCTGAGCACGATGGTCTGTTTCTTCCACGCAAACGAAGAACAAGCAAGAAACTAATATTGCAATATGGATATTGCGAATATAAGAGGAAAGCTTTATTGATGAAAGTGGGGTTCTGTGACGCCTTTGTCTGGTCGTGGAACCCAAACGAAGGACGCGAAGTTGCAGCTATGGCTAACCTGTAATCTAAACAAAACCCAAGTCTAAAACAACGCCCTAAGGGCTGTATATATGGGGTAATAGAGGGGGATTTCGTGGCCCCTTGGAGGAGAGGTCCGAAACCAGCCCTAACTCAGTTTCCCCACACATACGGACTCTAAAAACAGTCTATAATATGGTATTTCGAAATTACATGGGCGTGGCCCAAAAATAAGGTGACGCAACACCTATAATAGCCTATGGACGAAATTTATGAGGTGGCATGTTGTATATTTCGTCCAAGCCTCTAACCACTCCTTATGGTGGCTTCAAAGTGCGAAAATCACCACTGGAAAGTCCATTGTTCCTTCCCGCGCGCGCACCTTCTTCTCCATGCTTGATCCCGCTCCAATGGCCATCCTTCTTGTCCATGCTAGGTCCTTCATTCATAAGTAAAACAAAAGTATCTAATTTAGGCAGCATCATATGTTCATGAACATTAGAAGGATTTGCAAGAAACGAAAGTACCTGATAATTTAGTTGGCGTGCGCAGGTTCTAGTAACTGGTCCAGTATGTGTAGCTGGTGGGGATGTGGGTGTAACATTAGTAGGGATGTCCTCATCATCCTCCCCTTCTTGAACTAAAGTCGTCCTCGACGGAAGCTCATCATCCTCACCCAAATAAGGCTTCAAATCTGCAATGTTAAAAGTGGGACTAACCCCAAAATCCGCAGGCAGCTCAAGTTTATATGCATTATCATTTATTTTCTCTAACACCTTAAAAGGACCATCAGCACGTGCCATTAGCTTAGACTTGCACAATGCAGGAAACCTATCCTCGCAAATGTAACCAAACAAGATCTCTAGGTGCAAAGACAACATGTTTTCTACCCTTATCTCCAGCAATTTTATATTTAGCATTCATACGCTCAATGTTCTCCTTAGTTAAATCATGCATCTTTAATATCAAATCAGCACATTCTTTAGCATCAAAATTAACCTTCTCCGAATATGGAAGAGGCAACAAATCAATAGCTGCATGAGGTAAAAAACCATACACTACTTCAAAAGGGCACATCTTAGTTGTAGAATGCAGCGAACGATTATAAGCAAATTTAATATGAGGCAAGCATTTTTCTCACATTTTCAGGTTATTCTTCAAAACAACCCTAAGCATAGTAGACAATGATCTATTCACTACTTCAGTTTGTCCATCAGTTTGGGGGTGACATGTAGTACTAAAAAGCAGTTTAGTCCCCAACTTAGCCCATAAACATCTCCAGAAGTGGCTAAAAAATTTAACATCACGATCTGAAACAATTGTATTTGGCACACCATGCAAGCGAATAATTTCAGGAAAGAACAAATCAGCAACATTGGAAGCATCATCACTTTTATGACATGGTATAAAGTGTGCCATTTTCGAAAATCTATCCACGACAACAAATATGCTATCCCTCCCCTTCTTTGTTCGAGGTAAACCTAAAACAAAGTCCATAGATATATCCTCCCAAGGAACACTAGGTACAGGCAAAGGCATATATAAACCATGAGGATTGAGTCGTGACTTAGCTTTTTGACATGTAGTGCAGCGAGCAACAAAATGCTCAACATCCCGTCTCATCTTTGGCCAAAAGAAATGTGTAGCAAGTACGTCCTCCGTCGTCTTCACGCCAAAGTGTCCCATTAATCCTCCTCCATGCGCCTCCTGTAACAACAAAAGGCGAACGGAGCTAGCTGGAATGCATAGCTTGTTAGCACGGAACACAAATCCACCATTAATGACGAACTTGTTGTTCTCCCTTCTTTACAATTCTGCAACACATCTTTAAATTCAGCATCATGCATATATTGATCTTTGATGGTCTCCAAACCAAATATTTTAAAGTCAAGTTGTGAAAGCATAGTATAACGACGAGACAATGCATCAGCAATAACATTTTCTTTACCCTTCTTGTGTTTAATGACATAAGGGAAAGTCTCAATGAATTCAACCCATTTAGCATGCCTACGGTTCAGTTTTGCTTGACTTTTAATATGTTTCAAAGATTCATGATCAGAATGTATAACAAATTCTTTGGGCCATAAATAATGTTGCCATGTTTCCAAAGTCCGAACAAGAGCATATAATTCCTTATCATAAGTAGAATAATTCAGACTAGGCCCACTCAATTTTTCAGAATAGTATGCAATAGGTTTACCATCTTGTAATAATACACGTCCTAACAGGTTTACCAACAGGTTTACCACCTCCTAGCATCACATTCAAGCTCAAAAGTCTTATTAAAATCAGGAAGTTGGAGTAATGGAGCATGTGTTAACTTATCTTTCAATACCGTGAAGGCTTCTTCCTGTGCGGTACCCCAAACAAAAGGCATATCCTTCTTTGTAAGCTCGTTTAGAGGTGCAGCAGTGGTGCTGAAATCCCTCACAAAACGCCTATAGAAACCAGCGAGTCCAAGAAAACTCCTCACTTGTGTGACCGTTTTGGGTTGCGGCCAACTCTCAATAGCTTCAATCTTGGCTTTATCAACTTCAATACCCTGTGGAGTGACAACATAGCCAAGAAAAGATACTCGGTCGGTGCAAAAGGTGCACTTCCCAAGGTTACCAAACAAACGTGCATCACGTAGAGCAATAAAAACAACACGTAAATGTTCCAAATGTTCCTCCAAATATCTACTATAAATCAGTATATCATCAAAATAGACTACCACAAATCGTCCAATGAAAGCACGTAAAACCTCGTTCATTAATCTCATGAAAGTGCTAGGTGCATTAGTTAACGCAAAAGGCATGACTAACCACTCATATAATACAAACTTAGTTTTAAATGCTGTTTTCGGATTTGATGGTATCCACTACGCAAATCAACTTTGGAGAAAATTGTAGAGCCACTTAATTCATCAAGCATATCATCTAGCCTAGGAATAGGATGACGATAACGAATAGTAATAGTATTAATGCCTCTATAATCAACACACATACGCGATGTACCATCCTTTTTAGGCACTAGAATAATAGGAACAACACAAGGACTAAGAGATTCGCGTATATAACCTTTGTCGGGCAGCTCCTGTACTTGACGCATAATCTCCTTCGTCTCCTCTGGATTGGTACGGTATGGCGCATGGTTGGGCAGCGATGCACCGGGAATTAAGTCAATCTGATGCTCAATCCCTCGAATAGGTGGTAATCCTGGTGGCACGTCTTGTGGAAAGACGTCAGCGAACTCCTACAAAATGTAAGCAACAACAGGAGGCAAAGAGGGAGGCATGTCCTCGATTGAAAATAATACCTCTTTGCATACAAAAGCATAGCATACAGATGTAGTAACATTTAAATCAGTAATATCAGATTTAGTGGCAAGTAAACAACCACTCTTTAGTTTTATTTCAGATGCAACACTAGATGATTGTTTATTAGGCTTATTATGTTGCTCAAATTCCTTTGCCACAATCTGATTTTCACTCTCACTTTGCTTTTGTTTGGCTTTACTAGCTCTAGCAATGTCATCTTTCATAATCTGTTCGGGAGACATAGGAAGAAAAGTTATATTTTTATCCTTATGAACAAGAGTATACTGATTTGTCCTACCATGGTGTACATAATTTTTATCAAATTGCCATGGTCTAAACGGAGCATGCTTGCATGGGTACCACATCACAATCAACATAATCAGAATATGTAGCAATGCTAAAGTGCACAAGAACAATACGTGTTACCTTAACCTTGCCACTGTTGTTGAACCATTGGATGTAATAAGGATGACGATGTGGTCTGGTGGTTATAGACAGCTTCTCCACCATCTCCATGCTAGCCAAGTTATTGCAACTCTCTCCATCGATGATGACGCGAACAGAACGCTCCTTCACAACTTCCTTTGTATGGAACACGTTGTGCCTCTGATTTTACTCAGCCTGTGTAACCTACACACTCAGAACACGTTGAGCAACTAAACTTTCATACCTGTCAGCGTAGTCAGCAGCCATGTAGTGTGTCTCTTGTCCAGTCTCCTCTACACCTTGTTCTTCACACGCAATAAGAGCCAGGGTCTCCTCATCATAATCACTAGCGGAGTCATATCCACCATCCTCAGTAACAATCATCACACGCTTGGATGGACATTCTCTCGCATAGTGACCTCCACCCTTGCAATGACGACAAATAACCTCATGTGTTTGCCCTGTAGATGCCATGGATGAAGAAGAGCTCTGTGCAGGCCCCGAAGGTGTGCCCCTGCTGGTGGCTGGTGGCGGTGCCTGTTTCCTTGTATCTCTGTTGGAGTTGGCGGCTGAAGTAAGTGGTGCTGTAGTAGGACGTGTGGAAGTAGATGATGTACGTGGTGTCCATGATGAAGCGCGACCTGCAGAAAAATTAGTTCTCCCCATTGCCTGTCGATCCTGCACTTCACATTCGGCTTTGCAAGCAAGATGGAATAAACGAGTGATAGTGTTATACTCCTTATACTCTAGAATTGTCTGAATCTCTCTATTTAATCCACCCAAAAAACGTGCAAGCATAGCTTGATTCTCCTCAACAATACCACATCTAATCATGCCAGTTTGTAATTCCTGATAATATTCCTCTACAGAATTTTTTGCTTGTCTTAAACGCTGCAAATTTTGAAGTAATTCATGTTGATAATAAGGTAGAACCCAACGATTACGCATAGCAGTTTTCAAAGCAGCCCAAGTAGTAGGGATATTATAATGATGTATTCTACAATGTTCAGACAACCAAACACAAGCAAAACTAGTAAAAGCACAAACATCAGCAGCAACACGTCTATCCTCAGAAATTGTAAGCATGTAAAACGTTGTTCTGTTTCTAACTCCCAAGATATATATCAGGAACATATCTACCCTCAAATGTCGGAATATTCAATTTTATCTTAGGGAGATGATCATGATCCCGTACTTGAGGTGGTGGTGCAGCCCTACCGTTGCGATGGTAAACATGCGGACGACCCGGTGCTTGTGGTGGTGGTTGCTCCAGGGGCTGATCGGGAGCAACCTCTCCCTCATCATCGTAATCACCATCATAATCCTCATTCTGCTCAACGACAGTAGCAGCAGCAGCAGCCACAGAAGCTTTAGCAGTAGCAGCAGTAGCAATGGCACCAGAATATTGGCCTTGGTCGAGAGGCACACGTTGCGCTCGTCCCGCGAAATTTGGGCGTTGTTGGTGTTGTTGTTGCCGAGGTACGACAGGTACAGCTGGTCTAGGTAGACGTGCAAGCACCTCATTGAACTTAGCGTCCAGCTTAGTGTCGAATGTCTTCTTCAAAGCACCTAGCTTCTCCATGGCCTCTCCAAGGCTGGTCACGATGTCTCGTACCTGGTCAGCCATCATTCGCTGAAATTTATCATGGAGCTCCTTGTTCCTCATGCCGTCCCAGTTGATCTCGTCGGCTTGTGATCCTGTCATGGTTAGCAGCAATAGGAACACACACAAGAATATGAACCTACAGACTTCTAGGAAGTGGTGGTGTGGCACAAATCCGTCAAGCGAATCTCAAATCCTTACCACTTCTTACCCAGCAGCAGGTGGTGATCAACAACCGTTGTAGTCAAAACTCTCAAAGCTTGGATAGAGCGATTGCCAGGTGGTGTCAAACACACGACGTAGATGTATGCGGAGCTGGGAAGGCTTATAATATGGTAGGAAAAAGGGGTCAACAATACTCAATTCAGAAATGCAAAGTTGAATAAACGCTCAACGATGGTACTGTGCTGGTCCTAGGCTAGACTGTGCTAGAGACGCGAGCCTAGAACACCAACAAAATCACGGCGCTGCATGTAAACAAGGGAAGAGCACACTCTGAACTTTTTTTCCGTTTTGTTTTGGCGCCTCTTTTTTTTGCGCTCTTTTTTTTTGCTCAGAAAATCACTATAATGGCGAGTGTCTCAAAACTCTTCCGAAGGTCTAAAAACAGGATAGGCACGAATTTTTTTTGACAATTTTTTTTTCTGGAGCGATTCAGAGCTGCGACAACCAAAAATTGCGACAAAAATCACTATGATGGCGAGTGTCTCAAAACGCTCCAAAAAGCCTAAAAAGAGGATAGGAAAAAAATATTTTCATCCGCCGAATTTTTTTTTCGAGACCTACTCGGTCAAGGAAACACAAAAATAAAATCAAAGGAATTTCGAAATCAATCCGAATATGGGATGGACTCGGACTAGGATTGGTGATGGATATGAATCTGGTGGAACTCGGGCTAGTGGCGGATGTATGTATGGGTGGTGGAACACGGGTTGGTGGTGAATCTGTGATGGAGGTGGACTCGGATTGGCGTGATGGCGGATAGGTGGTGGTATATGGTAGCGGTGATGTATCTGGTGTGGTGGTGGGATATGGCAGCGATGAAGATGATGCGGTGGCGGTGTGACAAACTGTGACCAGAACTCGAAACTCTACAGAACTAGACGCTAAGACCAGCAACTTGAGAGACGATGCAACCGCAAATTCAACAAAGCAAATACCGAACAGAAAATTGCAAAGGCTCAGATTGGTTCGGATATGATGATCTAACCCTAATTGTTTTTGTGGCTTTTTCGTGGACTGTAAGTATGAATAACGGATGCGATCTAAACTACGAATAACAGGTAAAATCTCACTGAGCAACCTGGAAATCTGATACCACTAGATAGAGGCGAAGTTGTCCCTGTCTTTCGATGAGATGGTGGCTATCGTTTTGATGGAGTAGACTTTGACGATCCGACTACGAACGTGTGAGGACATCGCGCCTTAGCAATCGCTAAACCAACTCCGAGAGGTTATTGACCATGCCGGAGCACGATCAACCTGACCATGAGGGTCTGTTTCCTACACGCAAACAAAGAACAAGTAAGAAACTAAGATTGCAATCTGGATATTGCGAATATAAGAGGAAAGCTTTATTAATGAAAGTGGGGTTCTGTGACGCCTTTGTCTGGTCGTGGAACACAAACGAAGAACGCGAAGTTGCAGCTATGGCTAACTTTCAATCTAAACAAAACCCAAGTCTAAACGGTGCCCTAAGGTCCGTATATATGGGGGAATAGAGGGGGAATTTCGTGATCCCTTGGAGGAGGGATCCGAAACCAACCCTAACAACGTTTCCCCACACATACAGACTCTAAAAACAGCCTAATAAGTGGTATTTTGAAATTACATGGGCCTGGCCCAAAAATAAGGTGACGCAGCACCTATATTAGCCTATGGATGAAATTTATGAAGTGGCATCCTGTATATTTCGTCCAAGCCTTCATACTCTCATTACGGTGGCTTCAAAGTGCGAAGATCACCACTAGATACTCCATTGTTCTTTCCCGCGTGCGCACCTTCTCCTCCATGCTTGATCCCGCTCCAATGGCCATCATTCTTGTCCATGCTAGGTCCTTCATTCATAAGTAAAACAAAAGTATCTAATTTAGGCAGCATCATATGTTCATGAACAATAGAAGGATTCCCAAGAAACGAAAGTACCTGGTAATTCAATTGACGTGCGCGAGCTCTAGTAATTGGTCCAGTATGTATAGCAGCAGCGGCTGTGCGTGTAACAATGGTATTGATATCCTCATCAGGTAAGGTACGCAATAGGCTCGAGGCGATCAATGCAATGGCAAGGTAATAGACAATGATGTCGTCCAGGTTACCGTCCTTGCTTACGGTTGGGGTGCCAAAAGGCAAAGTGGCCGATGTCGATGTCGAGGCCGACGCGATGATGAGTGGCGGTGTTGTCGATGTAGAACCGTCCCTAATTAGCCGAAACACCTTAAGAAACGAAAACCGCAACTCAAAATCTCAAATAAAATTGGGTTAGAATGGCGAAAGTGTATGGTGGAAAAACTATGCGGAAGTTATGGTGGAGGCCTAGGCAAACTTGCCAAAATTCCAAAAATATGATGGAGTCAAGTGATTATGAAACTATTTTTGTGGGATGGAGGGTGTCAAGAGCTACAAAACGAGCTAAAGAACGTCAAAATCGGACTCCGGATGAATTAGTTATGGACAACACGGAGGCTGAAATTCCCAGGGGACGAATATCCGGGGGGTCAGGCCGGAAATCCGGGGACCAATGTCCAAAATCGCCCGATTTTTGTGCTCCAGGGCCTGGATGTCCAGCCTGGGTCCCGGATGTCCGGCCCGATGGCCCAGATGTCCGGCCGGTAGCCTAGATGTCCGGCTGGCCCGACGATTCCAGATCTCAAATTAGGCTCGGGAACTGGATTTGGGCGGAAATTTTCAATCTCGGAGGTCAAAATTGATGGGGAAAAAGAAAAATTAGAGTGGATTTCATGGTGGGGAAGCTAGATCTACTTGCCAAACATGAATCCAATGGATCAAAATCAACAAAATCTCACAAGAACTAACAAATGACAAAAAAATTGGTGAGGCTATTTTTGGTGGGGATTTTTGAATTGGGACAAAAACACACATAATTAGGCTAGAAAACGAAGGGGAGGACTCCCAATTCGTGAGAAACGTGGCTCTTGATACCAATATGATACGGGGCACGCCCGTGTGCGTCGATCTTTCACGAATTGGAGGTGGATTTGTGAATGAACACGAAGAACACGAAGAACACGAGCGGAAAATCATAGGAGAAACACTCAAAATAAGTCCAATCACACATCCACTATGCTCACATCCACACAAGATCCACAAGGGTACAAGAAGAACAAAGGGAAAGAGGATACATGGTAGAGTTCATCCCAAATCCCATGGGGAGATGGGGCCTAGAATCCACTAGGGATCTTCCCACGCAAGGGGGCCTTGACATCCACTAGGGGTCTTCTCTCATAGAGGCATCTACTCCATGGGAGAGGTAGTGGAAGGAGCAAAGGCTCGTCTATCTATGAGCTAAGTCAATGCTAACCATAAAATAGAGTTGGGGGTGGAGTATATATAGTGCTAGCCCACGATGGGGTAAGTGAGAGGGATACCTGGGCCTCCTGCCCGCGTCTGCCCGCACAGGGGCCGGATGTCCGGGCTTGGGGGCCAGATGTCCGGGGCTTCAGCTGGTGGCCGGATGTCCGGGCTGGCGGCGCCTGGATTTGCTCAGGTCTGGTTCAGTGGCGCCGGATTTCCGGGGAACGGGGCCGGATTTCCGGCCGGCCGGATGGCCGGATGTTCGGGACCTGTAGCGTCCACGGCTGGGCCTCTGTGCCAGGATGTCTTCCAGGGGCCGGATGTCCGGGGTGTGGGCCGGATGTCCGGGACCTAGGAGGTTGCTTGGCCTTCTTCCATCGTCGCTTCCATGCTTCCCTCGCGGATGGTGTAGATGTACGTAGGTGCCGGCACTCCTCCTCGTCATCCGTGAAGCTCCGACAATACCTATGTATGCACACGAGGGGAGTGTCAAGTAGTATACCATGCTTGAAGGGATCAAGTAAACACGTGTAAAGGAGATGATTCACCTTTATGTATGTCGAGTAGATGTCGCACGTGTCACTTGGCAAAGGGACTCTTGCCATGGTGATGTCCGTAGGATGCTCTGCATCATGGTGTGTCACAAATCCGTCAAGCCAATCTCAATTTCTTACCAGTTCTTACCCAGCAGCAGGTGGTGATCGGCAACCGTTGTAGTCAAAACTCGCAAAGCTTGGATAGAGCGATTGCCAGGTGGTGTCAAACACATGATGTAGATGTATGTGGAGCTGGGAAGGCTTATAATATGGTAACAAAAAGGGTCAGCAATAATCAGTTCAGAGATGCAAAGTTGAAAAGACGCTCAATGACGGTACCGTGTTGGTCCTTGGCTAGATTGTGCTAGAGACGCGAGCCTAGAACACCAACAAAATCACGGCGCTGCACGTAAACAAGGGCGGAGCACACTCTGAATTTTTTTGTGACTTTTTTCCCTTTTTTTTGCTCCGCAACAAAAACAATTCCAGATTTTTTTACTGGAACTATTTTTCTTCTGCGGGTAGCACTGAAGTTGGGGAGTCTGCCTTGCCCACGACACGTAATATCGCGGGATATGGAAATCAACAACAAAGCAGTAAATACTGGACTCGGACTAGGATTGATGGCGGATACGAATCTGGTGTAACTCGGACTAGTGGCGGATGTATGTAGGGGTGGTGGAACTCGGATTGGCGGCGAATCTGTGATGGAGGTGGACTCAGATTGGTGTGATGGCGGATATGTGGTGGTCTATATGACTCGGATTGGTGGCAGATATGCGGTGGTGGTAGATGGCAGCGGTGATGTATCAGGTGTGGTGGTGGTATATGGCAGCGGTGATGTATATGGTGTGGTGGTCGGATATGGCAGCCATGAAGATGGTGCGGCGGCGGCGTGACAACCTATGAACAGAACTCGAAACTCTAAAAGACTAGACGCTAAGACCAGCAACTTGACACGACGATGCAACCGCAAAGTCAACAAAGCAAACACCGAACAGAAAATTGCAAAGGCTCAGATTGGTTCGGATATGAAGATCTAACCCTAATTTTTTGTGTGGCTTTTTCATGGACTTTATGTATGAAGAACAGATGCGATCTAACTATGAAAAACTAGAAAATCTCACCGAGCAACCTGGAAATCTGATACCACTTGATAGAGGCGAAGTTGTCCCTGTCTTTCGATGAGATGGTGGTTATCGTTTTGATGGAGTAGACTTTGACGATCCGACTACGAACGTGTGAGGACGTCGCACTTAACAATCGCTAAAGCAACTCCGAGAGGTTATTGACCTGACCACGAGGGTCTGTTTCCTGCACGCAAACGAAGAACAAGCAAGAAACTAAGATTGCAATCTGGATATTGCGAATATAAGATAAAAGCTTTATTGATGAAAGTGGGGTTCTGTGACGCCATTGTCTGGTCGTGGAACACAAACAAAGAACGCGAAGTTGCAGCTATGGCTAACTTTCAATCTAAACAAAACCTAAGTCTAAAACGATGCCCAAGGGTTGTATATATGGGGGAATAGAGGAGGATTTCGTGACCCCTTGGAGGAGGGGTCCAAAACCTGCCCTAACTCAGTTTCCCCACACATACGGACTCTAAAAACTGCCTATGATATGGTATTTCGAAATTACATGGGCCTGACCCAAAAATAAGGTGACGCAACACCTATAATAGCCTATGGATGAAATTTATGTAGTGGCATGTTGTATATTTTGTCCAAGCCTCCAAGCACTCCTTATGGTGGCTTCAAAGTACGAAAATCGCCACCGGAAAGTCCATTGTTTCTTCCCGCGCGCGCACCTTCTTCTCCATGCTTGATCCCGCTCCAATGGCCATCCTTCTTGTCCATGCTAGGTCCTTCATTCATAAGTAAAACAAAAGTATCTAATTTAGACAGCATCATATATTCATGAACATTAGAAGGATTTCCAAGAAACGAAAGTACCTGATAATTTAGTTGGCGTGCGCGGGCTCTAGTAACTGGTCCAATATGTGTAGCTGGTGGGGATGTGCGTGTAACATTAGTCGGGATGTCCTCAACAGGTACGGGATAATGACCATCTCCCAAAACATAAATTGAATATTCTGACATTTGAGGGTAGATATGTTCCTGATATATATATCTTACGTGGGAGTTGGAAACAGAACAACGTTTTACATGCTTACAATTTCCTGAGAATAGACGTGTTGCTGCTGCTGTTTGTGCTTTCACTAGTTTTGCTTGTGTTTGGTGGTCTGAACATTGTAGAATATATCATGCTAATATCCCTACTACTTGGGTTGCTTTGAAAACTGCTATGCGTAATCGTTGGATTCCACCATATTATCAACATGAATTGCTTCAAAATTTGCAGCGTTTAAGACAAGGAAAAAAATTCTGTAGAGGAATATTATCAGGAATTACAAACTGATGTGATTAGATGTGGTATTCTTGAGGAGAATGAAGCTATGCTTGCACATTTTATGGGTGGATTAAATAGAGAGTTTCAGACTATTCTAGAGTATAAGGAGTATAACACCATCACTCGTTTATTCCAACTTGCTTGCAAAGCTGAACGTGAAGTGCAGGATCGACATGCAGTGGTGAGAACAATTTTTTCTGCACGTCAAGTTTCATCATGGACACCATGTACATCATCTACTTCCACACGTCCTACTACAGCACCACTTACTTTAGCCGCCAACTCCAACAGAGATACAAGGAAATAGGCACCGCCACCACCCACTAGCAAGGTGATGAGGACATCAATACCATTGTTAGACCCACAACCCCTAGTGCTATACATACTGGACCAATTACTAGAGCTCGCGCATGTCAATTGAATTACCAGGTACTTTCGTTTCTTGGAAATCCTTCTAATGTTCATGAACCTATGATGCTGCCGAAATTAGATACTTTTGTTTTACTTATGAATGAAGGACCTAGCATGGACAAGAAGGATGGCCATTGGAGCGGGATCAAGCATGGAGGAGAAGGTGCGCACGCGGGAAAGAACAATGGAGTTTCCAGTGGTGATTTTCGCACTTTGAAGCCACCATAAGGAGAGTATGAAGGCTTGGACGAAATATACAAGATGCTACTTCATAAATTTCGTCCATAGTCTAATATAGGTCCTGCGTCACCTTGTTTTTGGGCCACGCCCATGTAATTTCGAAATACCACTTATTAGGCTGTTTTTAGAGTTCGTATGTGTGGGGAAACGGAGTTATGGTTGGTTTCCGATACCTCCTCCAAGGGGTCACGAAATTCCCCCACTATTCCCCCATATATACAGCCCTTAGGGCGCCGTTTAGACTTGGGTTTTGTTTAGATTACAAGTTCGCCATAGCTGCAACTTCACGTTCTTCGTTTGTGTTCCACGACCAGACAAAGGCGTCAGAGAACCCCACTTTCGTGAATAAGCCATCCTCTTATATTCGCAATATCCATATTGCAATTTCAGTTTCTTGCTTATTCTTCGTTTGCTTGCAGGAAATAGACCCTCGTGGCCAGGTTGATCGTGCTCCGGCGTGGTCAATAACCTCTCGGAGTTGGTTTAGCAATTGCTAAGACGCGACGTCCTCACACGTTCGTAGTCGGATCGTCAAAGTCTACTCCACCATAAACGATACTCACATCTCATCGAAAGACAGGGACAACTTCGCCTCTATCAAGTGGTGTCAGATTTCCAGGTTGCTCGGTGAGATTTTACCAGTTTTTCATAGTTTAGATCGCATATGTTTCTCATACCTATAGTCCACGAAAAAGCCACAAAAAATAGGGTTACATCATCATATCCAAACCAAGCTGAGCCTTTGCAATTTTCTGTTCGGTCTTTGCTTTGTTGAATTTGCGGTTGCATCGTCGTGTCGAGTTGCTGGTCTTAGCGTCTAGCCTTTTAGAGTTTCGATTTCTGTTCACAGGTTGTCACGCTGTCGCCGCACCATCTTCATCGTTGCCATATCCGACCACCATACCATATACATCACCGCTGCCATATATAACAACCACACCAGATACATCACCGCTGCCATCTACCACCACCGCATATCTGTCACCAATCCGAGTCATATAGACCACCATATATCCGCCATCACGCCAATCCGAGTCCATCTCCATCACTGATTCGCCGCCAGTCCATTTTCCACCACCCCTACATACATCCGCCACTAGTCCGAGTTACACCAGATTCGTATCCGCCACCAATCCTACTCTGAGTCCAGTCTTTGCTGCTTTGTTGTTGATTTCCATATCCCGCGATACTACGTGTCGTGGGCAAGGCAGACTCCCCAATTCTGGCTAGGCAGTTTTGAGACCATTCTAAGACTTTTTCGAAAAAAATGTTGTTGAGCAAAAAAAAAAGAGAAAAAAAGTCAAAAAAATTCAGAGTGTGCTCCGCCCTTGTTTACGTGCAGTGCCGTGATTTTGTTGGTGTTCTAGGCTCACGTCTCTAGCACAGTCTAGCCTAGGACCAGCACAGTACCGTCGTTGAGCGTTTATTCAACTTTGCATCTCTGAATTGATTATTGCTGGCCCCTTTTGCTACCATATATAAGCCATGCTAGCTACACCCACATCTACGTCGTGTGTTGACACCACCTGGCAATCGCTCTATCCAAGCTTTGAGAGTTTTTGACTACAACGGTTGCCGATCACTGCCTACTGCTGGGTAAGAACTGGTAAGAATTTGAGATTTGCTTGACGGATTTGTGACACACCACCACCACCACCACTCCCTATAGTCTGTAGGTTCATATTCTTGTTTGTTCCTATTGATGCTAACCATGACAGGATCACAAGCCGACGAGATCAACTGGGACTGCATGACGAACAAGGAGCTCCATGATAAATTTTAGCAAATGATGGCTGACCAGGTACAAGACGTCGTGACCAGCCTTAGAGAGGCCATGGAGAAACTAGGTGCTTTGGAGAAGACATTCGACAACAAGCTGCACGCTAAGTTCAATGAGGTGCTTGCACATCTACCACCACCAATTGTACCTGTCGTTCCTAGGCAACAACAAAACCAACAACACCCGAATTTCACGGGACGAGCGCGACGTGCGCCTATCGACCAAGGTCAATATTCTGGTGCCATTGATACTGTTCCTACTGCTCAAGCTTGTGTGGCTTCTGTTGTGGCTACTGTCATTGAGAAAATGACGATTATGATGGTCATCACGACGATGAGGGAAAGGTTGCTCCAGATCAGCCCCAGGGGCAACCGCCACCACAGGCACCGGGTCGTCCACATGG
This sequence comes from Elymus sibiricus, assembly GCA_039707655.1. Classification (NCBI taxonomy): domain Eukaryota; kingdom Viridiplantae; phylum Streptophyta; class Magnoliopsida; order Poales; family Poaceae; genus Elymus; species Elymus sibiricus. The sequence goes on along the minus strand of CM077667.1, from coordinate 233,061,496 downwards.
TTATATTCGCAACGGTAGGGCTCCACCACCACCTCAGGTACGGGATCATGATCATCTCCCTAAGATAAAATTAAATATTCCGACATTTGAGGGTAGTTATGTTCTTGATATATATCTTACTTGGGAGTTGGAAACTGAACAACGTTTTACATGCTTACAATTTCCTGAGGATAGACGTGTTGCTGTTGCTGTTTGTGCTTTCACTAGTTTTGCTTGTGTTTGGTGGTCTGAACATTGTAGAATACATCATGATAATATCCCAACTACTTGGGCTGCTTTGAAAATTGCTATGCGTAATCGTTGGGTTCCACCATATTATCAACGTGAATTGCTTCAAAATTTGCAGCGTTTAAGACAAGGAAAAAATTCTGTAGAGGAATATTATCAGGAATTACAAACTGGCATGATTAGATGTGGTATTGTTGAGGAGAATGAAGCTATGCTTGCATGTTTTATGGGTGGCTTAAATAGACAGATTCAGACTATTCTAGAGTATAATAAGTATAACACTATCACTCGTTTATTCCATCTTGCTTGCAAAGCTGAACGTGAAGTGCAGGATCGACAGGCAATGGCGAGAACTAATTTTTCTGCAGGTCGAGCTTCATCATGGACACCACGTACATCATCTACTTCCACACGTCCTACTATAGCACCACTTACTTCAGCCACGAACTCCAACAGAGATACAAGGAAACAGGCACCGCCACCAGCCACCAGCAAGGGCACACCGTCGGGTCCTGCACAGAGCTCTTCTTCATCCATGGCATCTACAGGGCAAACACAAGAGGTTATTTGTCGTCGTTGCAAGGGTGGAGGTCACTATGCGAGAGAATGTCCTTCCAAGCGTGTGATGATAATTACTGAGGATTGTGGATATGACTCCGCTAGTGATTATGATGAGGAGACCCTGGCTCTTATTGCGAGTGAAGAACAAGGTGTAGTGGAGACTGAACAAGGGACACACTACATGGCTGCTGACTACGCTGACAGGTATGAAAGTTTAGTTGCTCAACGTGTTTTGAGTGTGCAGGTTACACATGCTGAGCAAAATTAGAGGCATAACTTGTTCCATACAAAGGGAGTTGTGAAGGAGCATTTTGTTCGCGTCATCATCGATGGAGGGAGTTGCAACAACTTGGCTAGCATGGAGATGGTGGAGAAGCTGTCTCTAACCACCAGACCACATCCTCATCCTTATTACATCCAATGGTTCAACAACAGTGGCAAGGTTAAGGTAACACATACTGTTCGTGTGCACTTTAGCATTGCTACCTATTCTGATTATGTTGATTGTGATGTGGTACCCATGCAAGCATGCTCCGTTTTACATGGTAGATGATGAGGACATCAATACCATTGTTACACCCACAGCCCCTGCTGCTATACATACTGGACCAATTACTAGAGCTCGCGCACGTCAATTGAATTACCATGTACTTTCGTTTCTTGGACATATGATGCTGCTAAATTAGATACTTTTGTTTTACTTATGAATGAAGGACCTAGCATGGACAAGAAGGATGGCCATTGGAGCGGGATCAAGCATGGAGGAGAAGGTGTGCACGCGGGAAAGAACAATGGAGTATCCAGTGGTGATTTTCGCACTTTGAAGCCACCATAAGGAGAGTATGAAGGCTTGGACGAAATATACAAGATGCCACTTCATAAATTTCGTCCATAGGCAAATATAGGTGCTGCGTCACCTTATTTTTGGGCCAGGCCCATGTAATTTCGAAATACCACTTATTAGGTTGTTTTAGAGTCCGTATGTGTGGGGAAACGGAGTTAGGGCTGGTTTCGGACCCCTCCTCCAAGGGGCCACGAAATCCCCCTCTATTCCGCCATATATACATCCCTTAGGGCATCGTTTTAGACTTGGGTTTTGTTTAGATTGAAAGTTTGCCATAGCTGCAACTTCGCGTTCTTCGTTTGTATTCCACGACCAGACAAAGGCGTCACAGAACCCCACTTTTATCAATAAAGCTTTCCTCTTGTATTCACAATATCCAGATTGCAATCTTAGTTTCTTGCTGGTTCTTCGTTTGCTTGCTGGAAACTGACCCTCGTGGCCAGGTTGATCGTGCTCCGGCGTGGTCAATAACCTCTCGGAGTTGGTTTAGCGATTGCTAAGGCGCGACGTCCTCACACGTTCGTAGTCGGATCGTCAAAGTCTACTGCTCCAAAAACGATAGCCACCATCTCATCGAAAGACAGGGACAACTTCGCCTCTATCAAGTGGTATCAGATTTCCAGGTTGCTCGGTGAGATTTACCAGTTTTTCGTAGTATAGATTGCATCTGTTCTTCATACCTACCGTCCACGAAAAAGCCACAAAAAAAATTAGGGTTAGATCATCATATCCGAACCAATCTGAGCCTTTCCATAGTCTTTTCAGTGTTTTGCTTTGTTGAATTTGCGGTTGCATCGTCGTGTCGAGTTGCTGGTCTTAGCGTCTAGTCTTTTAGAGTTTCGAGTTCTAGTCACAGTTTGTCACGCTGCCACCGCATCATCTTAATCGCTGCCATAGACCTCCACCATAGATCCGCCACCAATCCGAGTCCATATACCACCACCACAGATCCGCCACCAATCTGAGTCCTTATACACCATCATATATCCGCCTCTAATCCGAGTTCCTTAGGTATTCGGATTGATTTCGAGAGTCTGGCACGCTTTTCAGAGCACTTTCTAGGCCAAAATTTCGGCAGGTGAAAATATTTTTTCCCTATCATCATTTTAGGTCTTTCGGAGCGTTTTGAGACACTCGCCATCATAGTGATTTTTGTCGCAATTTTTGGTCGTCGCAGCACCAAATCGCTCCAGAAAAAAAAATTACTCAAAAATTTTTCGTGCCTATCCTGTTTATACGTCTCGGGAAGAATTTTGAGACACTCACCATTATAGTGATTTTCTGAGCAAAAAAAAAAGCGGAAAAAAAGGCGCCAAAAAAATTCGAAAAAAAATCAGAGTGTGCTCTTCCCTTGATTATGTATAGCATCGTGATTTTGTTAGTGTTCTAGGCTCGCGTCTCTAGCACGGTCTAGCCTAGGACCAGCACGGTACCGTCGTTGAGCATCTTTTCAGCTTTGCATCTCTGAACTGATTATTGCTAACCCTTTTTGCTACCATATTATAAGCCTTCCCAGCTCCACATACATCTACGTCGTGTGTTTGACACCACCTGGCAATCGCTCTATCCAAGCTTTGAGAGTTGTGACTACAACGGTAGCCGATCACCACCTGCTGCTGGGTAAGAACTGGTAAGAAATTGGGATTGGCTTGACGGATTTGTGACACACCACCACCACAATCACTTCCTAGTAGTCCGTAGGTTCATATTCTTGTGTGTTCCTATTACTGCTAACCATGCCAGGATCACAAGTTGACGAGGTCGAATGGGAGGTTATGACCAACAAGGAGCTCCATGACAAATTCCAGCAAATGATGGCTGACCAGGTACAAGACTTCGTGACCAGCCTTGGAGAGGCCATGGAGAAGCTACTTGGATTGGAGAAGACGTTTGAGACGAAGTTGGACGCTAAGTTCAATGAGGTGCTTGCACGTCTACCACCAGCTGCATCGGTCATAACTCAGCAACAACAACAACAACGTCGGCCGAATTGTGCGGGGCGCGCAGAACGTGTGCCCCTCGAGGAAGGCCAATATTCTGGTACCGTTCCTACTGCTGTGGCTTCTGTGGCTGCTGCGGCTACTACTGTCGTTGAGCAGAATGACGATTATGATGGTGATCACGATGATGAGGGAGAGGTTGCTCCAGATAAGTCCCAAGGGCAACCACCACCGTACGCACCAGGTTGTCCACGCTCCTACGATCGCAATGGTAGGGCTGCACCACCCCCTCAGGTACAAAATCATGACCATCTCCCTAAACATAAATTAAATATTCCTACATGTGATGGTAGATATGTTCCTGATATATATCTTACTTGGGAGTTAGAAACAGAACAACGTTTTACATGCTTACAATATCCTGAGGATAGACGTGTTACTGCTGTTGTTTGTTCATTCACTAGTTTTGCTTGTGTTTGGTGGTCTGAACATTGTAGAATACATCATGCTAATATTCCAACTACTTGGGCTGCGTTGAAAACTGCTATGCGTAATCGTTGGGTTCCACCATGTTATCAACGTGAATTGCTTCAAAATTTGCAGCGTTTAAGACAAGGAAAAAATTCTGTGGAAGAATATTATCAAGAATTACAAACTGGCATGATTAGATGTGGTATTGTTGAGGAGAATGAAGCTATGCTTGCACGTTTTATGGGTGGATTAAATAGAGATATTCAGACTATATTAGAGTATAAGGAGTATAATACTATCACTCATTTATTCCATCTTGCTTGCAAAGCTGAACGTGAAGTGCAGGATCGACAGGCATTGGGGAGAACTAATTTTTCTGCAGGTCGCACTTCATCATGGACACCACGTACCCCATCTACTTCCACTCGTTCTGCTACAACACCGCCTACTTCAGCCACCAACTCTAACCGAGATACCAGGAAACAGGCCCCCGCCCCACCCTCCGCGAGGAGCACACCTTCTGGGCCTGCACAGAGCTCTTCTTCTTCGATTGCATCCACAGGGCAAACACATGAGGTTATATGTCGTCGTTGCAAGGGTGGAGGTCACTATGCGAGAGAATGTCCTTCCAAGCATGTGATGATTGTTACTGAGGATGGTGGATATGACTCCGCTAGTGATTATGATGAGGTGACCCTGGCTCTTATTGCGAGCGAAGAACAAGGTGTAGAGGAGACTGAACAAGAGGCACACTACATGGCTGCTGACTACGCTGACAGGTATGAAAGTTTCGTTGCTCAACGTGTTCTGAGTGTGCAGGTTACACAGGCTGAGCAAAATCAGAGGCACAACTTGTTCCATACAAAGGGAGTTGTGAAGGAGCGTTCTGTTCGCGTCATTATCGATGGAGGGAGTTGCAACAACTTGGCTAGCCTGGAGCTGGTGGAGAAGCTGTCTCTAACCACCATACCACATCCTCATCCTTATTACATCCAATGGTTCAACAACAGTGGCAAGGTTAAGGTAACACGTACTGTTCGTGTGCACTTTAGCATTGCTACATATTTTGATTATGTTGATTGTGATGTGGTACCCATGCAAGCATGCTCTATTTTACTTGGTAGACCATGGCAATTTGATAAAAATTCTGTACACCATGGTCGGACAAATCAGTATACACTTGTTCATAAGGATAAAAATATAACTTTGCTTCCTATGTCTCCCAAACATATTATGAAAGATGACATTGCTCGAGCTAGTAAAGCAAAACAGAAGCAAAGTGAGAGTGAAAATTAGATTGTGGCAAAGGAATTTGAGCAATATAATAAGCCTAATAAACAATCATCTAGTGTTGCATCTGAAATAAAACTGAAGAGTGGTTGTTTACTAGCCACTAAATCTTATATTACTGATTTGGATGTCACTACATCTGTTTGCTATGCTTTTGTATGCAAAGAAGTTTTATTTTCATTCGAGGACATGCCTCCCTCTTTGCCTCCTGCTGTTGCTAACATTTTGCAGGAGTTCGCTGACGTCTTTCCACAAGATGTGCCACCGGGATTACCACCTATTCGAGGGATTGAGCATCAGATTGACATAATTCCCGGTGCATCGCTACCCAACCGTGCACCATACCGTACCAATCCAGAGGAGACAAAGGAGATTATGCGTCAAGTACAGGAGCTGCTCGACAAAGGTTATATACGCGAATCTCTTAGTCCTTGTGCTGTTCCTATTATTCTAGTCCCGAAAAAGGATGGTACATCTCGTATGTGTGTTGATTGTAGAGGCATTAATAATATTACTATTCGTTATCGTCATCCTATTCCTAGGCTAGATGATATGCTTGATGAATTAAGTGGCTCTACAATTTTCTCCAAAGTAGATTTGCGTAGTGGATACCATTAAATTCGTATGAAATTGGGAGCTGAATTGAAAACAACATTTAAAACTAAGTTTGGATTATATGAGTGGTTAGTAATGCCTTATGGGTTAACTAATGCACCTAGCACTTTAATGAGATTAATGAACGAGGTTTTACGTGCTTTCATTGGACGATTTGTGGTAGTCTATTTTGATGATATACTGATTTATAGTAGATCTTTGGAGGAATATTTGGAACATTTACGTGCTGTTTTTATTGCTCTACGTGATGCACGTTTGTTTGGTAAACTTGGGAAGTGCACCTTTTGCACCGACCGAGTATCGTTTCTTGGCTATGTTGTTACTCCACAGGGAATTGAAGATGATAAAGCCAAGATTGAAGCTATTGAGAGTTGGCCGCAGCCCAACACGGTCACACAAGTGAGGAGTTTTCTTGGACTCGCTGGTTTCTATAGGCGTTTTGTGAGGGATTTCAGCACCATTGATGCACCTCTAAATGAGCTTACAAAGAAGGATGTGCCTTTTATTTGGGGTACTACACAGGAAGAAGCCTCCACGGTATTGAAAGATAAGTTAACACATGCTCCATTACTCCAACTTCCTGATTTTAATAAGAATTTTGAGCTTGAATGTGATGCTAGTGGAATTGGATTAGGAGGTGTGTTATTACAAGATGGTAAACCTGTTGCATTCTTTTCTGAAAAATTGAGTGGGCCGAGTCTGAATTATTCTACTTATGATAAGGAATTATACGCTCTTGTTCGGACTTTGGAAACATGGCAACATTATTTATGGCCCAAAGAATTTGTTATACATTCTGATCATGAATCTTTGAAACATATTAAAAGTCAAGCAAAACTGAACCGTAGACATGCTAAATGGGTTGAATTCATTGAGACTTTCCCTTATGTCATTAAACACAAGAAGGGTAAAGAAAATGTTATTGCTGATGCATTGTCTCGTCGTTATACTATGCTTTCACAACTTGACTTTAAAATATTTGGTTTGGAGACCATCAAAGATCAATATATGCATGATGCTGAATTTAAAGATGTGTTGGAGAATTGTAAAGAAGGGAGAACATGGAATCAGTTTGTCATTAATGATGGATTTGTGTTCCGTGCTAACAAGCTATGCATTCCAGCTAGCTCCGTTCATCTTTTGTTGTTGCAGGAGGCGCATGGAGGAGGATTAATGGGACACTTTGGCGTGAAGACGACGGAGGACGTACTTGCTACACATTTCTTTTGGCCAAAGATGAGGCGGGATGTCTATACCTAGTGTTCGTTGGGAAGATATCTCTATGGACTTTGTTTTGGGTTTACCTCGAACAAAGAAGGGGAGGGAAAGCATATTTGTTGTTGTGGATAGATTTTCTAAAATGGCATACTTTATACCATGTCATAAAAGTGATGATGCTGCTAATGTTGCTGATTTGTTCTTTCGTGAAATTATTCGCTTGCATGGTGTGCCAAATACAATTGTTTCAGATCGTGATGCTAAATTTCTTAACCACTTTTAGAGATCTTTATGGGCTAAGTTGGGGACTAAACTGCTTTTTAGTACTACATGTCACCCCCAAACTGATGGACAAACTGAAGTAGTCAATAGATCATTGTCTACTATGCTTAGGGCTGTTTTGAAGAAAAACCTGAAAATGTGGAAGAATGCTTGCCTCATATTGAATTTGCTTATAATCGTTCGCTGCATTCTACTACTAAGATGTGCCCTTTTGAAGTAGTGTATGGTTTTTTACCTCGTGCACCTATTGATTTGTTGCCTCTTCCTTCTTCGGAGAAGGTTAATTTTGATGCTAAAGAACGTGCTGAATTGATATTAAAGATGCATGAGTTAACTAAGGAGAACATTGATCGTATGAATGCTAAATATAAACTTGCTGGGGATAAGGGTAGAAAACATGTTGTCTTTGCACCTGGACATCTTGTTTGGTTACATTTAAGTAAGAATAGGTTTCTTGAATTGCGCAAGTCAAAGCTAATGCCACATGCTGATGGTCCTTTTAAGGTGTTAGAGAAAATAAATGATAATGCATATAAACTTGAGCTGCCTGTAGATTTTGGGGTTAGTCCCACTTTTAACATTGCAGATTTGCAGCCTTATTTGGGTGAGGAAGATGAGCTTCCGTCGAGGATGACTTTATTTCAAGAAGGGGAGGATGATGAGGACATCAATACCATTGTTACACCCACAGCCCCTGCTGCTATACATACTGGACCAATTACTAGAGCTCGCGCACGTCAATTGAATTACCAGGTACTTTCATTTCTTGGGAATCATTCTAATGTTCATGAACATGTGATGCTGCCTAAATTACATACTTTTGTTTTACTTATGAATGAAGGACCTAGCATGGACAAGAAGGATGGCCATTGGAGCGGGATCAAGCATGGAGGAGAAGGTGTGCACGCGGGAAAGAACAATGGAGTATCCAGTGGTGATTTTCGCACTTTGAAGCCACCATTAGGAGAGTATGAAGGCTTGGACGAAATATACAAGATGCCACTTCATAAATTTCGTCCATAGGCAAATATAGGTGCTGCGTCACCATATTTTTGGGCCAGGCCCATGTAATTTCGAAATTCCACTTATTAGGCTGTTTTAGAGTCCGTATGTGTGGGGAGACGGAGTTACGGCTGGTTTCGGACCCCTCCTCCAAGGGGCCACGAAATCCCCCTCTATTCCCCCATATATATAGCCCTTAGGGCATCGTTTTAGACTTGGGTTTTGTTTAGATTGAAAGTTCGCCATAGCTGCAACTTCGCGTTCTTCGTTTGTGTTCCATGACCAGACAAAGGCGTCACAGAACCCCACTTTCATCAATAAAGATTTCCTCTTGTATTCGCAATATTCAGATTGCAATCTTAGTTTCTTGCTTGTTCATCGTTTGCTTGCAGGAAACAGACCCTCGTGGTCAGGTTGATCGTGCTCCGGCATGGTCAATAACCTCTCGGAGTTGGTTTAGCGATTGCTAAGGCGCGACGTCCTCGCACGTTCGTAGTGGGATCGTCAAAGTCTACTCCTCCAAAAACGATAGCCACCATCTCATCGAAATACAGGGACAACTTCGCCTCTATCAGTAGACCATGTCAATTTGATAAAAATATTGTACATCATGGTAGGACAAATCAGTATACTCTTGTTCATAAGGATAAAAATATAACTTTGCTTCCTATGTCTCCCGAACATATTATGAAAGATGACATTGCTAGAGCTAGTAAAGCAAAACAGAAGCAAAGTGAGAGTGAAAATCAGATTGTGGCCAAGGAATTTGAGCAATATAATAAGCCTCATAAACAATCATCTAGTGTTGCATCTGAAATAAAACTGAAGAGTGGTTTTTTACTTGCCACTAAATCTGATATTACTGATTTGGATGTTACTACATCTATTTGCTATGCTTTTGTATGCAAAGTGGTATTATTTTCATTCGAGGACATGCCTCCCTCTTTGCCTCCTGCTGTCGCTAACATTTTGCAGGAGTTCGCTGACGTCTTTCCACAAAACGTGCCATCGGGATTACCACCTATTCGAGGGATTGAGCAACAAATTGACTTAATTCCCGGTGCATCGCTACCCAACTGTGCACCATACCGTACCATTCCAGAGAAGACGAAGGAGATTATGTGTCAAGTACAGGAGCTGCTCGACAAAGGTTGTATACGTGAATCTCTTAGTCCTTGTGCTGTTCCTATGATTCTAGTACCGAAAAAGGATGGTACATCTCGTATGTGTGTTGATTGTAGAGGCATTAATGATATTACTATTCGATATCGTCATCCTATTCCTAGGCTAGATGATATGCTTGATGAATTAAGTGGCTCTACAATTTTCTCCAAAGTTGATTTGCGTAGTGGATACCATCAAATCCATATGAAACTGAGAGATGAATGGAAAATAGCATTTAAAACTAAGTTTGGATTATATGAGTGGTTAGTCATGCCTTTTGGGTTAACTAATGCACCTAGCACTTTCATGAGATTAATGAACGAGGTGTTACGTGCTTTCATTGGACGATTTGTGCTAGTCTATTTTGATGATATATTGATTTATAGTAGATCTTTGGAGGAACATTTGGAACATTTACTTGCTGTTTTAATTGCTCTACGTGATGCACGTTTGTTTGGTAATCTTGGGAAGTGCACCTTTTGCACCGACCGAGTAACTTTTCTTGGCTATGTTGTTACTCCACAGGGAATTGAAGTTGATAAAGCCAAGATTGAAGCTATTGACAGTTGGTCGCAGCCCAAAACGGTCACACAAGTAAGGAGTTTTCTTGGACTCGCTGGTTTCTATATGCGTTTTGTGAGGGATTTCAGCACCATTGCTGCACCTCTCAATGAGCTTACAAAGAAGGATGTGCCTTTTGTTTGGGGTACCACACAGGATGAAGCCTTCACGGTATTTAAAGATAAGTTAACGCATGCTCCTTCACTCCAACTACCTGATTTTAATAAGACTTTTGAGCTTGAATGTGATGCTAGTGGAATTGGATTAGGAGGTGTGTTATTACAAGATGGTAAACCTGTTGCATACTTTTCAGAAAAATTGAGTGGGCCTAGTCCGAATTATTCTACTTATGATAAGGAATTATATGCTCTTGTTCGGACTTTGGAAACATGGCAACATTATTTATGGCCCTTTGGATACAGTCTGATCATGAATCTTTGAAACATATTAAAAGTCAAGCAAAACTGAACAGTACACATGCTAAATGGGTTGAATTCATTGAGACTTTCCCTTATGTCATTAAACACAAGAAGGGTAAAGAAAATGTTATTGCTGATGCATTGTCTCGTCGTTATACTATGCTTTCACAACTTGACTTTAAAATATTTGGTTTGGAGACCATCAAAGATCAAATATGCATGATTTATACTACATGTCAAAAAGCTAAGTCACGACTCAATCCTCATGGTTTATATATGCCTTTGCCTGTACCTAGTGTTCCTGGGGAGGGTATATCTATGGACTTTGTTTAGGTTTACCTCAAACAAAGAAGGGGAGGGATAGCATATTTGTTGTCGTGGATAGATTTTCGAAAATGGCACACTTCATACCATGTCATAAAAGTGATGATGCAGCTAATGTTGCTGATTTGTTCTTTCGTGAAATTATTCGCTTGCATGGTGTACCAAATACAATTGTTTAATATCATGATGCTAAATTTCTTAGCCACATTTGGAGGTGTTTATGGGCTAAGTTGGGATCAAAACTGCTTTTTAGTACTACATGTCACCCCCAAACTAATGGACAAACTGAAGTAGTGAATAGATCATTGTCTACTATGCTTAGGGTTGTTTTGAAGAATAACCTGAAAATGTGGGAAGAATGCTTGCCTCATATTGAATTTGTTTATAATCGTTCGATGTATTCTACTACTAAGATGTGCCCTTTGGAAGTAGAGTATGTGATACGGGGCATGCCCGTGTGCGTCGATCTTTTCACACTTGGAGGGGAAAAGGGAGAAATCACGAGAGAAAACGTAAGCTCATGGACAAACTTCGATCACACATCCACTAAGAACAAGCAAACACACGAGGTAGTTAGATCCACAAACAACGAACGGATACAAGTAACCGGTAGTTCTTCCTCACTCCGGGAAGGAGGCCTTGAATCTCGTGAGATCTTCCCTGCCTTGGCATTCTTGGATCTTCTCCGGTGGAGGGCAACTCCACAAGAGGAGGAAGTAATGGAGCTAGGCTCAACAAAGAGTATTTGCTAAACACAAGCTAACCCTAGGGCGGAGGCAGAGGAAGGGTACATATGGTCTAGGGGATAAGTGGGGGTTACACGAGTCGTAACTCCTTCTATTCCGCAGCGTAGGAGCGGTTGTACCAGAGCTTGGACCGGTTGTACCGGTCTTGAGACATTAAGCGGAACCTCCGGGGTAGTACCGGTCTTGAACCGCACCCGAACAGAAGCTTGGCCCGATCGGAGCGGTTGTTGGGCGGTGGTGGACCGGTTGTACCGGTGGAGCGGTGGTTGACCGGTGGTGGACCGGTTGTACCTCTAATTCCTGGGCTGTTGCAAATTCCTCTCCTTGTTCTTGCTGCCCCTCTTGCTTCCTCCCTTCTTCTTGGTACCTAAGCACACAAAGTGTCTCTTCTTGAGGTAGGATCCACGTTCCGAAAGTATCACATGGGAATTCAGTAAGGAGAGATGTCACCTCGGATTCTATGGCACGTGCGCGGGCTCTCGTCAAGGGACCACTTGGAGCTTGAGGTGTTGATGATGGGTCCATGGGGATGTACATGGGATGCTCCGCATCAATATGGTTTCTTACCTCGTGCACCTATTGATTTGTTGCCTCTTCCATCTTCGGAGAAGGTTAACTTTGATGCTAAAGAACATGCTGAATTGATATTAAATATGCATGAGTTAACTAAGGAGAACATTGAGCGTATGAATGCTAAATATAAACTTGCTAGAGATAAGGGTAGAAAACATGTTGTCTTTGCACCTAGAGCGCGGGCTCTCGTCAAGGGACCACTTGGAGCTTGAGGTGTTGATGATGGGTCCATGGGGATGTACATGGGATGCTTCGCATCATCTCCCCCCCCCTTGTGAGAGATCCGTCCTCGGATCAAGATCTTCATCACCATGGAACGGAGATAGGTCCGTGACGTTGAATGTGTCGCTCACGTTGTACTTGTCGCGTGGAATGTCGATCTTGTAGGCATTGTTGTTGTAGCGCGCCACTACCTTGAATGGTCCATCGGCGCGAGGAAGAAGCTTGGACTTGCGCTCGGTGGGGAAACGGTCCTTGCAGAGGTGTAGCCACACAAGATCACCGGGCTTGAACACCATGGGGTGCTTGTTGGTGTTGCGCTTGGCGGTGACTCGCTCCACTTGACGTTCGATCGTGCGCCTTGTATCTTCATGCATTTTCTTGATGTAGCTTGCCCTTGCACTTGCATCCATGTTGACGCGCTCTTGGAGTGGTAGAGGTAGGATGTCCAATGGGGACAACGGATTGAAGCCGTAGACCACTTCGAACGGAGACTTGCCGGTGGTGGAGTGACTTGCGCGATTGTAGGCGTACTCGGCGATGGGGAGGCAATCTTCCCATTCCTTGATGTTCTTCTTGATCAACACGCGAAGTAGGGTAGAAAGTGTCCGGTTCGTCACCTCCGTTTGTCCATCGGTTTGAGCTTGCGAAGAGAATAGAAGCTTGATTCCGAGCTTGGCGCATAGGGTCTTCCAAAAGTAGCTCAAGAATTTAACGTCGCGATCCGAGACAATGGTCTTTGGGAAGCCATGTAGTCGCAAGATGTCCCTACAAAACAAATTTGCAATATGTGAAGCATCGTCTATCTTGTGACATGAAATGAAATGAGCCATCTTGGAAAAGCGATCCACAACTACAAAAATGGAGTCATGGCCATTTTTAGTTCATGGCAAGCCAAGCACAAAATCCATACTAATGTCTTCCCTAGGTTGGAAAGGTATAGGTAGAGGCATATAAAGACCATGGGATTGAGCTTTGGACTTAGCTTTGCGGCATGTCGAGCATCGGTTGGTGAAGCGTGCAACATCACGAAACATCTTCGGCCAAAAGTACTTGTTGGATAGGGTGGCATATGTCTAGTCGCGTCCAAAGTGACCCATAAGTCCTCCACCGTGAGCCTCTTGCAAAAGCAACAAACGAAGAGAAGACTCGGGTATACACAATTTGCTAGCACGCATAAGATAGCCATCTTTCATATAATAGTTCTCCCAACAAATTTTCACTTGGCACTTAGTGTAAGGATTAGCAAAATAGGCATCATGCTTATACAAGTCTTTGATGTGCTCAAAACCAACAACATTCAATTCAAGTTGAGTAACTAGCATGCATTTGCGGGAAAGAGCATCCGCCACAACGTTTTCCTTACCCTTAATGTATTTGATGACATAAGGGAAGGACTCAATGAATTCACTCCATTTAGCATGTCGTTTGTTCAACTTAGTTTGACCCTTTAAATACTTAAGCGTTTCGTGGTCGGTATGGATAAAAAACTCATGAGGGCGCAAGTAATGCTCCCACACATGTAGGACTCTCACCAAAGCATATAATTCCTTGTCATAGATGGGGTAGTTAAGTTGAGCGCCGGATAGTTTCTCGCTAAAGTACGCGATAGGATGTTTCTCTTGCACGAGCACACCACCTATTCCATTTCCGCTAGCATCACAATGCACTTCAAATGTTTTATCAAAATTGGGCAAAGCAAGCAAAGGTGCATGAGTGAGCAAATTTTGAAGTTCATGGAAAGCGGTGTCTTGGGAAGGACCTCAAATAAATGGTGCATTTTTCTTGCTCAAAGCATGGAGAGGTGATGCAATAGTGCTAAAGTCTTTGACAAAACGGCGATAGAAACCGGCTAGTCCTAGGAAGCTACGCAATTGTTGCATGTTCGTTGGTGTGGGCCAAGTTTTAAGAGCATCAATCTTAGTTTCATCTACATGAACGCCTTTAGAAGATACTACAAAACCTAGGAAAACTACCTTCTCAACACCAAAAGTGCATTTCTCCATGTTTGCATAGAGTTGTTCTTTCTGAAGGATTTGCAAAACATCACGAACATGTGTAGCATGCTCCTCAAGAGACTTGCTAAAGACAAGAATGTCATCAAAGTAGACCACAACACAATATCCAATGAGTGGTCGCAACACAAAATGCATAACACGCATAAAAGTACCCGGTGCTTCGGATAAGCCCATGGGCATCACCAACCATTCATAGAGACCAAATTTTGTCTTAAAAGCAGTTTTCCACTCGTCACCCTCTTGTATGCGGATTTGGTAGTAACCACTTTTTAAGTCAATTTTAGAAAATATAGTGGCACCACTAAGTTCATCAAGCATATCATCTAAGCGAGGAATGGGGTGACGGTATCGAATGGTGATAGCATTGATAGGACGGCAATCGGAACACATGCGCATAGTACCATCATGCTTAGGCACTAGAATGACCGAAACCGCACAAGGACTCAAACTCTCACGTACATGCCCTTTATCTAGGTGTTTTTGGACTTGCCTTTGTATTTCCTTTGTTTCGTCGGGGTTGACGCGGTGGGGAGCCTTGTTAGAAAGCGGTGCTCCGGGGATGAGGTCGATGCGGTGTTCAATCCCTCGTTTAGGTGGTAGTCCCGGAGGTAGCTCATCGGGGAACACATCCTTGAATTCCTGCAACAAGTTAGATAACTCAAGAGGAAGATGTTGTGAAGGGTTAGTCCGAACGACGTCATCTTTGCACACAAGTACATAGTGAAGAATGGTCGATGGGCTCTCACTCACATCCCTCAAATCTCTTTTGGTGGCTAAAAGAACTATATCTCTCATGTCCCTCATCGTGGAGTCGCTCATTTTTGGCTTGTGGCACTCACTCTCTTTGAGGTGGATCACTCTCTCACTTGTAGCTCCACGATGGGATGAATCTTGTTTGTCGGCGATGACTTGACTTGGAGTCATTGGTCGTAGCACATATTGCTTGCCCTTCATCTTGAAGATATATTGATTTGTCCGACCGTTGTGTGTGACGCCACGGTCGAATTGCCAAGGTCTACCAACTAGGAGGTGGCAAACGGATATAGGAACCACATCATACTCCAAAGTGTCTTCATATGCGCCTATCTTGAAGGAAACTTCCATGGTGTGGTCAACTTGGAGGGTTTAGGAATCACTAAGCCATTGGACCTTGTAAGGATGAGGGTGCTTTTTCTTGACCAATTGTAGCTTGGAACAAAGGTCTTCACTTGCCAAGTTGTGGCAACTCCCTCCGTTGATGATTACCTTGACGGACTTTCCTTGGATGCCCGCCTTGGTGTGGAAAATGTGGCAACGTTGGTCCTCGTCTTCCTGTTGTTGGAGCGTCAACACTTTAGAGAAAACGAGAGCGGGGCTCGAATCGTTGTCGCAAAAGATTTGCGAATCTTCATCTTCATTCACTTGGTGGTGTATGGCTACTTGCTCCAAATATTGCATCTCGTCGTCGCTCATAGAGTCATAGGTGCCATCGTCGAGGAGGATCATGTTGCGTTTGGTGGGGCATTCGAAGGTCTTGTGGCCTCGCCCTTGGCACGTGAAACACTTGATGGAGCTTGTCTGGGCGGTAGCATCCGGTGTTGTGGTAGAGGATGAAGCCCTTGGCTTGTAGGTGCTTGAGGTTGGTCGGCTTGACGAAGTCATCTTGTCCTTGTAGCTTGACTTGTCGCCGGTAGGTGTTGTAGATTTCGTAGTTGAAGTAGTCGTTTTTGTAGTAGCTTGAGCACTTGAGCCGTAGGCCTTGGAGGAGAACTTGGAGTACTTGTAGTCATCTTGCACTTGCCGTTCCGCCTTGGTTGCTTGATGCACAAGTTCTAGAAGGTTGGAGTATGGTTGGAAGTCGGCAATTTTCTTGACTTGGTAGTTGAGGCCATTCAAGAAGCGTGCCATTGTTTGCTCGTCATCTTCCTTGACATTGGCTCGGATCATAGCAATCTCCATCTCTTGGTAGTACTCTTCTACCGACTTGGTTCCTTGCTTGAGTTGTTGGAGCTTCTTGAAAAGATCCCGGTTGTAATGTGTAGGTACAAAACGAGCTCGCATGAGATCCTTCATTTGGGCCCAAGTGGTGATAGGAGGTTCACCTCTCTCCCTTCTTCACTCAATCACTTGTTCCCACCAAATAAGGACATAGTCTTGGAACTCAAGGGAAGCCATGGCTATCTTCTTCTCTTCATCAATGTTGTGGAGGCGAAAGATCTTGTCAACCATGAGGGCCCATGACAAGTAGTCTTCGGGATCATTGCTTCCGGAAAACTTTGGCATTGTGAACTTGAGCTTGCTGAAGCGTTGTTCATCATTGTGGTTGTGATGCCGAAATCCTTGTCTTGGATGTGGATCCTCATTGGCATTGCCTTGAGCGTGTTGACGTTGATCTTGTTCTTGCTCATCTTCATGGTCGGGTTCAACACGATGATCTTGAGGACGGCGACGCGGTGGACGCACTCGGTTGCGCCTTTCGTGAAGCTCCTCTTGGCGATTGGCTTCTTCATGTCGTTGTCGGCGAAGTGCTTCTTGATCGTGATGAGCTTGGCGGTTGCGCTCCTCCAAGGCACGAGTAGCTTCTTGCAAAGCGTAATGTGCCTCAAGCGCTCGTTCATGACGACGATGTTGTTCTTCTTCTCGGCGTCGTTGTTCTTGATCTTAGCGTTGTTGTTCTTGCTCCAACGCATCTTGCTCTTGTTGGCGGCGACGTTCTCAAGCGCGGACGCGATCTTGAATTCCATTGCCATGGAATGGATTGTCTTGATGGTGACGACCTTGTGGAGAACTTGGGCCGGAGTGTTCGTCTTGGTGAGGAACACGTGCTCGCCGGGGGCTTGCGTCGGAAGAGTACTCCGATGAGTGTCGGCTTGAGCGCCGTCTTGACATAGTCGAAGTAGAGGGAGCGCGGTTGACCATCAAGGACCGAAGTTCCTCCATTTAGCTTGATAGCTTGGTGTCGAGGTAGTCCCATGTGCGCGCGTCGGATTCGCGCAAGTCGGTGGCGAGGTTGTCGATGCGGTCATTCAAGGCATGTTGCGCTTGCGTAATTGCCTTGTTTGCGCCGAAGAAGTGCAACTTGGTGACGTGGTTTGTTGCGTCATTGTCGTCCTCCTCGAATGCCGGGTTCGACATGATGTTCCTATCCATAGCACTCAACAAGATATAAGTGGAAGAGTGAGAAGACAATACCAATTACCGTTCCAAAGGTTGAGAGTGGATCAAGTTCACTCAATGTGCAAGCATGAAAGTAGTGGAATTGGTACCGAAGAATGTCCCTCTCACACCTACACAAGTAAAGCTTATGGAGTAGCTTGGTTAGGATGGTGGCACAAAAATTCAAGCAATTCGAGAATAAGATTCAATCAAGTTGAGATAGATCCGCAAATTCGTAAATGAGACGAGGTAGATTTCTAGCAATGAGTAAGCACGGAAACAAACACGTATAGGAAAGTGGGATTCTAACACCGAAAAATGAGCGTAAAATGTGGAAGCCACGGTAAGCTCAAGGTGCACAATAGTGGAGAGACGCTACCATGATTGCACGAATGGGCGCGATACGGACCTGTGCACACCTATGCGAAGCAAAACTAGACGTTTTCCTATACCCAACTTTTGTTATTTATGTGGTTGGCACAAAATCTCTCGCTCAAATGATCGAATATGATATGCAACTTGCGATGCTATTGCTCGTTTGCTTTTGCTTAAAAGCTTTGCTTTGCTTCTCCTTTGGAGGATGATATTTGGAAATATCACTATGCGGGACGTGCACACCAATATAGCAATGATGTATGCGGGTACTATTGTAACAGAAAAGGAGATACGATGATAAATGCACGCTATATGTAGCTATGCGGAGTATGTATCACTAAAGTGCACAAGTAGCGTAGCCGGCAATACTCAATGGCTAGTCTCGATAGGTAAGTAACGCAAATAGGATCGGGTTAACAATGCAATGGCAAGGGTATATGTCAAGAGTGTCGTCGCGGTTACCGTCTTTGCTTACGGTTGGTGTCAATGAAGAGGTGGTTGGCGACGAACCGGGGCGATGATGAGTAGCGGCGCTGTCGATGTAGAACCGTTCCTAATTGGCCGAAACACCTTAGGAAACGGAAACCGCAACTCAAAATCTCAAAGAAAAATTGGGTTAGGGTGGCGGAAGTTTATGGTGAAAGCCTAGGCAAAGATGCCAAAATGAGAAATTTGATGATGTCAAATGGTGGTAAAACCAAGATGAGGATCTCGGGCACGTCGATAGCTTCAAAACGAGCCAAAGAACACTCAAATAGGAGTTCAGGAGTAGAAGTTATGGTCCGAATGGTGAATCAGCCGATGCTGAAACTGGGATGGACGGTTGTACCGCTTGGGAGGGGCGGTTGTACCGCTCCGGAAACGACCCGGGGAATTAGCGGTTATACCGCATGTACGGGCGGTTGTACCGCTCCTGGGCGCAACTGCAGATCCGAATCCGCGGGTTAGAAGAAAAATTTGGTCGATTTTGCGGAAGGAAATGATGGGAATGATAGGGCAAAGCTAGATCCACTTGTCCACAACGAGATCCACGTATCACAATCAACGAAATCTCCTCAAATCCAACAAATCCAAGAAATATTTTGTATGTCTATTTTTGTGGGGATTTTCAAAATTAGGTAAAATCAAAGAAAAAATTGCCTAGAAAATGGAGGGGAAGACTCCAAGATGTGAATCAACGTGGCTCATGATACCAATATGATACGGGGCACGCCCGTGTGCGTCGATCTTTTCACAGTTGGAGGGGAAAAGGGAGAAATCACGAGAGAAAATGCAAGCTCATGGACAAACTTCGATCACACATCCACTAAGAACAAGCAAACACACGAGGTAGTTAGATCCACAAACAACGGACGGATACAAGTAACCGGTAGTTCTTCCTCACTCCGGGAAGGAGGCCTTGAATCTCGTGAGATCTTCCCTCTAGAGGGGCCTTGGCATCACTTGTATCTTCTCCGATGGAGGGGAACTCCACAAGAGGAGGAAGTAATGGAGCTAGGCTCAACAAAGAGTATCTGCTAAACACAAGCTAACCCTAGGGCGGAGGTAGAGGAAGGGTACATATAGTCTAGGGGATAAGTGGGGGTACATGAGTCGTAACTCCTTCTATTCCGCAGCGTAGGGGCGGTTGTACCGGAGCTTGGACCGGTTGTACCGGTCTTGAGACATTAAGCGGAACATCCGGGGTAGTACCGGTCTTGAACCGCACCCGAATAGAAGCTTGGCCCGATCGGAGTGGTTGTTGGGCGGTGGTGGACCGGTTCTACTGGTGGAGCGGTGGTTGACCGGTGGTGGACCGGTTGTACCTCTAATTCCTGGGCTGTTGCAAATTCCTCTCCTTGTTCTTGGTGCCCCTCTTGCTTCCTCCCTTCTTCTTGGTACCTAAGCACACAAAGTGTCTCTTCTTGAGGTAGGATCCACGTTCCGAAAGTATCACATGGGAATTCACTAAGGAGAGATGTCACCTCGGATTCTATGGCACGTGCGCGGGCTCTCGTCAAGGGACCACTTGGAGCTTGAGGTGTTGATGATGGGTCCATGGGGATGTACATGGGATGCTCCGCATCAGTATGGTTTCTTACCTCATGCACCTATTGATTTGTTGCCTCTTCCATCTTCGGAGAAGGTTAACTTTGATGCTAAAGAACATGCTGAATTGATATTAAAGATGCATGAGTTAACTAAGGAGAACATTGAGCGTATGAATGCTAAATATAAACTTGCTGGAGATAAGGGTAGAAAACATGTTGTCTTTGCACCTAGAGATCTTGTTTGGTTACATTTGCGTAAGGATAGGTTTCCTGAATTGCGCAAGTCAAAGCTAATGCCACGTGTTGATGGTCCTTTTAAGGTGTTAGAGAAAATAAATGATAATGTATATAAACTTGAGCTGCCTGCAGATTTTGGGGTTAGTCCTACTTTTAACATTGCAGATTTGAAGCCTTATTTGGGTGAGGATGATGAGCTTCCGTCGAGGACGACTTCAGTTCAGGAAGGGGAGGATGATGAGGACACCAATACCATTGTTAGACCCACAACCCCTGCTGCTATACATACTGGACCAATTACTAGAGCTCGCGCACGTCAATTGAATTACCAGGTACTTTCGTTTCTTGGAAATCCTTCTAATGTTCATGAACATATGATGCTGCCTAAATTAGATACTTTTGTTTTACTTATGAATGAAGGACCTAGCATGGACAAGAAGGATGACCATTGGAGCGGGATCAAGCATGGAGGAGAAGGTGCGCACGCGGGAAAGAACCATGGAGTTTCCAGTGGTGATTTTCGCACTTTGAGACCACCATAAGGAGAGTATGAAGGCTTGGACGAAATATACAAGATGCTACTTCATAAATTTCGTCCATAGGCTAATATAGGTGTTGCGTCACCTTATTTTTGGGCCAGGACCATGTAATTTCGAAATACCACTTATTAGGCTGTTTTTAGAGTCCTTGTGTGGGGGGAAACGGAGTTAGGGTTGGTTTCGGACCCCTCCTCCAAGGGGTCACAAAATTCCCCCTCTATTACCCCATATATACAGCCCTTAGGGCGCCGTTTAGACTTGGGTTTTTTTAGATTACAAGTTCGCCATAGCTACAACTTCGCGTTCTTCGTTTGTGTTCCACGACCAGACAAAGGCGTCACAGAACCCCACATTCATCAATAAAGCCTTCATCTTATATTCGCAATATCCAGATTGCAATATCAGTTTCTTGCTTGTTCTTCGTTTGCTTGCAGAAAATAGACCCTCGTGGTCAAGTTGATCGTGCTCCGGCGTGGTCAATAACCTCTCGGAGTTGGTTTAGCGATTGCTAAGGCGCGACGTCCTCACACGTTCGTAGTCGGATCGTCAAAGTCTACTCCACCATAAACGATACTCACATCTCATCAAAAGACACGGACTACTTTGCCTCTATCACAAGGGCACACCTTCGGGGCCTGCACAAAGCTCTTCTTCATCCGTGACATCTACAGGGCAAACACATGAGGTTATTTGATACGGGGCACGCCCGTGTGCGTCGATCTTTTCACACTTGGAGGGGGAAAAGGGAGAAATCATGAGAGAAAACGCAAACTCATGGACAAACTTCAATCACACATCCACTAAGAACAAGCAAACACACGAGGTAGTTAGATCCACAAACAACGGACGGATACAAGTAACCAGTAGTTCTTCCTCACTCCGGGGAGGAGGCCTTGAATCTCGTGAGATCTTCCCTCTAGAGGGGCCTTGGCATCACTTGGATCTTCTCCGGTGGAGGGCAACTCCACAAGAGGAGGAAGTAATGGAGCTAGGCTCAACAACGAGTATTTGCTAAACACAAGCTAACCCTAACACGGAGGTAGAAGAAGGGAATATATAGTCTAGGGGATAAGTGGGGGGGGGGTACACGAGCCGTAACTCAATCTGTCTCGCACAGTGGTGGCGGTTGTACCGGAGATGGTACCGGTTGTACCAGTCTTGAGGCATTAAGCGGAACAACCGGGCTAGTACCGGGCTTGAACCGCACCAGAACAGAAGCTTGGCCCGGCCGGAGCGGTTGTTGGGGCGGTGGTGGACCGGTTGTACCGGGGAGCGGTGGTTGACCGGTTGTGGACCGGTTGTACCTCTAATTCCTGGGCTGTTGCAAATCCCTCTCCTTGATCTTGGCGTCCCTCTTGCTTCATTCCTTCTTCTTGGTACCTAAGCATACAAAGTGTCTCTTCTTGAGGTAGGATCCACGTTCCAAAAGTATCACATGGGAATTCACTAAGGAGAGATGTCACCTCGGATTCTATGGCACGTGCGCGGGCTCTCGTCAAGGGCCACTTGGAGCTTGAGGTGTTGATGATGGGTCCATGGGGATGTACATGGGATGCTCCGCATCATCTCCCCCCCCCCTTGTGAGAGATCCGTCCACGGATCAAGATCTTCATCACCATGGAACGGAGATAGGTCCGTGACTTTGAACGTGTCGCTCACGTTGTACTTGTCGCGTGGAATGTCGATCTTGTAGGCATTGTTGTTGTAGCGCGCCACTACCTTGAATGGTCCATCGGCATGAGGAAGAAGCTTGGACTTGCGCTCGGTGGGGAAACGGTCCTTGCGGAGGTGTAGCCACACAAGATCACCGGGCTTGAACACAATGGGGTGCTTGTTGGTGTTGCGCTTGGCGGTGACTCGCTCCACTTGACCTTCGATCGTGCGCCTTGTATATTCATGCATTTTCTTGATGTAGCTTTCCCTTGCACTTGCATCCTTGTTGACACGCTCTTGTAGTGGTAGAGGTAGGATGTCCAATGGGGACAACGGATTGAAACCGTAAACCACTTCGAACGGAGACTTGTCGGTGGTGGAGTGACTTGCGCGATTGTAGGCGTACTCAGCGATGGGGAGGCAATCTTCCCATTCCTTGATGTTCTTCTTGATCAACACGTGAAGTAGGGTAGAAAGTGTCCGGTTCGTCACCTCCGTTTGTCCATCGGTTTGAGGGTGATATGCCGAAGAGAATAGAAGCTTGATTCCGAGCTTGGCGCATAGAGTCTTCCAAAAGTAGCTCAAGAATTTGACGCCGCGATCCGGGACAATGGTCTTGGGAACGCCATGTAGTCGCAAGATGTCCCTACAAAACAAATTTGCAATATGTGAAGCATCGTCTATCTTGTGATATGGAATGAAATGAGCCATCTTGGAAAAGCGATCCACAACTACAAAAACGGAGTCATGGCAATTTTTAGTTCGTGGCAAGCCAAGCACAAAATCCATACTAATGTATTCCCAAGGTTGGAAAGGAACAGGTAGAGGCATATAAAGACCATGGGATTGAGCTTTGGACTTAGCTTTGCGGCATGTCGAGCATCGGTTGGTGAAGTGTGCAACATCACGAAACATCTTCGGCCAAAAGTA
Organism: Elymus sibiricus; assembly: GCA_039707655.1. Lineage (NCBI taxonomy): Eukaryota > Viridiplantae > Streptophyta > Magnoliopsida > Poales > Poaceae > Elymus > Elymus sibiricus. The sequence goes on along the minus strand of CM077667.1, from coordinate 233,038,122 downwards.
CTTGTTGGATAGGGTGGCATACGTCTAGTCGCGTCCAAAATGACCCATAAGTCCTCCACCGTGAGCCTCTTGCAAAAGCAACAAACGAAGAGAAGACTCGGGTATACACAATTTGTTAGCACGCATAAGATAGCCATCTTTCATATAATAGTTCTCCCAACAAGTTTTCACTTGGCACTTATCGTAAGGATTAGCAAAATAGGCATCATGCTCATACAAGTCTTTGATGTGCTCAAAACCAACAACATTCAATTCAAGTTGAGTAACTAGCATGCATTTGCGGGAAAGAGCATCCGCCACAACGTTTTCCTTACCCTTAATGTATTTGATGACATAAGGGAAGGACTCAATGAATTCACTCCATTAAGCATGTCGTTTGTTCAACTTAGTTTGACCCTTTAAATACTTAAGCGTTTCGTGGTCGGTATGGATAAAAAACTCATGAGGGCGCAAGTAATGTTTCCACACATGTAGGACTCTCACCAAAGCATATAATTCCTTGTCATAGATGGGGTAGTTAAGTTGAGCGCCGGATAGTTTCTCACTAAAGTACGATATAGGACGTTTATCTTGCATGAGGACACCACCTATTCCATTACCGCTAGCATCACAATGCACTTCAAATATTTTATCAAAATTGGGCAAAGCAAGCAATGGTGCATGAGTGAGCAAATTTTTAAGTTCATGGAAAGTGGTGTCTTGTGAAGGACCCTAAATAAATGGTGCATTTTTCTTGTTCAAAGCATGGAGAGGTGATGCAATAGTGCTAAAGTCCTTGACAAAACGGCGATAGAAACCGGCTAGTCCTAGGAAGCTACGCACTTGTTGCAAGTTCGTTGGTGTGGGCCAAGTTTTAATAGCATCAATCTTAGTTTCATCTACATGAACGCCCTTAGAAGATACTACAAAACCTAGAAAAACTACCTTCTCAACACCAAAAGTGCATTTCTCCATGTTTGCATAGAGTTGTTCTTTCCGAAGGATTTGCAAAACATCACGAACATGTGTAGCATGCTCCTCAAGAGACTTGCTAAAGAAAAGAATGTCATCAAATTAGACCACAACACAATATCCAATGAGTGGTCACAATACATAATGCATACCACGCATAAAAGTACCCGGTGCTTCGGATAAGCCCATGGGCATAACCAACCATTCATAGAGACCAAATTTTGTCTTAAAAGCAGTTTTCCACTCGTCACCCTCTTGTATGCGGATTTGGTAGTAACCACTTTTTAAGTCAATTTTAGAAAATATAGTGGCACCACTAAGTTCATCAAGCATATCATCTAAGCGAGGAATGGGGTGACGGTATCGAATGGTAATAGCATTGATAGGACGGCAATCGGAACACATGCGCATAGAACCATCATGCTTAGGCACTAGAATGACCGGAACCGCACAAGGACTCAAGCTCTCACGTACATGCCCTTTATCTAGGAGTTTTTGGACTTGCCTTTGTATTTCCTTTGTTTCGTCGGGGTTGACGCGGTAGGGAGCCTTGTTAGGAAGCGGTGCTCCGGGGATGAGGTCGATGCGGTGTTCGATCCCTCGTTTTGGAGGTAGTCCCGGAGGTAGCTCATCGGGGAACACATCCTTGAATTCCTGCAACAACTTAGATAACACAAGAGGAAGATGTTGTGAAGGGTTAGTCCGAACGACGTCATCTTTGCACACAAGTACATAGTGAAGAATGGTCGATGGGCTCTCACTCACATCCCTGAAATCTCTTTTGGTGGCTAAAAGGACTATCTATCTCACGTCCCTCATCGTGGAGTCGCTCATTTTTGGCTTGTGGCACTCACTCTCTTTGAGGTGGATCACTCTCTTACTTTTATCTCCACAATGGGATGTAGCTTGTTTGTCGGCGATGACTTGACTTGGAGTCATTGGTCGTAGCACATATTGCTTGCCCTTCATCTTGAAGCTATATTGATTTGTGCGACCGTTGTGTGTGACGCCACGGTCGAATTGCCAAGGTCTACCAAGTAGGAGGTGGCAAACGGACATTGGAACCACATCACACTCCAAAGTGTCTTCATATGCGCCTATCTTGAAGGAAACTTCCACTGTGTGGTCAACTTGGAGCGTTCCGGAATCACTAACCCATTGGACCTTGTAGGGACGAGGGTGCTTTTTCTTGACCAATTGTAGCTTGGAACAAAGGTCTTCACTTGATAAGTTGTGGCAACTCCCTCCGTCGATGATGACCTTGACGGAGTTTCCTTGGATGCCCGCCTTGGTGTGGAAGATGTGGCACCGTTGGTCCTCGTCTTCTTGTTGTTGGAGCGTCAACACTTTGGAGACAACGAGAGCGGGGCTCGAATCATTGTCGCAAAAGATTTGCGAATCTTCATCTTCATTCACTTGGCGGTGGATGACCACTTGTTCCAAAGCTTGCATCTCGTCTTCGCTCATAGAGTCATAGGTGCCATCGTCGAGGAGGATCATGTTGCGTTTTGTTGGGCATTCAAAGGTCTTGTGGCCTCGCCCTTGGCACGTGAAACACTTGATATTGCTTGTCTTGGCGGTAGCATCCGGTGTTGGTGTAGAGGATGAAGCCCTTGGCTTGTAGGTGCTTGAGGTTGGTTGGCTTGACGAAGTCGTCTTGTCCATGTAGCTTGACTTGTCGCCGGTAGGTGTTGGAGATTTCGTAGTTGAAGTTGTCGTTGTTGTAGTAGCTTGAGCATTTGAGCCGTAGGTCTTAGAGGAGAACTTGGAGTACTTGTAGTCATCTTGCACTTGCCGTTCCGCCATGGTTGCTTGGTGCACGAGCTCAAGTAGGTTGGAGTAAGGTTGGAAGTCAGCTATCTTCTTGACTTGGTAGTTGAGGCCATTCAAGAAACGTGCCATTGTTTGCTCATCATCTTCCTTGACATTTGCTCGGATCATAGCAATATCCATCTCTGGATAATACTCTTCTACGGACTTGGTGCCTTGCTTGAGTTGTTGGAGTTTCTTGAAGAGATCCCGGGTGTAATGTGTAGGCACAAAACGAGTTCGCATGAGATCCTTCATTTGGGCCCAAGTGGTGAAAGGAGGTTCACCTCTCTCCCTTCTTCGCTCAATCACTTGTTCTCACCAAATAAGGACATAGTCGTGGAACTCAAGGGAAGCCATGGCTATCTTCTTCTCTTCATCATAGTTGTGTAGGCGAAAGATCTTGTCAACTTTGAGGGCCCATGACAAGTAGTCTTCGGGATCATTGCTTCCGGAAAACTTTGGCATGGTGAACTTGAGCTTGCCGAAGCGTTGTTCATCATTGTGGTTGTGATGCCGAAATCCTTGTCTTGGAGGTGGATCTTCATTGTCATTGTCTTGAGCATGTTGACGTTGATCTTGTTAGTGCTCATCTTCATGGTCGGGTGCAACACGATGATCTTGAGGACGGTGACGCGGTGGACGCACTCGGTTGCGCCTTTCTTGATGCTCCACTTGGCGATTGGCTTCTTCTTGTCTTTGTCGACGAAGTTCTTCTTGTTGTGCTTGGTGAAGTGCTTCTTGCTCGTGATGAGCTTGGCGGTTCCGCTCCTCCAAGGCACGAGTAGCTTCTTGCAAAGCACGATGTGCCTCAAGCGCTCGTTCATGACGACGATGTTGTTCTTCTTCTCGGCGTTGTTGTTCTTGATATTGTCGTTTTTTGTTCTTGCTCCAACACATCTTGCTCTTGTTGGCGGCGACGTTCGCGAGCGCGGGCGCGATCTTGAAGTCCATTGCCATGGAATGGATTGTCTTGACGGTGACGACCTTGTGGAGAACTTGGGCCGGAGTGTTCGTCTTGGTGATAAACACGTGCTCGCCGGGGGCTTGCGTCGGAAGAGTACTCCGATGAGTGTCGGCTTGAGCGCCGTCGTGACGTAGTCGAAGTAGAGGGAGCGCGGTTGACCATCAAGGACCGAAGTTCCTCCATTTGGCTTGATATCTTGGTGTCGAGGTAGTCCCGTGTGCGCGCCTCGGATTCGCGCAAGTCGGTGGCGAGGTTGTCGATGCGGTCATTCAAGGCATGTTGCGCTTGAGTAATTGCCTTGTTTGCGCCAAAGAAGTGCAACTTGGTGACGTGGGTGGTCGCGTCATCGTCGTGCTCCTCGAATGTCGGGTTCGACATGATGTTCCTATCCATAACACTCAACAAGATATAAGTGGAAGAGTGAGAAGACAATACCAATTACCATTCCAAAGGTTGAGAGTGGATCAAGTTCACTCAATGTGCAAGCATGAAAGTAGTAGAATTGGTACCGAAGAATGTCCCTCTCACACCTACACAAATAATGCTTATGGAGTAGCTTGGTTAGGATGGTGGCACAAAAATTCATGTAATTTGAGAATAAGATTCAATCAAGTTGAAATAGATCCGCAAATTCATAAATGAGACGAGGTAGATTTCTAGCAATGAGTAAGCACGGAAACACACACGTATAGGAAAGTGGTATTGTAACACCGAAAAATGAGCGCAAAATGTGGAAGCCACGGTAAGCTCAAGGTGCACAATAGTGGAGAGACGCTAGCACGATTGCACGAATGGGCGTGATACGAACTTGTGCACACCTATGCGAAGCAAAACTAGACGTCTTCCTATACCCAACTTTTGCTATTTATGTGGTAGGCACAAAATCTCTCGCTCAATTGATCGAATATGATATGCAACTGGCGATGCTATTGCTCTTTTGCTTTCGCTTAAAAGCTTTGCTTTGCTTCTCCTTTGGAGGTTGATATTAGGAATGATCACTATGCGGGACGTGCACACGAATATGGCAATAATGTATGCGGGTACTATTGTAACACAAAAGGAGATATGATGATAAATGCACGCTATGTGTAGCTATGCGGAGTATGTATCACTAAAGTGCACAAGTAGCGTAGCCCGGCAATACTCAATGGCTAGTCTCGATAGGTAAGTAACGCAAATAGGATCGGGTTAACAATGCAATGGCAAGGGTATATGTCAAGAGTGTCGTCGCGGTTACCGTCCTGGCTTACGGTTGGTGTCAATGAAGAGGTGGGTGGCGACGAATCGGGGCGATGATGAGCAACGGCGTTGTCGATGTAGAACCGTTCCTAATTAGCCGAAACACCTTAGGAAACGGCAACCGCAACTCAAAATCTCAAAGAAAAATTTCATGAAGGCAAATGGTGGTAAAACCAAGGTGAGGATCTCGGGCACGTTGATAGCTTCAAAACGAGCCAAAGAACACTCAAATCGGAGTTCGGGAGTGGAAGTTATGGTCAAAACAAGAATCGGCCGAAGGCAGAAACTGGGAGGGGCGGTTGTACCGCTCGGGAAACGACCTGGGGAATTAGCGGTTGTACCGCAAGTACGGGCGGTTGTACCGCTCCTGGGCGGAACTGCAGGTCCGAATCCGCGATTTAGAAGAAAAATTCGGTCGATTTTGCGGAAGAAAATGATGGGAATCATAGGGCAAAGCTAGATCCACTTGTCCACGACGAGATCCATGGATCACAATCAACAAAATCTCCTCAAATCCAACAAATCCAAGAAATTTTTGGTATGTCTATTTTTGTGGGGATTTTCAAAATTAGGTCAAATCAAAGCAAAAATTGGCTAGAAAATGGAGGGGAAGACTCCAAGATGTGAATCAACGTGGCTCATGATACCAATATGATACGGGGCACGCCCGTGGGCGTCGATCTTTTCACACTTGGAGGGGGAAAAGGGAGAAATCACGAGAGAAAATGCAAACTCATGGACAAACTTCAATCACACATCCACTAAGAACAAGCAAACACACGAGGTAGTTAGATCCACAAACAACGGACGGATACAAGTAACCAGTAGTTCTTCCTCACTCCGGGGAGGAGGCCTTGAATCTCGTGAGATCTTCCCTCTAGAGGGGCCTTGGCATCACTTGGATCTTCTCCGGTGGAGTGCAACTCCACAAGAGGAGGAAGTAATGGAGCTAGGCTCAACAAAGAGTATTTGCTAAACACAAGCTCACCCTAACACGGAGGTAGAAGAAGGGAATATATAGTCTAGGGGACAAGTGGGGGGTACACGAGCCGTAACTCAATCTGTCTCGCACAGTGGGGGTGGTTGTACCAGAGCTGGTACCGGTTGTACCGGTCTTGAGGCATTAAGCGGAACAACCGGGGTAGTACCGGGCTTGAACCGCACCAGAACAGAAGCTTGGCCCGACCGAAGCGGTTGTTGGGGCGGTGGTGGACCGGTTGTACCGGGGAGCGGTGGTTGACCGGTTGTGGACCGGTTGTACCTCTAATTCCTGGGCTGTTGCAAATCCCTCTCCTTGATCTTGGCGTCCCTCTTGCTTCCTTCCTTCTTCTTGGTACCTAAGCACACAAAGTGTCTCTTCTTGAGGTAGGATCCACGTTCCGAAAGTATCACATGGGAATTCACTAAGGAGAGATGTCACCTCTTATTCTATGGCACGTGCGCGGGCTCTTGTCAAAGGACCACGTGGAGCTTGAGGTGTTGATGATGGGTCCATGGGGATGTACATGGGATGCTCCGCATCATCTCCCCCCCCCCCTTGTGAGAGATCCGTCCTCGGATCAATATCTTCATCACCATGGAACGGAGATAGGTCCGTGACGTTGAACGTGTCGCTCACGTTGTACTTGTCGCGTGGAATGTCGATCTTGTAGGCATTGTTGTTGTAGCGCGCCAGTACCTTGAATGGTCCATCAGCGCGAGGAAGAAGCTTGGACTTGTGCTCGGTGGGGAAACAGTCCTTACAGAGGTGTAGGCACACAAGGGACCCATGACTAGAGCCCGGGCACGTGCTACTGAACACGAGGTGACATCTCTCCTATATGATTCTCTCTTGGATGTTGATGGAACTTGGATGCTACCTCAATCGGAGATCCTTTGCATGATCAGGTACAATGGTAATGGAGGAGATGCTCGGAGCGGAGGACGTCAAGCGTGGAGGAACAAGGGAGGAGTTGCGGACAAGTCCTAGCTCTCGGACGTCCGGACAGTCTCGGATGACCGACGCGCCTCGGACGTCCGACGCCTGGAGACCGACCAGCATAAAGGCCACCAGGACACTCCAGCACCCAGACAACCGAGCCAGCCCGGGAATCCGACGCCAGCTACCCCGAGCCGAATCCTCGGAAATTCGAAGACATCCGAACGACCGGGCCTCGGACATCCGACGCGTTCCGGAAATCCGAGAACACCGTTCCAGAGCCGAAACCTCAGACGACAGGCCACCTCCGGACGTCCGGACCGTCGTGAAGCCTCGGACGTCCGACAGCGTCCGGACGTCCAGACCCTATCTGCGCACCGACCCGCGGGCTGTGGCCCATGTACCCCTTCCTTTCGCCTAGGACTATATAAACTCCTCTTTCTCCTCTCTCTGGGGTTAACTATTGTTTGGCAAAAGACTTTGTTGAGCATAGCTCCATCACTTCCTTCTCCCTAGGAGATTACCCTCCGTTGAGAGAAGATCCAAGCGATGCCAAGGCCCCTCTAAGGGAAGATCCCCGTGGGATTCAAGACCTCCTCCTCCGGAGCGAGAAGACTATCGTTACTTGTATCCTTTTGTTGATTGTGGACCGTGATACTCGTGTACTCGTGTGATTCTAGTGGATGTGTGATCGAAGGTCGTCCTTGAGTGTTTGATTTTCCTCTCGTGTTTCTCTTGTGTTCTTCGTGTTCCTCGTGAGACCCCCTCCAATTCATGAAAGATCGACGCACACGGGCGTGCCCCATATCATATTGGTATCAAGAGCCAAGGTTTCTCACAAATTTGGAGTCTCCCCCACCGTTTTCTAGCCAATTTTGTTTTGATCTGACCTAATTTCAAAAATACCCACAAAAATAGCCATACCCAAATTTCTTGGATCCATTGGATTTGAGGAGATTTTGTTGATTTTGATCCATGGATTTCGTTGTCAACAAGTGGATCTACCTTTCCCCCATCAATTCCATCCGCAAAATTGCATCCGTGGATTTGGCCAAAAAATTTCTTTGGTTCGAGTTCATCCCGTGGAACCCATAGGCTCTGGACGACCGACAGCCGCCGGACGACCGGGCCTCGGACGACCGACAGTCGTCGGACGACCGGACGCCGGACGAACGAAACGGTCCGGACGTCCGAGCAACTCTGACGAAACTGCATTTTGCTCGAAATTTTTTGTTCCTCCACCATTTCTTCCGCAACCCTTTGCATTTGAGAGTTTGAGCAGCGAGCCTCGCCACTTCCTAAGGTGTTTCAGCTAATTAGGAGTGGTTCTTCATCGACATCGCCGCTCATCATAGCCCCGGATCGTCGCCACCACCTCTTCGTTCAAACCAGACCGTAAGCCAAGACGGTAACCGCGACGACTCTCTCTTCCGCCATATACCCTTGCCATTGCATTGTTACCTTGAACCTATTTGCGTTACTTGCCTATCAAGACTAGCCATTGAGTATTGTTGGGCTACGCTACTTGTGCACTTTAGTGATACATACTCCGCATAGCTTCATTTGCGTGCATATATGTTAGTATCATCTTTTGTGTTACAACATACTACCCGCATACATAATTGCTATCTTGGTGTGCACGTCCCGCATTGTGACCATACAAAACATCATTGCAAAAGAAAAGAGAAGCAAAGCTTTTAAGCAAGAACAACAGAGCAATAGCATCACAAGATTCGCATAGCATACTTAATCAGCTTGAATCACTTGAGCGAGTGACACGTGCCGCATACACACATAGCAAGTCGGGCATAGGAAGACGACACTTTTGGTTCATTTTAGGGTGTGCACAAGTGCGTATCATGCCCATTGAAGCAATGGTGCTACCGTCTCTCTAGTGTCGTGCAACGAGAGCGTTTTCCGTGGCATCCACATTTTGGCTCATCCTTGGGTGCATGACCCCAATTTTCTTCCATGCGTGTGTTTCCGTGTATACCCATTGCTATTGATCTACATTATCTCATTTGCGAATTCTATGAATCTCTTTCAACATTATTGAATCTTATCGTTCGAATTGCTTGAAATTTGTGCCACTATCCGAACCAAGCTACTCCATAAGCCTTATTTGTGTAGGTGTGAGAAGGACGATCTTCGGTACAAATTCTACTATTTCCATACTTGCACATTGAGTGATCTTGATCCACTTTCAACTTTTGGAATGGTAATTGGTATTGTCTTCTCACTCTTCCAGTTATATCTTCTTGAGCTATGGATAGGAACATCATGTCAAACCCGGCCTTCGAGGAGAATGAAGACGACATGAACAACAACGTCACCAAGTTGCACTTCTTTGGCGCACACAAGGCGATTACTCAAGCTCAAGATGTCTTGCATGACCGCATCGATCAACTCGCCTCCAACTTGCGTGAATCCAAAACGCGCACAAGAGAATACCTCGACACCAAGATCTCAAGCCAAATGGAGGAGCTCCGGTACTTGATGGTCACTCGCGCACCTTCCTCATCTACATCGACAAGGAGTCGTCACACAAGTCGCAACTCAACGACGTACTCTTCCGACGCAAGTCCGCAAGCGCGTCATCACCATCGTGACGAACACTCCGGCCCAAGTTCTCCACAAGGTCGTCACCGTCAAGACAATCCATTTCATGGCAATGGATTGCAAGATCGTGTCCGCGCTCGAGAACACCGCCATCAACAAGATCAAGATGCGTCGGAGCAAGAACAAAAACGCCAAGAACAAGAACAACGACGCCGAGAAAAAGAACAACATCACCGTCATGAACGAGCGCTTGAGGCACATCGTGCTTTGCAAGAAGCTACGCGCCGTGGAGGAGCGCAACCGCCAAGCTCATCGCGAGCAAGAAGCACTTCGCCAAGCACAACAAGAAGAAGCTCATCACCAAGAGGAGCACCAAGAAAGGCACAACCGAGTGCGTCCACCTCGTCGCCGTCCTCAAGATCATCGCGACGAACCCGGCCATGAAGATGAGCAAGGACAAGATCAACGTCAACATGCTAAAGGCAATGACAATGAGGATCCACCTCCAGGACAAGGATTTCGCCATCCCCACCACAATGATGAACAACGCTTCGGCAAGCTCAAGTTCACAATGCCAAAGTTTTCCGGAAGTAATGATCCCGAAGACTACTTGTCATGGGCACTCAAGGTTGACAAGATCTTTCGCCTACACAACTATGATGAAGAGAAGAAGATAGCTATGGCTTCCCTTGAGTTCCAAGACTATGTCCTTATTTGGTGGGAACAAGTGATTGAGCGAAGAAGGGAGAGGGGTGAACCTCCTATCAGCACTTGGGCCCAAATGAAGGACCTCATGCGAGCTCGTTTTGTGCCTACACACTACAACCGGGATCTCTTCAAGAAGCTCCAACAACTCAAGCAAGGCACCAAGTCGGTAGAAGAGTACTACCAATAGATGGAGATCGCTATGATCCGACCCAATGTCAAGGAAGATGACGAGCAAACAATGGCACGCTTCTTGAATGGCCTCAACTACCAAGTCAAGAAGATAGCCGACTTCCAACCATACCCCAACCTACTTGAGCTCGTGCATCAAGCAACCAAGGCGGAACGGCAAGTGCAAGATGATTACAAGTACTCCAAGTTCTCCTCCAAGACCTACGGCTCAAGTGCTCAAGCTACTACGACAACGACACCTTCAACTACGAAATCTACAACACCTACCGACGACAAGTCAAGCTATAAGGACAAGACGACTTTGTCAAGCCGACCAACCTCAAGCACCTACAAGCCGAGGGCTTCATCCTCCACCCCAACACCGGATGCTACTGCCAAGACAAGCTCTATAAAGTGTTTCACGTGCTAAGGGCGAGGCCACAAGACCTTCGAATGCCCAACCAAACGCAACATGATCCTCCTCGACCATGGCACCTATGACTCTATGAGCGACGACGAGATGCAAGCTTTGGAGAAAGTGGCCATACACCGCCAAGTGAATGAAGATGAAGATTCACAAATCTTTTGCGACAATGATTCGAGCCCCGCTCTCGTTGTCTCCAATGTTTGGACGCTCCAACAAGAAGAAGACGAGGACCAACGTTGCCACATCTTCCACACCAAGGCGGGCATCCAAGAAAAGTCCGTCAAGGTCATCATCTACGCAGGGAGTTGCCACAACTTGGCAAGTGAAGACCTTTGTTCCAAGCTACAATTGGTCAAGAAAAAGCACCCTCGTCCCTACAAGGTCCAATGGCTTAGTGATTCTGGAACCCTCCAAGTTGACCACACCGTGGAAGTTTCCTTCAAGATAGGCGCTTATGAAGACACTTTGGAGTGTGATGTGGTTTGAATGTTCGTGTGCCAGCTCCTACTTGGTAGACCTTGGCAATTCGACCGTGGCGTCACACACAACGGTCGGACAAATCAATATAGCTTCAAGATGAAGGGCAAGCAATATGTGCTCCGACCAATGACTCCAAGTCAAGTCATCGCCGACAAACAAGCTTCATCCCATCGTGGAGATAAAAGTGAGAGAGTGATCCACCTCAAAGAGAGTGAGGTCCACAAGCCCAAAATGAGTGACTCCACGATGAGGGACATAAGAGATATAGTTCTTTTAGCCACCAAAAGAGATTTGAGGGATGTGAGTGAGAGCTCATCGACCGTTCTTCACTATGTACTTGTGTGCAAAGATGACGTCGTTCGGACTAACCCTTCACAACATCTTCCTCTTGTGTATCTAAGTTGTTGCAGGAATTCAAGGATGTTTTCCCCGATGAGCTACCTCCAGGACTACCACCAAAACGAGGGATCGAACACCGCATCGACCTCATCCCCGGAGCACCGCTCCCTAACAAGGCTCCCTACCGCGTCAACCCCGAAGAAACAAAGGAAATACAAAGGCAAGTCCAAAAACTCCTAGATAAAGGGCATGTACGTGAGAGTTTGAGTCCTTGTGCGGTTCCGGTTATACTAGTACCTAAGCAAGATGGTAGTATGCGCATGTGTTCCGATTGCCGTCCTATCAATGCTATCACCATTCTATACCGTCATCCCATTCCTCGCTTAGATGATATGCTAGATGAACTTAGTGGTGCCACTATATTTTCTAAGATTGACTTAAAAAGTGGTTACTACCAAATTCGCATACAAGAGGGTAACGAGTGGAAAACTGCTTTTAAGACAAAATTTGGTCTCTATGAATGGTTGGTTATGCCCATGGGCTTATCCGTAGCACCGGGTACGTTCATGCGTGTTATGCACTAATTCTTGCGACCCCTCATAGGATATTGTGTCGTGGTCTATTTTGATGATATTCTTGTCTTTAGCAAGTCTCTTGAGGAGCATGCTACACATGTTCGTGATGTTTTGCAAATCCTTAGGAAGGAACAACTCTATGCAAACATGGAGAAATGCACATTTGGTGTTGAGAAGGTAGTTTTCTTAGGTTTTGTAGTATCTTCTAAGGGCGTTCATGTAGATGAAACTAAGATTAATGCTATTAAAACTTGGCCCACAGCAAATTTGTAACAAGTGCGTAGTTTCCTAGGACTAGCCGGTTTCTATCGCCGTTTTGTCAAAGACTTTAGCACTATTGCATCACCTCTCCATGCTTTGAGCAAGAAGAATGCACCATTTATATGGGGTCCTTCCCAAGACACCGCTTTCCATGAACTTAAAAATTTGCTCACTCATGCACCTTTGATTGCTTTGCCCAACTTTGATAAAACATTCAAAGTGCATTGTGATGCTAGTGGTAATGGAATAGGTGGTGTGCTTATGCACGAGAAGCTTCCTATCGCGCACTTTAGCGAGAAACTATCCGGCGCTCAACTTAACTACCCCATCTATGACAAAGAATTATATGCTTTGGTGAGAATTTTACATGTGTGGAAACACTATTTGCGACCTCATGAGTTTGTTATTCATACCAACCATGAAACACTCAAGTACTTAAAGAGTCAAACCAAGTTGAACAAACGGCATGCTAAATGGATTGAATTTATTGAGTCCTTCCCTTATGTCATCAAATATATTAAGGGTAAGGAACCCTTTCCCGCAAATGCATGCTAGTTACTCAACTTGAATTGAATGTTGTTGGTTTTGAGCACATCAAAGACTTGTATGAGCATGATTCTTATTTTGCTAACCCTTACGCTATGTGCCAAGTGGAAACTTGTTGGGAGAACTATTATATGAAAGATGGCTATCTTATGCGTGCTAACAAACTTTGTATACCCGAGTCTTCTCTTCGTTTGTTGCTTTTGCAAGAGGCTCACGGTGGAGGACTTATGGGTCATTTTGGACGCGACAATCATGGCCACACTATCCAACAAGTATTTTTGACCCAAGATGTTTCGTGATGTTGCGCGCTTCACCAACCGATGCTCGACATATCGCAAAGCTAAGTCCAAAGCTAAATCCCATGGTCTTTATATGCCTCTCCCTATACCTTTCCAACCTTGGGAAGACATCAATATGGATTTTGTGCTTGGTTTGCCACGAACAAAAATGGCCATGATTCCGTTTTTGTCGTTGTGGACCGCTTTTCCAAGATGGCTTATTTCATTCCATGTCACAAGATAGACGATGCTTCACATATTGCCAATTTGTTTTGTAGGGACATCTTGCGACTACATGGCGTCCCCAAGACCATTGTCTCGGATCGCGACGTTAAGTTTTTGAGCTATTTTTGGAAGACCCTATGCGCAAAGCTCAGAATCAAGCTTCTTTTCTCTTCGGCATACCATCCTCAAACCGATGGACAAACTGAGGTGACGAACCGGACACTTTCTACCTTACTTCACGTGCTGATCAAGAAGAACATCAAGGAATGGGAAGATTATCTTCCCACTGCCGAGTACACCTACAATCGCGCAAGTCACTCCACCACCGGCAAGTCTCCGTTCGAAGTGGTCTATGGCTTCAATCCTTTGTCCCCATTGGACATCCTACCTCTACCACTCCAAGAGCGCGTCAACATGGACGCAAGTGCAAGGGCAAGCTACATCAAGATGATGCATGAAGATACAAGACGCACGATTGAACGACAAGTGGAATGCGTCACCAACAAGCGCAACCTCAGCAATCACCCCATGGTGTTCAAGCCTGGTGATCTTGTGTGGCTACACCTTCGCAAGGACCGCTTCCCCAACGAACGCAAGTCAAAGCTACTGCCTCGAGCCGACGGTCCCTTCAAGGTGTTGGCACGCTACAACAACAATGCCTACAAGATCGACATACCACGCGACAAGTACACCATGAGTGACACCTTTGACGTCATGGATCTATCCCCTTTCCATGGTGATGAAGATCTTGATCCGAGGATGGATCTTTCCTAAGGGGAGGGGGGAGATGATGCAGAGCATCCCACCATCACCCCCATGGACTCTACACCATCACATCAAGACAAAGGAACCCATGACTAGAGCCCGGGCACGTGCTATTGAACACGAGGTGACAGCTCTCCTATATGATTCTCTCTTGGATGTTGATGGAACTTGGATGCTACCTCAATCGGAGATCCTTTGCATGATCAGGTACAATGGTAATGGAGTAGATGCTCAGAGCGGAGGACGTCAAGTGTGGAGGAACAAGGGAGAAGCTGCGGACAAGTCCCAGCTCTCGAACGTCCGGACAGTCTCGGACGACCAACGCGCCTCAGATGTCCGACGCCTGGAGACCGACCAGCCCGAAGGCCACCAGGACACTCCAGCGCCCGGACGACCGACACTGGCCGAACGACCGACACGCTCCAGCGCCCGGACGACCGAGCCAGCCCGGGAATCCGACGCCAGCTACCCCAAGCAGATTCCTCGGAAATCCGAAGACATCCGGACGACTGGGCCTCAGACGTCCGACGCGTCCCAGAAATTTGAGAACCCCGTTCTAGAGCCAAAACCTTGGACGACCGGCCACCTCCGGACGTCCGGACCACCGTGAAGCCTCGGACGTCCGACAGCGTTCGGACGTCCAGACCCTGTCCGCGCACCGACCAGCGGGCTGCGGCCCATGTACCCCTTCCTTTCGCCTAGGACTATATAAACTCCTCTTTCTCCTCTCTCTAGGGTTAGCTATTGTTTGGCAAAAGACTATGTTGAGCATAGCTCCATCACTTCCTTCTCCCTAGCAGATTACCCTCCGTTGAGAGAAGATCCAAGCGATGCCAAGGCCCCTCTAAGGGAAGATCCCCGTGGGATTCAAGACCTCCTCCTCCGGAGCAAGAAGACTATCGTTACTTGTATCCTTTTGTTGATTGTGGACCGTGATACTCGTGTACTCGTGTGATTCTAGTGGATGTGTGATCGAAGGTCGTCCTTGAGTGTTTGATTTTCCTCTCGTGTTTCTCTTGTGTTCTTCGTGTTCCTCGTGAGATCCCCTCCAATTCGTGAAAGATCGACTCACACGGGCGTGCCCCGTATCAGACTTTGGCTCTCATTGCAAGTGAAGAACAGGGTGCCAAGGATACTGAACAAGAGACACACTACATGGCTGCTAAATATGCTGACAGGTATGGAAGTTTAGTTGCTCAACATGTTCTGAGTGTGCAGGTTACACTGGCTGAGCAAAATCAGAGGCACAACTTGTTCCATACAAAAGGAGTTGTGAAGGAGCGTTCTGTTCGCATCATCATCGATGGAGGGAGTTCCAACAACTTGGCTAGCATGGAGATGGTGGAGAAGCTGTCTCTAACCACCAGACCACATCGTCATCCTTATTACATCCAATGGTTCAACAACAGTGGCAAGGTTAAGGTAACACGTACTGTTCATTTGCACTTTTGCATTGCTACATATTCTGATTATGTTGATTGTGATGTGGTACCCATGCAAGCATGCTCCGTTTTACTTGGTTGACCATGGCAATTTGATAAAAAAATTGTACACCATGTTAGGACAAATCAGTATGCTTTTGTTCATAAGGATAAAAATATAACTTTGCTTCCTATGTCTCCTGAACATATTATGAAATATGACATTGCTAGAGCTAGTAAAGCAAAACAGAAGCAAAGTGAGAGTGATAATCAGATTGTGGCAAAGGAATTTGAGCAACATAATAAGCCTAATAAACAATCATCTAGTGTTACATAATAAAACTGAAGAGTGGTTGTTTACTTGCCACTAAATCTGATATTATTGATTTGGATGTTACTACATCTGTTTGCTATACTTTTGTATGCAAAGAGGTATTATTTTCATTCGAGGACATGCCTCCCTCTTTGCCTCCTGCTGTCACTAACATTTTGTAGGAGTTCGCTGACGTCTTTCCACAAGACGTGCCACCGGGATTACCACCTATTCGAGGGATTGAGCATCAGATTGACTTAATTCCCGGTGCATCGCTACCCAACCGTGCACCATACCGTACCAATCCAGAGGTGACGAAGGAGATTATGCGTCAAGTACAGGAGCTGCTCGACACAGGTTATATACGCGAATCTCTTCGTCCTTGCATTGTTCCAATTATTCTAGTACCTAAAAAGGATGGTACATGATAGAGGCGAAGGTGTCCTTGTCTTTCGATGAGATGGTGGCTATCGTTTTCGGTAGAGTCGACTTTGACGATCCGACTACGGACGTGCGACGACGTCGCGCCTTAGCAATCGCTAAACCAACTTCGAGATGTTATTGACCACGCCGGAGCACGATCAACCTGACCACGAGAGTCTGTTTCCTGCACGCAAATGAAGAACAAGTAAGAAACTAAGATTGCAATCGGGATATTACGAATATAAGAGGAAAGCTTTACTGATGAAAGTGGGGTTCTGTGACGCCTTTGTCTGGGCGTGGAACACAAACGAAGAACGCGAAGTTGCAGCTATGGCTAACTTTCAATCTAAACAAAACCCAAGTCTAAAACGATGCCCTAAGGGCTGTATATATGGGGGAATAGAGGGGGATTTCGTGGCCCCTTGGAGGAGGTGTCCGAAAACAGCTCTAACTCCGTTTCCCCACACATACGGACTCTAAAAATAGCCTAATAAGTGGTATTTCGAAATTACATGGGCCTGGCCCAAAAATAAGGTGAAGCAGCACCTATAATAGCCTATGGATAAAATTTATGAAGTGGCATCTTGTATATTTCGTCCAAGCCTCCAAGCACTCCTTATGGTGGCTTCATTGTGCGAAAATCACCACTGGAAAGTCCATTGTTCCTTCCCCCGCGCGCACCTTCTACTCCATGCTTGATCCCGCTCCAATGGCCATCCTTCTTGTCCATGCTAGGTCCTTCATTCATAAGTAAAACAAAAGTATCTAATTTATGCAGCATCATATGTTCATGAACATTATAAGGATTTCCAAGAAACGAAAGTACCTGATAATTTAGTTGGCGTGCGCGGGCTCTAGTAACTTGTCCAATATGTGTGGCTGGTGGGGATGTGGGTGTAACATTAGTAGGGATGTCCTCATCATCCTCCCCTTCTTGAACTGAAGTCGTCCGCGACAGAAGCTCATCATCCTCACCCAAATAAGGCTTCAAATCTGCAATGTTAAAAGTGGGACTAACCCCAAAATCTGCAGGCAGCTCAAGTCTATATGCATTATAATTTATTTTCTCTAACACCTTAAACGGACCATCAGCACATCACATTATCTTTGACTTGCGCAATTCAGGAAACTTATCCTTATGCAAGTGTAACCAAACAAGATCGCCAGGTGCAAAGACAACATGTTTTCTACCCTTATCTCCAGCAAGTTTATATTTAGCATTCATACGCTAAATGTTCTCCTTAGTTAACTCATGCATCTTTAATATCAATTCCGCACGTTCTTTAGCATCAAAATTGACCTTCTCCGAAGATGGAAGAGGCAACAAATCAATAGGTGCACGAGGTAAGAAACCATACACTACTTCAAAAGGGCACATCTTAGTAGTAGAATGCAGCGAACGATTATAAGCAAATTCAATATGAGGCAAGCATTCTTCCCACATTTTCAGGTTATTCTTCAAAACAGCCCTAAGCATAGTAGACAATGATCTATTCACTACTTCAGTTTGTCCATCAGTTTGGGGGTGACATGTAGTACTAAAAAGCAGTTTAGTCCCCAACTTAGCCCATAAACATCTCCAAAAGTGGCTAAGAAATTTAACATCACGATCTCAAACAATTGTATTTGGCACACCATGCAAGCGAATAATTTCATGAAAGAACAAATCAACAACATTAGCAGCAGCATCACTTTTATTACATGGTATAAAGTGTGCCATTTTCGAAAATCTATCCACGACAACAAATATGCTATCCCTCCCCTTCTTTGTTCAAGGTAAAACTAAAACAAAGTCCATAGATATATCCTCCCAAGGAACACTAGGTACATGCAAAGGCATATATAAACCATGAGGATTGAGTCGTGACTTAGCTTTTTGACATGTAGTGCAGCGAGCAACAAAACGCTCAACATCCCGTCTCATCTTTGGCCAAAAGAAATGTGTAGCAAGTACGTCCTCCGTCTTCTTCACGCCAAAGTGTCCCATTAATCCTCCTCCATGCGCCTCCTGAAAGAACAAAAGAAGAACGGAGCTAGCTGGAATGCATAGCTTGTTAGCACGGAAAACAAATCCATCATTAATGACGAACTTGTTCCATGTTCTCCCTTCTTTACAATTCTCCAACACGTCTTTAAATTCATCATCATGCACATATTGATCTTTGCTGGTCCCCAAACAAAATATATTAAAGTCAAGTTGTTAAAGCATAGTATAACGAGGAGACAATGCATCAGCAATAACAATTTCTTTACCCTTCTTGTGTTTAATGACATAAGGGAAAGTCTCAATGAATTAAACCCATTTAGCATCTCTACAGTTCAGTTTTGCTTGACTTTTAATATGTTTCAAAGATTCATAATCAGAATGTATAACAAATTCTTTGGGCCATAAATAATGTTGCCATGTTTCCAAAGTCCGAACAAGAGCATATAATTCCTTATCATAAGTAGAATAATTCAGACTAGGCCCACTCAATTTTTCAGAAAAGTATGCAACAGGTTTACCATCCTTTAATAACACACCTCCTAATCCAATTCCACTAGCATCACATTCAAGCTCAAAAGTCTTATTAAAATCAGGAAGTTGGAGTAATGGAACATGTGTTAACTTATCTTTCAATACCGTGAAGGCTTCTTCCTGTGTGGTACCCCAAACAAAACACATATCCTTCTTTGTAAGCTTATTTAGAGGTGCAGCAATGGTGCTCAAATCCCTCACAAAACGCCTATAGAAACCAGCGAGTCCAAGAAAACTCCTCACTTGTGTGACCGTTTTGGGCTGCGGCCAAGTCTCAATAGCTTCAATCTTGGCTTTATCAACTTCAATTCCATGTGGACTAACAACATAGCCAAGAAAAGATACGCGGTCGGTGCAAAAGGTGCACTTCCCAAGGTTACCAAACAAACATGCATCAGGTAGAGCAATAAAAACAGCACGCAAATGATCCAAGTGTTCCTCCAAAGATCTACTATAAATTAGTATATCATCAAAGTATACTACCACAAATCGTCCAATAAAAGCACGTAAGACCTCGTTCATTAATCTCATGAAAGTCCTAGGTGCATTAGTTAACCCAAAAGGCATGACTAACCACTCATATAATCCAAACTTAGTTTTAAATGCTGTTTTCCATTCATCTCCCAATTTCATACGAATTTGATGGTATCCACTACGCAAATCAACTTTGGAGAAAATTGTAGAGCCACTTAATTCATCAAGCATATCATCTAGCCTAGGAATAGGATGACGATAACGAATAGTAATATTATTAATGCCTCTACAATCAACACACATACGCGATGTACCATCCATTTTAGGCACTAGAATAATAGGAACAGCACAAGGACTAAGAGATTCGCGTATATAACCTTTGTAGAGCAGCTCCTGTACTTGACGCATAATCTCCTTCGTCTCCTCTAGATTGGTACGGTATGGCGCACGGTTGGGCAGCGATGCACCGAGAATTAAGTCAATTTGATGCTGCCGGGATTACCACCTATTCAAGGGATTGAGCATCAGATTGACTTAATACCCAGTGCATCGCTGCCCAACCGTGCGCCATACCATACCAATCTAGAGGAGACGAAGGAGATTATGCGTCAAGTAAAGGAGCTGCTCGACAAAGGTTATATACGCGAATCGATTAGTCCTTGTGTTGTTCCTATTATTCTAGTGCCTAAAAAGAATGGTCCATCGCGTATGTGTGTTGATTGTAGAGGCATTAATAATATTACTATTCGTTATCGTCATCCTACTCCTAGGCTAGATGATATGCTTGATGAATTAAGTGGCTCTACAATTTTTTCCAAAGTTGATTTGCGTAGTGGATACCATCAAATTCATATGAAATTGGGACATGAATGGAAAACAACATTTAAAACTAAGTTTGGATTATATGAGTGGTTAGTCATGCCTTTTGGGTTAACTAATGCACCTAGCACTTTCATGAGATTAATGAACGAGGTCTTACATGCTTTCATTGGACGATTTGTGGTAGTCTACTTTGATGATATACTGATTTATAGTAGATCTTTGGAGGAACACTTGGATCATTTACGTGCTGTTTTTATTGCTCTACGTGATGCACGCTTGTTTGGTAACTTGGGAAGTGCACCTTTTGCACCGACCGAGTATCTTTTCTTGTCTATTTTGTTACTCCACGGGGAATTGAAGTTGATAAAGCCAAGATTGATACTATTGAGAGTTGGCCGCAGCCCAAAACGGTCACACAAGTGAGGAGTTTCCTTGGACTCGCTGGTTTCTATAGGCGTTTTGTGAGGGATTTCAGCACCATTGCTGCACCTCTAAATGAGCTTACAAAGAAGGATGTGCCTTTTGTTTGGGGTACCGCACAGGAAGAAGCCTTCACGGTATTGAAAGATAAGTTAACACATGCTCCATTACTCCAACTTCCTGATTTTAATAAGACTTTTGAGCTTGAATGTGATGCATTGTCTCATCGTTATAATATTTGGTTTGGAGACCATCAAAGATCAATATATGCATGATGCTGAATTTAAAGATGGTGTTGGAAAATTGTAAAGAAGGGAGAACCTGGAACAAGTTCTTCATTAATGATGGATTTGTGTTCCATGCTAACAAGCTATGCATTCCAGCTAGCTCCGTTTGTCTTTTGTTGTTACAGGAGGCGCATGGAGGAGGATTAATGGGACACTTTGGCGTGAAGAAGATGAGGGTGTACTTGCTACACATTTCTTTTGGCCGAAGATGAGACGGGATGTTGAGCGTTTTGTTGCTCGCTGCACTACATGTCAAAAAGCTAAATCACGACTCTATCCTCATGGTTTATATATGCCTTTGCCTGTACCTAGTGTTCCTTGGGAGAATATATCTATGGACTTTGTTCTAGGTTTACCTCGAACAAAGAAGGGGAGGGATAGCATATTTGTTGTCGTTGATAGATTTTTGAAAATGGCACACTTTATACCATGTCATAAAAGTGATGATGCTGCTAATGTTGCTAATTTGTTCTTTCGTGAAATTATTCACTTGCATGGTGTGCCAAATACAATTGTTTCAGATCGTGATGCTAAATTTCTTAGCCACTTTTGGAGATGTTTATGGGTTAAGTTGGGGACTAAACTGCTTTTTAGTACTACATGTCACCCCCAAACTCATGGACAAACTGAAGTAGTGAATAGGTCATTGTCTACTATGCTTAGGGCTGTTTTGAAGAATAACCTGAAAATGTGGGAAGAATGCTTGCCTCATATTGAATTTGCTTATAATCGTTCACTGCATTCTACTACTAAGATGTGCCCTTTTGAAGTTGTGTATGGTTTCTTACCTCGTGCACCTATTGATTTGTTGCCTCTTCCATCTTCGGAGAAGGTTAATTTTGATGCTAAAGAACGTGCTGAATTGATATTAAAGATGCATGAGTTAACTAAGGAGAACATTGAGTGTATGAATGCTAAATATAAACTTGTTGGAGATAAGGGTAGAAAACATATAGTCTTTGCGCCTGGAGATCTTGTTTGGTTACATTTGCGTAAGGATTGGTTTCCTGAACTGCGCAAGTCCAAGCTAATGCAACGTGCTGATGGTCCTTTTAAGGTGTTAGAGAAAATAAATGATAATGCATATAAACTTGAGCTGCCTGCAGATTTTGGGGTTAGTCCCACTTTTAACATTGCAGATTTGAAGCCTTATTTGGGTGAGGATGATGAGATTCCGTCGTGGACGACTTCAATTCAAGAAGGGGAGGATGATGAGGACATCCCTACTAATGTTACACCCACATCCCCACCGGCTACACATATTGGACCAGTTACTAGAGCCCGCGCACGCCAACTAAATTATCAGGTACTTTCGTTTCTTAGAAATCCTTCTAATGTTCATGAACATATGATGTTGCCTAAATTAGATACTTTTGTTTTACTTATGAATGAAGGACTTAGCATGGACAAGAAGGATGCCCATTGGAGCTGGATCAAGCATGGAGAAGAAGGTGCGCGCGCGGGAAGGAAAAATGGACTTTCCAGTGGTGATTTTCACACTTTGAAGCCACGATAAGGAGTGCTTGGAGGCTTGGACGAAATATACATCATGCTACTTCATAAATTTCGTCCATAGGCTATTACAGGTGCTGCGTCACCTTATTTTTAGGCCAGGCCCATGTAATTTCGAAATACCATATTATAGGCTGTTTTTAGAGTCCGTATGTGTGGGGAAACTGAGTTAGGGCTGGTTTCAGACCCCCTCCTCCAAGGGGACACGAAATCCCCCTCTATCCCTCCATATATGCAGGCCTTAGGGCATCGTTTTAGACCTGGGTTTTGTTTAGACTACAAGTTCGCCATAGCTGCAACTTCGTGTCCTTCGTATGTGTTCCACGACCAGATCAAGACGTCAAAAAACCCCACTTCATCAATAAAGCTTTCCTCTTATATTCGCAATATTCAGATTGCAATTTCTGTTTTTGCTTGTTCTTCGTTTGCGTGCAGGAAATTGACCCTCGTGGTCTGGTTGATCGTGCTCCGGCGTGGTCAATAACCTCTCTTAGTTGGTTTAGCGATTGCTAAGGCGCGACGTCTTTGCACGTCGTAGTCGGATCGTCAAAGTGTACTCCACCAAAAACGATAGCCACCATCTCATCGAAAGACAGGGACAACCTCGCCTATATCAAAAAACTCAATGAATCACTCCATTTAGCATGCCGTTTGTTCAACTTAGTTTGACCCTTAAGGTACTTGAGAGTTTTATGATCGGTATGAATGACAAACTCATGAGGTCGCAAATAATATTCCCACACATGTAAAACTCTCATCAAAGCATATCTTTATCATAGATGGGATAGTTAAGCTGAGCGCCGGAAAGTTTCTCGCTAAAGTACGCAATTGGGCACTTTTCTTGCATTTAATGAGGACATGAATACCTTGGATACAACAAAAAATATTTCATATGTGCATATTTGTGAGGTGGTTTCTTATAAGAATTATGCAATAATTTATTTATGTTATCCGGAACAAAAATACTTCACATATTTTTATTTTTTGCCTAAATGCATAATGGCCGAACACTTGTATGAACCACGTGTGATGGATAAGGAAGAGGAAATGGTTGGGCGCTATTCAAGAAGTCTTCTCACGTCAAAGGAAATAATTAGGTGTTGTTCAAAAAGTTCTCTCACGTCACTTTTAGCCCAAGAGAAGATAGAGTCCAAGTCTGTCACGTTCCCGACTCAGATTCGGACTGGACAAACACACCTGTCTCAAAATGCCAAGAACTTTTTTATCCGGACTCTGAATTGGGTGATTCTTTTTGTGTTGGAAACTAGGTTTCATATGCGTTCTATCCCAATTGGAATCACCTTAAAATTCGTCCGGAGAGTGGAGATATGAACAAAACAATCTGACATTGCAATAGAATCCGAGTCAAACTACAAGTCCAAAGGTGTTGCATCACCTCCACTTGGGCCCATGGGCCTTGTATGACCTAGGGTTAGTTTTAGGATGCCTTGTGACGTCCTCCCACCTCCTTAGCCACCACCCCTTTCTCCTATATAAGTAGATCAATCTAGTAGCTTTTTCCTTAGGTTTTGTTTAGATTAAAAGTTCGCCATAGCTGCAACTTCGCGTTCGTCGTTTGTGTTCCACGACCAGACAAAGGCGTCACAGAACCCAACTTTCATCAATAAAGCTTTCCTCTTATATTCGCAATATCCAGAATTACAATCTCAGTTTCTTGCTTGTTCTTTGTTTGCTTGCAGGAAACAGACCCTCGTGGTCAGGTTGATCGTGCTCCGGTGTGGTCAATAACCTCTCGGAGTTGGTTTAGCGATTTCTAAGGCGCAACGTCTTCGCACATTCGTAGTCGGATCGTCAAAGTCGACTCTACCATAAAAAAAATCACATCTCATCGAAAGACAGGGACAACTTTGCCTCTATCATCATTAACACACCACCTATTCCATTACCACTAGCGTCCCAATGCACTTCAAATGTTTTATCAAAGTTGGGCAAAGCAAGCAAAGGTGCATGAGTGAGCAAATTTTTAAGTTCATGGAATGCGGTGTATTGGGAAGGACCCCAAATAAATGGTGCATTCTTCTTGCTCAAAGCATGTAGAGGAGATGCAATAGTGCTAATGTCCTTGACAAAACATCGATAGAAACCGGCTAGTCGTAGGACACTATGAACATGTTGCAAATTCGTTGGTGTAGGCCAAGTTTTAATAGCATAAATTTTAGTTTCATCTACATGAACGCCCTTAGAAGGTACTACAAATCCTAGGAAAATGACCTTGTCAACACCAAAAGTGTATTTCTCCATATTTGCATAAAGTTGTTCTTTCTTGAGAATTTGCAAAACATCTCGAACGTGGCTCGCATGCTCCTGAAGAGACTTGCTAAAGAAAAGAATGTCATCAAAATAGACCACAACACAATATCCTATGAGGGCTCGCAGAACATAATGCATGACCCGCATGACTGTACCCGATGCTTCGGTTAAGCCCATGGGCATCACTAGCTATTCATAGAGACCAAACGTAGTCTTGAACGTCGTTTTCCACTCATCGACCTCTTGTATGTGTATTTGGTAGTTACCACTTTTTAAGTCAATCTTAGAAAATATAGTGGCACCACTAAGTTCATCTAGCTTATCATGTAGGCGAGGAATGGGATGACGATAACGAATAGTTATAGCGTTGATAGGATGACAATCGGAACACATGCGCATACTACCATCTTGCTTAGGTGCTAGTATCACCGGAACCGCACAAGGACTCAAACTCTCACGTACATGCCCTTTATCTAGGAGTTTTTCGACTTGCCTTTGTATTTCCTTTGTTTCTTCGGGGTTGATGCGGTAGGGTGCCTTGTTAGGAAGCGGTGCTCCGGGAATAAGGTCGATGCGGTGTTCGATCCCTCGTTTTGGTGGTAGTCCCGGAGGGAGCTCATCGGGAAAAACATCTTGGAATTCCTGCAACAAATTAGATAACACAAGAGGGAGAAGTTGTGAAGGGTTAGTCCGAATGACGTCATCTTTGCACACAAGTGCATAGTGAAGAACGGTCGATGGGCTCTCACTCACATCCCTCAAATCTTTTTTGGTGGCTAAAAGAACTATATCACTCTTGTCCCTCATCACGGAGTCACTCAAGTTTGGCTTGTGGAGCTCACTCTCTTTTAGGTGGATCGCTCTCTCACTTTTGTCTCCACGATGGGATGAAGTGTGTTTGTCGGCGATGACTTGACTTGGAGTCATTGGGCGAAGTACATATTGCTTTCCCTTCATCTTGAAGCTATATTGATTTGTCCGACCGTTGTGGATGACGCCACGGTCAAATTGTCATGATCTACCAAGTAGAAGGTGGCAAACGGACATGGGAACCACATCACACTCCAAAGTGTCTTCATAAGCATCTATCTTGAAGGAAACTTCCACGGTGTGTTCAACTTGGAGGGTGCCGGAATCACTTAGCCACTGGACCTTGTAGGGGCGAGGGTGCTTCTTCTTGACCAATTGTAGCTTGGAACAAAGGTTGGTGTGGAAGATGTGGCAACGTTGGTCCTCGTCTTCTTGTTGTTGAAGCATCAAAACCTTGGAGGGAACGAGAGCGGGGCTCGGATCGTTGTCGCAAAAGATTTGCGAATCTTCATCATCATTAGGAGAAAGTTGCCGAACCTTCCGGCCTTCAAGGTTTTGACAATTCTTTTGCGACAACGATCCGAGCCCCGCTCCCGTTGTCTCCAAGGTTTTGACGCTTCAACAACAAGAAGACGAGGACCAGCGTTGCCACATCTTCCACACAGACCTTTGTTCAAAGCTACAATTGGTTGAGAAGAATTACCCTCGCCCCTACAAGGTCCAATAGCTAAGTGATTCCAGCACCGTCCAAGTTGAACACACCGTGGAAGTTTCCTTCAAGATAGGAGCTTATGAAGGCACTTTGGAGTGTGATGTGGTTCCCAAGTCCGTTTGCCACCTTCTACATGGTAGACCATGGCAATTCGACCGTGATGTCATCCACAACGGTCGGACAAATCACTACATCTTCAACATGAAGGGCAAGCAATATGTACTTCAACCAATGACTCCAAGTCAAGTCATCGCCGACAAACAAGCTTCATCCCATCATGGACATAAAAGTGAGAGAATGATCCACCTAAAAGAGAGTGAGCGCCAAAACCAAACTTCAGTGACTCCACGATGAGGGACATGAGTGATATAGTTCTTTTAGCCACCAAAAGAGATTTGAGGGATGTGAGTGAGAGCCCATCGACCGTTCTTCACTATGTACTTATGTTCAAAGATGAAGTCGTTCGGACTAACACTTCACAACATCTTCCTCTTGTGTTATATCAATTGTTGCAGGAATTCCAAGATGTTTTCCGCGGTGAGCTACCTCCGGGACTACCACCAAAATGATGGATCAAACACTGCATCGACCTCATCCCCGGAGCATCGCTTCCTAACAAGGCTCCCTACCGCGTCAACCCCGAAGAAACAAAGCAAATACAAAGGCAAGTCCAAAAACTCATAGATAAAGGGCATGTACGTGAGAGTTTGAGTCCTTGTGCGGTTCCGGTGATTCTAGTACCTAAGAAAGATGGTAGTATGCGCATGTGTTCCGATTGCCATCCTATGAATGCTATAACTATTCGTTATCGTCACCCCATTCCCCGCCTAGATGATATGCTTGATGAACTTAGTGGTGCTACTATATTTTCCAAGATTGACTTAAAAAGTGGTTACTACCAAATACGCATACAAGAGGGTGACGAGTGGAAAACGGCTTTTAAAACAAAGTTTGACCTCTATGAATGGCTAGTGATACCCATGGGCTTATTCGAGGCACCGGGTACCTTTATGCGTGTCATGCATTATGTTTTGCGACCCCTTATTGGCTATTGTGTTGTGGTCTATTTTGATGATATTCTTGTCTTTAGCAAGTCTCTTGAGGAGCATGCTACCCACGTTCATGATGTTTTACAAATTCTTGGAAATGAACAACTTTATGCAAACACAGAGCAATGCACCTTTGATTTTGAGAAGTTAGTTTTCCTAGGATTTGTAGTATCTTCTCAGGGCGTTCATGTAGATGAAACTAAGATTGATGCTATTAAAGCTTGGCATACACCAACGAATTTGCAACAACTGCGTAGTTTCCTAGGACTAGCTGGTTTCTATCGCCGTTTCGTCAAGGACTTTAGCACCATTGCATCTCCTCTACAAGCTTCGAGCAAGAAGAATGCACCATTTATTTGGGGTCCTTCCCAAGACACCACATTCCATGAACTTCAAAATTTGCTCACTCCTGCACCTTTGCTTGCTTTGCCCAACTTTGATAAAACATTTGAAGTGCATTGTGATGCTAGTGGTAATGGAATACGTGATGTGCTTATGCAAGAGAAGTGCCCAATTGCCTACTATAGCGAGAAACTTTCCATCGCTCAACTTAACTATCCCATATATGACAAAGAATTGCATGCTTTGGTGAGAGTTTTACATGTGTGGGAACATTATTTGCGACCTCATGAGTTTGTTATTCATACCGATCATGAAACTCTCAAGTACCTTAAGGGTTAAACTAAGTTGAACAAACGGCATGCTAAATGGAGTGAATTCATTGAGTCTTTTCCTTACGTCATCAAATACATTAAGGGTATGGAAAATGTTGTGGCGGATGCCCTTTCCCTCAAATGCGTGCTAGTTACTCAACTTGAATTGAATGTCATTGGTTTTGAGCATATCAAAGACTTGTATGAGCATGATGTTTCTTTTGCTACTCCATATGCTAAATGTCAAGTGACAACTTGTTGGGAGAACTATGATATGAAAGATGGATATCTTATGCGTGCTAACAAATTTTGTATACCCGAGTCTTCTCTTCGTTTGTTACTTTTGCAAGAGGCTCATGGTGGAGGACTTATGGGTCACTTTGGACGCGACAAGATGTATGCCACACTATCCAACAAGTACTTTTGGCCCAAGATGTTTCATGATGTTGCACACTCCACCAACCGATGCTCTACATGCCGCAAAGCTAAGTCAAAAGCTCAATCCCATGGTGTTTACATGCCTCTTCCTATACCCCTCCAACCGTGGGAAGACATTAGTATGGATTTTGTGCTTGGTTTGCCACGAACTAAAAATGGCCATGATTCCATTTTTGTCATTGTGGATCGCTTTTCCAAGATGGCTCATTTCATTCCATGTCACAAGATAGACGATGCTTCACATATTGCAAATCTCTTTTGTAGGGACATCTTGCGACTACATGGCGTCCCGAAACCATTGTCTCGGATCGTGACGTCAAGTTTAAAAGCTACTTTTGGAAGACCCTATGCGCCAAGCTCGGAATCAAGCTTCTATTCTCTTCGGCATATCACCCACAAACCAATGGACAAACGGAGGTGACGAACCGCACGCTATCTACGCGTGTTGATCAAGAAGAACATCAAGTAATGGGAAGAATGCCTCCCCATCGCCGAGTACGCCTACAATCGCGCAAGTCACTCCACCACCGACAAGTCTCCGTTCGAAGTGGTCTATGGCTTCAACCCTTTGTCCCCATTGGACATCCTCGCTCTACCACTCCAAGAGCGTGTCAAAATGGACGCAAGTGCAAGGGCAAGCTACATCATGAAAATGCATGAAGATACAAGGCGCACGATTGAACGTCAAGTGGAACGCGTCACCAACAAGCGCAACCTCAACAAGCACCCCATGGTGTTCAAACCCGGTGGTCTTCTGTGGCTACACCTTCGCAAGGACCGCTTCCCCAATGAACGCAAGTCCAAGCTACTCCCTCGAGCCGACGGACCCTTCAAGGTGTTGGCACGCTACAACAACAATGCCTACAAGATCGACATTCCCCGCGACAAGTACAACGTGAGTGAAACCTTCAACGTCAAGGACCTATCCCCTTTTCATGGTGATGAAGATCTTGATTCGAGGATGGATCTTCCCCAAGGGGGGGGGAGATGATGCGGAGCATCCCACCATCATCCCCATGAAGTCTACACCATCAAACCAACCCCCAAGTGGCCCTATGACAAGAGCACGCGCACGCGACATTGGAGATAAGGTGAACTCACTCCTCTTCGAGCTAGACTTGAATAACAACGGGACTTGGATGCTACCTCACAATGAAACCCTGTGCATCATCAAGTTCGAGGGAGACGACCACAAAGGATCAAGGAAGCATCCCCAAGACCAAGGCCGAAGAGGAGAATGAGCATACACCAAGGGCAACTCTCTAGGCAGCCCGGAATTTCTGGCCTGCCCAGAACTTCCGGCCCACCATGGACCCAGGGCCGAGTCCAGGAGTGCAAACTCTCTGGATAGCCCGGAACCGGCCCGGACCCTAGCCCGGAACCTCCGGCCGGCCCGGAACTTCCGGCCCCCTGTGCAACCAGCCTCTGAGGACGGCGCCAACTCTCTGTTCAGCCCGGACCCTGCCCGGAAGCTGCCCGGAACTTCCGACCTAGCCCGGAACTTCTGGCCTTTCCAGAGCGACTCCACTCGGGCCCGAGGCCCATGTATCTCTCCCACTTACCCCTTCGTCCCTAGCACTATATATACTCCTCCTCCGCCTCCGAATTAGGATTATCTTATGTTTAGCATTGGATATTGTTGAGCATTCACTTCCTTCCCTCGTAGTGAGACGCTTCTACATAAGAAGATCCGAAGTGGATGCCAAGGCCCCTTCTAGGGAAGATCCTACGGGATATCAAGACCTCACCTCCACGGAGTGAGATGACTACTGGCTACCGTGTATTGCTTGTTTAACTTTGGATCCTTGTATTTTGCGTATGCTTAAGTAGATTTAGCGGATGTGTGATCGGAGATCTTCCTTGTGTTCTTGTTTTCTCTTGTGATTTCTCCCTTCTTCCCCCTCCAAGTGTGAAAAGGTCGACCACACGGGTGCGCCCCGTATCACGTATTTCTTCTTCACGGTGTTATTGTGGGGGTTCTTGTTCCAATGCTTCCTTTTCTTGTTGGTGACGTCGAGCAGGCTCATGAAGTCCATCTTGTAGTCCATTGTCATGGAATGGGTTCTCCGAAGCTTGACATTTGCGGCCTTGGCGTGAACTTGGACCGAAGCGGTCATCTTGATGATGACAACGTCGTCGAGGTGGACTCTGGCCGGAAGAGTACTCCCATGAGTGACGACTTGAGTGGCGCCGTCCGGAGGATGTAGATGTCGAAGAAACACGCGTGATGATACGGGGCACACTCGTGTGGTCGACCTTTTCACACTTGGAGGGGGAAGAAGGGAGAAATCACAAGAGAAAACACGAACACAAGGAAGATCTCCGATCACACATCCGCTAAATCCACTTAAGCACACGCAAGATACAAAGATCCAAAGTCAAACAAGCGATGCACGGTAGCCGGTAATCGTCTCACTCCGTGGAGGTGAGGTCTTGATATCCCGTAGGATCTTCCCTAGACGGGGCCTTGGCATCCGCTTCGGATTTTCTCACGTAGAGGTGTCTCTCCACGAGGGAAGGAAGTGAATGGAGCTATGCTCAAAAATATCCAATGCTAAACATAAGCTAACACTAATTCAGGGGCGAAGGAGGAGTATATATAATGCTAGGGATGAAGGGGTAAGTGGAGAGATATAAGGCCCAAGGCTCACTCATGCTCGTAGGCAAAGGCCGGATGATCCGGACCGGGGTCCGGATGATCCATCTTTGGGGTCCATTCAACCGGTTCTGTATGCTCCTTCTCCACTTCGGCCTTGGTCTTGGAGATGCTTCCTTGATCCTTTGTGGTCGTCTCCCTCGAACCTGATGATGCACAGGGTTTCATTGTGAGGTAGCATCCAAGTCCCATTGATATTCAAGTCTAGCTCGAAGAGGAGTGAGTTCACCTTAGCTCCAATGTCGCGTGCGCGTGCTCTTGTCATAGGGCCACTTGGGGGTTGGTTTGATGATGTAGACTTCATGGGGATGATGGTGGGATGCTCCGCATAATCTCCCCCCTTGGGGAAGATCCGTCATCGGATCAAGATCTTCATCACCATGAAAAGGGGATAGGTCCTTGACATTGAAGGTGTCGCTCACGTTGTACTTGTCGCGGGGGATGTCGATCTTGTAGGCATTGTTGTTGTAGTGTTCCAACACCTTGAAGGGTTTGTTGGCTCGAGGGAGTAGCTTGGACTTGCGTTCGTTGGGGAAGCGGTCCTTGCGGAGGTGAAGCCACACAAGATCACCGGTCTTGAACACCATGGGGTGCTTTGTTGAGGTCGCGCTTGTTGGTGACGCGGTCCAGTTGGCGTTCGATCGTGCGCCTTGTATCTTCATGCATCCTCTTGATGTAGCTTTCCCTTGCACTTGCATCCATGTTGACGCGCTCTTGGAGAGGTAGAGGAAGGATGTCCAATGGGGACAAAGGGTTGAAGCCGTAGACCACTACGAAAGGAGACTTGCCGGTGGTGGAGTGTTGCGCGCGATTGTAGGCGTACTCGGCGATGGGGAGGCAATCTTCCCATTCCTTGATGTTCATCTTGATCAACACGCATAGGAGAGTAGATAGCGTCCGGTTCGTCACCTCCGTTTGGCCATCGGTTTGTGGATGATACGCTGAAGAGAATAGTAGCTTGATTCCGAGCTTGGCGCATAGAGTCTTCCAAAAGTAGCTTAGGAACTTGACGTCCCAATCCGAAACAATGGTCTTGGGGACGCCATGTAGTCGCAATATGTCCCTACAAAAGAGATTTGCAATATGTGAAGCATCGTCGATCTTATGACATGAAATGAAATGAGCCATCTTGGAAAAATGATCCACAACTACAAAAACGGAATCATGGCCACTTTTTGTTCGTGGCAAACCAAGCACAAAATCCATACTAATGTCTTCCCACGGTTGGAAGGGTATAGGAAGAGGCATGTAAAGACCATGGGATTGAGCTTTTGACTTAGCTTTGCGGCATGTAGAGCATCGGTTGGTGAAGCGTGCAACATCACGAAACATCTTGGGCCAAAAGTACTTGTTGGATAGGGTGGCATACGTCTTGTCACGTCCAAAGTGACCCATAAGTCCTCCACCGTGAGCCTCTTGCAAAGGAACAAACGAAGAGAAGACTCGGGTGTACAAAATTTGTTAGCACGCATAAGATATCCATCTTTCATATCATAGTTCTCCCAACAAGTTGTCACTTGACATTTAGCATATGGAGTAGCAAAAGAAACATCATGCTCATACAAGTCTTTGATATGCTCAAAACCAATGACATTCAATTCAAGTTGAGTAACTAGCACGCATTTGAGGGAAAGGGCATCCGCCACAACATTTTCCATACCCTTAATATATTTGATGACGTAAGGAAAAGACTCAATGAATTCACTCCATTTAGCATGCCGTTTGTTCAACTTGGTTTGACCCTTTAGGTACTTGAGCGTTTCATGGTCGGTATGAATAACAAACTCATGAGGTCACAAATAATGTTCGCACACATGTAAAACTCTCACCAGAGCATACAATTCTTTGTCATATACGGGATAGTTAAGTTGAGCGCCGGAAAGTTTCTCGCTAAAGTAGGCAATTGGGCGCTTCTCTTGCATAAGAACACCACCTATTCCATTACCACTAGGGTCACAATGCACTTCAAATGTTTTATCAAAGTTTGGCAATGCAAGCAAAGGTGCATGAGTGAGCAAAATTTTAAGTTCATGGAATACGGTGTCTTGGGAAGGACCCCAAAAAATGGTGCATTCTTCTTGCTCAAAGCATGTAGAGGATATGCAATGGTGCTAAAGTCCGTGACAAAACATCGATAGAAACCGGCTAGTCCTAGGAAACTACGCACTTGTTGCAAATATCTTGGTGTAGGCCAAGTTTTAATAGCATCAATCTTAGTTTCATCAACATGAATGCCCTTAGAAGATGATAGAGGAGAAGTTGTCCCTGTCATTCAATGAGATGTGGCTATCGTTTATGGTAGAGTCGACTTTGACGATCCGACTACGACGTGCGAGGACGTCGCGCCTTAGCAATCGCTAAACCAACTTCGAGAGGTTATTGACCACGCCGGAGCACGATCAACCTGACCACGAGGGACTGTTTCCTGCACGCAAATGAAGAACAATAAAAAACCTAAGATTGCAATCTGGATATTACAAATATAAGTGGAAAGCTTTATTGATGAAAGTGGGGTTCTGTGATGCCTTTATCTGGTCGTGGAACACAAACAAAGAATGCGAAGTTGCAGCTATGGCGAACTTTTAATCTAAACAAAACCCAAGTCTAAAACGACGCCCAAAGGGCTGTATATATGGGGGAACAGAGGGGGAATTTCATGGCCCCTTGGAGGAGGGGTCCGAAACCAGTCCTAACTCAGTTTCCCCACACATACGGACTCTAGAAACAACCTATAATATGGTATTTCGAAATTACATGAGCCTGGCCCAAAAATAAGGTGACGCAGCACCTATAATAGCCTATGGACGAAATTTATGAAATGGCATGTTGTATATTTCGTCCAAGCCTCCAAGCACTCCTTATGGTGGCTTCAAAGTGCGAAAATCACCACTGGAAAGTCCATTGTTCCTTCTCGCGCGCGCACCTTTTCTCCATGCTTGATCCCGCTCCAATGGCCATCCTTCTTGTCCATGCTAGGTCCTTCATTATTAAGTAAAACAAAAGTATCTAATTTAGGCAGCATCATATGTTCATGAACACTAGAAGGATTTCCAAGAAACGAAAGTACCTGATAATTTAGTTGGCGTGCGCGGGCTCTAGTAACTGGTCCAATATGTGTAGCGGGTGTGGATGTGGGTGTAACATTAGTAGGGATGTCCTCATCATCCTCCCCTTCTTGAACTGAAGTCATCCTCGACGGAAGCTCATCCTCCTTACCCAAATAAGGCTTCAAATCTGCAATGTTAAAAGTGGGACTAACCCCAAAATCTGCAGGCAGCTCAAGTTTAATTATCATTTATTTTCTCTAACACCTTAAAAGGACCATCAGCACGTGGCATTAGCTTTGACATGCGCAATTCAGGAAACCTATCCCTACGCAAATGTAACCAATCAAGATCTCCAAGTACAAAGACAACATGTTTTCTACCCTTATCTCCAGCAAGTTTATATTTAACATTCATACGCTCAATATTCTCCTTAGTTAACTCATGCATCTTTAATATCAATTCAGCACGTTCTTTAGCACCAAAATTAACCTTCTCCGAAGATGGAAGAGGCAACAAATCAATAGGTACACGAGGTAAGAAACCATACACTACTTCAAAAGGGCACATCTTAGTAGTAGAATGCAGAGATCGATTATAAGCAAATTCAGTATGAGGCAAGCATTCTTCCCAGATTTTCAGGTTATTCTTCAAAACAGCCCTAAGCATAGTAGACAATGATCTATTCACTACTTCAGTTTGTCCATTAGTTTGGGGGTGACATGTAGTACTAAAAAGCAGTTTAGTCCCCAACTTAGCCCATAAACATCTCCAAAAGTGGCTAAGAAATTTAGGATCATGATCTGAAACAATTGTATTTGGCACACCATGCAAGGGAAAAATTTCACGAAAGAACAAATCAACAACATTAGTAGCATCATCACTTTTATGACATGGTATAAAGTGTGCCATTTTCGAAAATCTATCCACGACAGCAAATATGCTATCACTCCCCTTTTTTGTTCAAGGTAAACCTAAAACAAAGTCCATAGATATATCCTCCCAAGGAACTGATAGAGGCGAGGGTCCTAATCTTTCGATGAGATGATACCTATCGATTTGCTGGAGGCGACTTTGACGATCCGACTACAAACGTGCACGACGTTGCGCCTTAGAAATCGCTAAACCAACTCCAAGAAGGTTATTGACCACGCCGGAGCACGATCAACCTGACCACGCAGGTCTATTCCTGCGAGCAATCAAAGAACAAGCAAGAATATGATAATGCAATCTGAATATTGCGAATATAGATAAAGTATTGATAAAGGTGGGGATCCTAAAGCGGTCTTGGTCTGGTCGTTGGACACAAACGAAGTACAGGAAGTTGCAATGGCTAACTTTTAACTAAATAAATCCCAAAGAAAAATCTACTAGATTGATCTATTTATATAGGAGCAAGGGGTGGCGGCCAAGGAGGTTGGAGGACGTCCCAAGGCAGCCTAAAACTAACCCTAGGTCGTACAAGGCCCATGGGCCCAAGTGGAGGTGATGCAACACCTTTGGACTTGTAGTTGGACTCGGATTCTGCTGCAACATCAGATTATTTCGTCAATATCTCCACGCTTCGGACAAATTTTAAGGTGATTCCAATTGGGCTGGAATGCACATGAAATCTACTTTCCAGCAAAAAACGAATCACCCAATTCGGACTCCGGATGAAAAAGTTCTTGGCGTTTTGAGACAGGTGTGTCTGTGCAGTCCGAATCTGAGTCCAGAATGTGAGAGACTTGGACTCTATCTTCTCTTGGGCTAAAAGTGACGTGGGAGAACTTCTTGAACAGCACCTAAACGTCTCTTTTTCCCTTATCTTCATATGTGGATTGTACAAGTGTCTGGTAGTTCTGCAATTGGGCATGAAACAAAAAGAGATGAAGTACTTTTGTTCCGTATAGCATAAATAAATTATTGCATAACTTTTATTAGAAATCACCTCAAATAAATACGCATATGCAATATTTGTGATCATATTCAATGTAGCCATGTCCTCATCATCCTCCCCTTCTTGAAAACAAAGCCATCCTCGGCGTTGCTTAATCTGAAATGTGGCTAACAAAAGGGACAAGGTGTACATGTTGTATATGTATATGTCATCCATTTTTTACTTCCCTTGGTTTTTGCACATATGACACATGTATACATGAGTAACTTTCATATGTTATGAAATATAAAGCCAAAATATTATCACAAGAAGTAGAAGGCATGCAAATATTGCAACTCAGTTTGCACATATAAGTGAAGTCCTTATTTATATCAAAAGATTGACAATGTTCATCATTAAACCATCCCAACTTTGGTAAATAATCTTGAATTGTTTCAAATTTACATGCTACAACATGCTTAAATAAGCAAACATGCAACATGGCAATTGACAAAGAATCATCACCAATATTGGAGGTCATATCAAAATGATTAAACAATGACACAATTATTTTCAAACGTATTTGAACCAAATTCGATTTATTTCCTGATTCACATGGTTCTTTCTCATCAATAGTTAATTCAATGGATGCACTCAAAATTGTTGATATTGTAGTTATTTGATCACATGGCGAAGTCAAATCATGAACATAGTCGTCTAAAATAGGTGGTGTGATCAAAATAGTGGGTAGCTCATTACATGGTGCATTTAAATTGACAAGACATTCATCATACTCATGTGGAAGTGGAAGGTCAGTACCTTTGTCATTACCTCTTATGATCAACTCACATGATGGTGGCCCTATCGGTGGTGACATGTGACATGATGGCGGTGATGTAGTCGTCATAACAACGGATGTGGTTGTCATTGTACGCCTAGTAGTTGAAGGAACAACCGTATCAACTCTTGGAATGTGCACCTTGCGCTCGTTCTCCTTTTGGGCAACACGTTGTTTTATTTCCTGTTCAGCTTTGCAAGCAAGACGAAACAAATGATCCATAGGATAACACTTTTCATGAATTAGTATCTCCTGAATATCACGGTATAATCCCCCCCAAAATCTATCCATAAAATCGTCTTCACTTTCTTCTAATGAGGAATGCAACAAGGTCGTTTGTAAATCATCATAATATTTCGTTACGGTGTCATTGCCTTGTTTTAAATGATGTAACTTTTTAATCATGTCACGAGTATAATAAGCAGGAACTAATGTGTGTCTTATGGCAAGCTTCAAATCATCCCAAGTAGTAGGTATATAATCAGGGTGTAACCGACAGTATTCACTCCACCAAACTGAAGCATAACCAGTGAAAGAATCAACCGCGACCTTAACTTTTTTATGTTCAGCAAAATTATGAGAAGAAAATATATCATTTATTTCGAACTCCCATTCAATATATAAAGCAGGTCTAAAACGGCCATTAAATGGTGGTATAGAAACATTAACCTGTTCATGCGCATTTGGATCTCCATGCACTTCTCCTAACGGTTGTTGTATTTGTGTATGTGGTGGCACGTCTCCCACGATCGAAGAAACCCACAAACTGACAACTCTGGATCCTTTCATTGTTAGTAGAAACAAGAAACAAAATCCAAGAATATTGTTCCTATGAACTACTGGGATGTGGTGGTAAAACGCTCACAGTAAAGCAAATATCAATGTCTTACAAATTCTTACCATGCAGCAGGTGGTGACCGGCAATCGACGGTGTCAATATCTCCGAAGATTGAGTAAAGCGATTACCAGGTGAACATATGTATACACGGTGTAGAAATATGTGGAGCTTGGGAGGCTTAATATATGGTAGCAAAAGATTAGCAATAATCAATTCAGAGATGCAATGTTGAATAAACGCTCAACGACGGTACTGTGCTGGTCCTAGGATAGACCCTACTAGAGACGCGAGCCTAGAACACTAATGGAGTCACGAGATAGCACAAATAGCAGCAACGGATGATATGAAGTAGCTCTGGATAACAAGATATAAGTGAAGATCACAATGACAGTAAAGATAAGGATGACAAATGACTGCCAAGCAGGATATACCAAACTCTCTCTGCAACTTTCCTCTGGAAAATATTATGTCCAATTTTTAATATTTTTTCTCAAGAATGCTACTGACTCAAGCTTTCTGATGCAAAAAGAATCACTCAATTCCGAGTTCGTATGAGGAGTCAAAAAATTCGGCACCGGACCTGAAAAATATTGACAAACTGTGTTCGCGATCTTTGGAGGGCAAAAAGTCCTATTTAGAAGCCGAATTGGAGGTGACAATAATGAACATGATTGATGAACTATTCAGATGCGCCTCGTCGCTAGCTCGAAGTTGAGTACTAGTGGGGCCAAAACAGACTTCGTATCAGGAAGATACGCCTGTTTTACTGAACACTGCGCAAAACAGATTTCAATCCGAATTCAGATATGAGATTGAGTCTAGGTAGATCAGAAATTTGTTTTTTTCTCTTCTCCCTATTTTTTCTCACTTTTTTGTACTTTTTTTTCTTATCTCTATTTTTCTCTCACTTTTTTGTTCTTTTTTTTCTCTTTCTTTTTTCTCTCACTTTTTTCTCTCCAACAGATAACATGCAGATTTGATCAAGCGTAGATGTGAAGGACCTCAAGTATGACTATGACACTGAACGATGGGGAGCACGTGATGGAAATTGATGGATGATGGTGGGCAACAACGGAAGGGATGACGGCGGCGTGGTGGTGGTATATGGCAGCAGCGATGAAGATGGTGCGATGGCGGCGTGACAACTTGTGAACAGAACTCGAAACTCTAAAAGACTAGACGCTAAGACCAGCAACTCGACACGACGATGCAACCGTAAATTCAACAAAGCAAAATACCGAACAGAAAACTACAAAAAAGGCTCAGATTGGTTCAGATATGATGATCTTACCCTAACTTTTGTGTGTGGCTTATTTGTGGACTATGGGTATGAAGAATAGATGCAATCTAAACTACGAAAAACTGGTAAAATCTCACCGAGCAACCTGAAAACTGATACCACTTGATAGAGGCGAGGGTCCCGATCTTTCGATGAGATGATAACTATCGATTTGGTGGAGGCGACTTGAATGATCCAACTACAAACGCGCACGACGTTGCGCCTTAGAAATCGCTAAACCAACTCCAAGAAGGTTATTGACCACGCCGGAGCACGATCAACCTGACCACGAAGGTCTATTCCTGCGAGCAATCGAAGAACAAGCAAGAATATGATAATGCAATCTGAATATTGAGAATATAGATAAAGTATTGATAAAGGTGGGGATTCGAAAGCGGTTTGGCACTACTGCAGGATGCTGCTAACACGACACATCAATCAGAGACCCTTCGACGAAACTGTGTGCGATCCACCAATCGCTAACGGTATTGTTCAACCTCCGTCGCCAATGGCACGAACCGGGTGCGATGGCATATCAATCAAATAC
This sequence comes from Elymus sibiricus, assembly GCA_039707655.1. Classification (NCBI taxonomy): domain Eukaryota; kingdom Viridiplantae; phylum Streptophyta; class Magnoliopsida; order Poales; family Poaceae; genus Elymus; species Elymus sibiricus. The sequence continues at coordinate 232,998,724 of CM077667.1, read as the reverse complement.
GATTCAGAAAGTAGTTGCGTGTGCGATCCACGGCAGACAGTTTATTCTTATGAACTGTTTGGGATTAGCTAAGATAATAGAAACAGTTAACAAAACTATGTACGTGTGCGAAGTACGGCACACAGTTCACTCGGATAAACTGTTTGCGCTGATCCAGCAGAACACAAACGGGTTAGCGTAAGAAGGTATGTGTGATCCGCAGCAATCGGTTCATTCAACAGAATTGTGTGGGAAGACCAATAATAACCGAAACGATTCATCCGGACAAGTTGTGTGTGTTGTGGGCAGACGGTTGCTGCCAAACAATTGTCAGCAATTGATGAAATCATTACCGACGGTACGTATGAAAGTGCCGTTTGCCCGTATTAATATTGCAGATGTTTTATTATTATTACCCGTCTGACTGCGCATCACCTCTTCTTCCTCTCTCACGTCTTGTCACCGCGTTTTCGCCTGAGGATTCCAGTGCACGCTTCAGCACCACACCGGCGTTTCTTTTGTCCACGTTCCCGCGCGAAACCACACATGTTCCCACGCAAGCTTCCCCATCGGTTTCCCGCCAGAAGATAATGAGCATAAGAGCCTATGCGCGCGTTCACACGCGGATGCACACGTAGTTCAGCCTAGCCCATCTATGAAGCATGCCAACACGACCAAGCTCCGCCTCTGCCATCAACCTCCTCGACGATGGAAACGATCCGTTGCAGGCGCAATGGCCTGTCGAGGCCGATGGCGTGTCCGGTGACGCGTCGGACAACGCTGTGCTGCGCGTCATCGCAAGGGTTGAGCAGACCCTTGGAGCCGGGCGCGGCAGCGTCGCCGAGCAACATAGCCGCCTCACCGCCGAGAGGCTGCAGCGCGCCGCATAAGAAGATCATCGGTGGTGCTCCGTAGAGCAAAATATGGCGGTCTGCGCCATATTTGCACCAGAACCCGGCCGCACCGTGCTTGCCCCGGACGCCGGCCGCGCCGTTCGCATGGGTCGTGCCGTTCGCCTTGTCCGCGGCCCCCTCGATGCTGACGGGCTCGTCGGTAGGCTCGAGCGCCTCCTTGGCCCAGGTGTCCAGCGGGGAGCGGTAGAAGAAAATGGCCGTCGCATCCTCGAGATGGTAATCTCTGACGAAATAGCCAGCTTGGAGCTCGAGATCGCACTCCAGCTGTACCGCGAGCGTGTAAACTGCATGTACGAACGCCTGACCGAGTTCACGCACAGCCAAGAGCTTCCGTAGGATAGGATGTAGTCAACTAGTCATGGACGCGTTTTATTTTGTTGAACTGTTTAGATGTCGATCCCAATGTCTGGACAACAATCACAATATTTATATGTTTCGATGTGTGAATGATTTATGTTCTATTGTTATGTTTCAATATGTGTAAAAGGCTAACAGTTAGAGCCAGAAAATCAGTATGAAAACAGATATATAGAAATGTGAAACTAATAATATATATTAATTATTGAATAGCTCATTGAAGACATGATACATATACGTGATGATAGTACTTAACTAATACGTATAATGAATAAAAAGTAAACTAATAATAAGCCCTCCTTGAGCGGGGAGCAGTAAAATGGCAGCCTCTCGCCATCAGCTCCCTGGTGCGCGGTGGCTTCCCAACGTGGAGCGAGTTTGCCGCCTCCTCCACCTAGCAGTGTTCGATGTGCCGATCAGCCTCTTGCTGGCGGAGGCGCGCGACCATGCAGGACAGTTCACTGGGTGCCCACTGGAGCTGTTTGGCAGTGGCACGCTCGAGCTTATCGGCCCACGCCCACGCAGCGGTGAGGCGCCTAGCGCCTCTGGCTTTCATTGCATGGTACCGGCCGTCTTCTTACACGTCAGCCGCTCCTCGACTCGCCCGTCGCCAAAGCTGCAGCTCCTTCTTTTCCCTTGCGGCACTAAGGGCATTCCAGGCCGCGAGGTTCCTGGCGCGCTCCTCAGCACACTCCTTCTTGAACGCCACCTGCCTGGCTCTCTCAGTCGGCGGCAACGCCTTCCACAAAGCCAGATTGTACTGGCCCCAAAACCAATCTTCAGTTGGGGGGTCTGGCGCAACCTCGTCTGGGGGCGCGAAGGGGTCCTCCTCGTCGCTGCATTTCGCCATGTCCTCGCGGGGTGGCGCCTCCTCCTCTGCTTGTGCACAGACCGGCCGCGCCATAGAGAGACAAGAGAATGCAGGCGGGATGACGGTCTCAAGGGGCAGCATTTATAGGCGGCTGGAATCTTGATCGACTCTAGCAGCGATTGCACACGATTTCCTACTCAACAACCGCGTGTGAATTAACATCACCGACGGTTCCCAATGCATGACCGCGTGTGATTAATAGCCGTCGAAAATTGGCTTTCAAAACTCGAAACGCGAAACAGGGTGCCAATCATGTGGGAGCCGTTTGTTTTGCCAAATATTTACATTTTCTATCCAAATGTAATGCATGCCTGCCATTTGTGTTACGGAAGCAAGTCTGAGAGCAGTAACCACGACATCTTGGCCCCATGGCGGGAAATCATGCATATTTTCATGTACTTCAGAAATCAGAGAATTTATTATTATTGTTATTGAATTTAGAACCTACATTCTTAGTGCTTTTGTGTCCAAACCGTCACTCAAGATGTTTGAAACTCCTTCAAATTTATTGCACATTGCATATATATGTACGCAAGTAGTACATAAATATGATTTTCGAGCGGTTTTTGCTTCATCTAGCTTGTTCATGTGTTTCAGTTTTGAAGTATGGCCATTAAATTTCTATAAACTAACTTAATGTATAAAATTGCCAATAGAACGCCATTAAAAAAATAGGATGCCGGTCGTTTCGTGCATTGTATCGATGAAAAAAAACTAGGTCGAAAGAGACAGCGATTGCCGGTTTGTCATCACACATGCCCCACGTTCCCCCTCGGAACCACGCGCCTTCGTGTGATGCTCCGTTTTGTGAGAGGCTATTGTCTAAAGCTGGGGATTTCTTAGGCGAGTATTGGAGTCCCATCTCCGTCCCCATCACCGCCCTCCCATCCCCGTCCCCGTGTACGTACCCGTGCGCGGGGATAAAAAGTTTCCCATCCATGTCCCCACCGAGTTCATTATCACCGTGGGGAAACTCACACATTCATTTAAGAACAACCTTTGTGTATTTCAGTACAAAAATAGTATTTCAACGCAAAAAACAATATGTTGTGGGGTTTGTGATTTCTTAGGGAATTTTGGGCCAAAGGGGTGGGATGTGTGTAAATTTGGGTGACCGAGGGCCCCAAATTACATGGGGTCTACTAATTTCAGAGTCCACACATGTAAGTACTCTCCCTCCGTCTCGGTGTATAAGTCATCTTAGGTTGTGCACCGTGACCAAGAAGGAGAAGAAAACGAGAGAATTTAATGGTAATTTGCTAATTAATATCATTGCATGCAATGAATTGACCACTACATGTCGTGCTAGTTAGTCTGAAGTCATTTAAAGAATACATGCCCCACGTCTCTTATTGGTTGATTCCTTTATTCATGTCAAAAAACAAGAAAGGTGGTGAAATTTAATGCACCACGCCTATGTGTTTTGGTATTATTTGGTTTTCGTAAGATGACTTATACACCGAGACGGAGGGAGTACTTCAATTAATGGGTAAGGCGGGTAATGCTATCCCATCCTCATCCCCGTCCTGCATGCTCGGTACGTAAGGTATTTGACCCACCAACTTCCAGATGGGCATTCAAGCTCGCACCCGTGCCCTAATAGAGTAATTACCCATGGGGACGCATGTAACAGTTAACCATGCATTGCTAGCTATGACATGTGTCAAAGCTTATCTCGAACAAGCCGTTACTTTGATCACGACATCTTGGCCCCATGTCGGGAAATCATGCATATTTTCATGTACTTCGGAGCATTTTTCAACTTTTCACTTTAAAAACCTAGATTCCAATACTTTTGTGTCAAAAACGTCACTTAAGATGTTTGGAACACTCCTTCAAATTTATTGCATGTGGCATATATACGGAAGCAAGTAGTACATAAATATGATTTTCCAGCGGTGCTTTATCTTGCTTGTTAAACTGTTTCAGTTTTGAACTATGGCCATTAAATTTCTGGAAACTAACTTCAGGTACAAAAATGCCAATTGAATGCCGTAATTATTTTTAAGATTTCAGGATGACGGTCGTATTCGTACATTGCATCAATGAAAAAAAGTAGGCCGAATGAGGCAGCGATCCATTTCGTCATCACACAACACCCCCACGTCCCCTCTCGGAACTATACGAGCATGCTCGTGGTGCTCCGGTTTGTGAGGGGCATGTGTCAAAGCTTATCTCGAACAAGCCGTCACTTTGACCACAACATCGTGGCCCCATGTCGGGAAATCATGCTGATTTTCATGTACTTCATAGGATTTTTATTTATTTTTTGTATTTAAAAACCTCGAATATTCTCAATGCTTATGTCCAAACCGTTACTCAAGATGTCTGGAACTCCTTCAAATTTATTGCATGCTGCATATAGACGGAAGCACTAGTACATATATAAAAATGATTTCTCTTGCAGTTTTTGCTTCATGTTGAACATGTCCATGTGTTTTAGTTTTGAATTATGGCCACTAGATATCTAGAAATTAACTTCATGTACAAAAATGCTCATTGAACCCCGAAAATGTCCAAATTTCAGGTTGCCGGACGTATTCGTGCATTGTAACGAATTGAAAAAAAAGGTAGGCCAAATGAGACAACGACTAGCGGCTCGTCATCAAACAAAGCTCATGTCCCCTCTCGGAACCATGACCCTTCGTGTGATGCTACGTTTTGTGAGAGGCATGTCTCAAAGCTTATCTCGAACAAGCCGTTACTTTGACCACGACATCTTGGCCCCATGTCGGGAAATCATGCAGATTATTATCATGTACTTCAGAGCATTTTTTTCATTTTTAGAATTTTAAAACCTAGATCCCCAATGCGTGCACGTGTGTCCAAACCGTTACTCAAGACGTTTGGAACTCCTTAAAATTTATTGCAAGCGGCATATATAGGGAAGCACGTAGAGTACATAAATATGATTTTTCCAGCAGTTTTTGCTTCATCTTGCATGTTCGTGTGTTACAAATTTGAATTATGGCCGTAAAATCTGTACATAAATATGGAACCGTTTGTTACTAATGTATAAAAATGCCAATTGTACCCCGAATATTTCCTAATTTTAGGATGCCGTCAGTGGATTTTGAAGGTAGGGATCTTTTTCTTACAAATAAAACAATATCCGTTACCGCTGTACCCAAAAATAGTTTTACAATTCAATACAAAAAGTGAACTGCATACATACGGTTTCATACGGAAACCGTTTGCGATGAAAATTCACGGATCTATTTATGTCTTACGAGGGAAGCTTCGTCGGCTTTGTCTAGCTTGGATTCCGTTCACCTTTGACCCCCATTCCCCAACAAACCCTCTGTGCAAAGAATGACGCCGTGGGAACGCTTCGTAAGGGTGCGTATGACCGCCCCCTCGGCCCCGAGCGCTCCCGCCTCTATCGAGAACGCAGCCGCCTCGTCCGAGAGCGCAGCCGCATCCGCCTTAAGCGCGGCCGCATCCACTGAAAGGGCCTCTGCGGCGGCCGAAATGGCGTCTGTAGCCGCGGAGACGGTAGCTGCAGCTGCTAAGATGGCGGCTGCAAACGCCAAGAGCGCTCGAGCAGCGTGCCGTGCCACGGAGGCCGCCCTGGCCCGGGTCGAGGCCATCCAGGCCTACATCATCGAGAACGCCAATGCCAAGATACTCCAAGCTTTGCCGGAATCCAGCATGCACCACACGTCCAAAGAGGCGGTTGTTGCGGATGCCGAGATGAATGCAGACGATGCGGCGGCGGAGGCCATGGAGCCCCTTCCGCACGAGATCTCCGAGCGAGAGCTGGAGATGCGGGAGCCGTCCGAGAGCGCCGAGTGCTGGGAGGAGTTGCGCGTGGCTCAGGAGGAGGTCGAGAAGCGCCTTTCCATTGAGGAATCGGCGGTGGAGTACCAACGCGAGCTTTGGCGGCGCCACTACTACGAGTACTACGAAGATGAGGGCGACGCCGGTGACGAGGACAACGCCGAGGATGAGCATGTCGCCGCGGTCGAAGTCAGCTTGGGGGACGCGGAGTCCAGCACCGGCGGAATGTCGCCCGGACAAGTCGTCGACATCTCATCGAACAACGGCGAGGCATAGGGCGGCTTCTCGTCGGCGTCTTTGTTAAAATTATATGTATTACTAATAGCCTTTGTTCAGAGAGCCGGTCTTTTGTAAGAGCTATGTCTAGTTCAAGCAGCTTGATTATTTAGTGAACTTGCTTGGTTTAGTAACTGTGAGCTATGTATGTCTGCTATTTTCTATACCCAAGTTAGCAGTTGATGTTACATTATGCAATGACGTGGATGTGCACTATAACCAGGGAATACGTGGGGAGGGGCGAATTTTTGTATGTTATGTATCATCGCACACGATAAAAGATGAAAGACCGTGTCTGATGAATCTTTGCGCACCAAGATTCCCTGCAACGAGTGAAAAATTTCGCCGACTGCCGAAATATCCGCCTCCCCCCTCCCCCCGCCAAAGGGCCACATTTCCCCTGCAACCCCTCCACCCTCCCCCCCCCCGCCGCCGCTGCCCACATCTCTCCCTCTAGCATCCGACCGCCGCGGACACGCCATGGTCACCTCGAGTGACCACTCAAGCGGTATCTCCGACGACGACGAATCTCTCACCAGCCAGGTATTCGTCTCTCTTCTCTCTGGCTCAACTAGGCTTAGGGTTTTGTTTTGGAATTGGGGATTTTAAAGCGGCAGGTCCATTTGCACCATTTCTTTCTCTTGTAGCTCCCTAGGACAATCACTTCCAACGAATGGAGAGGGGTAGCTGAAGACCTGCCTGTTCATGGTCAACATCAATTTCAATCCGTGAAGTTACGAGCTTTTGAATCTGGGTACAGTGGGAGGAAGTTTCTGCGACGTGCAAAGAAGGTAAGCCTAACTCTCGTTGTTAGAAATCATTTGTTATATTAGTTGTGATTCAGACTTCCCGTGTGCTATTTGATTCTGGATGTGATTAAGACACTGTCATAGTTTTAACCTGAAGGCATATTGACAGCAAGAAAACTATATGCGACATGACTTATCATTGCATGAAAAATTACTGAAAGGTAGTACACATGAAGCACTTCATTTCGTTCAGCACAAGCAAGGTCTAATTATGCACAGAAACATGGCTAGCATCAACACAACATGGCAATCTGAAATAAACAGATTCTCAGACTTAGTGAACAAAAATGGTGCAAGACATTAGTTTTTAGTAGATTGGAATGTTTGACAGTAGAATGTACATAGCTGTCACTATTAATTTGTTTTCATTCAAACACTGCAGATGTGCGTCCTGTACTACAAAGACTGTTGCATTTATTACCCATGACAGAAACAGAGGAGGGACGAGTACCAGAGCATCCTACTACGAAAACTCTTCGAGCAGAACCATGGCATTGCCAATGAAGACACATGTAATCCCGGTTCTGATGAAGACCCATTTGAAGCACGCAAGTACAAGCATGGCCAGCCATTTCTTGTTGGCGAATACTTTGATGAGTGCAGTTCCAGTTGTCGCAAGTTACATAAATATTGCATGGACATAATGTCAAAAGGAGAAGATCATAACATTGTGGAATTGCAGTACGACCGTCATCATTTCTGTCATGTTCCAGGTACCATAAGTATGGAATTCGAGGACTTTCATCTCTTCTTCAACTTCGATGAGCTTGCTACCACTCTTGTCAAATGCTTGATGTTGTAAGTACTTCACAAACTCTGATCAACTTCTCCATACAAGGCTGTAAATCACAAAAAAGCTAACTGTACTGTATTCCTCTCAGGGGATTGACGACGCAGAGAAAACCAAGGACGCATGCATATTTCATAGATCCTGATTTAGCAAATGGCGTTTTGTTAAAAAATAATTGCTCACGCAAGGCTTCCATTGATTGTGTCACCAAGATCTTGTTCGACTTACAGATAGGAGAATTCTTCATGTTGCCATATTATGAAGAATAAGTTAAATATACAACCACGCATACATTGATCGTCTTTCAGTTTTAGACATAGTTTGTACATTCATGGTTTTCTTAAACTGTAGAGGTCACTGGATCTTGGTGGTCATTGTTCCAAAACGCAACACAGCTTGCTACATGGATTCTTTCAGAGAGTCAAATGCGTCTCAGGATCTGAGTCATCTTCAGGATTTCACGGATATGTATTGAATTCTTTGATGTTAATGTGTTGTGTTCATATCTGGTTCCAGAATTGAGTGTGTGAAAATTCATCTTCATTTGCAGTGTATTGTCAAGGTGCATAACTTTAGGGGGGGTAAGGTTCGACCGCCAACTACCTCTGCAGCATGTGATCGTTTCTCCGGTAAGACAACGAAATCCGTTATTTTCAGAAAATGCTACTCAGATGTTCAAGTTTCTAAGTAAACCTCTTTCTATTTCTCTCCATAGAAAAAAAAACAACTTACACCGGTTAGGTTGTTCCTAGCAGGGCAAATACATGACTAATATTGTACAAAAAATTTCAGTGTCCTCAGCAACAACAAGGTACCAGCCTATGTGGATACTACGTTTGTGCATACATGATCAACCTATGCATACATGCTCAATGTGGTGTCGATGCTGACAAGATAAAACCAGTAAGTCTGCTTCTTAATTACTATCTTCTACTCCACACGTATGTCACAATCTGATCTAAAAGTCATGCAGCTGATCTTCGTACCGATGACTTCTGAAACGCTCGCCGCCGATGAATTGTTGTCTGTTAGGAAATTTATCAGCACCTTCTTTGTGAAACACTACATCAATCCCTCTAAAGACGACAAAGATTTCCGGAATCAAATCTCCTAAAAATAAGTACGCATTCATAGTGTTATCAGCTAAACATATACACATGGATGCATTATTTTCCATGTGATCATGTCTTCGTATTTCGTACACTATGATTATGTACTGGATATGTCAGTTAAACAACTGTTGAATTTAGCTAGCATTTTCTCAATTGCATATTGTCGTGAATTATGATGAATCCTCTGCTTGTGGACACTATTCGTTCAATTGCATATTTGTGGCGAATTATGATGAACGTTCTTCATGTGGACACTATTTGTCGATTGCATATTGTGGCGAATTTGCTATTTGCAGGGTGAATTAAATGCGATATTTTACAATAACCTGGCAATTTCAGCGCACACGGTTCAAGCAACTAAGCGTGTGCGGTCCAGAACGGAAAGCACACGCAACTCGTAGCGCAACCGCCTGTGATACACAGGAAAAGGACATGAGATATAATCTAAAACATTGGTGATACATAAGAAATCGCGAACGGTTTGCAACACTTGTACATGTGTGTAGGAGCTACTCAATCATTTGCGATAGCACCGTATCTCACACGTCAGCCAACAGGAAACCGTGCCCGATGGAAAGACCATCCCACGCGTACATTTTTCGGGAAACGTGTCCGATGATGTTATACATGTACATTTTTCGGGTAACATTTCGCAAACGGTCAAAGGTCAAACTCCGTTTGTTTTCCATCAGTAATTAGACGTGTTTCACTCGTCTTGGACGTGTGTGATTGATCCCAAATCCCACACGTATGCCCAAAAGATTATGTGCGTGATCTGTTCCTGCACCGCACACGATTATATTTGCATTTCGTTTGTGTTCGTTGGCCACCATCGCCGACGGTTTTGCGGTGTTGTATGGGATGGACCCCCCCTATCGCCCACACATGGAAGGCGACAGTTTGGAACTACGTCGCGGACAGGGTTAAAAACCTTTTGTATAGCATGTCGCTGTACCAGTGTGGTCTGGTCGTTGGACACAAATGAAGTACACGAAGTTGCAATGGTTAACTTTTAACTAAATAAATCCCAAAGAAAAAAGCTACTAGATTGATCTACTTATATAGGAGCAAGGGGTGGTGGCCAAGGAGGTGGGAGGACGTCCCAAGGCAGCCTAAAACTAACCCTAGGTCGTACAAGGCCCATGGGCCCAAGTGGAGGTGATGCACCACCTTTGGACTTGTAATTTGACTCGGATTTTGCTGCAACGTCAGATTATTTCGTCAATATCTCCACGCTCCGGACGAATTTTAAGGTTATTCCAATTGGGCTGGAACTCATACGAAATATAGTTTCCAGCAAAAAATGAATCACCCAATTTGGAGTCCGGATGAAAAAGTTCTTGGCGTTTTGAGACAGGTGTGTCTATGCAGTCCGAATTTGAGTCCAGAACGTGAGAGACTTGGACTCTATCTTCTCTTAGGCTAAAAGTGACGTGGGAGAACTTCTTGAACAACACCTAAACGTCTCTTTTTCCCTTATCTGCATATGTGGATTGTACAAGTGTATGGTAGTTCTGCAATTGGGCATGAAACAAAAAGAGATGAAGTACTTTTGTTCCGTATAGCATAAATAAATTATTGCATAACTTTTATTAGAAATCACCTCAAATAAATACGCATATGCAATATTTGTGATCATATTTAATGTAGCCATGTTCTCATCAAGAACACTAGGTACAGGCAAAGGCATATATAAACCATGAGGATTGAGTCGTGACTTAGCTTTTTGACATGTAGTGCAGCGAGCAACAAAACGCTCAACATCCCGTCTCATCTTTGGCCAAAAGAAATGTGTAGCAAGTACGTCCTCCGTCTTCTTCACGCCAAAGTGTCCCATTAATCCTCCTTCATGCGCCTCCTGTAACAACAAAAGACGAACGGAGCTAGCTGGAATGCATAGCTTGTTAGCACGGAACACAAATCCATCATTAATGATGAACTTGTTCCATGTTCTCCCTTTTTTATAATTCTCCAACACATCTTTAAATTCAGCATCATGCATATATTGATCTTTCATGGTCTCCAAACCAAATATTTTAAAGTCAAGTTGTGAAAGCATAGTATAACGACGAGACAATGCATCAGCAATAAAATTTTCTTTACCCTTCTTGTGTTTAATGACATAAGGGAAAGTCTCAATGAATTCAACCCATTTAGCATTTTGCTTGACTTTTAATATGTTTCAAGGATTCATGATCAGAATGTATAACATATTCTTTGGGCCATAAATAATGTTGACATGTTTCCAAAGTCCGAACAAGAGCATATAATTCCTTATCATAAGTAGAATAATTCAGACTAGGCCCACTCAATTTTTCAGAAAAGTATGCAACTGGTATACCATCTTGTAATAACACACCTCCTAATCCAATTCCACTAGCATCACATTCAAGCTCAAAAGTCTTATTAAAATTAGGAAGTTGGAGTAATGGAGCATGTGTTAACTTATCTTTCAACACCGTGAAGGCTTCTTCCTGTGCGGTACCCCAAACAAAAGGCACATCCTTCTTTGTAAGCTCATTTAGAGGTGTAGCAATGGTGTTGAAATACCTCACAAAACGCCTATAGAAACCAGCGAGTCCAAGAAAAATCCTCACTTGTGTGACGGTTTTGGGCTGCAGACAACTCTCAATAGCTTCAATCTTGGCTTTATCAACTTCAATTCCCCGTGGAGTAACAACATGGCCATGAAAAGATACTCGGTCGGTGCAAAAGGTGCACTTACCAAGGTTACCAAACAAACGTGCATCACGTAGAGCAATAAAAACAGCACACAAATGATCCAAGTGTTCCTCCAAAGATCTACTATAAATCAGTATATCACCAAAGTAGACTACCACAAATCGTCCAATGAAAGCACGTAAGACCTCGTTCATTAATCTCATGAAAGTGCTAGGTGCATTAGTTAACCGAAAAGGCATGACCAACCACTCATATAAATCAATCTTAGTTTTAAATGTTTTTTCCATTCATCTCCCAATTTCATACGAATTTGATGGTATCCACTACGACATCAACTTTGGAGAAAATTATAGAGCCACTTAATTCATCAAGCATATCATCTAGCCTAGGAATAGGATGATGATAACGAATAGTAATATTATTAGTGCCTCTACAATCAAAACACATACGAGATGTACCATCCTTTTTGGGTACTAGAATAATAGGAACAACACAAGGACTAAGAGATTCACGTATATGACCTTTGTCGAGCAGCTCCTGTACTTGATGCATAATCTCCTTCGTCTCCTCTGGATTGGTACGGTATGGTGCATGGTTGGGTAGCGATGCACTGGGAATTAAGTCAATCTGATGCTCAATCCCTCGAATAGGTGGTAATCCCGGTGGCACGTCTTGTGGAAAGATGTCAGCAAACTCCTGCAAAATGTTAGCGACAGCAGGAGGCAAAGAGGGAGGCATGTCCTCGAATGAAAATAATACCTCTTTGCATACAAAAGCATAGCAAACAGATGTAGTGACATCCAAATCAGTAATATCAGATTTAGTGGCAAGTAAACAACCACTCTTCCGTTTTATTTCAGATGCAACACTAGATGATTGTTTATTAGGTGATACTGGGCACACCCGTGTGAGTCGATCTTTCACGAATTGGAGGTGGATTTGTTAATGAACACGAAGAACACGAGGGGGAAATCACAAGATAAACCCTCAAGAACAAGTCCAATCACACATCCACTATGCTCAAAACCACACAAGATCCACAAGGTACAAGAACAACAAAGGGAAAGAAGGATACATGGTAGAGTTCATCCCAAATCCCATGGGGAAATGGGGCCCTGAATCCACTAGGGATCTTCCCTAGATGGGGCCTTGACATCCACTAGGGGGTCTTCTCTCATAGAGGCATCTACTCCATGGGAGAAGTTGTGGAAGGAGCAAGGGCTCAACTAGCTATGAGCTAAACCATTGCTAACCCTAAAATGGAGGAGGTGGAGGACTATATATAGTCTAGGGTGAAGTGGGGGTGAGAAAGGGGTACATGGGCCTCGGGCCCGAGTGGCTGACCACACGCAGGCCGGAAGTTTCAGGCTGGGCCGGAGGTTCCGGGCGTCGGAAGTGCCGGGAAGGTTCCGGGCTACCCAGAGAGTTGGCACGCGTGGTGTCGCCTGTAGTCGAGGAGGCCGGAAGTTCCGGGCAGGCCAGAAGGTCTGCGGTCCGGAGGTTCCGGGATGCTTCCAGGCTATCCAGAGAGTTGGCACTCCCGTAGTCAGCTGTGGTCGAGGAGGCCGGAAGTTCCGAGAAGGCCGGAAGGTCCGGGGTCCGGAGGTTCCGGGCAGTCCGGAAGGTCCGCGACTTCCAGAGACTTGTCCTCGCTTCTTCTTCCTTCTCCGCTTCCAAGCTTCCCTTGCGGATGGTGTAGTCGTACGTAGCTCCTCGTCATTCGTGAAGCTCCGACAATACCTATGCATGCACACGAGAGGAGTGTCAAGTACTATACTATCCTTGAAGGGGTCAAGTGAGCACGTGTAAAGGAGATGATTCACCTTTATGTATGTGAAGTAGAGGTCGCACGTGTCACTTGACAAACGGACTCTTGACATGGTGATGTCCGTAGGATGCTCCGCGTCATCCCCTCCCTCTTGGGAAAGATCCGTCCTCGGATCAAAATCCAAATCACCCTGGGAAAGAGATGGCGTCGTCGTGTAAAAGTGCACGATCACCAAGCACTCATCTTCATCAAACTCGAAAGGGGCACTGATACAGGGCACGCCTGTGTGCGTCGATCTTTCATGAATTGGAGGTGGATTTGTGAATGAACACGAAGAACACGAAGAACACAAGGGGGAAATCAGAAGAGAAACACTCAAAACAAGTCCAATCACACATCCACTATGCTCACATCCACACAAGATCCACAAGGGTACAAGAACAACAAAGGGAAAGAGGATACATGGTAGAGTTCATCCCAAATCCCATGGGGAGAAGGGGCCTTGAATCCCGGGGGGGATCTTCCCTTAGAGGGGCCTTGGCATCACTCCGGATCTTCTCACGTAGAGGGGAATCACTCCACAAGGGAAGGGAGATAATGGAGCTAGGCTCAACAAGTGTATTCGCTAAACCTAAGCTAACCCTAGAAATGAGGAGGGGGTGGAGTATATATAGTTCTAGCCACGAAGGGGTAAGTGAGAGAGGGATACATGGGTCTCGGGCCCGTCCTGCGCACAGGCCGTCGGGCGGTTGTACCGCCAGGGTGGCCGGTTGTACCGGTCAAGAAGGAATAACCGGAACAACCGGTCTAGTACCGGCCTTGCACCGCTTCATAACAGAAGCTCGGCCGGAGGTGGTCTGGTGGTGGACCGGTTGTACCGCCCACCGGTTGATGGCCGGTTGCTGGCCGGTTGTACCGGCAGTTCCTCTTCTTCCTTCTTCTCTTCCAAGCTTCCCTCGCGGATGGTGTAGTTGTACGTAGGTGCTCGCACTACTCCTCGTCATCCGTGAAGCTCCATCAATACCTATGCATGCACACGAGAGGAATGTCAAGTAGTATACCATCCTCGAAGGGGTCAAGTGAACACGTGTAAAGGAGATGATTCACCTTTATGTATGTGAAGTAGATGTCTCACGTGTCACTTGCCATACGGGCTCTTGTCATGGTGATGTCCATAGGATGCTCCGAATCATCCCCTCCCCCTTGGGAAAGATCCGTCCTCGGATCAAGATCCAAATCACCATGGGAAGGAGATGGTTTCGCCATGTGGAAGTGGACGATCACCAAGCACTCATCATCATCAAGCTCCAAAGGGGCACACTCCAATGTCTCACCGTTGTGTAATTCCTTCAAAAGGAGCAAAGATAACAAACACTTGGAAAAACAAATGTGGTTAGCATTAGTGCAAAACCAAGCATTCAAGTGGTCATTCACCGCACAAGTGTTGTCATCATGCATAATATATGGTGCGACATGGGATGTTGGCATGGCATGTAAGCATACAAATGGAGCACAAGCAATGCAATCATGGGACCAAGTATGCAAAGTTGAGGTAGGGATGCCAATATGTGTGACAATATAACAAGCATCTACCTCATGGTCATAGCAATCATGCACAAGGCAATTAACGAAAGGTCTATGGTCGGCATATGAATCATTTACAACACCAAATAATATGAAGTGTCTAAACACATGGTGCAAGTGCAAGACAATCCATGCATAATGTGCACATGGTGTAGTGACGATATTGTGGCACTCAACACAATAGAAAGAGCAATTGTTCATCATGTGTGAGGCAATAAAGTCAAGCATGTAGCAAGAAATCGGGCATATCATATGTGAAGAAATGACATTGTTGCAACCAAGCATATGATACGAGCAAGTAATCCACAAGTTGGATGCAACACACAAGGTATATATGTCATGAGGCATGGAAAGATAGAAATCAAGAATGGAAGCAACATCACTAACATGTGTGCAAGTAAGTGGTCCAAGATGACCAATATATGTCACGGTACAAGCAACACAAGTAGGGTGAGCCACAATATCCATGCTCAAGAAGGATGTCACCTTGAAAACTTGTCCTTGTGCTTTCTTCACAATGTCGATGCGCAAGCAAGTGCGATGTAGAATCGCTTCGGAGTAGCATGGCTCACTCTCAAGAGCTTGAACTGTCAACTCACGTGAAGTGGAAGTTGACAAGTAGTCGAAGTATCCTACACATACACACAACAAAGGAAACAATGTATGTGCATGGTAGACAAACACATCATCCATCATGATGGTTCTCTTCTCTTGCACATAACAATTAGAAACAAAAGTGCATGAATAATATGATGCAACAATGTCTATATTCATGGCACTAAGCATATGGTGCAAAGAAGGAAGGCAAGCATGCTTCACATGAAAGATGTTAAAAGCTCCAATAATATGAGAGAAAGCTATGGGGGCAATCTCATTAGCAAGATCAAAAGTAGTGTTGCACTCAATACATGGCGAAGCATCGAGCATGAGAGAGGCAACATATGGTGACATATGACAATAAGCAATACCAATCATGTGCGAAGCATGGCAATGGTTGTCATCAACCGCATAAAAGGAGCACATCGATGATGCACCATACGCAAGCATAGTGATCATGCCGTGCAAACTAGTAGTGCAAAGATGCAACATACTAGAGGGAATCATGTCAATCATGTCATGTGAGCAAATAGTGTGCATAGGCAATGCGCATGACATATCACAAGTACGCAAGCAAATAATGGGAAATGCAAAATCATTGTATTGGCGAGAAGTCCTATGTAAAGAGCAATTGGTCAATATGACTCTCCCAACACAAGCATCAACAATATCATGGCACGCAAAAGGAACATGGCAAAGACAAGACATATCTCCACCAAGCTTGCAAACACACATACAAGTCATATGAGCAAGTGTCATGTGAGGTGCAAAACTTGGGTCACAAATGCATGGGAAGGGCATAGAAATTAGCATATCATGCAAAGTGAACATGGCAATATGGGCATAGGATATATAATGGACAATAAGCCATAACCATGTGAGAGCCATGTAGAAGAGGTGCGCGTAGTCCTTGCGCGAGGGGAATGGTTGTAGACACATTCCGGTGAATCCCAAAGCGTCGTTGCTCTCAAGAGATCTCTTCGTCAACTCATGGGATTGTGAGGTTGACGAGTGTTCATGTGTACCTACACACAACAAAGACAAAGGGAAAATTGTGTGCGCGTGGTATATGTACACATCATCCGTTAGGATGTGCATGTGCTTATGTTCGTTAGCACAAAATGTCCAATACTCAAATAAATGAGATGCATGATATAGAAACATGTCATCCATCATGAAAGGTTTGTTATGATGTATAGCATAATGGAGACTAGAAATATGTAGTGCATCACATGAACTAAGAGCATTGTTGTTCATGGAATCCGGATGGTGCACACAAGTAGTGGGATCAGGCAATGGATGGGATGGAACAAAATCTTCTAACATGTATGAGGAAACTATTGAGGTCTCCTCATGTGCAATAGCGGTAGCATAATATGGCGAATATGGAAAACATCCAAAATAATGCATATCCGAAGCTAGGTGGTCATGGCATGTCATATGTGAGCAATTGCGCAAATGATGCAAAGGAAGAATGGCAATATCATCACAAGAAAAGAAAATGCCAATAACCATTGGCTTGTCATCTATGCCATATGTGCAAATTGGGTTTATTTTAATGGCATATGCGTAGTTACTATAAAGAGATTGCAAAGAAGCAATATGGGTGATCTCATGTATAGCATATGACAAGTCAAGCGGATTGTCAAACATGATGTGACCAATAGAATTCTCACAAGAAATCATATGCAACATGGCATCACAAGTAATAGACTCCACATGAGAATCATCAAACACGTCATAAATGGGCAATTCATCACATGAGGAAGTCGCATAATCATGAAGCATGGCAATAGGTGGATCGACATCATGCAAGCAATCAATGTCCACTAGTGGGACAAGAGCATCACCTTCACCTATGTTACCTTTGTCATTCCACTCATGTAGTGTAGGTGAGGTGGTATAGACCAACTCGTGGTCATCTTCATCGTTATGGAACCATGTGGGAGGTGCATCATATTCCACCATGGCCATCGTCTTGTTCAAAGGGAGGACAAAGTCGTCGAGGATCGGCGCGTCATCGTGTATGGGACCTAGCACCAAAGGAGAAGACACAATAGAGGTAGAGGTTAAGTTGTTAGAAATCGAAATGGCCTCACATGCCCTATCAACTACCTCACTCTCTCTATGTGGTGGCTCACACACTCCCTCAAAGTAGGTGCACTCAATGTCACATATGGTGGAGTCACTCATCTCACTCAAGTGGTGGGGGTTGTGGCTCTCCTCACATGGGAATTGGGGCAACTCATCATATATGGGGCTAGTGGTGGTCACGCTCATCCTCTCATAGGAAATGCACTCAATGTCACATATGGTGGAGTCACTCATCTCACTCATGTTGAGGTGGTTCTCCTCACATGGAAATTGGGGCATCTCGTCATATGTGGGTGTCGGAGAGATGTAGGTGCGAACGTCTCCATGCTCAACTCCGTACGCCGCCGTGGTTGAAGGGATAGTCCCATGCTCAACCTCCTCGTCGTCGTCATCGTGGATGAAGGCCGAAGATGGAACATCATCACTCGCCTCCATGACCGAAGGGAAATTCCCATGCTCGGCCATCTTCCTTGGGATGCTTCCGAAGATGGAAGGATCATCCATGCGTGTAGTCGATCGCCTTGATCTTGGCGTCAAAGCTTGTCCTCGATGGTGTTCTTGGTCTTCGCGCACTTGTTTCCTGGAGGTGGCTTGCCCTTCGCGATGATGGAGATCACGAGCGTGATGGTTGTTGTGGCGGTCGTCTCGAAGATGAGGACGTGGCCGACTTGTGCTTGCATCGGATGGGCGCTCCGAAGATGTGCGACTTGAGCGTCTCCACCTTGAAGATGACGAAGGGGAAGAAGACTTGTAGTTGGCCGCCATATGTCGAAGTTGCTCCATGTGTGCGTCCAACTTGTTGTTGAAGTAGTCTCTTTTCCGAGCTTCGGATTGATGTATGTCGGTGGCGAGTCGCTCGAGTTTTTGGTCGATGTAAATGTTCATGTCGATGTAGTCGTCGAAGACCGAAGATGTCGTGCTTTGCCTAGCCATCACAAGACTCGAGCAAAGGTGAGTGGGAAATGAGATAAAGAATACCAAGATACCGTTTCCCAAAGTTGAGGATGTATCCCGTTTCACTCAATGTGAAATGCAAGAATAGGGGAATTGGTATCGGACTTGTTCACTCACACCTACACATAAAGCTTAAGGAGTGGCTCGGTTAGGACAAGTGGCACAAAATTCAAGCAATTGTCAATTCGAGATATCGAAAATGTTGAGAAAGATTCACAAAATTGCAATGCAAAGCAAATAGATCAATAGCTATGGGGCACTAGGAACACACACACGGATAGATAAATGGGATCCGCGCAACCAAGGAATGAGCACAAAATGTGAGAGAACCGGGAAAAGCTCGTGTTGCACGGATACTAGAAGAGACAATAGCTCGATTGCTCAAATGGGCTAGATACGCGCTTGTGCACCAACCTAAAAGAGTAAACGTGCCGTCTTCAATCCCAAGTATGCTATGTATGTATGATCCAAGTGTATGAACTATGCAAAATGGCTCAACGCTATTTTTATTGCGTACAAGCTCTTTTGTATCTCCTCTTTTGCTTAAAAGCTTTTTCTTCTTTTGCTCGTTTTTTTCTATGCTTGATGCTCGAACCAAGATATGAGATAAGTATGATGGATATGCACGGGAGAGACTTATGGCACAAAGTAGATAACAAGGTGTTTGCACGCTAAAACTAGCTATGCGGCATAAGAGTATCACTACGGTGCACAAGTAACGTGGCTCGGAAATTCTCAACTCACTAGTTTCAATGGGTAAGGTACGCAATAGGCTCGGAGCGATCAATGCAATGGCAAGGTAATAGACAATGATGCCGTCGAGGTTACCGTCCTTGCTTACGGTTGGGGTGCCAAAAGTCAAAGTGTCCGATGTCGATGTCGAGGCCGAGGCGATAATGAGCGGCGGCGTTATCGATGTAGAACCGTCCCTAAGTAGCCTAAACACCTTAGGAAACGGAAACCGCAACTCAAAATCTCAAACAAAATTGGGTTAGAATGGCGGAAGTGTATGGTGGAAAAACTATGCGGAAGTTATGGTGGAGGCCTAGGCAAAGATGCCAAAATGGGAAAACTTTGATGGAGTCAAATGGTGGTAAAATCCAGATGAGGATCTCGGGCACGTCGATAGCTTCAAAACGAGCCAAAGAACACTCAAATCGGAGTTCGGGAGCAAAAGTTATGGTCAAAACGGTGAATCAGCCGAGGCTGAAACTGGGAGGGGCGGTTGTACCGCTCCTGGAGCGTCCTGGAGGTTGCGGAAGTGATGGACCTGGGAATTAGCGGTTGTACCGCTTGGTGGGGCGGTTGTACCGCTTCTGGAGCATCCTGGGGGTGTTTTTGGGGGATTAGCGGTTGTACCGCTTCGAGGGGTGGTTGTACCGCTTGGTGGGGCGGTTGTACCGCTGTACAGAGCGGTTGTACCGCTAGTATCGGGAAAATTTTCAGATCTGGGCACGGTAATAACTTGGGGGCGGACCAAAATCAAAAATTATGGACCAAAATGATGGGAAAAGAAAATTTTGGGATGGATTTGGTGGTGGGGAAGCTAGATCCACTTGCCAAGCACGAAATCCATGGATCAAAATCAACAAAATCTCACAAGAACCAACAAATCACAAATTTTTTGGTGAGGCTATTTTTGGTGGGGATTTTCAAATTGGGACAAAAACACACAAAATTAGGCTATAAAACGGTGGGGGAGACTCCAAATTCGTGATCAACGTGGCTCTAGATACCAATATGATAAGGGGCACGCCCGTGTGCGTCGATATTTCACGAATTGGAGGTGGATTTGTGAATGAACACGAAGAACACGAAGAACACGAGGGGGAAATCACAAGAGAAACACTCAAAACAAGTCCAATCACACATCCACTATGCTCACATCCACACAAGATCCACAAGGGTACAAGAACAACAAAGGGAAAAAGGATACATGGTAGAGTTCATCCCAAATCCCATGGGGAGAAGGGGCCTTGAATCCCGGGGGGGTCTTCCCTTAGAGGGGCCTTGGCATCACTCCGGATCTTCTCACGTAGAGGGGAATCACTCCACGAGGGAAGGGAGATAATGGATCTAGGCTCAACAAGTGTATTCACTAAACCTAAGATAACCCTAGAAATGAGGAGGGGGTGGAGTATATATAGTTCTAGCCACGAAGGGGTAAGTGAGAGAGGGATACATGGGTCTCGGGCCCGTCCTGCGCACAGGCCGTCGGGCGGTTGTACCGCCAGGGTGGCCGGTTGTACCGATCAAGAAGGAATAACCGGAACAACCGGTCTAGTACCGGCCTTGCACCGCTTCATAACAGAAGCTCGGCCGGAGGTGGTCCGGTGGTGGACCGGTTGTACCGCCCACCGGTTGATGGCCGGTTGCTGGCCGGTTGTACCGGCAGCTCCTCTTCTTCCTTCTTCTCTTCCAAGCTTCCCTCGCGGATGGTGTAGTTGTACGTAGGTGCTCGCACTCCTCCTCGTCATCCGTGAAGCTCCAGCAATACCTATGCATGCACACGAGAGGAATGTCAAGTAGTATACCATCCTCGAAGGGGTCAAGTGAACACGTGTAAAGGAGATGATTCACCTTTATGTATGTGAAGTAGATGTCGCACGTGTCACTTGCCAAACGGGCTCTTGTCATGGTGATGTACATAGGATGCTCCGCATCAGGCACTCTCCAATGTCGCACCATTTAGTAATTCCAGCAAAAGCAGCAAAGACGACAAACACTTGGAACAACAAATGTGGTTAGCGTTAGTGCAAAACCAAGTATTCAAGTGGTGGATCACCGCACAAGTGTTGTCATCATGCATAACATATGGTGTGACAAGGGATTGTGTCATGGCATGTAAGCATACAAATTGAGCACAAGCAATGCTATCATGGAAACAAGTACACAAAGGTGAGGTAGGGATGCAAATATGTGTGATAATATAACAAGCATCTACCTCAAGATCATGGCAAGCATGCACAAAGCAATCAACAAAAGGTCTATGGTATGCATAGGAATCATTCACAACACCAAATAATATGAAGTGTCTAAACACATTGGGCAATCCAAAGTGAAAGGCAATCCAAGCATAATGTGCATATGGTGTAGTGAAGATAGTGTGGCACTCAACACAATAGAAAGAGCAATTGGTCATCATGTGTGAGGCAAGCAAGTTATGCATGTAGCAAGCAATTGGTCATGGCAAATGTGAAGAGGTGACATTGTTGCAAACAAACATATGATAGGAGCTATTAATCCACAAGTTGGATGCAACACACAAGGTATATATGGCATGAGGCATGGAAATGTGGCAATCATGATGGAAAGCAATATCTCTAACATGTGTGCAAATAAGTGGTCCAAGATGACCAATATATGTCATGGTACAAGCAACACAAGTAGGATGATCCACAACATCCATGCTCAAGAAGGATGTCACCTTGAAAACATGTCCTTGTGTGTCCTTCACAATGTCTATGCGCAAGCAAGTGCGATGGAGAAACGCGTCGGTGTAGCAAGGCTCGCTCTCAATAGCTCGAATGGTCAACTCACGTGAAGTGGAAGTTGACATGTAGTGGAAGTATCCTACACATACACACAACAAAGGAAACAATGTATGTGCATGGTAGACAAACACATCATCAATCATGATGGTTCTCTTCTCTTGCACATAACAATTAGAAGCAAAAGTTCATGAATAATATGATGCAACAATGTCTATATTCAAGACACTAGGCATATGGTGCAAGGAAGGAAGGCAAGTATGCTTCACATGAAAGATGTCAAAAGCTCCAATAATATGTGAGAAAGCTATGGGGGCAATCTCATTAGCAAAATTAATAGCATGGTTGCACTCAATACATGGCAAAGCATCGAGCATGAGAGAGGCAACATGTGGAGAGATATGACAACAAGCAATATCAATCATGTGAGAGGCATGGCAATGGTTGTCATCAACCGCATAAAAGGAGCACATCGGTGATGAAAAATAAGCTAGCATAGTAATCATGTCGTGCAAACTAGTAGTGCGAAGATGCAACATACTAGAGGAAATCATGGCAATCATGTCATGTGAGCAAATAGTAGGCATAAGAAACGCGCATGACATATCACGAGCACGAACACAAAGCAAGATCACTGTGTCATCATAGGCATGGGGCACAAAGCAAACATGGAAATAGCAAATAATATCTCCACCAAGCATGCAAATACACATACAAGTCATATAAGCAAGTGTCACGTGAGGTGCAAAGCATGGGTCACTAATGCATGGCAAGGGCATAGAAATGAGCATATCATGCAAAGTGAACACGGCACTATGTGCATAATAAGTGTAATGAGAAATAAGCCATAGCCATGTGAGAGCCAAGTAAAAGAGGTGCGCGTAGTCCTTGCACGAGGGGAATGGTTGGAGACACATTCCGATGAATCCCAGAGCATCGGTGCTCTCACGAGCTCTTTTCGTCAACTCATGGGATTGTGAGGTCGATGAGTATTCGTGAGTACCTACACAACAAGGAGACACACGAAACAAAGTGTGTGTGTGGTAAATGTACACACCATCCATCATAATGTGTATGTGCATGTGTGAGTTAGCACAAGAAAAACAATCCTCAAAGAAATTTGAGGCATGGTATATGAATACGTCAGCCATCATGCAATGATAGTTATTATGCTCAACATGATTGGACGCAAATTGTAGCAAGTATGTGGCACAAGCATATCATTAATATCAATGGCAAGCATAGTGTGCACACAATAGTGGGGATCATGCAAAGTGTAGGATGGATCAAAATCTCCGAATGTGTACGAGCAAACTATGGGGGTTTCCTCATGTGCAATAGAGGAAGCATAATATGGAGAATATGGACAACATCCAAAACAATGCATATCCAAAGCATGGTGGTCATGGCATGGCAATAGGGAACAATTGCGCAAATGATGCAAAGGTAGCATGGCAATATCATCACAAGAAAAGCAAATGCCAATAACCATGGGCTTATCGTCTATGCCATATGAGCAAATGGGAGTAATTTTTATGGTATATGCATAGTTACTACGATGAGGTTGCAAAGATGCAATATGGGTGATCTCATGCATAGCATATGACAAGTCAAGCGGATTGTCAAACATGATGTGACCTATAGAGTTCTCACAAGGTATCCTATGCAACATGGCATCATAACTAATAGACTCCACATGAGAATTGTCAAACTCATCATAAATGGGTAATTCATCACATGGGGAAGTCACACAATCATGAAGCATGGCAATAGGGTGATCATCATCATGCAATCAATCAATGTCCACTAGTGGGACAAGAGCGTCACCTTCACCTAAGTTTCCTTTTTCATTCCACTCATGATAGAGGTGAAGTTGTCCCTATATTTCGATGAGATGGTGGCTATAGTTTTCGGTGGAGTAGACTTTGACGATCCGGCAACGAACGTGTGAGGACATCGCGCCTTAGCAATCGCTAAACCAACTCCAAGAGGTTATTGACCATGCCAGAGCACGATCAACCTGACCAGGAGGGTCTGTTTCCTGCACGCAAATGAAGAACAAGCAAGAAACTAAGATTGCAATCTGGATATTGCGAATATAAGAGGAAGGCTTTATTGATGAAGGTGGGGTTCTGTGACGCCTTTGTCTGGTCGTGGAACACAAACGAAGAATGCAAAGTTGCAGCTATGGCGAACTTGTAATCTAAACAAATCCCAAGTCTAAAACGATGCCCTAAGGGTTGTATATATGGGGGAATAGAGGGGGATTTCGTGGCCCCTTGGAGGAGGGGTCCGAAACCAGCCCTAACTCAGTTTCCCCACACATACAGACTCTAAAAACAGCCTATAATATGATATTTCGAAATTACATGGGCCTGGCCCAAAAGTAAGGTGATGCAGCACCTATAATAGCCTATGGACGAAATTTATGAAGTGGCATGACGTATATTTTGTCCAATCCTCCAAGCACTCCTTATGATGGCTTCAAAGTGCGAAAATCACCACTAGAAAGTCCATTGTTCCTTCCCGCATGCACACCTTCTTCTCCATGCTTGATCCTGCTTCAATGGTCATCCTTCTTGTCCATGCTAGGTCCTTCATTCATAACTAAAACAAAAGTATCTAATTTAGGCAGCATCATATGTTCATGGACATTATAAGGATTTCCAAGAAACGAAAGTACCTGATAATTTAGTTGGCGTGCGCGGACTCTAGTAACTGGTCCAATATTTGTAGCTGGTGGGGATGTGGGTGTAACATTAGTAGGGATGTCCTCATCATCCTCCCCTTCTTTAACTGAAGTCGTCCTCGATGGAAGCTCATCATCCTCACCCAAATAAGGCTTCAAATCTGCAATGTTAAAAGTGGGACTAACCCCAAAATCTATAGTTAGCTCAAGTTTATATGCATTATCATTTATTTTCTCTAACACCTTAAAAGGACCATCAACACGTGGCATTAGCTTTGACTTGCGCAATTTAGGAAACCTATCCTTACGCAAATGTAACCAAACAAGATCTCCAGGTGCAAAGACAACATGTTTTCTACCCTTATCTCCAGCAAGTTTATATTTAGCATTCATACGCTCAATGTTCTCCTTAGTTAACTCATGCATCTTTAATATCAATTCAGCACGTTCTTTAGCATCAAAATTAACCTTCCCCGAAGATGGAAGAGGAAACAAATCAATAGGTGCACGAGGTAAGAAACCATACACAACTTCAAAAGGGCACATCTTAGTAGTAGAATGCAGCAAACGATTATAAGCAGATTCAATATGAGGCAAGCATTCTTCCCATGTTTTCAGGTTATTCTTCAAAACAGCCCTAAGCATAGTAGACAATGATCTATTCACTACTTCAGTTTGCCCATCACTTTGGGGGTGACATGTAGTACTAAAAAGCAGTTTAGTCCCCAACTTAGCCCATAAAACATCTCCAAAAGTGGCTAAGAAATTTAGCATCACGATCTGAAACAATTGTATTTGGCACACCATGCAAGCGAATAATTTCACGAAAGAACAAATCAGCAACATTAGCAACATCATCACTTTAATGACATGGTATAAAGTGTGCCATTTTTGAAAATCTATCCACGACAACAAATATGCTATCCCTCCCCTTCTTTGTTCGAGGTAAACCTAAAACAAAGTCCATAGATATATCCTCCCAAGGAACACTTGGTACAGGCAAAGGCATATATAAACCGTGAGGATTGAGTCGTGACTTAGCTTTTTGACATGTAGTGCAGCGAGCAACAAAACACGTCTCATCTTTGGCCAAAAGAAATGTGTAGCAAGTACGTCCTCCGTCTTCTTCACGCCAAAGTGTCCCATTAATCCTCCTCCATGCGCCTCTTGTAACAACAAAAGACGAACGGAGCTAGCTGGAATGCATAGCTTGTTAGCACGGAACACAAGTCCATCATTAATGACGAACTTGTTCCATGTTCTCCCTTCTTTCCAGTTCTCCAACACATCTTTAAATTCCGCAACATGCATATATTAACCTTTGATGGTCTCCAAACAAAATATTTTAAAGTCAAGTTGTGAAAGCATAGTATAACGACGAGACAATGCATCAGCAATAACATTTTCTTTACCTTCTTGTGTTTAATGACATAAGGGAAAGTCTCAATGAATTCAACCCATTTAGCATGTCTATGGTTCAGTTTTGCTTGACTTTTAATATGTTTTAAAGATTCATGAACATAATGTATAACAAATTCTTTCAGCCATAAATAATGTTGCCATGTTTCCAAAGTCCGAAAAAGAGCATATAATTCCTTATCATAAGTAGAATAATTCAGACTAGGCCCACTCAATTTTTCAGAAAAGTATGCAACAGGTTTACCATCTTGTAATAACACACCTCCTAATCCAATTCCACTAGCATCACATTCAAGCTCAAAAGTCTTATTAAAATCAGGAATTGGAGTAATGGAGCATGTGTTAACTTATCTTGCAATACCGTGAAGGCTTCTTCCTGTGCGGTACCCCAAACAAAAGGCACATCCTTCTTTGTAAGCTCATTTAGAGGTGCAGCAATGGTGCTGAAATCCCTCACAAAACTCCTATAGAAACCAGCGAGTCCAAGAAAACTCCTCACTTATGTGACCGTTTTGGGTTGCGGCCAACTCTCAATAGCTTCAATCTTAGTTTTATCAACTTCAATACCCTGTGGAGTAACAACATAGCCAAGAAAAGATACTCGGTCGGTGCAAAAGGTGCACTTCCCAAGGTTACCAAACAAACGTGCATCACGTAGAGCAATAAAAATAGCATGTAAATGTTCCAAATGTTACTCCAAAGATCTACTATAAATCATTATATCATCAAAATAGACTACCACAAATCGCCCAATGAAAGCACGTAAAACCTCATTCATTAATCTCATGAAAGTGCTAGGTGCATTAGTTAACCCAAAAGCCATGATGAGGAGTGGCAGCACTCATATAATCCAAACTTAGTTTTAAATGCCGTTTTCTATTCATCTCCCAATTTCATACGAATTTGATGGTATCCACTACGCAAATCAACTTTGGAGAAAATTGTAGAGCCACTTAATTCATCAAGCATATCATCTTGCCTAGGAATAGGATGACGATAATGAATAGTAATATTATTAATGTGATGCGGAGCATCCTACGGACATCACCATGACAAGTGTCCGTTTGGCAAGTGACACGTGCCACATCTACTTCACATACATAAAGGTGAATCATCTCCTTTACACGGGTTCACTTGACCCCTTCGTGGATGGTATACTACTTGACCCTCCTCTCGTGTGCATGCATAGGTATTGTCGGAGCTTCACAGATGATGAGGAGTGGCAGCACCTACGTACGACTACACCATCCGCGAGGGAAGCTTGGAAGCGGAGACGGAAGAAGACCAAGTCTACGAGCGAGAAGAAGTGCAAGTCTGTACTTGCCCAGATCATCCGTACTGGCACACGGATCATCCGGAAGGAGCTCGGATCATCCGGACCACCATCCGGATCATCTGGACAATCGTCCGACTTCGATACCCGAATGCAAGGTGAAGCCGGATAATCCGGACCCCCGTCCGGATTATCCGGAAGAAGCCCGGATCGTCCGGACCGCTGCCCGGATCATCCGGATAATCCAGAACAGAACCGGCTAGGAGTACCTCCAAGCCGGATCGTCCGGACACCCGTCCGGATCATCCGGAAGTTGCCCGGCTCATCCGGACCCTTGTCCGGATCATTCGGCCATGCCTGTGCACGTGACGGGCCCGAGGCCCATGTACGTCCCTCTCACTTACCCCTTCGTGGGTAGTGTAACAACCCAAGTGCATTCATTCCAACCTTTGTTATATTCTATGTATGAACCTTCATGTTGTGCTTGTGACTTGAGTAATATATTTTGCTTCATGTCAATTCTTGCATCATGGCATCATAGCATCATTCATGTTTTGCATCATACCTTGCTCATGTGGTGTTGTGTTGTGTGTATGTGGTACTTGATAGTATACCTCTCCTCTATTTCCTCAAAACCCTCCCATATCAAGCCAAGCACCGTAGCGTAGTGGTAGCCCTGCCTCTGTCTCACCTGGAAGACCCAGGTTCGAGTCCCCGCACCCCATATTTTGTTTTGTTTTCTGATTTTATCCCCGCACACGCATGTTCCTACATATTTCTTAGCGCCCTCCCTTTAGACAGCAACTAGGTCGTAGCCCAGTGGTTCGACCGAACCAGCTATACCAGGTGGTCTGGGGTTCGAATCCCCCTGGCTCCCCCCTTTTTCATTTTATTTTCGACCCTGATAGTGGGCCCTAGGCTAAACTGCCATGTGGCCCTCCCTTTTTTTAATTATTTTGTTTAATGTGTTTTTGATTGATTTTGGGTATTTTGTGGTTATTTCCATTTTAGGGTAGATTCCAGATTTACCTATTTCCATTTCTTTCAACAACCTAGTACATGCCAATTTTGGCATATAAGTGATAATAAGTGTATGTTTGATTTTGTGAATGGCATTTTCGAGAGATTTACCAACAGCAAGATATGCTTGTGATATATGAATTTGGGGTAGGAAAATCCAGAGAATGCAATGGTGGTGTTAGTTTAATCATTTGAGCATGTTTGTAAAAATGTTGTTTTGTCATAATATGCCATTTTGTCTTTTTCACATGAATTAGTCCTTGCATGATTTGATGATCTTGCCAACATGAAATATGCTCATTTGGGTGTGCACTAGACCCTGGTATTTTTGCTTGCCATGTTAGATCATGTTATGAGTGGGATTCTTGATGCCAACATGCCACTAAAATTCTGTTTTCAAATGCACAAATAATTCTAAGTGTTGAAATATGTTATTTTGTTGCCATGTTCTCTAGATGATTCCCATGCATATATTGTTCCTACGGAGTTGGCACAAAGATATGCATTGTTGTGCTTGTCTTCCTCTGTAGATATGTGACAAGATCTTGTGGATTAGGCTATTGCATCCTATAGAAAACTTGCTGTCAACATGCTATTCTGTTAACAAGTGCCATGTTTGTCCTTGCTAAATTTCACCAAGTCTGAGAATCTGTTATTTCTAATATGTCATCTTGTGAGGATGGTAGCCAGTGATACATGCATATTGTGATGTTGCCATGAAGTAATGAATTGAAGTACATGTTGCCCTCTATCACCCTGTTAATTTTCATGCCATGAAAGTTCCTGTAGAATATATAAAAGTTGCTGTCAAGTTGCTATCATGTTAACTCAGATTCTATAAAACTGGAATTTTCACTATGTCCCTGAAAACTGATTCAACATGCCATCTTGTGAGCATAATTGCCATTGATCCATGCTTCCTTTCATGTTGCTGTAGATAGATGATTTGTTGTGCATGTTGTATACTTCATGCCCATGCCTTGGTTGTGATTTAAAAACTTTCTGTAGCTCTGGTTATGAGAGTTGGAAGATGACATGTTGCTGTTTGTGGACAGATTGTGTGTTTGATTGTTTTGAGACTGTGGGAGCTATACTCCATTGTTTTGCTTGTTCTTTAGCTATATTCTTGCTAGATTTTCATTTCCTATCCAGTGTCATCCTTGGAATCCCAAGGAATAGCCGATGGCCTCCCTCCTCTTGTGTTTTGTCTTCGGTAACGTCCGTACCTTGCCGTGAGTGTACCGTGAGCTACGTTACTCCGTTTGGAACGTTCTACATATGCATTTGCATCGATTTTGCATGAAGCAATCATATTTGCCATGATCATGCATGTTCAAATTACTAAACTTGAGGTTCTGTCCAGAATACTAAAGAACTTAATAATTGTGTGAGAAACATGACTAGTTTAGGTTGCCATGTTAAATACTTCAAATTGGCCATGCATCATCTTGATTGTGCATTGCACCTTGTTTGTATGTTTATTTGGTGCTGTTTCTCTTGGATACACGCGAGTGTTGAGCTTGAGTACGAGGATCCCGGAGATTACAACTACGAGGACCCAGCTCTTTGTCCCTCTGAAGACCCAATAGGCAAGATGATCATACCTGGATTCCGACACTATTTTTGTTGTGCTAGATGTCTCGCTTCTACCGTTATGAATCATTACCTACCACTTAAACTGTCAGCCTCCTAAATTGCCATGAAAGCCTCTAACCCCTCCACTACCTAGCAAAACATTGATTGGCTATGTTACCGCTGCTCAGCCCTTATCTTATAGCGTTGCTAGCTGCAGGTGCAAGCTTTCCATGTGTCAACATGGTTCTTTGGTTATATCACTCTATTTATTGTTATTTAAATTAATGCACATATATATCTGGCAACGGTGGAAGGCTTGGCCTTTGCCCGGCGTTTTATTCCACTTTTGCCGCACTAGTTCCGAGTACCGGTGTTATGTTCCATATTTTGCACTCCTAACATGCTCGGGGTTGCTATGGCGACCCCCTTGACCATTCGTTTTAGATTTAAACTTGTCTGGCAAGACCCAACTTTGGTACTATATTTGCTAAACAACTTAATAAAAATGCATAGGGCTTAGCTACCCCGAGGATTAATCAACAACCCGGGCAAGTGCTCCTCATGAGTGTTGGTCCAAAATGGCAGTAGCCGGGGCCACCAATGGGTGTGCCACCCGGAAACTTAGCCAGTTCGTCGTGTCCTTAGAACGAGATACGCGGCTCCTATCGGGTTCGTCGACACGTCGGGCGGTCTTGCTGTCTTGCGCGAGGAATTCCGATTATACTTCGGGCTATCTCGAGGTTGCGGTTTTCCAAGGGAATTACCTAGGAAGATCACGATATTCGTGGTCGAGGTTATTCCCGCGGCGTGTGGTTAGTTTGTGATGGATGAGTTGGAGCACCCGTGCAGGGTTAAATCTTTCGGAAAGCCATGCCCGCAGTTACGTGGCAACTTGGAAATTTGTTTAACACCCGGTAATAGTAAACTTGAAGTAAACTCAATAAAATACACCACCTGTGTGCGTAACCGTGACTGTCTATGCTCGTGAACATGAACCGAGAGAGAACACGATGGGGTTATGATTGACGTAAGTAGGTGTTCAGGATCACTTAGTGATCATGCTAGTTCACGTCCGTCTTATGTAGACCACCATATTTACATTCATATTCTCATAAGATTAGCCACCAAATACATGCTTAGCGCTTGCTGCAGCCTCACCACTTAACCAATTCGTCACCTATTGGCTTACATAGTTTTGGTACCCGGGTTGTGAGATTGTTGAGCCCCTGTGGCTCACAGATTACAACAATACAGGTACATGTGTTGACGAGTACGTGCCAGATGACTTGTCGCAGCTCCAGTGGGAGTATGATGAAGAACGTAGGCGTATGTATGTTACGTATCCAGATGAGTAGGGAGCTTCGTGGTGGTGATCCTGGGATAGCAAGACATTTATCATTGCTTCTCTTCGTTTGATTTCGTCCGTAGCCGGACCCTGTCTTCTGAATGATGTATGAATAATTTGTGTGGACTTGTAAGATAGCTTTTGGCGAGTGTAAGCCAACTCATATACTCATCTCTTCCTACATGTATGCAATGTTTACTGTACTTGCGAAACGACTAGATGCACTTCTATCACCGTCGAGGCCCTCGTGCCTTAATTGGGATAGGACCGCATCTTGGGCGTTATAGGTAGCACAATATATACTCCACCCCCTCCTCCTTTCTAGGGTAAGCATTGGTTTAGCTCATAGATAGTTCAACCCTTGCTCCTTCCACTACCTCTCCCATGGAGTAGATGCCTCTATGAGAGAAGACTCCCTAGTGCATGTCAAGGCCCCTTGCACGTGACGCGGAGCATCCTACGGACATCACCATGGCAAGAGTCCCTTTGGCAAGTGACACGTGCAACATCTACTTCACATACTTAAAGGTGAACCATCTCCTTTACACATGCTCACTTGACCCCTTCGAGGATGGTATACTACTTGACACTCCTCTCGTGTGCATGCATAGGTATTGCCGGCGCTTCACGGATGATGAGGAGCAGTGCAAGTGCCAAGGAATGACTACACCATCCGTGAGGGAAGCATGGAAGCGACGACGGAAGAAGGCCAAGCAACCTCCCAGGCCCCGGACATCCGGCCCATACCCCGGACATCCGGCCCCTGGAGATCTCTCTCGCGCCAAGGCCCGGGCTGCTTGAAGCTCTAGGTGCCGGACATCCGGCCCGCGCCCCGGACATCCGGCGACCCCTCGAGACCCCGGACATCCGACCCCATCTCCCGAAAATCCGGCGCACATGTATCCAGAGAGCCACAGAAACCGACGCCCGAGGCCCGGACATCCGGCCCCACGGCCCGGACATCCGGCCTACACCTGAAGCCCCGGACATCCGGCCCCCAAGCCCGGACATCCGGCCCCTGTGCGGGCAGACGCGGGCAGGAGAGGCCCATGTGTCCCTCTCACTTACCCCTTCGTGGGCTATCACTATATATACTCCACCCCCTCCTCCATTTTAGGGTTAGCAATGGTTTAGCTCATAGGTTAGTTGAGCATTGCTCCTTCCATATACTTCTCCTAAGAGATTGCGACCTCCACGTGTGAGAAGATCTTATGGATGTCAAGGCCCCTATCTAGGGAAGATCCGTAGTGGATTAAAGGCCTCATCTCCCTATGGGATTAGGGATGAACTCTACCATGTATCCTCTTTCCATTTGTTGTTCTTGTATCCTTGTGGATCTTGTGTGGATGTGAGCATAGTGGATGTGTGATTGGACTTGTTTTGAGCGTTTCTCTTGTGATTTCCCCCTTGTGTTCTTCGTGTTCTTCGTGTTCATTCACAAATCCACCTCCAATTCATGAAAGATCGACGCACACGGGCGTGCCCCGTATCATATTGGTATCATGAGCCACGTTTCTCACGAATTTGGAGTCCTCCCCTTCGTTTTCTAGCCTAATTTTGTGTGTTTTTGTCCCAATTCGAAAGACCCCACAAAAATAGCCATACCAAAAAATTTGTGATTTGTTGGTTCTTGTGAGATTTTGTTGATTTTGATCCATGGAATTCGTGTTTGGCAAGTACATCTAGCTTTCCCACCACGAAATCCACCCTAATTTTTCTTTTCCCCCATCAATTTTGACCCCTAAGATCGAAATTTCCGCCCCAAATTGAGTTCCCGTGCCCAAATCTCAATCTGGAATCGTCGGGCCGGACATCCGGGCCATCGGGCCGGACATCCGTGCCCTGGAGCACAAAAATCGGGCGATTCTGGTCATCAGGTCCCGGATTTCCGGCCTAAGCCCCCGGATATCCGGCCCCTGGGAATTTCAGCCTCCGTGTTTCACCGTTTTGTCCATAACTAATTCACACGGAGTCTGATTTTGATGTTCTTTAGCTCGTTTTGTAGCTATTGACACCCTCCATCCCAAAAAAATAGATTAGTAATCATTTGACTCCATCATATCTTGGGAAGTTTGGCAAGTTTGCCTAGGCCTCCACCATAACTTCCGCATAACTTTTCCACCATACACTTCCGCCACCCTAACCCAATTTTGTTTGAGATTTTGAGTTGCGGTTTCCGTTTCCTAAGGTGTTTCGGCTACTTAGGGAGGGTTCTACATTGACAACGCCGCTACTCATCATCGCCTCGGCCTCGACATCGACATCGGCCACTTCGCCTTTTGGCACCACAACCGTAAGCAAGGACGGTATCCTCGACGACATCATTGTCTATTACCTTGCCATTGCATTGATCGCTCCGAGCCTATTGCGTACCTTACCCATTGAGACTAGCGAGTTGAGAATTGTCGGGCCACGTTACTTGTGCACCGTAGTGATACTTTTATGCCGCATAACTAGTTTTAGCTGTTGGAAATATGCCCTAGAGGCAATAATAAATTAGTTATTATTATATTTCCTTGTTCACGATAATCGTTTATTATCCATGCTATAATTGTATTGATTGCAAACTCAAATACATGTGTGGGTACATAGACAACACTGTGTCCCTAGTAAGCCTCTAGTTGACTAGCTCGTTGATCAAAAGATGGTGAAGGTTTCCTAGCCATGGACATAAGATGTCATTTGATAACGGGATCACATCATTAGGAGAATGATGTGATGGACAAGACCCAAACTATAAACGTAGCATATGATCGTGTCAGTTTATTGCTATTGTTTTCTGCATGTCAAGTATCTGTTCCTATGACCATGAGATCACGCAACTCCCAGACATCGGAGGAGTACCTTGTGTGTATCAAACGTCGCAACGTAACTGGGTGACTATAAAGATGCTCTACAGGTATCTCCGAGGGTGTCTGTTGGGTTGGCATGGATCAAGACTAGGATTTGTTACTCCGTGTGACGGAGAGGTATCTCAGGGCCCACTCGGTAATACAACATCACAATGAGCCTTGCAAGCAATGTGACTAAAGTGTTAGCCACGAGATTTTGTATTACGGAACGAGTAAAGAGACTTGCCAGTAATGAGATTGAACTAGGTATAGAGATACCGACGATCGAATCTCGAGCAAGTAACATACCGAAGAACAAAGGGAACAGTATACGGGATTAACTGAATCCTTGACATAGAGGTTCAACCGATGAAGATCTTCGTAGAATATGTAGGAACCAATATGGGCATCCAGGTCCCGCTATTGGTTATTGACCGTAGAGGTGTCTCGGTCATGTCTACATAGTTCTCGAACCCGCAGGGTCTACACACTTAACGTTTGGTGATGATTAGTATAGTTGAGTTATTGTGTTGGTGACCGAAGGTTGTTCGGAGTCCCGGATAAGATCCCGGACATGACAAGGATCTCCGGAAGAGTCCGGAGGTAAAGATTGATATATGTGATAATAGTGTTTTGATCTCCGGAAGGGTTCCGGAATTCACCAGAAGGGGTTCCGGGTGTTTACCGAAGTGTTCGGGTGCAGCAAACACTTTATATGGGCCAAAGGGGTAAAGCCCACGAGGTATTGGAAAGTGCAAAAGGAAGTTTTGCTGCTGCCTTAAGCGGTACTACCGCTGGTAAGGCAGTACTATCGCGTAAGCGGTACTACCGCTTGTGTGAAGCGGTACTACCGCTCGTGAGCGGTACTACCGCTTGTGCGCGGTACTGCTGGAATCCGAGTTGGACTCTTTCCGTGCGGGCCAAACCGACCTCGTGCGGGCAAAACCGGCCTTGTGGAGGCTTTCTCTCCAAGTTTAGACCCCAGGGCTCAACATATAAATAGAGGGGCAGGGCTAGTACACGGGATACATCAAGATTTCCCAAGCCGTGTGCCGGCAACCCTAACCCTCTAGTTCCTCCCGTCATAATCTCCGTAGTGCTTGGCGAAGCCCTGCAGAGATTGTTCCTCACCACCATCACCACGCCGTCGTGCTGCCGGAACTCATCCACTACTTCACCATCGCTCGCTGGATCGAGGAGGTGAAGGCGTCATCAAGCCGTACGTGTGTTGAACGCGGAGGTGCCGTCCGTTTGGCGCTAGATCGTGATTGGATCGAGGGACGACTTGCGATTTGGATCGCGAAGACGTTCGACTACATCAACCGCGTTTCTTAACGCTTCCGCTTAGCGATCTACAAGGGTATGTAGATTCACTCTCCCTCTCGTAGATGCTCATCACCATGGATAGATCTTGCGTGTGCGTAGGAAATTTTTTGTTTCCCATGCAACGTTCCCCAACAGTGGCATCTGAGCTAGGTCTATGCGTAGATGAGATCTCGAGTAGAACACAAACGAGTTGTGGGCGTGGGTGTATACATATTGCTTGCCGTTACTAGTTGATACTTGATTCGGCGGTATTGTGAGTTGAAGCGGCCCGGACCGACATTACGCGTAAGCTTATGCGAGACAGGTTTCACCGCTACGTGCACTCGTTGCATAAAGGTGACTGGCGGGTGTCTGTCTCTCTCACTTTAGTTGAATCGATTTCAATGAAGAGGGTTCTTTTAGTAGATCAAAAAGCAATCACTACACCACATTGTGATTTTGCGTAGGTAAGAACGGTTCTTGCAAACCCGTAGCAGCCACGTAAAACTTGCAACAACTATTAGAGGACGTCTAACTTGTTTTTGCAGGGTATGTTGTGATGTGATATGGCCAATTACATGATGAGATATATGTGATGTATGAGATGATCATGTGTTGTATAGAATATCACGACTTGCATGTCGATGAGTACGGCAACTGGCAGGAGCCATAGAGTTCTCTTTAATTATTTTTCGCCGTTTTGCTTTACTTTATCGCTATGAGTTAGCAATAGTCGTGGAAGCAACAGTCGGCGCGACAACCTCATGGCGACACATTGATGGAGATCAAGATGATGGAGATCATGGTGTCATGCCGGTGACGATGGAGATCATGTCGGTGCTTTGGAGATGGAGATCAAAAGCACAAGTTCATGGCCATATCATGTCACTTATGATTTGCATGTGATGTTAATCCTTTTATGCATCTTGTTTTGCTTAGGACGACGGTAGCATTATAAGGTGATCCCTCACTTAAATTTCAAGATAAATTGTGTTCTCCCCGAGTGTGCACCGTTGCGAAAGTTCGTCGTTTCGAGACACCACGTGATGATCGGGTGTGATAGACTCTACGTTCACATACAACGGGTGCAAGCCAGTGTTGCACATGCGGAACACTCGGGTTAAACTTGACGAGCCTAGCATGTACAGACATGGCCTCGGAACACAAGAGACCGAAAGGTCGAACATGAGTCATATAGTAGATATGATCAACATGAAGATGTTCACCATTGAAACCACCTCAACTCACGTGATGATCGGACTTGAGTTGGTGGATTTGGATCATGTGACACTGGAATGACCGGAGGGATGTCAATTTGAGTGGGAGTTTTTTAAGTAATATGATTAACTAAACTCATTATCTTGAACAATAGTCTAAGTTGTCTTTGCTATATTTATGTTGTAGATCATGGCTCGCGCAGTAGCACCCCTGAATTTTAATGCGTTCCTAGAGAAAGCTAAGTTGAAAGATGATGGAAGTAACTTTGTGGCTGGGTCCATAATCTAAGGATTATCCTTACGGCTTCCCAGAAGGCTTATGTCCTTGATGCACCGCTTCGTGATCCACCCGCTCCAGTTGAGTCTCTAGACGTTGTGAACGCCTGGCAGGCTCGTTCTGAAGATTACTCAATAGTTCAATGTGCAATATTGTATGGCTTAGAACCGGGACTTCAAAGACGTTTTGAACGTCATGGAGCATATGAGATGTTCCAGGAGTTGAAGTTTATCTTTCAGAAGAATGCCCGGATCGAGAGGTATGAGATCTCCGATAAGTTCTATGCTTGCAAGATGGAGGAGAACGGGTCTATCAGTGATCACATACTCAGAATGTCTGGGTACTCCACCCGTCTGGCTGAATTGGGGATGCCCCTTCCGCCAGAGGCTATCACTGACAGAGTTCTTCAATCATTGCCACCTAGCTACAAGAGCTTCGTGTTGAACTATAACATGCACGGGATGAACAAGTCAGTCGCCGAGCTGTTTGCGATGCTGAAAGCCGCTGAGTCTGAAATTCAGAAGGAGCATCAAGTGTTGATGGTCAATAAAACCACTAGTTTCAAGAAAAATGGCAAGGGTAAGAAGGGTAACTCCAAGAAGAGTGGCAAAGCAGTTGCTCCTCCCGTGAAGAAACCCAAGGCTGGACCCAAACCAGAAACTGTGTGCTTTCATTGCAAGGGAACTGGACACTCGAAGCGGAACTGCCCCAAGTATTTGGCTGACAAGAAGGTGGCCAACAACAAACAAGGTATATATGATATACATGTTATTGATGTGTACCTTACCAACTCTCGTTGTAGTACCTGGGTATTTTATACCGGTGCGGTTGCTCATATTTGCAACTCAAAACAGGAACTGCGGAATAGACGGAGGCTGGCAAAGGACGAAGTGACGATGCGCGTGGGAAACGGTTCCAAGGTTGATGTGATCGCCGTCGGCACGCTCGCTCTTCGATTACCATCGGGATTAGTGATGAACCTGAATAAATGTTATTTGGTGCCTGCGTTAAGCATGAACATTATATCTGGATCTTGTTTATTGCGAGACGGTTACTCATTTAAATCAGAGAATAATGGTTGTTCTATTTATATGAGTAATATCTTTTATGGTCATGCACCCGATGTGAGGGGTTTATTCTTATTGAATCTCAATAGTAATGATACACATGTTCATAACATTGATGCCAAAATATGTAGAATTGATAATGATAATACCACTTTCTTGTGGCACTGCCGTTTAGGTCATATTGGCGTAAAACGCATGAGGAAGCTCCATGCTGATGGACTTTTGGAGTCACTTGATTTTGAATCACTTGACACATGTGAGCCATGCCTCATGGGCAAGATGACTAAAACGCTGTTCTCTGGAACAATGGAACGGGCAAGTGACTTGTTGGAAATCATACATACTGATGTGTGCGGTCCGATGAGCATTGAGGCGTGCGGTGGTTATCGTTACTTTCTCACCTTCACTGATGACTTTAGTAGATATGGGTATATTTACTTAATGAAACACAAGTATGAAACATTTGAAAAGTTCAAACAATTTCAGAGTGAAGTTGAGAATCATCGTAACAAGAAGATTAAATTCCTATGATCTGATCGAGGAGGATAATATCTGAGTTATGAGTTTGGCAGTCACTTAAGACAATGTGGAATTGTTTCACAACTGACACCGCCTGGAACACCACAGCGTAATGGTGTGTCCGAACGTCGTAATCGAACCTTATTGGATATGGTGCGATCTATGATGTCTCTTGCCGATTTGCCACTATCGTTTTGGGGTTATGCATTAGAGACAGCTGCATTCACTTTAAATAGGGCACCATCGAAATCCGTTGTTACGACGCCATATGAACTTTGGTTTGGCAAGAAGCCAAAGCTGTCGTTTCTTAAAGTTTGGGGATGTGATGCTTATGTCAAAAAGCTTCAGCCTGAAAAGCTGGAACCCAAAGCGGAGAAATGCGTCTTCATAGGATACCCAAAAGAGACAGTTGGGTATACCTTCTACCTCAGATCCGAAGGCAAAGTGTTTGTCGCTAAAAATGGAACATTTCTTGAGAAAGAGTTTCTCTCGAAAGAATTGAGTGGGAGGAAGATAGAACTTGATGAGGGTATTGAACCTTTACTTCAACCTGAGAGTAGCGCAGCGCAGAAAGATGTTTCTGTAGAGCCTACATCAGCTGAAGAGGAAGTTGATGATGATCATAAAGCTTCGGATCAAGTTGCTATCGAACCTCGTAGGTCGACAAGGACGCATACTGCTCCTGAGTGGTACGGCAACCCTGTCTTAGAGGTCATGTTGTTGGACAACGATGAACCTACGAGCTATGGAGAAGCGATGATGGGCCCGGATTCCGAGAAGTGGTTAGAGGCCATGAAATCCGAGATGGGATCCATGTATGAAAACAAATTATGGACTTTGGAAGTATTACCTGAAGGGCGTAAGGCCATTCAGAACAAATGGATCTTTA
The DNA here is from genome assembly GCA_039707655.1 of Elymus sibiricus. Lineage (NCBI taxonomy): Eukaryota > Viridiplantae > Streptophyta > Magnoliopsida > Poales > Poaceae > Elymus > Elymus sibiricus. The sequence goes on along the minus strand of CM077667.1, from coordinate 232,959,240 downwards.
AGAGGAAGACGGACGCAGACGGTAATGTCACCGTCTATAAAGCTCGACTTGTGGCAAAAGGTTTTTCACAAGTTCAAGGAGTTGACTACGATGAGACCTTCTCACCCGTAGCGATGCTTAAGTCCGTCAGAATCATGTTAGCAATAGCTGCCTTTTTCGATTATGAAATTTGGCAGATGGATGTCAAAACAGCGTTCCTTAACGGTTTCCTTAAGGAAGAGTTGTATATGATGCAACCAGAAGGTTTTGTCGATCCAGAGAATGCTGACAAAGTTTGCAAACTCCAGCGATCCATTTATGGACTGGTACAAGCATCTCGGAGTTGGAATCTTTGCTTTGATGAGGTGATCAAAGCGTTCGAGTTTATACAAGTTTACGGAGAAGCTTGTATTTACAAGAAAGTGAGTGGGAGCTCTATAGCGTTTCTAATATTATATGTGGATGACATATTACTGATTGGAAACAATATAGAAATGTTGGAAAGCGTGAAGGAATATTTGAACAAGAGTTTTTCAATGAAGGACCTAGGAGAAGCTGCTTTCATATTAGGCATCAAGATCTATAGAGATAGATCAAGACGTTTAATAGGACTTTCACAAAGCACATACCTTGATAAGATTTTGAAGAAGTTCAAAATGGATCAGTCCAAGAAGGGGTTCTTGCCTGTTTTGCAAGGTGTGAAGTTGAGTAAGACTCAATGCCCAGTGACTGCAGGAGATAGAGAAAAGATGAGTGTCATCCCCTATGCTTCAGCCATAGGCTCTATCATGTATGCAATGCTGTGCACAAGACCCGATGTCAGCCTTGCCATAAGTATGGTCGGAAGGTTTGAAAGTGATCCAGGAATGGAACACTGGACGGCGGTCAAGAATATCCTGAAGTACCTGAAAAGGACTAAGGACATGTTTCTCGTTTATGGAGGTGATCAAGAGCTCGTCGTAAAGGGTTACGTCGATGCAAGCTTTGACACTGATCCGGATGACTCTAAGTCACAAACCGGATACGTATTTATTCTTAATGGGGGTGCGGTTAGCTGGTGTAGTTCCAAGCAAAGCATGGTAGCTGATTCTACATGCGAAGCGGAGTACATCACTGCCTCGGAGGCGGCGAAGGAAGGTGTCTGGATGAAGGAGTTCATGACAGATCTTGGAGTAGTGCCTAGTGCGCTTAACCCAATGACTCTGTTTTGTGATAATATTGGTGCCATTGCTCTAGCCAAGGAACCAAGATTTCACAAGAGGACCAGACACATAATGCGACGTTTCAATTCCATCCGCGATTACATCAAGGAGGACGACATAAATATTTGCAAAGTACACACGGATCTGAATGTAGCAGATCCGATGACTAAACCTCTTCAAAGGGCTAAACATGAACAACACCAGAACTGCATGGGTGTTCGATTCATTACAATGTAAATCACATAGTGATGTGAACTAGATTATTGACTCTAGTGCAAGTGGGAGACTGTTGGAAATATGCCCTAGAGGCAATAATAAATTAGTTATTATTATATTTCCTTGTTCATGATAATCGTTTATTATCCATGCTATAATTGTATTGATTGGAAACTCAAATACATGTGTGGGTACATAGACAACACTGTGTCCCTAGTAAGCCTCTAGTTGACTAGCTCGTTGATCAAAAGATGGTGAAGGTTTCCTAGCCATGGACATAAGATGTCATTTGATAACGGGATCACATCATTAGGAGAATGATGTGATGGACAAGACCCAAACTATAAACGTAGCATATGATCGTGTTAGTTTATTGCTATTGTTTTTTGCATGTCAAGTATCTGTTCCTATGACCATGAGATCATGCAACTCCCTGACATCGGAGGAGTACCTTGTGTGTATCAAACGTCGCAACGTAACTGGGTGACTATAAAGATGCTCTACAGGTATCTCCGAGGGTGTCTGTTGGGTTGGCATGGATCAAGACTGGGATTTGTTACTCCGTGTGACGGAGAGGTATCTTAGGGCCCACTCCGTAATACAACATCACAATGAGCCTTGCAAGCAATGTGACTAAAGTGTTAGCCACGAGATCTTGTATTACGGAACGAGTAAAGAGACTTGCCAGTAACGAGATTGAACTAGGTATAGAGATACCGACGATCGAATCTCGGGCAAGTAACATACCGAAGAACAAAGGGAACAGTATACGGGATTATCTGAATCCTTGACTTAGAGGTTCAACCGATGAAGATCTTCGTAGAATATGTAGGAACCAATATGGGCATCCAGGTCCCGTTATTGGTTATTGACCGTAGAGGTGTCTCGGTCATGTCTACATAGTTCTCAAACCCGCAGGGTCTACACACTTAACGTTTGGTGACGATTAGTATAGTTGAGTTATTGTGTTGGTGACCGAAGGTTGTTCGGAGTCCCGGATAAGATCCCGGACATGACAAGGATCTCCGGAAGAGTCCGGAGGTAAAGATTGATATATGTGATAATAGTGTTTTGATCTCCGGAAGGGTTCCGGAATTCACTGGAAGGGGTTCCGGGTGTTTACCGAAGTGTTCGGGTGCAGCAAACACTTTATATGGACCAAAGGGGTAAAGCCCACGAGGTATTGGAAAGTGCAAAAGGAAGTTTTGCTGCTGCCTTAAGCGGTACTACCGCTGGTAAGGCAGTACTACCGCATAAGCGGTACTACCGCTTGTGTGAAGCGGTACTACCGCTCAAGCGGTACTACCGCTCGTGAGCGGTACTACCGCTTGTGCGCGGTACTGCTGGAATCCGAGTTGGACTCTTTCCGTGCGGGCCAAACCGACCTCGTGCGGGCAAAACCGACATTGTGGAGGCTTTCTCTCCAAGTTTAGACCCCAGGGCTCAACATATAAATAGAGGGGCAGGGCTAGTACACGGGATACATCAAGATTTCCCAAGCCGTGTGCCGGCTACCCTAACCCTCTAGTTCTTCCCGTCATAATCTCCGTAGTGCTTGGCGAAGCCCTGCAGAGATTGTGCCTCACCACCATCACCACGCCGTCGTGCTGCCGGAACTCATCCACTACTTCACCATCGCTCGCTGGATCGAGGAGGTCAAGCCGTACGTGTGTTGAACGCGGAGGTGCCGTCCGTTCGGCGCTAGATCGTGATTGGATCGAGGGACGACTTGCGATTTGGATCGCGAAGACGTTCGACTACATCAACCGCGTTTCTTAACGCTTCCGCTTAGCGATCTACAAGGGTATGTAGATTCACTCTCCCTCTCGTAGATGCTCATCACCATGGATAGATCTTGCGTGTGCGTAGGAAAATTTTTGTTTCCCAAGCAACGTTCCCCAACATTAGCGTGCAAACATCTTGCTCTCTACATTGTGCCATAAGTCTCTCCCGTGCATATCCATTGTACTTGTCTCATATCTTGGTTCGAGCATCAAGCATAGAAAAAAAAGAGCAAAAAGCTTTTAAGCAAAAGAGGAGATACAAAAGAGCTTGTAAGCAATAGAAATAGCATTGAGCCATTTTGCATAGTTCATACTCTTGGATCATACATACATAGCATACTTGGGATTGAAGACAGCACGTTTACTCTCTTAGGTTGGTGCACAAGCGCGTATCTAGCCTATTTGAGCAATCGAGCTATTGTCTCTTCTAGTATCCGTGCAACACGATCTTTTCCCGGGTCTCAATTTTGTGCTCATTCCTTGGTTGCGCGGATCCCATTTATCTATCCGTGTGTGTGTGTGTGTGTTCCTAGTGCCACCATAGCTATTGATCTATTTGCTTTGCATTGCAATTTTGTGACTCTTTCTCAACATTTTCGATATCTTGACTAACAATTGCTTGAATTTTGTGCCACTTGTCCTAACCAAGCCACTCGATAAGGTTTACTTTGTAGGTGAGAGTGAAGATGTCCCATACCAATTCCCCTATTCTTTCATTCCACATTGAGTGAAACGGGATACATCCTCAACTTTGGGAAACGGTATTTTGGTATTGTTTATCTCATTTCCCACTCACCTTTGCTCGAGTCTTGTGATGGCTAGGCAAAGCACATCCTCTTCGGTCTACATCAACAATGACGAGTTCGATGCCATGAAGCAAACCATCGACGTCAAGTTGGATGCTCAAATGGAGGAGCTCAAGGTCCTCATCAACACCGGCAAGCGGTCTTCCTCATCTTCGAGAAGACGCTCAAGTGCACATGCTTCCGAGCTACCATCTTTGGCAAGATCACCTCGGCATCGACACCATCAATGACATGAAGACATAATGACGCCAACATCAAGGCGTCCAACAAAGAACAAGTGTGAAGGTCATGAGCTCGACACCAACCACCGCTCGACCACTTCACCACTTACCTTGGCATCTTCACCAAGCGACTTCAAGGCATCTTCGCCTTTGGATATGCGGCATCTTCGCCGACAAGCACCTCAAGAGTAGCTCCCCAAGCTCAAGTCCGCGACTTCCACGAGCTACTACGACCTCGACATCAACCACGAGATTCCTTTCTTTGGGAGTCAAGACCCTGAGGAGTATCTCGATTGGGAGCGCAAGATGGACTACTACCTCAAGCTACTTCAAGTCTCTTCCGAAGATCAAGTGAAGTGCGCCACAAGAAACTTCCACGGCGACGCGTCGACATGGTGGCTTCACACATCTTCGACGAGCTTCGACATGAGTTGGTCCAAGTTGAAGAAAGCGTTGCGGCGAGAGTTTGTGCCTTCTACATACAAGGGACATCTTCACCGCCACTTGGAGAACACCATACAAGGATCCATGTCTCTCGATGAGTACTTCTGAAGATGAAGAAAGCCTTGCGACGAGCCGGTGTGGGCGACCCCATTAGGATGAAGTTCCACTTCATGATGGGATTGAACAATGACATCGCCAAGACTATCTTCCACAACAACCATGAGTCTCTCGAAGACCTCTACATTGGTGCTTTCATGGTGGAACATGAACTCAAGGCCAAGGCTACTCGACCCCGAGCACACTTCGCGACGACCAAGCTCAACGACTACGAGCATGAGGATGGTACCACCAAGATGTCCAAAACCGACGAGCTCCAAGACGACGCTCCCAAGTTTGACTTCACCGCCATACCTCTTTGTGGCATTGACGATGGCGAGTCTACCACGACTCTTTTTGAAGACGGTGCGGCGACGACTACAACTACGGAGCCACTCAAGGAACATGCCTTGGAGGCAAGCGACAAGGTGGCGAGCAAGGATGATGCTTCCATCTTCGGAGGCAAGAGTGATGATATGCCATCTTCGGCCTTCATCCACGGCGACGGCGACGAGATGGTTGACAATGGGATTTTCCCTTACACCACGGTGACGTTTGGAGATGAGTTGAGAGACTTATGCCACCATATTGAGAGTGAGAGTGACTTCACCACTAGCTCCATATATGATGAGTTGCCTCAATTCCCATGTGAGGAGAGCCACAAACCCCACCACTTGAGTGAGATGAGTGACTCCACCATATGTGAGTTTGAGTGAACCTACCTTGAGGGAGTGTGTGAGCCTCGACATAGAGAGAGTGAGGTAGTTGATGAGGCATGTGAGGCCATTTCGATTTCTAACAACTTAACCTCTTCCTCTATTGTGTCTTCTCCTTTGGTGCTAGGTCCCATATTCGATGACGCGCGGATCCTTGACGACTTCGTCCTCACCTTGGACAAGGCGATGGCCATGGTGGTATATGATGCACCCCCCACATGGTTCCATCATGATGAAGATGACTACGAGTTGGTACTTCCCACCTCACCTACATCACATGAGCGGAGCTCTAAAGATAACATAGGTGATGGTCCCTCGCTTGTCCCACTAGTGGACTATCTTGCCATTGATTGCTGGCATGATGTTGATCACCTTATGGACACACAATATGCTATGTCTTCTTCATGCTTCAATGTGCTACCTATTTTTGATGAATATGATGATGAGCATGTTGACTTACATAGTTGTGATGCTATACTCCATAGGATACCATGTGCAAATTCTATTGGTCACATCATGTTCGACAATCCGCTAAACTTGTCATATGCTATGCGTGAAATTTCACATATTGCATTTTTGCAATCTCACCGTAGCGACTATGCCTATCCCATACAAATTAATCCCATTTGCTCATATGGCATAGATGAAAAACCCATGGTTATTGGCATTTGCTTTTCTTGTGATGATATTGCCATGCTTCCTTTGCATCATTTGCACAATAATTCTCATATGCCATGCCATGACCACCTAGATTTGGATATGCATTGTTTTGGATGTTGTCCATACTCTCCCCATTATGCTTCCACTATTGCACATGAGGAGATCCCAATAGTTTCCTCATATGTGTTAGGAGATTTTGTTCCATCCCATCCATTGCATGATCCCATTTATTGTGTGCACCATCCGCATATCATGAATAACAATGCTCTCGATTGTTCAAGTGATGCACTACATATTTCTAGTCTCCATTATGCCATATATAACAACAAACCTTTCATGATGGATGACATGTTCCTATATCATGCATCTCACTTATTTGAGCATTCGATATTTTGTGCTAACGAACACAAGCACATGCACATCCTAACGGATGATGTATACATATACCACGCGCACACAATTTTCCCTTTGTCTTTGTTGTGTGTAGGTACTCATGAATACTCGTCAACCTCACAATCCCATGAGTTGACGAAACGAGCTCTTGAGAGCACCGATGCTTTGGGATTCACCGGAATGTGTCTCCAACCATTCCCCTCGCGCAAGGACTTCACGCATTTCTTCTACACGGCTCTCACATGGTTATGGCTTCTTACTCATTACACTTATTATGCCCATATTGCACATTTCTATGTCTTTGCCATGCAATTTTGACCCATGCCTTGCATCTCACATGACACTTGATTCTATGACTTGTATGTGTATTTGCAAGCTTGGTGGAGATGTTGATTGTTATTGCCATGTTTGCTTTGTGCCCCATGCCTATAATGATACATTGCTCATGTTTTGTTTCCGTGCTTGCGATATGTCATGTGCATTGTCTATGCCTACTATTTGCTCATATGACATGATTGCCATGATTTCCTCTAGTATGTTGCATATTTGCACTACTAGTTTGCACGACATGATCACTATGCCTGCTTGTGTTGCATCACCGATGTGCTCCTTTTATGCGGTTGATGACAACCATTGCCATGCTTCGCACATGATTGATTTTGCTTATTGCTATATGTCTCCACATGTTGCCTCTCTCATGCTCGATGCTTTGCCATGTCTTGTGTCCAACAATGCTTTTGTTCTTGCTAATGAGATTACCCCCATAGCTTTCTCTCATATTCTTGGAGCTTTTGACAGCTTTCATGTGAAGCATGCTTGCCTTCCTTCTTTGCATCATATGCCTAGTGCCATGAATATAGACATTGTTGCATCATATTATTCATGCACTTTTGCTTTTAATTGTTATGTGCAAGAGAAGAGAACCATCATGATGGATGATGTGTTTGTCTACCATGCACATACATTCTTTGCTTTGTTGTGTGTATGTGTAGGATACTTTGACTACGTGTCAACCTCCACTTCACGTGATTTGACGATTCGAGCTCTTGAGAGTGAGCCATGCTACTCCGACGTGTTTCTACATGATGCTTTCTTGTGTTTCGGAATTGTGAAGAATGCACAAGGACACACTTTTAAGGTAGCATCCTTCTTGAGCTTGGATATTGTTCTCACTCATGATTGCACATTGCCATGCCTCATGACATATATACCTTGTGTGTTGCATCCAACTTGTGGATTGTTTGCCCTTATCATATGCTTGGTTGCAACAATGCCCATTCTTCACATTTGCCATGCCACATTGCTTGCTACATGATTGACTTGATTGCCTCACACATGATGACCAATTGCTCTTTCTATCGTGTTGAGTGCCACAAAATCTTCACTACACCATGTGCATATTCTCCTTGGATTGCCTTGCACTTTTGGATTGCGCCATGTGTTTAGACACTTCATATTGTTTGGTGTTGTGAATGATTCCTATGCCTATCATAGAACCTTTGTTGATTGCTTTGTGCATGCGTGCTATGACCTTGAGGTACATGCTTATTATATTGTCACACATATTGGCATCCCTACCTCACCTTTGCATACTTGTTCCCATGATGACTCCGCTTGTGCTCAAATTATATGCATACATGCCATGACACAATCCCTTGTCACACCATATGTTATGCATGATGACGACACTTGTTCGGTGAATAACCGCTTGAATGCTTGGTTTTACACTAACGCTAACCACATTTGTTTTTCCAAGTGTTTGTCGTATTTGCTCCTTTTGAAGGAATTACTAGACGGTGCGACATTGGAGAGTGCCCATTCCGAGTTTGATGATGATGAGTGCTTGGTGATCGTCCACTTTTACACGGCGATGCCATCTCTTTCCCATGGTGATTTGGATCTTTATCCGAGGACGGATCTTTCCCAAGGGGGAGGGGATGATGCGGAGCATCCTACGGACATCACCATGGCAAGAGTCCCTTTGGCAAATGATACGTGCAACATCTACTTCACATACTTAAAGGTGAACCATCTCCTTTACACGTGCTCACTTGACCCCTTCGAGCAAGGTATACTACTTGACACTCCTCTCATGTGCATGCATAGGTATTGCCGGAGCTTCACGGATGACGAGGAGCAGTGCAAGTGCCAAGGAACGACTACACCATCCGCGAGGGAAGCATGGAAGCGACAACGGAAGAAGGCCAAGCAACCTTCCAGGCCCCGGACATCCGGCCCATACCCCGGACATCCGGCCCATGGAGATCTCTCTCGTAAAAGGCCAAGGCTTCTGGAAGCTATAGGCGCCGGACATCCGGCCCGCGCCCCGGACTTCCGGCGACCCCTCGAGACCCCGGACATCCGGCCCCATCTCCCGGAAATCCGACGCAGATGTATCCAGAGAGACACAGAAACCGTCGCCCGAGCCCCGGACATCCGGCCTACACCTGAAGCCCCGGACATCCGGCCCCCAAGCCCGGACATCCGGCCCCTGTGCGGGTAGACGCGGGCAGGAGGCCCATGTATCCCTCTCACTTACCCCTTCGTGGGCTAGCACTATATATACTCCACCCCCTCCTCCATTTTAGGGTTAGCATTGGTTTAGCTCATAGATTAGTTGAGCGTTGCTCCTTCCATATACTTCTCCTAGGAGATTGCGACTTCCACGTGTGCGAAGATCTTATGGATGTCAAGGCCCCTATCTAGGGAAGATCCCTAGTGGATTCAAGGCCTCATCTCCCTATGGGATTTGGGATGAACTCTACCATGTATCCTCTTTCCCTTTGTTGTTGTACCCTTGTGGATCTCGTGTGGATGTGAGCATAGTGGATGTGTGATTGGACTTGTTTGGAGTGTGTCTCTTGTGATTTCCCCCTCGTGTTCTTCGTGTTCATTCACAAATCCACCTCCAATTCATGAAAGATCGACGCACACGGGCGTGCCCCGTATCAGCACGGGAAGATCCCTAGTGGATTCAAGGCCCCATCTCCCCATGGGATTTGGGATGAACTCTACCATGTATCCTCTTTCCCCTTGTTGTTCTTGTACCCTTGTGGACCTTGTGTGGATGTGAGCATAGTGGATGTGTGATTGGACTTGTTTTGAGTGTTTCTCTTGTGATTTTCCGCTCGTGTTCTTCGTGTTCATTCACAAATCGACCTCCAATTCGTGAAAGATCGACGCACACGGGCGTGCCCCATATCATAATGCCTCTACAATCAACACACATACGTGATGTACCATCCTTTTTAGGCACTAGAATAATAGGAACAACACAAGAACTAAGGGATTCGCGTATATAACCTTTGTCGAGCAGCTCCTGTACTTGACGCATAATATCCTTCGTCTCCTCTGGATTGGTACGGTATGGCGCACGGTTGGGCAGCGATGCACCGGGAATTAAGTCAATCTGATGCTCAATCCCTCGAATATGTGGTAATCCCGGTGGCACGTCTTGTGGAAAGACGTCAGCGAACTCCTGCAAAATGTTAGCGACAGCAGGAGGCAAAGAGGGAGGCATGTCCTCGAATGAAAATAATACCTCTTTGCATACCAAAGCATAGCAAACAGATGTAGTAACATCCAAATCAGTAATATCAGATTTAGTGGCAAGTAAACAACCACTCTTCATTTTTATTTCAGATGCAACACTAGACTATTGTTTATTAGGCTTATTATGTTGCTCAAATTCCTTTGCCACAATCTGATTTTCACTCTCACTTTGCTTCTGTTTTGCTTTACTAGCTCTAGCAATGTCATCTTTCATAATATGTTCGGGAGACATAGGAAGCAAAGTTATATTTTTATCTTTATGAACAAGAGTATACTAATTCGTCCTACCATGGTATAGAGAATTTTTATCAAATTGCCATGGTCTACCAAGTAAAACAGAGCATGCTTGCATGGGTACCACATCACAATCAAGATAATCAGAATATGTAGCAATGCTAAAGTGCACACGAAGAGTACGTGTTACCTTAACCTTGCCACTGTTGTTGAACCAATGGATGTAATAAGGATGAGGATGTGGTCTGGTGGTTAGATACAACTTCTCCACCATCTCCATGCTAGCCAAGTTGTTGCAACTCCCTCCATCGATGATGACGCGAACAGAACGCTCCTTCACAACTCCCTTTGTATGGAACAACTTGTGCCTCTGATTTTGCTCAGCCTGTGTAACCTGCACACTCAGAACACGTTGAGCAACTAAACTTTCATACCTGTCAGCGTCGTTAGCAGCCATGTAGTGTGTCTCTTTTTCAGTCTCCTCTACACCTTGTTCTTCACTCGCAATAAGAGCCAGGGTCTCCTCATCATAATCACTAGCGGAGTCATATCCACCATCCTCAGTAACAATCATCACATGCTTGGAAGGGCATTCGCTCGCATAGTGAACTCCACCCTTGCAACGACGACATATAACCTCATGTGTTTGCCCTGTGGATGCAATGGATGAAGAAGAGCTCTGTGCAGGCCCGGAAGGTGTGCTCTTCGCAGAGGGTGGGGCAGAGGCTTGTTTCCTGTTATCTCGGTTGGAGTTGGAGGCTGAAGTCGGCGGTGCTGCAGCAGGACGTGTGGAAGTAGAGGAGGCACGTGGCGTCCATGATGAAGTGCGACCTGCAAAAAAATTAGGTCTCGCCAATGCTTGTCGATCCTGCACTTCACGTTCAGCTTTGCAAGCAAGATGAAATAAACGAGTGATAGTGTTATACTCCTTATACTCTAGAAGTCCGAATCTCTCTATTTAATCCACCCATAAAACGTGCAAGCATAGCTTCATTCTCCTCAAAAATACCACAACTAATCATGTCAGTTTGTAATTCCTGATAATAATCCTCTACATAATTTTTTCCTTGTCTTAAACGCTGCAAATTTTGATGCAATTCACGTTGATAATATGGTGGAACCCAACGATTACGCATAGCAGCTTTCAAAGCAGCCCAAGTAGTTGGGATATTAGCATGATGTATTCTACAATGTTCAGACCACCAAACACAAGCAAAACTAGTGAATGAACAAACAGCAGCAGCAACACGTCTATCCTCAGGAAACTGTAAGCATGTAAAACATTGTTCTATTTCTAACTCCCAAGTAAGATATATATCATGAACATATCTACCATCAAATGTAGGAATATTCAATTTTAGTTTAGGGAGATGGTCATGATCCCATACCTGAGGGGGAGGTGCAGGCCTACCGTTGCGATTGTAGTTATGTGGACGACCTGGTGCTTGTGGTGGTGGTTGCCCCTGGGTCTGAATTGGAGCAACCTCTCCCTCATCATCGTAAGCATCGTCATAATCCTCAGCATAATCCTCATTCTGCTCAACGACAGTAGCAGCAACAGAAGCCGCAACAGTAGCAGCAGTAGCAACAGTAGCAACGGCATCAGAATTTTGGCCTTGGGCGAGAGGCGCACGTCGCGCTCGTCTCTCGAAAAGCGCGCCCTGTTGATGTTGTTGTTGGACAGGGACGTTAGTTGCCGTTGGTGGTGGTAGACGGGCAAGCACCTCATTGAACTTAGCGTCCAGCTTGGTGTCGAATGTCTTCTGCAAACCATCTAGCTTCTCCATGGCATCTCCAAGGCTGGTCACGAAGTCTTGTACCTGGTCAGCCATCATTTGCTGGAATTTGTCATGAAGCTCCTTGTTGGTCATAACCTCCCATTCGACCTCGTCAGCTTGTGATCCTGGCATGGTTAGCAGCAATAGGAACACACAAGAATATGAACCTACAGACTACTAGGAAGTGGTGGTGGTGGTGGTGGTGTATGACAAATCCGTGAAGCCAGTCTCAATTTCTTACCAGTTCTTACCCAACAGCAGGTGGTGATCGGCAACCGTTGTAGTCAAAACTCTCAAAGCTTGGATAGAGCGATTGCTAGGTGGTATCAAACACACGACGTAGATGTATGTGGAGCTGGGAAAGCTTATAATATGGTAGCAAAAAGGGGTCAACAATAATCAATTCAGAGATGCCAAGTTAAATAAACGCTCAACGACGATACTGTGCTGGTCCTAGGCTAGACCGTGCTAGAGACACGAGCCTAGAACACCAACAAAATCACGACGCTACACGTAATCAAGGGAAGAGCACACTCTATTTTTTTTCGTTTTTTTGGCGCCTCTTTTTTTGCGCTTTTTTTTCTCAGAAACTCACTATAATGGCGAGTGTCTCAAAACTCTTCCCGAGACGTATAAACAGGATAGGCAGAAAAAAAATTGACAATTTTTTTCCCGGTAGTGATTCGGGGTTGCGACGACCAAAAATTGTGACAAAAATCACTATGATGGCGAGTGTCTCAAAACGCTCCCAAAAACCTAAAAATAGGATAGGGAAAAAATATTTTCACCCTCCGATTTTTTTTCCGAATCCTACTCAGGCAAGGAAACGCGAAAATAAAATCAAAGGGATCTCGAAATCAATCCGAATACCTAAGGAATTCGGATTAGAGGCGGATATGGGGTGGTGATATATGGCAGTGGAGGTGATGATGGTGGGTGTGATATATGGCAGCGGCGATGAAGATGATGCGGTGGTGGTATATGGCAGACACAATGAATATGGTGCGGTGGTGGTATATGGCAGATGCGATGAAGATGGTGCGGTGGTGGTATATGGCAGATGCGACGAAGATGTTGCGGTGGTGGCGTGACAACTTGTGAATAGAACTCGAAACTCTAAAAGACTAGATGCTAAGACCAGCAACTCAACACGACGATGCAACCGCAAATTCAACAAAGCAAAACAGCGGACAGAAAATTGCAAAAAAGGCTCAGATTGGTTCGGATATGGGATGAATGGATATAACTTTTTTTGTGGCTTTTTCTTGGGTAATAGGTAAGAAAAATAAATCTAATCTAGGGATAACTAGAAATTCTCACCGAGCAACCTGAAAACTGATACCACTTGATAGGGGCGAGGGTCCCTATCTTTCGATGAGATGATAACTATCGATATGGTGGAGACAACTTTAACGATCCGACTACAAACGTGCACGACGTTGCGCAATCGCTAATCCAACTCCAAGAAGGTTATTGACCACGCCGGAGCATGACCAACCTGACCACGAAGGTCTATTCTAGCAAGCAATCAAAGAACAAGCAAGAATATGATAATGCAATCTGAATATTGCAAATATAGATGAAGTATTGATAAAGGTGGGGTTTCGAAAGAGGTCTTGGTCTGGTCGTTGGACACAAACGAAGTACACAAAGTTGCAATGGCTAACTTTTAATTAAACAAAACCCAAAAAAAGCTACTAGATTGATCTACTTATATAGGAGCAAGGGGTGGCGGCCAAGGAGGTGGGAGGATGTCCCAAGACAGCCTAAAACAAACACTAGGTTGTACAAGGCTCATGGGCCCAAGTGGAGGTGATGCAACACATTTGGACTTGTAGTTTGACTCGGATTCTGCTGCAACGTCAGATTGTTTCATCAATATCTCCACGCTCCGGACGAATTTTAAGGTGATTGCAATTGGGCTGGAACGCATATGAAATCTACTTTCCAACAAAAAATGAATCACCCAATTATAAGTCCGGATGAAAACGTTCTTGGCGTTTTGAGACAGGGGTGTCTGTGCAGTCCGAATCTGAGTCCGGAACGTGAGAGACTTGGACTCTATCTTCTCTTGGGCTAAAAGTGACGTGAGAGAACTTCTTTAACAGCACCTAATTATTTCCTTTGACGTGAGAGGACCTCTTGAATAGCACCCAACCATTTCCTCTTCCGTTGTCATCACACGTGGTACATACAAGTGTTCGGCCATTCTGCATTTAGGCATAGAATAAAAATAGGTGAAGTATTTTTGTTCCGGATAACATAAATAAATTATTACATAATTCTTATAAGAAATCACCTCACAAATATACATGTATGCAATATTTTGGGTCGTATCCAAGGTAGTCATGTCCTCATGATCAACATTAGCAGCATCATGCAAGCGTTAATATCACTTGGAGTCATTGGTCGAAGTACATATTGCTTGCCCTTCATGTTGAAGCTATAGTGATTTTTCCGACCGTTGTGGATGACGACACGGTCGAATTTCCATGGTCTACCAAGTAGAAGGTGGCAAACGAACATGGGAACCACATCACACTCCAACGTGTCTCCATAAGCTCCTATCTTGAAGGAAACTTCCACAGTATGTTCAACTTGGAGGGTGCCGGACTCACTTAGCCATTGGACCTTGTAAGGGTGAGGGTGCTTCTTCTTGACCAATTGTAGCTTGGAACAAAGGTCCTCACTTGCCAAAGTTTGGCAACTACCGCCGTTGATGATGACCTTGATGGATTTTCCTTGGATGCCCGCCTTGGTGTGGAAGATGTGGCAATGTTGGTCCTCGTCTTCTTGTTGTTGATGCGTCAAAACCTTGGAGACATCGAGAGCGTGGCTTGGATCATTGTCGCAAAAGATTTGTGAATCTTCATCTTCATTGACTTGATGAAGCATGGCCACGTGCTCCAATGCTTCCATCTCACCGTCACTCATAGAGTCATAGGTGCCATCGTCTTGAACGATCATGGTGCGTTTTGTTGGACACTCGTAGGTCTTGTGGCCTCGGCCTTGGCACATGAAACACTTTATGGAGCTTGTCTTGGCGGTAGCATCCGGTGTTGGAGTAGAGGATGAAGCTCTCGGCTTGTAGGTGTTTGCGGTTGGTCGGCTTGACGAAGTCGTCTTGTCCTTGTACCTTGACTTGTCACCGGTGGTTGTTGTAGTTTTCGTAGTTGAAGGTGTTGTGGTTGTAGTAGCTTGATCACTTGAGCTGTAGGTCTTGTAGGAGAACTTGGAGTACTTGTTGTCATCTTGCACTTGTCGTTCCGCCTTGGTTGCTTGATGCATGAGCTCAAGTAGGTTTGAGTATGGTTGGAAGTCCGCGGTTTTCTTGCCTTGGTAGTTGAGGCCATTCAAGACTCGCGCCATTGTTTGCTCGTCATCTTCCTTCACATTGGCTCGGATCATTGCAATCTCCATCTCTTGATAGTACTCTTCTACCGACTTGGTGCCTTGCTTGAGTTGCTGTAGCTTCTTGAAGAGATCCCGGTTGTAGTGTGTAGGCACAAAACGACCTCGCATGAGATCCTTCATTTGGGCCCAAGTGGTGATAGGTGGTTCACCTCTCTCTCTTCTTCGCTCAATCACTTGTTCCCACCAAATAAGGACATAGTCTTGGAACTCGAGTGAAGCCATGGCTATCTTCTTCTCTTCATCGTAGTTGTGGAGGCGAAAGATCTTGTCAACTTTGAGTGCCCATGATAGGTAATCTTCGGGATCATTGCTTCCGAAAAACTTTGGCATTGTGAACTTGAGCTTGCCGAAGCGCTGTTCATCATTGTGTTGGTGATGCCGGAATCCTTGTCTTGGATGTGGATCCTCATTGTCATTGTCTTGAGCGTGTTGGCGTTGATCTTGGCCTTGTTCGTCCTCATGGTCGGTTTCGTCGCGATGAGCTTGAGGATGGCGACGAGGTGGACGCACTCGGTTGCGCCTTTCATGGTGCTCCTCTTGATGATTGGCCTTTTCTTGTCGTTGGAGGCGAAGTTCTTCTTGTTCTTTACGTGCTTGACAGTTGCATTCCTCCAACGCGGGAGTAGCATCACAGAGTGCACGTTGGGCATCAAGCGCTTGCTCTTCGCGAAGGCGTAGTTCTTCCTCACGGCGTTGTTGTTGGCGTTCTTGTTCCAATGTTTCTTTTTCTTGTTGGTGACGCCTAGCACGCTCGCGAAGTAGATCTTGTAGCCCATTGCCATGGAAGGGATTGTCTGAAGCTTGAAGTTGACGGCCTTGGTGTGAACTTGGACCGGAGTGGTCATCACGGTGATGAGCACGTGCTCGAGGTGGACTCTCACCGGAAGAGTACTCCGATGAGTGACGACTTGAGTTGCGCCTTCTTGACGATGTAGATGTGGAAGAAGCGTGCTTGACCATCAAGGCGTGAATTTCCTCCATTTGGCTTGAGAGCTTGGTGTCGAGGTAGTCCCTTGTTCGCACTTCGGATTCGCGAACGTCGATGGCGAGGTGCTCGATGCGGTCGTTCAAAGCGTCATGCGATTGGCGCATTGCTTTTTGCACGCCAAAGAAGTGCATCTAGGTGACGAAGGTGGTTTCGTCGTACTCTTGCTCCTCAAATGCAGGGTTGTGGATGCTTGACCTATCCATAACAACACTCAAGTAGATATAAGTGGAAGAATAAGACGACAATATCAATTACCGTTCCACAAGTTTGAAAATGGATCAAAGATCACTCGATATGCAAATGTGGAAGTAGTAGAATTGGTACCGAAGATCGTCCTTCTCACACCTACACAAATAAGGCTTATGGACGAGCTCGGTTAGGAGAGTGGCACAAATTTCAAGCAATCCGAAAGATAAGATTCAATAAAGTTGAAAGAGATTCATAAATTCGCGAATGAGACAATGTTGATCAATTGCAATGAGTATACACGGAAACACACACATACAGGAGAGAATTGGGGTCGTGCATACATGGATGAGCCAAAATGTGGAATCCACGGAAAACGCTCGTGTTGCACAACACTAGAGTGACGCTAGCACGATTGCTCAAATGGGCATGATACGAACTTGTGCACAACCTATAAGAAACAAAACGTGTCGTCTTCCTATTCCAGACTTGCTATGTATGTATGTGGAACATGTCACTCGCTCAAGTGATCCAAGATGATCAAGTATGCTATGCAAAGCTTGCGATGCTATTGCCCTTTTGCTCTTGCTTAAAAGCTTTGCTTCTCTTTTCTTTTGCAATAATGTTTTGTATGGTCACAATGTGGGACGTGCACACCAAGATAACAATTATGTATGCGGGTACTATGTAAACACAAGAGATGATACTATGAGATGCACGCAATTGAAGCTATGCGGAGTATGTATCACTAAAGTGCGCAAGTAGCATAGCCCGGCAATACTCAATGGCTAGTCTCGATAGGCAAGTAACGCAAAATTGGCTCGGGGTAACAATGCAATGGCAAGGATAGAGTCAAGAGTGTCGTCGCGGTTACCGTCCTTGCTTACGGTGTAGTATGAACGAAGAGTTGGTCGGCGATGATCCGGGGCGATGATGAGCGGCGAATGTCGGTGTAGAACCACTCCTAATTAGCCGAAACACCTTAGGAAGTGGCGAAGTCGTGACTCAAAATCTCAAATGCAAAACTTGTGGAAGAAAATGATGAAGGTTTGCGGAAAAATGGTGGTGGAAAACAAAGACAAAACGCGCAACAAGGCGAAGATGTCGTGCTGCCAGGGCCTGTCCGGATGTCCGGGAGTTGGTCCGGATGTTCGGGCTGATGTGAGGCCGGATGTCTGGGTGGGGGTCCAGATGATCCGGGCTGGCCGTCGTCCGGATGATCCGGGCGTCTCGATCCGATCCAATCTGCTCAAGATCCCATGATTTTGGCGAAGAACACAAAAAACATTCGGCGAAAATTGGGCAATTTGACGGTGGAAAATGATGGGAATGAAGGGGGAAAGCTAGATCCACGTGCCCACAACGAAATCCACGAATCCAAATCAACAAATTCTCCTCAAATCCAACGAATCCAAGAAATTTGGTATGGCTATTTTTATGGGGATTTTCGAAATTAGGTCAAATCAAAACAAAAATTGGCTAGAAAGTGGGGGATGGACTCCAAGGTGTGAATCAACGTGTCTCATGATAGCAATATGATACGGGGCACACCCGTGTGGTCGACCTTTTCACACTTGGAGGGGGAAGAAGGGAGAAATCACAAGAGAAAACACAAACACAAGGAAGATCTCCGATCACACATCCACTAAATCCACTTAAGCACACGCAAGATACAAAGATCCAAAGTCAAACAAGCGATACACGGTAGCCGGTAGTTGTCTCACTCCGTGGAGGTGAGGTCTTAATATCCCGTAGGATCTTCCCTAGACGGGGCCTTGGCATCCGCTTCGGATCTTCTCACGAAGAGGTGTCTTTCCACGAGGGAAGGAAGTGAATGGAGCTATGCTCAACAATATCCAATGCTAAACATAAGCTAACCCTAATTCGGTGGCGGAGGAGGAGTATATATAGTGCTAGGGATAAAGGGTTAAGTGGGAGAGATACAAGGCCCAAGGCCCACTCGTGCTCGTAGGCAAAGGCCAGATGATCCAGACCAGGGTCCATTCAGTCGGTTCTGTCACGCATTTCTCGGACGATCCGAGTGTCGGTCCGGATGATCCGGCTTCGGGGGCTCCTCGTTCGGTTCTGTTTGGAATTAGCCGGATGATCCGGACCGGGTTCCGGATGATCCGGCCAAGTGCAGGCGGGCCCTTCTCGTTGCTCCTTCTTCCTCTTGGCCTTGGTCTTGGGGATGCGTCCTTGGTCTTTCATGGTCGTCTTCCTCATACCTAAGGATGCACAGGGTTTCATTGTGAGGTAGCATCCAAGTCCCTTTGCTATTCAAGTCTAGCTCGAAGAGGAGTGAGTTCACCTTAGCTCCAATGTCGCGTGCACGTGCTCTCGTCATAGGACCACTTGGGGGTTGGTTTGATGGTGTAGCCTTCATGGGGATGATGGTGGGATGCTCCGCATCACGTGAGCATCAAGGCGTGAATTTCCTCCATTTGGCTTGAGAGCTTGGTGTCGAGGTAGTGCCTTGTTCGCACTTCAGATTCACGTACGTCGGTAGCGAGTTGCTCGATGCGGTCATTCAAGACATCATGCGATTGGCGCATTGCCTTTTGCGCGCCGAAGAATTGCATCTTGGTGACGAAGGTAGTTTCTTCGTCCTCTTGGTCCTCAAATACCGGGTTGTGGATGGCTGACCTATCCATAACAACACTCAAGTAGATATAAGAGGAAGAATGAGATGACAATATCAATTACCATTCCACAAGTTTGTAAATGGATCAAAGATCACTCAATGTGCAAATGTGGAAGTAGTAGATGAAAGGATCGATATGGTTGACCAGAGGGGGGGGGTGAATAGGCAACTACCAGTTTTTAACTTTTCTTTAACAATTTATGCTTAGCAACAAATAGGTTGGCTAGATATGCAACTAGGTGAGCAACCTATATGATACTAAGCACAACAAGCAACTCAAGCAAGCAAGATAAACAATGTAAGTAGCTTGCGTGAAGTAAAGGTAAGAAATAACCACAAAAGGAACCGATGAAGACGAGGATGTGTTACCGAAGTTCCTTCCCGGTAAAGGGAAGTACGTCTCCTTTGGAGCGGTGTGGAGGCACATTGCTTTCCAAGAAGCCACTAGGGCCACCGTATTCTCCTCACGCCCTCACACAATGCGAGGTGTCGTGATTCCACTAGTGGTGCACTTGGAGGCGGCAGCCGGACCTTTACAAACAAGGTTGGGGCAATCTCCACACCTGAATTGGAGGCTCCCAACGACACCAC
Source organism: Elymus sibiricus (assembly GCA_039707655.1). Taxonomy (NCBI): domain Eukaryota; kingdom Viridiplantae; phylum Streptophyta; class Magnoliopsida; order Poales; family Poaceae; genus Elymus; species Elymus sibiricus. The sequence continues at coordinate 232,939,336 of CM077667.1, read as the reverse complement.
GAAGCTTCACCACAATGGACAATGGCTTCGAGGTGACCTCTTCCGTCTAGGGTGCTCAAACACCCAAGAGTAACAAGATCCGCAAGGGATTAGTGGGGGGAATCAAATTTCTCTTGGTGGAAGTGTAGATCGGGGCCCTCTCAACCAAACCCTAGAGTATCAACAAGTTTTGTTGGCTAGGGAGAGAGATCGGGCAAGAATGAGTTTTGGGCAACAATGGAGCTTGGGGAAGGATAAGAGGTAAGGTTTCTTGGGGAAGAAGACCCCTTATATTGTGGGGAAGGGAATCTTCCCGTTACCCACCTACCAGCCGCACTTCAGCGGTAGTACCGCCCATCTGTGAACCAGTAGAAGGGGCTCTTAGTACTACCGCCCCTACTACCGCTGCGGCTGGGTGCTGGCGCGGGGCACTAGACACTCCCAGATATGTGTCTGATGCCTCGCGCGAGGTGCCCAGCCCTCCCTTCTTTCCCTAAGCGGTACTACCGCCGGCTGGGGCGGAAGTACTGGCTGTGCGCGGTACTACCGCTTCCCAGAACGGTACTACCGCTGAGAGAAAGAAAGGGAGAGTAGGGCAAGGACAGAGACTCCATGTTGCCGGGAAACGAATGGGGTGCGAGTGTGTACGTGATGATTCCTCCCAACCTTTCCCACCGTGGACCCCTTCTTGATAGTACGGATTTTCCTACGCCTTAAGTCCACCGACACTAAATCGTCGAAAAGACACCGTCTTCTTTTTAGCTTCCTGAGGGGTAAGATAATCGTCTCATGCCACCTGATATTCTCTGAAAGCTTAATGCACACGATTAGTCCGCAAATGCATTGTCATCAATCACCAAAACTGATGCGGAGCATCCCTTCATCATCCCCATGTCTACACCCCCAAGTGGTCCTATGACAAGAGCCCGTGCACGCGACATTGGAACCCAGGTGAACTCACTCCTCTTCGAGTTAGACTTAAATGCCAACGGAACGTGGATGGTACCTCACAATGAGACCTTCTGCATACTCAGGTACTCGGGAGAGGATGGGAACACCACAACAGGGGATGCCACGCTCGGAGGAGCCACGGAGAAGATTCGGCCACTCTACAGCCTTCGGACGTCCGGCTCCCCATGGACGTCCGGCGCCTAGAGACCTCTCCCAGCTACAGACTCAGTGACTCTCCAGCGCCCGGACGACCGGCTGGACACGGACGTCCGAAGCCCTCCAGCGCACGGACGACCGGACGCCCCGGAAATCCGGAGAACGACAACAGTGCCGAATCTACGGATTTCCGAAGACCCCGGATGACCGAGCCCCCGGACGTCCGGCCCCCTCCGGATGTCCGGACCCCCGTGAAGCCCCGGACGTCCGAGCCAGTCCGGACGTCCGACGCCTGCTGTGCGCGACCGCTCGGGCCTTGGCCCATGTACCCCTTCGTCTCGCCCTTGACTATTTAAACACCTCCCCCTCCTCTCTCTAGGGTTAGCTTAGGTTTAGCGAATACACTTGTTGAGCCTAGCTCCATTATCTCCCTTCCCTCGTGGAGCAACTACCCTCTACGTGAGAAGATCCGGAGTGATGCCAAGGCCCCTATCTAGGGAAGATCCCTAGTGGATTCAAGACCTCCTCCTCCGGAGCGAGGAGACTACCGTTACGTGTATCTTTTGGTTGTTTGTGGACCGTGATTCTCATGTACTCAGGTGATTCTAGTGGATGTGTGATCGTGGATTGTTCTTGAGTGTTTTCCTCTTGTGATTTTTCCCCTCGTGTTCTTCGTGTTCTTCGTGTGCCCTCACAAATCCACCTCCAATTTGTGAAAGATCGACGCACACGGGTGTGCCCCGTATCATATTGGTATCAAGAGCCAAGGTTTCTCACGAATTTGGAGTTCCCTTCCCCGATTTCTAGCCAATTTTGTTTTGTTTGGACCTAATTTCGAAAATCCCCACAAAAAATAGCCATACCCAAATTTCTTGGATCCGTTGGATTTGAGGAGATTTTGTTGATTTTGATCCGTGGATTTCGTTGTGGACAAGTGGATCTACCTTTTCCCCACCTTCCCCATCAATTCCTTCCGCAAAATCGCCCCGATTTTTGCCCGAAATTTTTCTTTACTTCGAGTTCATCCCGTGGATCCCGCAGGTTTCGGACGACCGGCTCCCTCCGGACGTCTGGCCCTCCGGACGACCGGCCCCACTCGGACGTCCGGACAACTCTGACGAAACTGAATTTTTTCCCCTGAAATTTTTTGTTGTTGTTTCTCCGCCACTTCTTCCGCATTGTCCCTCCACCATTTCTTCCGCAACACTTTGCATTTGTGATTTTGAGTAGCGAGCCTCGCCACTTCCTAAGGTGTTTCGCCTAATTAGGAGTGGTTCTTCTTCGACATCGCCGCTCATCATCGCGCCGAAGCGTCGCCAACCAACTCTTCATTGACACCTCACCATAAGCAAGGACGGTAATCGCGATGACACTCTTGTCTATACCCTTGCCAGTGCATTGTTACCCTGAGCCTATTTGCGTTACTTGCCTATCGAGACTAGCCATTGAGTATTGCCGGGCTATGCTACTTGTGCACGTTAGTGATACATACTCCGCATAGCTTCATTTGCATGCATATATCTTAGTATCATCTTTTGTGTTACAACATAGTACCCGCATACATATTTGCTCTCTTGGTGTGCACGTCCCGCATTGTGACTATACAAATCATCATTGCAAAAGAAAAGAGAAGCAAAGATTTTAAGCAAGAGCAATAGCATCGACAGTTTCGCATAGCATACTTGATCATGTTGGATCACTTGCGGGAGTGACACGTACCGCATACACATACTAAGTCAGGAATAGGTAGAAAACACTTTTGGTTCATACTAGGGTGTGCACAAGTGCGTATCGTGCCCATTGGAGCAATCGTGCTACCGTCTCTCTGGTGTTGTGCAACAAGAGCATTTTCCGTGGATTCCACATTTTGGCTCATCCTTGGTTGCATGACCCCATTTGTCTTCCGTGTGTGTGTTTCCGTGTATACTAATTGCTATTGATCTACATTGTCTCACTTGCGAAGTTTTCAAATCTCTTTCAACATTATTGAATCTTATCTTTCGAATTGCTTGAAATTTGTGCCACTATCCTAACCAAGCTACTCCATAAGCCTTATTTGTGTAGGTGTGAGAAGGACGATCTTCGGTACCAATTCTACTATTTTCATACTTGTACATTGAGTAATCTTGATTCACTCTCAACTTTTGGATCGGTAATTGGTATTGTCTTCTCACTATTCCACCTATACTTGTTTTACGTGCTATGGATAGGAACATCATGGAAAACCCGGCCTTCGAGGAGAATGAAGATGACGTGAACAACCACGTCACCAAGTTGCACTTCTTCGGCGCGCACAAGGCAATTACTCAAGCTCAAGATGTCTTAAACGACCGCATCGACCACCTCGCCTCTAACTTGCGCGAATCCGAAATGTGCACAAGGGAATACCTCGACAACAAGCTCTCAAGCCAAATGGAGGAGCTCCGGTCCTTAATGGTCATGCGCGCACCTTCCTCATCTACATCGACAAGGAGTCATCACACAAGTCGCCACTCATTGACGTACTCTTCCGACGCAAGTCCACAAGCGCGTCGTCATCATCGTGACGAACACTCCGGTCCAAGTTCTCCACAAGGTCGTCCTCGTCCAGAAAATCCATTCATGGCAATGGATTACAAGATCGCGTCCGCGCTCGAGAATGCCGCCACCCACAAGATCAAGATGCGTTGGAGCAAGATCGACAACGTCAAGAACAAGAACAAGCACAACGACGCCGAGAAGAAGAACAACATCGCCGTCATGAACGCGCGCTTGACGCACATCGCGCTTTACAAGAAGCTACTCGTGCCTTGGAGGAGCGCAACTGCCAAGCTCATCTCGAGCAAGAAGCACTTCGCCAAGAACATCAAGAAGAACTTCGTCGACAACGACAAGAAGAAGCCAATCGTCAAGAGGAGCATCAAGAAAGGCGCAACCGAGTGCGTCCACCTCGTCGCCATCCTCAAGATCATCGCATTGAACCCGACCATGAAAATGGACAAGGACAAGATCAACGTCGACAAGCGCAAGGCAATGACAATGAGGACCCACCTCCACGACAAGGATTTCGGCCTCACAACCACAATGATGAACAACGCTTCGGCAAGCTCAAGTTCACAATGCCAAAGTTTTCCGGAAGCAATGATCCCGAAGACTACTTGTCATGGGCCCTCAAGGTTGACAAGATCTTTCGCCTCCACAACTATGATGAAGAGAAGAAGATCGCCATGGCTTCCCTTGAGTTCCAAGACTATGTCCTTATTTGGTGGGAACAAGAGATTGACCGGCGAAGAGAAAGAGGTGAACCTCCTATCACCACTTGGGCCCAAATGAAGGATCTCATGCGAGCTCGTTTTGTGCCTACACACTACAACCGGGATCTCTTCAAGAAGCTCCAACAACTCAAGCAAGGAACCAAGTCCGTAGAAGAGTACTATCAAGAGATGGAGATTGCTATGATCCGAGCCAATGTCAAGGAAGATGATGAGCAAACAATGGCACGCTTCTTGAATGGCCTCAACTACCAAGTCAAGAAGATATCCGACTTCCAACCTTACTCCAACCTACTTGAGCTCGTGCACCAAGCAACCAAGGCGGAACGGCATGTGCAAGATGACTACAAGTACACCAAGTTCTCATCCAAGACCTACGGCTCAAGTGTTCAAGCGACTACAACAACGACAACCTCAACTACGAAATCTCCAACACCTACCGGCGACAAGTCAAGCTACAAGGACAAGACGACTTCGTCAAGCCGACCAACCTCAAGCACCTACAAGCCAAGGGCTTCATCCTCTACACCGACACCGGATACTACCGCCAAGACTAGCTCTATGAGGTGTTTCACGTGCCAAGGGCGAGGCCACAAGACCTTGGAATGCCCAACCAAACGCAACATGATCATCTTCGACGATGGCACTTATGACTCTATGAGCGACGACGAGATGCAAGCTTTGGAGCAAGTGGCCATACATCGCCAAGTGAATGAAGATGAAGATTCGCAAATCTTTTGCGACAACGATTCGAGCCCCGCTCTCGTTGTTTATCAAGTTTTGACGCTCCAACAACAAGAAGATGAGGACCAACAGTGCCACATCTTCCACACCAAGGCGGGCATCCAAGGAAGATCCGTCAAGGTCATCATCGACGGAGGGAGTTGCCACAACTTGGCAAGTGAAGACCTTTGTTCCAAGCTGCAATTGGTCAAGAAAAAGCACCCTCGTCCTTACAAGGTCCAATGGTTTAGTGATTCCGGCACACTCCAAGTTGACCACACCGTGGAAGTTTCTTTCAAGATAGGTGCTTATGAAGACACTTTGGAGTGTGATGTGGTTCCAATGTCAGTTTGCCACCTCCTACTTGGTAGACCTTGGCAATTCGACCGTGGCGTCACACACAACGGTTGGACGAATCAATATAGCTTCAAGATGAAGGGCAAGCAATACGTGCTCCGCCCAATGACGCCAAGTCAAGTCATCGCCGACAAGGAAGCTTCATCCCATCGTGGAGATAAAAGTGAGAGAGTGATCCACCTCAAAGAGAGTGAGTGCCACAAGCCAAAAATGAGCGACTCCACGATGAGGGACATGAGAGATATAGTCCTTTTAGCCACCAAAAGAAATTTGAGGGATGTGAGTGACAGCCCATCGACCATTCTTCACTATGTACTTGTGTGCAAAGATGAAGTCGTTCGGACCATTCTTGCAGGAATTCAAGGATGTTTTCCCCGATGAGCTGCCTCCGGGACTACCACCAAAACGAGGGATCGAACACCGCATCGACCTCATCCCCGGAGCACCGCTACCTAACAAGGCTCCCTACCGCGTCAACCCCGAAGAAACAAAGGAAATACAAAGGCAAGTCCAAAAACTCCTAGATAAAGGGCATGTACGCGAGAGCTTGAGTCCTTGTGCGGTTCCGGTCATACTTGTGCCTAAGCAAGATGGTAGTATGCGCATGTGTTCTGATTGTCGCCCTATCAATGCTATCACCATTAGATATCGTCACCACATTCCTCGTTTAGATGAGATGCTAGATGAACTTAGTGGTGCCACTATATTTTCTAAGATTGACTTAAAAAGTGGTTACTACCAAATTCGCATACAAGAGGGTGATGAGTGGAAAACCGCATTCAAGACTAAATTTGGCCTCTATGAATGGTTTGTTATGCCCATGGGCTTATCCGAAGCACCGGGTACCTTCATGCGTGTCATGCACTATGTTTTGCGACCACTCATAGGATATTGCGTTGTGGTCTACTTTGATGATATTCTTGTCTTTAGCAAGTCTCTTGAGGAGCATGCTACACATGTTCGTGATGTTTTGCTCATCCTTAGGAAAGAGCAACTCTATGCAAACATGGAGAAATGCACTTTTGGTGTTGAGAAAGTAGTTTTCTTGGGCTTTGTAGTATCTTCTAAGGGCGTTCATGTAGATGAAACTAAGATTGATGCTATTAAAACTTGGCCCACACCAACGAATTTGCAACAAGTGCGTAGCTTTCTAGGACTAGCCGGTTTCTATCGCCGTTTTGTGAAAGACTTTAGCACTATTGCATCACATCTTCATGCTTTGAGCAAGAAGAATGCACCATTTATGTGGGGTCCCTCCCAAGACTCCGCCTTCCATGAACTTAAAAATCTGCTCACTCATGCACCTTTGCTTGCTTTACCAAACTTTGATAAAACATTTGAAGTGCATTGTGATGCTAGTGGTAGTGGAATAGGTGGTGTGCTTATGCAAGAGAAGCGTCCTATCGCGTACTTTAGCGAGAAACTATCCGGCGCTCAACTTAACTACCCCATCTATGACAAAGAATTGTATGCTTTGGTGAGAGTTTTGCATGTGTGGGAACATTATTTGCGCCCTCATGAGTTTGTTATACATACCGACCATGAAACGCTTAAGTACTTAAAGGGTCAAACTAAGTTGAACAAACGGCATGCCAAATGGAGTGAATTTATTGAGTCCTTTCCTTATGTCATCAAATATATCAAGGGTAAGGAAAATGTCGTGGCGGATGCTCTTTCCCGCAAATGCATGCTAGTTACTCAACTTGAATTGAATGTTATTGGTTTTGAGCACATCAAAGACTTGTATGAGCATGATACCTATTTTGCTAATCCTTACACTAGGTGCCAAGCGAAAACTTGTTGGGAGAACTATTATATGAAAGAGGGTTATCTTATGCGTGCTAACAAATTGTGTATACCCGAGTCTTCTCTTCGTTTGTTGCTTTTGCAAGAGGCTCACGGTGGAGGACTTATGGGTCACTTTGGACGTGACAAGACGTATGCCACGCTATCAAACAAGTACTTTTGGCCCAAGATGTTTCGTGATGTTGCACGCTTCACCAACCGATGCTCTACATGCCGCAAAGCTAAGTCAAAAGCTCAATCCCATGGCCTTTATATGCCTTTACCTATACCTTTCCAACCTTGGGAAGACATTAGTATGGATTTTGTGCTTGGTTTGCCACGAACAAAAAATGGCCATGATTCCGTTTTTGTCGTTGTGGACCGCTTTTCCAAGATGTCTCATTTCATTCCATGTAACCAGATAGACAATGCTTCACATATTGCGAATCTCTTTTGTAGGGGCATCTTGCGACTACATGGCGTCCCGAAACCATTGTCTCGGATCGTGACGTCAAGTTCCAAAGCTACTTTTGGAAGACCCTATGCGCCAAGCTCGGAATCAAGCTTCTTTTCTCCTCGGCATACCATCCTCAAACTGATGGACAAACGGAAGTGACGAACCGGACGCTATCAACTCTACTCCGCGTGTTGATCAAGAAGAACATCAAGGAATGGGAAGATAGCCTCCCCATCGCCGAGTACGCCTACAACCGCGCAAGTCACTCCACAACCGGCAAGTCTCCGTTCGAAGTGGTTTACGGCTTCAACCCGTTGTCCCCATTGGACATCCTACCTCTACCTCTACAAGAGCGCGTTAACATGGACGCAAGTGCAAGGGAAAGCTACATCAAGATGATGCATGAAGATACTAGGCGCACGATGGAACGTCAAGTGGTACGCGTCACCACCAAGCGCAACGTCAACAAACACCCCATGGTGTTCAACCTTGGTGATCTTGTTTCGCTACTACTTCGCAAGGACCGCTTCCCTAACGAACGCAAATCAAAGCTACTTCCTCAAGCCGACGGCCCCTTCAAGGTGTTGGCACGCTACAACAACAATGCCTACAAGATCGACATAACACGCGACAAGTACAACGTGAGTGAGACCTTCAACGTCACGGATCTATCCCCTTACCATGGTGATGAAGATCTTGATCCGAGGACGGATCTTCCCCAAGGGGGGGGAGATGATGCGGAGCATCCCTTCATCATCCCCATTTCTACACCCCCAAGTGGTCCTATGACAAGAGCCCGCGCACGCGACATTGGAACCCAGGTGAACTCACTCCTCTTCGAGTTAGACTTAAATGCCAACGGAACGTGGATGCTACCTCACAATGAGACCTTCTGCATACTCAGGTACTCGGGAGAGGATGGGAACACCACAAAAGGGGACGCCACGCTCGGAGGAGCCACGGAGAAGATTCGACCACTCTACAGCCTTCGGACGTCCGGCTCCCCACGGACGTCCGGCGCCTGGAGACCTCTCCCAGCTACAGACTCAGTGACTCTCCAGCGCTCGGACGACCGGCTGGACACGGACGTCCAAAGCCCTCCAGCGCACGGACGACCGGATGCCCCGGAAATCCGGAGAACGACAACAGCGCCGAATCTACGGATTTCCGAAGACCCCGGATGACCGAGCCCCCGGACGTCCGGCCCCCTCCGGATGTCCGGACCCCCGTGAAGCCCCGAACGTCCGAGCCAGTCCGGACGTCCGACGCCTGCTGTGCGCGACCGCTCGGGCCTTGTCCCATGTACCCCTTCGTCTCGCCCTTGACTATTTAAACACCTCCCCCTCCTCTCTCTTGGGTTAGCTTAGGTTTAGCGAATACACTTGTTGAGACTAGCTCCATTATCTCCCTTCCATCGTGGCGCAACTACCCTCTATGTGAGAAGATCCGGAGTGATGCCAAGGCCCCTATCTAGGGAAGATCCCTAGTGGATTCTAGACCTCCTCCTCTGGAGCGAGGAGACTAGCGTTACGTGTACTCGGGTGATTCTAGTGGATGTGTGATCGTGGATCGTTCTTGAGTGTTTTCCTCTTGTGTTTTTTCCCCTTGTGTTCTTCGTTTGCCCTCACAAATCCACCTCCAATTCGTGAAAGATCGACGCACACGGGCGTGCCCCGTATCAAAAACCATTAGGGTATAAATATGCCCTTACAATCTCCCCCTTTTTGGTGGATTGATGACAACACTGGATTTGCATAGATAATAAATAAGAGAAAGAAAGCAAACCCAAAAGTCTACAAAAATATAGACGGGCTCCCCCTAGATGTGTGCTATATTTGATATGCTTTTGGAATGCAAAACACACATGCTAGGATCAACACTCCCCCTAGATTTTAGAGACGAATACTCCTTGCAACAATATATAATATGACATAGATAACTAAGCAAGGAGCACTATGTGAGAGTATAACAGAGATGGTGTAATAAAACTAACTCACAAAACGAGACATGTAAGGATAATTAAGGGTACCATATGTCTTACACCATACGACGAAGTGACAGAAGTCTCACAACCATAAGCAAAGCAAAGCAAGGCAACTAGAAAGAGTTCACGAGCAATGACATAAAAGAAGGCAACTCAGAAAGCAAACGCATGCTCGTGACTCGGCAAATCCCTACACTCTCTCCCCCTTTGGTAGCGAGACACCAAAAGGGCAGGGAGGACTAAGACATACAGGTGGTAGAACACAAGGACCCATCATCAGTACTCTCCAGACTCTGGAGTGTGGGAAACGGTGCCGGGCGGAGCTGGAGCAGAAGAGCCAGGCAGATCATCGTCAGAGTCCTTACAGTGCCGTGTGATCCAGACCTCCTCATCAGTAATATACTCCTCAGAACCACTGCGAATCTCCAACCCAACATGTCTGCCAAGAGCCTTGTGACGCCGTCTAGCTTCCTTCTCAGCAACATGAGCTCTGTACTGACCCTTAGCCTGCAAACAGAACAACTTCTTCATCTTCTCCTTGAGCTTCTTAGCCCAAGATGGTTCAGCCATAGAAGGTGCAGAACGAGGAGCCGCACTACCCTGGACCACAAAGTCCTCATCATCCTCGTCATCCTCATCTTCATCCTCAACATCATCATCAGCCAAAACAGCCTCGGGAGCAACATAGTTTGCCCATTTGTCCTTCTGATGAAGCTGCACAACCTTATGAGAAAACATCTCACCATGCTCAAAGATGATGCCTGGATGGGTCTTACCCCACGTGCTCTCAAGAAGAAGCATCAAGTACGGTCCATAAATAGGTACCTTACGATGAAAGACAGCAGAGTGCAGTTCAGACCACATGATGTGAGAAATATCCAGAGCAGGCACCTCAGCAGAGTCCTTCATATGCTGACAGAAGAGCAATAGATTCACCAGGTAGGAGTGCACCATGTCCAAGTTGCCAACACGAGGAAACAAGGTGTTCTGGAATATGCGGTGCATAATATCAAGGAGCGGCTGCAGAACATAAGTAGCTTTGCCAGTAGTGGAGGATACCTTCTCAGTGGAGTAGGGCCAAAGTTGGTGCTTGTGAGTTACCGTAGGTTCCTTGTGTGGGCGGAAACCGACAGGGTCATCGAACCCCCTGTCCTCAACGTGAAGAAGGTCCATGAACTCCTTCCATGTAGCTGACAACTTCCTCCCATTAGTCATCCAAGTCAAAGTCCTGTCATCATCAGTCCCAAAGTGAACGGTAGCATTAAACACGGCAATCATCTCAGCATCAAAGTCCTTGTTGAATAACATGAGATGGGTGATCTGAAGCTTCTGACAGAGCTCAATAGCCTGGCCAAAGTATTGGGCATTCTTTTCCAAGCACTCCATATCAATCGACTTGACATTTGGCACATAGATGTTTTCCTTATCCAGAAGCACGTCATTGTAAATACACAACTGCTGCTTGGTCCAGAAGGGATGGTTGTGAACAACATTCTCTTGAGGAGTGACATATGGATCGCGACGGCGAATGGCCCAGTAATCTTTGAGAGGGATCTTGTCCAGCGATGGCTGTGACCTTTTGGAGGCAGCCTTCTTCGTCTGCTGCTTGGGAGGGTTGACTGAGCTGTCTTCTTCTGTGGTGCGCGGTCGCTTGGATCCTGTTTCACGGCTCGGGTTCCTCCTACTACCACCTGGAAACCAAACGAGAAGACCAAACGAGAGAAGAAGAGTGTAAACCAGTTTGCATAAGCCAGAAAAAAATAAAGCAATTCTGAAGTTTGAAAAGAAAAACAGCTGCAGTTGGCATCACCAGCGGTAGTACCGCTGTCACCAGTGGTAGTACCGCTTAGTACTACCGCTCCAAGGGGCGGTAGTACCGTGCGGGCGAAAACTGCAGGCAAACCTACAGCCGCCGGTGAGATCCGGTACTACCGAAGATGTCAAATGCACATATTTGACTGTTAAACCTTGAGAAATACTTCCTAGCAAACTTGTATAAGAGAATCACGCCCAAATTTGACCCAAAAAAGATGGAAACTCCATGCATTGCCCAATACCTAGATTCAAAAATAGAAGAACCTAGGGAGAGAAAAACGGGACAATACCGGCGTCCATGGCGAGAGGGGGGGGGGTTGGAGATCAACTCCTCCGGACGGTTTTGTGAAAGCTTGGTCGGAATCGGAGGACCGGCGACGGCCTCCGTGACCTTGGAAACGCCCTGGAGAGAGAGAGCCACGAGAGAGAGGGGTGAATGGGTATGGGGAAGTTGCCACTTCCCCTGCCCCGCCCCAAATCCCTTCGTGGAGACTCACGAGCGGTAGTACCGCTGGCCTACCCGATAGTACCGCTTAGTACTACCGCCCAAGACAGCTGTAGTACCGCTCAGGGCGACGCCAAGGCAGGAAATAAAAACCAAGAGTGTGGCTTATGCAAGATTTTGTTTGGTTAAAAGGTTGGAGACAACAAAACCATCCAAAAATCAGGAAACACTCCGATGATTCCGATCCAAAACAAATCAAAAGGGTTGGAGTGACCCCGAAAACACAAAAATGTGCTTCTCAAAAGCAAATGCCTCGCTAGTAGGGGTAGTGGCCGAGGCCACCTATGTTTGAGTCAAATGGTATGGCACCGCGAAGATTTGAACCTCGGGCCCATGACCAATACTCGTCTTTGAAGCACAAAAACCATCAAAAATGGTGGATGTTAAAGACTTTGATTAGTTTATGCATAATAGGAGGAGGGATAGGTCATTGAGAGAACTAGACTCCCCCTAAGTCCATGCCTACATCTAAACAAGACATAATGATGAGTGTGGTGGGGTGTGCACTAAGTCAAGCCATATTGCTCGAATCAATGATATTTAGCTCATGCCTTAACTCGCGAAATCTTGCTTCATCCAATGGCTTCGTGAATATATCTGCAAGCTGTTCCTTGGTATAAAGATGAATAAGATCAATTTCTCCACGCTTGATGTGGTCCCGGATGAAGTGATGACGAATCTCAATATGCTTCGTCTTGCAGTGTTGAACCGGGTTGTTGGAGATCTTGATCGTGCTCTCATTGTCGCAGTAAATAGGCACTTTGTCACAGTTGACACCATAATCCTTTAAGGTTTGCCTCATCCAAAGAATCTATGCACAGTAGCTTGCGGCGGCTACATACTTGGCCTCGGTGGACGAGAGAGAAACACAATTCTGTTTCTTTGAAGACCAACTTACCAAAGAGCGACCAAGAAATTGGCAGCCTCCGGAAGTGGACTTCCTTTCCACACGTTCTCCCGCCCAATCCGAGTCGGTATATCCAATGAGATGAAATGAAGCACCTTTGGGGTACCATAAGCCAGAGTTTGGGGTATGAGCCAAATATCGAAAGATTCGCTTGACAGCCACATAGTGACTCTCCTTAGGTGCAGCTTGAAATCTTGCACAAATTCCCACAGTCAACATGATATCTGGTCTAGATGCACGAAGGTAAAGCAGAGATCCAATCATGGAGCGATATACCTTTTGGTCCACAGCTTTACCATTGGGATCACTGTCAAGTTGGCATTTGAGCGGCATTGGAGTATTGGCCTTGGGAGGGTAGAGCTCATCCAACTTGAACCTCTTGAGCATGTCTTGAGTGTATTTTGCTTGGTTGATGAAGGTTCCTTGGCTTCGTTGCTTGACTTCGAATCCAAGGAAGAACTTCAACTCTCCCATCATAGACATCTCAAATTCTTTGGTCATTAATGCGGCGAACTCATCATTAATAGCTTTGTTAGAAGAACCAAAGATAATATCATCTACATATAGTTGGCATACGAACAAGTTCCCATTAACCCTCTTAGTAAAAAGAGTGGGATCGACTTTCCCAATTTCAAACCCACGATCTTGCAACATCTCGGTAAGGTGCTCATACCACGCACGTGGGGCTTGTTTAAGGCCATAGAGTGCCTTATCGAGAACATATGCATGATTGGGGAACTTGGGATCTTCAAACCCCGGGTGTTGCTTGACATATACCAACTCCTTAAGTGGACCATTAAGAAAAGAACTCTTCACATCCATTTGATATAATTTGAAATCACGATGAGAGGCATAAGCAAGCAACATGCGAATAGATTAAGGGCGAGCAACAGGGGCAAAGGTTTCACCGTAGTCGATGCCCTCGACTTGGGAGTAGCCTTGAGCCACCAGTCTTGCCTTGTTGCGAATAATAATACCATGTGCATCTTGCTTGTTCTTAAAGATCCATTTGGTTCCAATGACATTGTGCTTCTCCTTTGGTCTTGGCACCAATCACCACACTTTGTTGCGCTCGAAGTTGTTGATTACTTCATGCATGGCTTCAAGCCATTCCTCGTCTTCGAGCGCATCTTGTACTTTGAGGGGTTCAAAGCAAGAAACAAACGCATGATGTGCAGAAAAGTTTGTTAATTGACGACGAGTAGCTACCCCTCTCTTCAAACTTCCATAAACATTCTTTAATAGGTGTTGCTTGACTCTTAGTTTGGAAGCGATCTTGGTAGCTCGTCTTTCAAGAATTTCCTCCATGGAAAGTTGAGGCTTGGTAACTAGACGAACTTCGGTACTAGCACCGGCTTGCTCTTGATCTTGAGCATGGTCTTGATCTTTAGCTTGACCTTCATCTTGAGCTTGATCTTGGTCTTGCGCTTCATCTTGATCTTGAGCTTGCACGGGGGTGTGAGCAAGATCTTGAGCATCATGTGATGTAGAATCATCACCATTTAGTTGATCTTGCCCTTGATCTTGATCACGGGGTTGAGGGCCTTCACTTTGTTCTTCGGAAGCGTGTGGGTCATGCATCGGTGATGGTTCCACTTGAGTGGAACATTGTCCTTCTCCTTTAGCCACAAGGGGTTCCTCAACGGGTAGGAAGTATCCCACACCCATTCTTCTTATGGCTTGGGGAGGAATTTCATCACCTACATCACAAAGACCACTTTGCTCCACTTGGGAGCCATTATTTTCATCAAACTCTACGTTACTCGTCTCCTCAATGAGTCCCGTGGACTTGTTGAGGACACGGTAAGCATGAGAGTTTGCAGCATAACCAACAAATATGCCCTCATGGGCTCTAGATTCAAATTTAGACAAACGAACACCTTTCTTGAGAATCAAACACTTACAACCGAACACCCGGAAGTATTTGAGGTTGGGCTTGTTCCTGGTAAGAATCTCATAAGGAGTCTTGTTCAAGCCTTTACGGAGATAGAGCCGATTTGATGCATGACACGCGGTGTTGATGGCTTCGGCCCAAAAGTTGTACGGAGATTTAAACTCTGCCATCATGGTTCTTGCCACATCCATCAACGTCCGGTTCTTCCTCTCCGCAACACCGTTTTTTTGAGGGGTGTAAGGTGTGGAATATTGGTGTTTTATCCCCTCATCACTGAGAAACTCATCTAGGGTGTAGTTCTTGAACTCAGTGCCGTTGTCACTTCTAATCATCAAAATCTTTGCTTCGTGTTGACGTTGGACATCATTTGCAAAGTTGATGACGGTCTGTTGGGTCTCACTCTTCCTCTTGAAGAAATATACGCATGTGTATCTTGAGTAATCATCCACAATCACCAAGCAATAGCTTCTTCCTCCAAGGCTGTCAAAAGATGGAGGCCCGAAGAGATCCATGTGAAGGAGCTCTAAGGTCCTCTTTGAATAGACTGTAGTAGTTGGACGATGAGCCTTTTCATGTAGCTTTCCTTCGATACAAGCATTGCAAGCACGATCTTTGGCAAAACTCACATTTGTTAGTCCAAGAATGTGATCCCCTTTGAGGAGACTTTGCAAAGATCTCATATTGACATGGGCTAGTCGGCAATGCCAAAGCCATCCCACATCAACTTTAGCCATTAGACATGTCGCGGTCTTAGTGGGTCGCTCCGAGAAGTTAATCACATAGAGACCGTTTTCGACATGCCCAACAAAGGCTACTTTAAGAGTCTCGCTCCACAAAAGGGTCACGGTATCAATGCCAAAGAAGGTGCTAAAACCCATGAGTGCAAGTTGACGAACGGAAAGTAAATTGTATGCAAGGGTCTCAACAAGCATGACTTTTTCAATGGTTAAGGTCGGAGAGATAACCACCTTGCCAAGACCCAATACCTTTGAGATTGCGTCATCGCCAAAGGAGACTTGGGTGGCCACGGATGCATCGGGTCGAACATCCACCACCAAGTCCTTGCTTCCGGTCATATGATTTGTTGGTCCGCTATCGAGCAACCATGAGACTCCCCCGGAAGCAAAGTCATACAATAGATCAATGCTTGGATTTAGGTACCCATTCTTGAATGGGTCCTTTCATGTTAGTGACAACGGTCTTAGGAACCCAAATAGACCACTCAATGTACTCATAAGAAGAACCAACATATTTGGCATAAACATGCCCATCACTAGCACGACACAAAACATAGGAGGGGTTAAAATCGCCGACTCTGTTGGAGGGAGTGATCTTGCCCTTCTTGGCACTATCACTCACAACCTTGTCCTTCTTCTTCTCATGAGTAATGCTCCCCGCTTTGACAAATGTTTCCTTGAGCAGAGGAACCTGCGTGTTTTTCATCTTCTTCTTCTTTTTGGACTTGGGTGCAAACCCAACTCCTTCCTTTGCAACCACTTCCTTTTGATTGCTCAAAAGGTCATTGAGATTCTTCTCACCTTGGATACATGTCACAAGGCCTTTCTCAAGCTGCTCTTTCAGCTTGGCATTTTCCTCCACAAGATGTGCATGCTCACAACACGGGTTAGTAGCAGAGGCATTATCAATTAAAACAAAAGGAGAACACGTAGCAATTTCCTTAGTGAGTTTAACTTGGAGTTAATCATGCGACTCCTTAAGAGAAGCATGAACAGTCTTCAATGCTTTGTGAGCATTGTCAGGTGTGTCAAACTCATCCTTGAGACGATCATGCCCAATCCCAAGTGCAACCTTTTCAGATTTGAGCACACGGTTAAGAATGATAGCATGATCATAATCTTTATGTAATTTAGCAAGGTTATCATTTTGTGACTCCTCAAGAGTCAAACGAAGACCTCGCTCTTCCTCAAGAGCAATAGAAAGATCTGCTATCTCGTCGGCATAATCATGACTATGCCCTCTCAATTCCTCAAGATATTCTTCTTGAGATTCAATAGTGTCATTGGCCTCACCAAGTTGTTCCAAGAGAGGAACGAAGTGCTTCTTGGATTCTTCCTTGAGTTTACATAAGAACTTGTCAAACTCATTCTCACTCTCTTTTGCCTCCTCATGTTCATCCACACAATCTAAAGACGGAGTGGAAGAAATGGACGTATTAATGTTTGAGGTTTTGGCATTGGAGATTACCTTGGTGATACCTTTTGCCATGAGGCACCGAGCAATGTGGTTCTCGTTGGGGACATCGAAGAGTGACACCTTTGTTGGGGTAGAAGATGCAGTTGCCACAGATACCATTGCCATTCCTTCACCACTTGTGTCTTCGTCATCTCCGTCATCATCAGAAACATACTCTTCTTGAGCCACCAACACTTTGTGAGGAGCCTTCTTGGTGAAGTTGGTCTTGTTGGGGAAAGACTTGGCCTTATCTTTGCAGATGAGCTTGCCACCATTGTCTTCCCTCTTCTCATATGTACAATCCACCACAAAGTGACTCACATTACCACAGTTGTAGCAGGTCCTCACACGTTGCTTGCCCTTTGACCTGCTTGAGTTGTTCTTGGAGAAGTTGGGCCTTGTGTTTCTCTTGTTGCCCCAGAATTGCCTAGATGCTAGAGCCATATGCTCATGGTAAGCATATTTGTTGTCCTCGGGGCAACCCTCCTCTTCTTCTTCTTCCTCTTCCTCTTGACTGATCTTGGCCTTCAAAGCAAGGTTGGGAGATGATTTCTTTGACCGTTGCACACGAGCAAGAGCATTGTCTACGGTCGTGTTCAAGATGTTCATTACAATAAATTCATCCAACACATCACTAGAGGACAAGTTGTGAAAGTCCGCTCTTTGGCGGATGACGGCGGACATGGCCTTCAGAAACTTACGCTTGATCCAGGTGTCATCCACATCCTTGTTGCCATGATCTCGGAGGGCAATGGCAAGAGTAGTTACCCTCCTATAGAGATCACGCGGTTCCTCATATTCTATCATTACAAACTCATCTGACTGATTAAGCACGACCTCATAGTTCGACCGTTGAATGCTTGAGCTGCCCTTGTACATGGAGACAATGTGTTCCCAACACTCTTTAGCAACAGTGAAGGGACGCAGGTGCGGTAGGTCTTCGGTAGGAACTGCAGCTTGGAGTATGAACAAGGCGGAGGAATTTAGCTGTTTATCAGCCTCTTCTCTTGGTGTGAGGTTGCGTGGATCACGAGGATAGTATCCTTCTTCAATGACTCTCATGAGTTGAATTGAGCTGTGATCCAAATGAGACTTGACACGAA
Source organism: Elymus sibiricus (assembly GCA_039707655.1). Classification (NCBI taxonomy): domain Eukaryota; kingdom Viridiplantae; phylum Streptophyta; class Magnoliopsida; order Poales; family Poaceae; genus Elymus; species Elymus sibiricus. The sequence continues at coordinate 232,921,276 of CM077667.1, read as the reverse complement.
AAACCCAATTAGCAAAATCATTCTTAACAAGTTTAGGAGGAGGACCGAGATTAACTATATGAGGAGGTTGCACCGGTCCTCCATAGACCAAGGGAGGGGGAACTGAGGCAAAGGTCCCTGACCCATTAATTCCTTGAGAACGAGTGTCCTTATCAGCACTAGCCCCCTCCTTACCGGAGTTGACATCCGATGTCGAGTTAGTGGGATTAGCCACTAGCACCGCATCGGTGGAAAGTTTAAGAGTATCAAGGAATTCTTTAAACATGGATTTGACCTCGGTCGTCATGGAGGATTTAAGCGAGGACATGGCCTCCTTTAAATCCTCACGAGAGACCGTGTTCACACCCATGTCCTCGGGGAGTTCAACCGGCCGGTCCCCGTCGTTAACCATACTCTTCGGGTGGTGAAACCCTTAATAAAGAGACGAGGCTCTGATACCAATTGAAAGGATCGATATGGTTGACTAGAGGGGGGGTGAATAGGCAACTACCAGTTTTTAACTATTCTTTAACAATTTATGCTTAGCAACAAATAGGTTGGCTAGATATGCAACTAGGTGAGCAACCTATATGATGCTAAACACAACAAGCAACTCAAGCAAGCAAGATAAACAATGTAAGTAGATTACGTGAAGTGAAGGTAAGAAATAACCACAAGAGGAACCGATGCAGACGAGGATGTGTTACCGAAGTTCCTTCCCAGTAAAGGGAAGTACGTCTTCGTTGGAGCGGTGTGGAGGCACAATGCTCCCCAAGAAGCCACTAGGGCCACCGTATTCTCCTCACGCCCTCACACAATGTGAGGTGCCGTGATTCCACTAGTGGTGCACTTGGCGGCGGCAGCCGGACCTTTACAAACAAGGTTGGGGCAATCTCCACAACTGAATTGGAGGCTCCCAATGACACCACGAAGCTTCACCACAATGGAATATGGCTTCGAGGTGACCTCTTCCATCTAGGGTGCTCAAACACCCAAGAGTAACAAGATCCGCAAGGGATTAGTGGGGGGAATCAAATTTCTCTTGGTGGAAGTGTAGATCAGGGCCCTCTCAACCAAACCCTAGAGTATCAACAAGTTTTGTTAGCTAGGGAGAGAGATCGGGCAAGAATGAGCTTTGGGCAACAATGGAGCTTGGGGAAGGATAAGAGGTAAGGCTTCTTTGGGGAAGAAGACCCCTTATATAGTGGGGAAGGGAATCTGCCCGTTACCCACCAACCAGCCGCACTTCAGTGGTAGTACCGCTGGTTGGGGCGGTACTACCGCCCATCTGTGAACCAGTAGAAGGGGCGGCGGTAGTACCGCTTAGTACTACCGCCGCTACTACCGCTGCGGCTGGGTGCTGGCGTGGGGCACCAGACACTCCGAGATATGTGTGTGATGCCTCGCACGAGGTGCCCAGCCCTCCCTTCTTTCCCTAAGCGGTACTACCGCCGGCTGGGGCGGAAGTACCGGCTGCGGGCGGTACTACCGCTTCCCAGAACGGTACTACCGCTGAGAAAAAAAAGGGAGAGTAGGGCAAGGACAGAGACTCCATGTTGCCGGGAAACGAATGGGGGTGCGAGTGTGTACGTGATGATTTCTCCCAACCTTTCCCACTGCGGACCCCCTCTTGATAGTACGGATTTTCCTACGACTTAAGTCCACCGACACTAAATCGTCGAAAAGACACCGTCTTCTTTTTAGCATCCTAAGGGGTAAGATAATCGTCTCGTGCCACCTGATATTCTTTGAAAGCTTAATGCACACGATTAGTCCGCAAATGAATTGTCATCAATCACCAAAACCATTAGGGTATAAATATGCCCTTACAGTAGAATTGGTACCGAAGATCGTCCTTCTTACACCTACACAAATAAGACTTATGGAGGAGCTTGGTTAGGATAGTGGCACAAATTTCAAGCAATCCGAAAGATACGATTCAATAATGTTGAAGAGATTCATAAATTCGCAAGTGAGACAATGTAGATCAATAGCAATGAGTATACATGGAAACACACACACGGAAGAAAATTGGGGTCGTGCAACCAAGGATGAGCCAAATTGTGGAATCCACGAAAAATGCTCGCGTTGCACAACACTAGAGAGACGCTAGCACGATTGCTCATATGGGGCTGATACGCACTTGTGCACAACCTAAAAGGAAGAAAACGTGTCGTCTTCCTATTCCTGACTTGCTATGTACGTATGAGGCATGTGTCACTCGCGCAAGTGATCCAAGATGATCAAGTATGCTATGCGAAGTTTGCAATGCTATTGCTCTTTTGCTCGTTTGCTCTTGCTTAAAAGTTTTGCTTCTCTTTTCTTTTGCAATGATGTTTTGTATGGACACAATGCGGCACAGGCACACCAAGATAGCAATTATGTATGCGGGAACTGTAACACAAAAGATGATATGAAGATATATGCACGCAATTTAGCTATGCGGAGTATGTATCACTAAAGTGCACAAGTAGCGTAGCCCGGCAATACCCAATGGCTAGTCTCGATAGGCAAGTAACGCAAATAGTGATGAGGATATCCCTACTAATGTTACACCCACATCCCCACCAGCTACACATATTGGACCAGTTACTAGAGCCCGCGCACGCCAACTAAATTATCAGGTACTTTCGTTTCATGGAAATCCTTCTAATGTTCATGAACAGATGATGCTACCTAAATTAGATACTTTTGTTTTACTTACGAATGAAGGACCTAGCATGGACAAGAAGGATGGCCATTGGAGCGAGATCAAGCATGGAGAAGAAGGTGCGCACGCGGGAAGGAACAATGGACTTTCTGGTGGTGATTTTCGCACTTTGAAGCCGCCATAAGGAGTGCTTGGAGGCTTGGCCGAAATATACAACATGCCACTTCATAAATTTCGTCCATAGGCTCTTATAGGTGCTGCGTCACCTTATTTTTGGGCCAGGCCCATGTAATTTCCAAATAACATATTATAGGCTATTTTTAGAGTCCGTATGTTTGGGGAAACTGAGTTAGGACTGGTTTCGGACCCCTCCTCCAAGGGGCCACGAAATCCCCCTCTATTCCCCCATATATACAACCCTTAGGGCGTCGTTTTAGACTTGGGTTTTGTTTAGATTGAAAGTTAGCCATAGCTGCAACTTCGCGTTCTTCGTTTGTGTTCCACAACCAGACAAAGGCGTCACAGAACCCCACTTTCATTAATAAAGCTTTCCTCTTATATTCGCAATATCTAGATTGTAATCTTAGTTTCTTGCTTGTTCTTCATTTGCTTGCAGGAAACAGACCCTCGTGGTCAGGTTGATCGTGCTCCGGCGTGGTTAATAACCTCTCGGAGTTGGTTTAGCGATTGCTAAGGCGCGACGTCCTCGCACGTTCGTAGTCGGATCGTCAAAGTCGACTCTACCATAAACGATAGCCACATCTCATCGAAAGACAGGGACAACTTCGCCTCTATCAACTTCGACTCTATCATTTCCAGGTTGTTCGGTGAGATTTTACCAGTTTTTCATAGTTTAGTTTGCATCTTCTCTTCATACCTATAGTCCACGAAAAAGCCACAAAAAATTAGGGTTAGTTCATCATATTCGAACCAATCCGAGCCTTTGCAATTTTCTGTTCGGTGTTTGCTTTGTTGAATTTGTGGTTGCATCGTCGCGTCGAGTTGCTGGTCTTAGCGTCTAGTCTTTTAGAGTTTTGAGTTATGTTCATAGGTTATCACGCCGCCGCCGCACCATCTTCATCGCTGCCATATCCGACCACCATATATCCGCCATCACACCAATCCGAGTCCACCTCCGTCACAGACTTGCCGCCAGTCCGTGTTCCACCACCCATACATAAATCCGCCACTAGTCCAAGTTATACCAGATTCGTATCTGCCACCAATCCTAGTCCGAGTCCAGTATTTGCTGCTTGTTGTTGATTTCCATATCCCACGATACTACGTGTTGTGGGCAAGGCAGACTCCCAAACTTCAGTGCTACCCGCAGAGGAAAAATAGTTCATGTTTCAAAAAAAAACTGGCTAGGCACCACCACCTCAGGTACGGGATCAGGATCATCTCCCTAAGATAAAATTGAATATTCTGACATTTGAGGGTAGATATGTTCCTGATATATATATTACTTGGGAGTTAGAAACAGAACAATGTTTTACATGCTTATAATTTCCTGAGGATAGACGTGTTGCTGCTGCTGTTTGTGCTTTTACTAGTTTTGCTTGTGTTTGGTGGTCTGAACATTGTAGAATACATCATGATAATATCCCTACTACTTGGGCTACTTTGAAAACTGCTATGTGTAATCGTTGGGTTCCACCATATTATCAACGAGAATTGCTTCAAAATTTGCAACGTTTAAGACAGGGAAAAAAATTCTGTAGAGGAATATTATCAGGAATTACAAACTGGCATGATTAGATGTGGTATTGTTGAGGAGAATGAAGCCATGCTTGCACGTTTTATGGGTGGATTAAATAGAGAGATTCAGACTATTCTAGAGTATAAGGAGTATAACACTATCGCTCGTTTATTCCATCGTGCTTGCAAAGGTGAACGTGAAGTGCAGGATCGACAAGCAATGGCAAGAACTAATTTTTCTGCAGGTCGCGCTTCATCATGTGATACGGGGCACACCCGTGTCACTACTAGAAAAAAGGCTGTTAGTGGCGCACCTATTTCTGCCATTAATGGCGCACTATAGGTGCGCCACTATTACCACGCCATTAGTAACAAATACTAATGGCGCACCTCTAGTGCGCCATTAGTATTGCAGGTAACAGTGGCGCACCTCTGGTGCGCCATTACTATTGCTACAGGTGCGCCACTGGTAACTTTTTTTTTTTAGTTTTGTAGGCGGGAAAATAGTAGTGGCGCACCGTCTAACCCCCACCGTGCGCCATTGCTATTTTTGAATTTTGAATTTGGATCTGGATCTAGATCTGGCTCATTATTTTGGCTCGTTTTTTTTGGTTGAATTTTTTTCAAATTTCGTTCTCGACGGACCTGGATCTTTTACGTTCTTTGTGCCGAGGGAGCTCCACATGTGGCCGGAAGTAGAGGAGGAGGGAGGAGAGACCGTGAGGAGGAGAGGTGGGAGGAGGAGGTCGCCGGAGGAGGAGTACCGTGAGGAGGAGAGGTGGGAGGAGGAGGTCGCCGGAGGAGGAGCACCGTGAGGAAGAGGTCACCGGAGGAGGAGCACCGTGAGGAGGAGCACCGTGAGGAGGAGGAGGTCGCCGGAGAGGAGGAGATGGAGTGGAGGAGAGGAGGAGAGGAGGAGAAGAATGAAGGGGAAGGGAGGAAGAAGGGGAAGGGGAAGGGAAGGCGCGACGGGCGGCGGCGCTCCTGTGGCTCGGTCACCGGAGCAGGGAGGAGAAGGGAGGAGGAAGGGGAAGGGGAAGGGGAAACAGAAACGGGGAAGGAGAAGGGAGGAGGAAGGGGATAAGCAGAGAGGAAGGAGAGGGGTGGGTGGGTGCGTACGTGGTGTGCCATGTGTTACATAGTAATGGCGCACCACACCGAGGTGCGCCATTACTATGTACCTTAGTAATGGCGCACCTAGGTGTGGTGCGCCATTACTATGTACCTTAGTAATGGCGCACCTGGGTGTGGTGCGCCATTACTATTTTTAATTTTTTTTGAATTTTGAAGGCGGGAAAATAGTAGTGGCGCACTATGCACTGGTGCGCCATTGCTAATTTTTTTAAATTTTTGTATTATTTTGCCTCCAGATCTAACAATGGCTGTAACGTTTTTTCTGTTAGGTTTTTGAGGATTCTAAAAAATCGATAACGGGCAGAGTCAATCAAATTCAAATATAACTTTTCGAGTAGTATCTTTTTCATATAAAAAACTTTTTCATCGGAGGTCGTATGCAAAAGTTACGGCCATTTTACCGAAACACGGCGGTTTTTTTTTTGCAAAAAAATTCCAAATTCATGTTTGTTAATTTTCGTAACAACTAGAACACATAACACATGGGCATCTATTTTTTTGAATTTTTTTGAATCTTTTGTCATTTTCTTTTAATTTTTTTTAAACCGAAAAGGTGATCCACGGGGGGGGGGGGGTGTGGGGGTGTGTGTGTGGTGGGGTGTGTTTGTGTGTGTGAGAGACATTAGTAATGGCGCACCCTCCCTGGTGCGCCATTGCTAACCTTAGCAATGGCGCACCAGGGGGGGGGGGTGCGCCATTACTAATGTCTCTCACACACGCAGGCCCACACCCTCACCAGACATAACAATGGCGCACCACACCAAGGTGCGCCATTACTATGTAGCATAGTAGTGGCGCACCTAGGTGTGGTGCGCCATTGCTATGTCTGGTGGGGGTGGGGGGTGGAAAAAAAATAGCAATGGCGCACTGCTCAGGTGGTGCGCCACTACTAAAAAAAAAACAATGGCGCACCTGTTTCTGGTGCGCCATTGCTATATAGCAGTGGCGCACCACACCCATGGTGCGCCATTACTAGGGATATTGGCTATAGCCATTTTTCTAGTAGTGTGTGCGTCAATCTTTCACGAATTGGAGGGGATCTCACGAGGAACACGAAGAACACAAGAGAAACACGAGAGGAAATCAAACACTCAAGGACAACCTTCGATCACACATCCACTAGAACCACACGAGTACACAAGTATCACGGTCCACGATCAACAAAAGGATACAAGTAACGATAGTCTTCTCGCTCCGGAGGAGGAGGTCTTGAATCCCGTGGGGATCTTCCCTTAGAGGGGCCTTGGCATCGCTTGGATCTTCTCTCAACGGAGGGTAATCTCCTAGGGAGAAGGAAGTGATGGAGCTATGCTCAACAAAGTCTTTTGCCAAACAATAGCTAACCCTAGAAGGAGGGGGAGATGAATTTATATAGTGCTAGTGGAAAAAGGGGCGAAGGGAAAGGTACATGGCCACTCGGGCCCGAGGCTGCCCACACAGGGGCCGAATGTCCAGGCTTGTGGGGCCGGATGTCCGGGGCTCCGGGCCGGATGTCCGGGGCCTAGAGCTGGCTGCGAAAGCTCTCTAGATAGGAGGCGCCGGAAGTCCGAGGCAAGGGTGCCGAATGTCTGGGGCTGGAGCGCCGGTTTTGATGCTCTCTGTATAGGTGATGCCGGATTTCCGAGGCTGTTGGCCGGATGTCCGGGGCAGGGGGTCCGGACGTCCGGCGCCTGTAGCTTTGTGGTAGATTGGCCTTGGCGCTTGTGAAGCTTCCAGGGGCCGGATGTCCGGGGCCTGGGAGTTGGTCTGTCTCCTTTGTAAGCTCTTGTCTCTCCATCTTCATGTCCGTTTCCATGGGGACTTGTCCTTCACCACGAGCGTCTCCTAGGCCTTCTTCATGGTACCTGAGCATGCATAGGGTTTCCGGCTGAGGTAGCATCCATGTTCCATGTGTATCAAGAGATGAGTCGAGAAGGAGAGAAGTCACCTCGTCTTGGACTGCACGTGCACGAGCTCTTGTCATAGGACCACTTGGGGGTTTGTTCGGATGTGTAGTCTTCATGGGGATGATGGTGGGATGCTCCGCATCATCTCCCCCCCCCTTGGGGAAGATCCGTCCTCGGATCAAGATCTTCATCACCATGAAAAGGGGATAGATCCGTGACGTTGAAAGTGTCACTCACGTTGTACTTGTCGCGGGGAATGTCGATCTTGTAAGCATTGTTGTTGTAGCGTGGCAACACCTTGAAGGGCCCGTCGGCTCGAGGGAGTAGCTTGGACTTGCGTTCGTTGGGGAAGCGGTTGGACACCATGGGGTCCTTGGGGAGTAGCCACACAAGATCGCCGGGCTTGAACACCATGGGGTCCTTGTTGAGGTTACGCTTGTTGGTGATGCGTTCTACTTGACGTTCAATAGTGCGCCATGTTTCTTCATGCATTTTCTTGATGTAGCTTGCCCTTGCACTTGCGTCCATGTTGACGCGCTCTTGGAGTGGTAGAGGAAGGATGTCCAATGGGGACAGCAGGTTGAAGCCGTAGACCACTTCGAATGGAGACTTGCCGATGGTGGAGTGACTTGCGCGATTGTAGGCATAATCGGCGATGGGGAGGCATTCTTCCCATTCCTTGATGTTCTTCTTGATCAACACGCGAAGGAGAGTCAATAGCGTCCGGTTCGTCACCTCCGTTTGTCCATCGGTTTGAGGGGGATATGCCGAAGAGAATAGAAGCTTGATTCCGAGCTTGGAGCATAGGGTATTCCAAAAGTAGCTTAAGAATTTGCAAAACATCACGAACGTGGGTAGCATGCTCCTCAAGAGGCTTGCTAAAGACAAGAATGTCATCAAAGTAGACCACAACACAATATCCAATGAGTGGTCGCAACACATAATGCATAACACGCATAAACGTACCCGATGCTTCGGATAAGCCCATGGGCGTCACTAACCATGCAAAGAGACAAACTTAGTCTTGAATCCTGGTTTCCACTCGTCACCCTCTTGTATGTGTATTTGGTAGATCGTAACCAATTTTTAATTCAATCTTGGAAAATATAGTGGACCACTAAGTTCATCTAGCATATCATCGAGGCGAGGAATGGGATGATGATATCTAATGGTTATAGCATTGATAGGACGGCAATCGGAACACATGCGCATACTACCATCTTGCTTGGGTACTAGTATCACCGGAACCGCACAAGGACTCAAACTCTCACGTACATGCCCTTTGTCTAGGAGTTTTTGGACTTGCCTTTGTATTTCCTTTGTTTCTTCGGGGTTGACGCGGTAGGGAGCCTTGTTAGGAAGCGATGCTCTGGGGATGAGGTCGATGCGGTGTTCGATCCCTCGTTTTGGTGGTAGTCCCGGAGGTAGATCATCGGGAAAAACATCTTGGAATTCCTGCAACAAGATAGATAACACAAGAGGAAGATGTTGTGAAGGGTTAGTCCGAACGACGTCATCTTTGCACACAAGTACATAGTGAAGAACGGTCGATGGGCTCTGACTCACATCCCTCAAATCTCTTTTGGTGGCTAAAAGAACTATATCTCTCATGTCCCTCATCGTGGAGTCGCTCATTTTTGGCTTATGGCACTCACTTTCTTTGAGGTGGATCACTCTCTCACTTTTTTCTCCACGATGGGATGAAGCGTGTTTGTCGGCGATGACTTGACTTGGAGTCATTGGGCGGAGGACATATTGCTTGCCCTTCATCTTGAAGCTATAGTGATTTGTCCGTCCGTTGTGGATGACGCCATGGCCGAATTCCCATGGTCTACCAAGTAGGAGGTGGCAAACGGACATTGGAACCACATCACACTCCAAAGTGTCTTCATAAGCGCCAATCTTGAAGGAAACTTCCACGATATGTTCAACTTGTAGGGTGCCTGAATCACTTAGCCATTGGACCTTGTAGGGGCAAGGGTGCTTTTTCTGGACCAATTGTAGCTTGGAACAAAGGTCCCCACTTGCCAACTTGTGGCACCTCCTGCCGTCGATGATGACCTTGACGGATTTTCCTTGGATGCCACCTTGGTGTGGAAGATGTGGCAACGTTGGTCCCCGTCTTCTTGTTGTTGGAGCGTCAAAACCTTGGAGACAAAGAGAGCGGGGCTCGAATCGTTGTCGCAAAAGATTTGCGAATCTTCATCTTCATTCACTTGGCGATGTATGGCCACTTGCTCCAAAGCTTGCATCTCGTCGTCACTCATAGAGTCATAGATGCCATCATCGAGTAGAACCATATTGCGTTTGGTTGGACATTCGAAGGTCTTGTGGCCTCGGCCTTGGCACGTGAAACACTTGATGGAGCTTGTCTTGGCGGTAGCATCCGGTGTCGGAGTAGAGGATGAAGCTCTCGGCTTGTAGGTGCTTGCGGTTGGTCGGCTTGACGAAGTCATCTTGTCCTTGTAGCTTGACTTGTCACCAGTAGGTGTTGTAGATTTCGTAGTCAAAGGTGTCGTTGTCGTAGTAGCTTGAGCACTTGAGACGTAGGTCTTGGAGGAGAACTTGGAGTACTTGTAGTCATCTTGCACTTGCCGTTCCGCCTTGGTTGCTTGATGCACAAGTTCGAGAAGGTTGGAGTATGGTTGGAAGTCGGCAATTTTCTTTATTTGGTAGTGGAGGCCATTCAAGAATCGCGCCATTGTTTGCTCGTCATCTTCCTTGACATTGGCTCGGATCATTGCAATCTCCATCTCTTGATAGTACTCTTCTACGGACTTAGTGCCTTGCTTGAGTTGTTGTAGCTTCTTGAAGAGATCTCGGTTGTAGTGTGTAGGCACAAAACGAGCTCGCATGAGATCCTTCATTTGGGCCCAAGTGGTGATAGGTGTTTCACCTCTCTCTCTCTCTTCTTCGCTCAATCACTTGTTCCCACCAAATAAGGACATAGTCTTGGAACTCGATTGAAGCCATGGCTATCTTCTTCTCTTCATCATAGTTGTGGACGCGAAAGATCTTATCAACTTTAAGTGCCCATGATAGGTAATCTTCGGGGTCATTACTTCCGAATTTTTTTGGCATTGTGAACTTGAGCTTACCGAAGCGTTGTTCATCATTGTGTTCGTGATGCCGGAATCCATGTCTTGGAGGTGGATCCTCATTGTCATCGTCTTGGGCGTGTTGGCGTTGATCTTGGCCTTGCTCGTCTTCATGGTCGGCTTCATCGCGATGAGCTTGAGGACGGCGACGAGGTGGACACACTCGGTTGCGCCTTTCTTGGTGCTCCACTTGGCGATTGGATTCTTCTTGTCGTTGTCGACGAAGTTCGTCTTGTTGTTCTTGGAGAAGTTCTTCTTGCTCAAGATGTGCTTGACGGTTGCGTTCCTCCAACGCGCGAGTAGCATCACGGAGTGCTTGTTGGGCTTCGAGCGCTTGTTCTTCGCGGTCGCGAAGTTCTTCTTCACGGCGTTGTTGTTGCCGTTCTTGTTCAAATGCTTCATTTTCTTGTTGGTGATGCTTAGCACGCTCGCGAAGTTGATCTTCTGGCCCATTGCCATGGAAGGGATTGTCCGAAGCTTGACGTTGACGGCCTTGGTGTGAACTTGGACCAGAGTGGTCATCACGGTGATGAGCACGTGCTTGAGGTGGACTCTCGCCGGAAGAGTACTCCGATGAGTGATGACTTGAGTTGCGCCTCGACGATGTAGATGTGGAGGAAACGCACTGGACTATCAAGGCGTGAATTTCCTCCATTTGGCTTGAGAGCTTGAGATGCGGAGCGTCCCACCATCATCCCCATGGACTCTACACCATCACAACAAGCCAGAAAGGGACCCATGACTAGAGCCCGGGCACGTGCTATTGAACACGAGGTGACATCTCTCCTATATGATTCTCTCTTTGATATTTATGGAACTTGGATGCTACCTCAATCGGAGATCCTTTGCATGATCAGGTACAATTGTAATGGAGTTGGTCTAGAAGATGCTCGGAGCGGAGGACGTCAAGCTTGGAAGGAAAAGGGAGAAGTTGCAGACAAGGCCTAGCTCTCGGACGTCCGGACAGCCTCGGACGTCCGACGCCTGAAGACCGACCTCGCCAGGAGACTCCAGGACACTCCAGCGCCCGGACGTCCGACCACGCCCGGACGTCCGACACGCCCAGCACTCGGACGACTGGACCCATCCGGAAATCCGACGACCTGGCACCCGCACCGAATCCTCGGAAGTCCGAAGACCTCTGGACGACCGGGCCCCGGACGTCCGACGCGCCCCAGAAATCCGAGAACCCTGTTCCAGAGCTGAATCCTCGGACGTCCGGACTGCTGTGAAGCCTCAGACGTCCGTCACCTGTTGAGCGCAGCCGCTCGGGCCTTGGCCCATGTACCCTCCTCTTTCTGCCTAGGACTATATAAACCCCTCTTCCCCCTCTCTCTAGGGTTAGCTATTGTTTGGCAAAAGACTTTGTTGAGCATAGCTCCATCACTTCCTTCTCCCTAGGAGATTACCCTCCATTGAGAGAAGATCCAAGCGATGCCAAGGCCCCTCTTAGGGAAGATCCCCTAGTGGATTCAAGACCTCCTCCTCTGGAGCGAGAAGACTATCGTTACTTGTATCCTTTTGTTGATTGTGGACCGTGATACTCGTGTACTCGTGTGATTCTAGTGGATGTGTGATCGAAGGTTGTCCTTGAGTGTTTGATTTTCCTCTCATGTTTCTCTTGTGTTCTTCGTGTTCCTCGTGAGATCCCCTCCAATTCGTGAAAGATCGACGCACACGGGCATGCCCCGTATCATATTGGTATCAAGAGCCAAGGTTTCTCACGAATTTGGAGTCTCCCCCACAGTTTTCTAGCCAATTTTATTTTGTTTTGACCTAATTTCGAAAATCCCCACAAAAATAGCCATACCAAATTTATTGGATCCATTGGATTTGAGGAGGTTTTGTTGATTTTGATCTGTGGATTTTGTTGTGAACAAGTGGATCTACCTTTCCCCCATCATCCCCATCAATTCCATCAGCAAAATCGCCGCAATTTTGCCCGAAATTTTTCTTTGGTTCGAGTTCACCCGCGGGCTCCGGACGACCGACAACCACCGAACGACCGGGCCTCGGACGACCGACACTCGTCGGACGACCAGACGCCGGACGACCGAAACGGTCCGGACGTCCGAGTAACTCTGACGGAACTAAATTTTGCCCGAAAATTTTGGTCTCCGCCATTTCTTCCACATTGTCCCTCCACCATTTCTTCTGCAACCCTTTGCATTTGAGATTTTGAGCAGCAAGCCTCGCCACTTCCTAAGGTGTTTCGACTAATTAGGAGTGGTTCTTCATCGACATCGCCGCTCATCAATGCCCCGGATCGTCGCAACCACCTCTTCGTTCAAACCACACCGTAAGCAAGGACGGTAACCGCGACGACTCTCTCTTCCGCTATATACCCTTGCCATTGGATTTTTACCTCGAGCCTATTTGCGTTACTTGCCTATCGAGACTAGCCATTGAGTATTGCTGGGCTACGCTACTTGTGCACTTTAGTGATACATACTCCACATAGCTTCATTTGCATGCATATATCTTAGTGTCATCTTCTGTGTTACAACATAGTACCTGCATACATAATTGCTATCTCGGTGTGCACGTCCCGCATTGTGTCCATACAAAACATCATTGCAAAAGGAAAGAGAAGCAAAGCTTTTAAGCAAGAGCAAAAGAGCAATAGCATCGCAAGATTCGCATAGCATACTTGATCATCTTGGATCACTTGAGCGAGTGACACGTGTCGCATACACACATAGCAAGTCGGGCATAGGAAGACGACACTTTTGGTTCATTTTAGGGTGTGCACAAGTGCGTATCATGCCCATTAGAGCAATCGTGCTACCGTCTCTCTAGTGTTGTGCAACGAGAGCCTTTTCCGTGGATTTCACATTTTGGCTCATCCTTGGTTGCATGACCCCAATTTTCTTCCGTGCGTGTGTTTTCGTGCATACCCATTGCTATTGATCTACATTGTCTCATTTGCGAATTCTATGAATCTCTTTCAAAATTATTGAATCTTACCTTTCGGATTGCTTCAATTTTGTGCCACTATCCTAACCAAGCTACTCCATAAGCCTTATTTGTGTAGGTGTGAGAAGGACGATCTTCGGTACCAATTCTACTATTTCCATACTTGCACATTGAGTGATCTTGATCCACTTTCAACTTTTGGACCGGTAATTGGTATTGTCTTCTCACTCTTCTACTTCTATCTTCTTGAGTGCTATGGATAGGAACATCATGTCGAACCCGGCAATTGAGGAGAATGAAGATGACGTGAACAACCACGTCACCAAGTTGCACTTGTTCAGCGCACACAAGGTGATTTCTCAAGCTCAAGATGTCTTGCATGACCGCATCGACCAACTCGCCTCCAACTTGCGTGAATCCGAAACGCGCACAAGGGAATACATCGACACAAAGCTCTCAAGCCAAATGGAGGAGCTCCGGTCCTTGATGGTCACTCGCGCACCTTCATCATCTACATCGACAAGGAGTCGTCACACAAGTCGCAACTCAACGACGTACTCTTCCGACGCAAGTCCACAAGCGCGTCATCACCATCGTGACGAACACTCTGGCCCAAGTTCTCCACAAGGCCGTCACCGTCAGGACAATCCATTTCATGGCAATGGATTGCAAGATCGCGTTCATGCTAGAGACCGTCGCCGCCAACAAGATCAAGATGCGTTGGAGCAAGAACAACAATGCCAAGAGGAAGAGCAAGGATGCCGAGAAGAAGAACAACATCGCCGTCATGAACGTGCGCTTGAAGCACATCGCGCTCTACAAGAAGCTACTCGTGCCTTGGAGGAGTGCAACCGCCAAGCTCATCACGAGCAGGAAGCACTTCGCCAAGCACAACAAGAAGAACTTCGTCGACAACGACAAGAAGAAGCCAATCGCCAAGAGAAGCACCAAGAAAGGCGCAACCGAGTGCGTCCACCTCGTCGCCGTCCTCAAGATCATCGCGACGACCCCAACCATGAAGATGAGCAAGGTCAAGATCAACGTCAACATGCTCAAGGCAATGACAATGAGGACCCACCTCCAAGACAAGGATTTCGGCATCACCACCACAATGATGAACAACGCTTCGGCACGCTCAAGTTCACAATGCCAAAGTTCTCCGGAAGCAATGATCCCAAAGACTACTTGTCATGGGCCCTCAAGGTTGAAAAGATCTTTCGCCTCCACAACTATGATGAAGAGAAGAAGATAGCCATGGCTTCACTCGAGTTCCAAGACTATGTCCTTATTTGGTGGGAACAAGTGATTGAGCGAAGAAGAGAGCGAGGTGAACCTCCTATCACCACTTGGGCCCAAATGAAGGATCTCATGCGAGCTCGTTTTGTGCCTACACACTACAACCGGGATCTCTTCAAGTAGCTCCAACAACTCAAGCAAGGCACCAAGTCGGTAGAAGAGTACTACCAAGAGATGGAAATCGCTATGATCCGAGCCAATGTCAAGGAAGATGACGAACAAACAATGGCACTCGGAACGTGGATGCTACCTCACAACGAGACCTTTTGCGTACTCAGGTACTCGGGAGAGGATGGGAACACTATAACAAGGGACGCCACGCTCGGAGGAGCCACGGAGAAGAATCGGCCACTCTACAGCCTTCGGACGTCCGGCTCCCCACGGACGTCCAGCGCCTGGAGACCCCTCCCAGCCGCAGACTCAGCGACCCTCCATCGCCCGGACGACCGGCTGACCGCGGACGTCTGAGGCCCTCCAACGCACGGACCACCGGACGCCTCCGGAAATCCGGAGAACGACAACAGCGCCAAATCTACGGACGTCGGGCTCGCCTCGGAAATCCGAAGACCCTAATCCAGAGCCGAAACCACAGACGACCGGGCCCCTCCGGACGTCCGGACCGTCGTGAAGCCTCGGACGTCTGACCCCGTCCGGACGTCCGGACCCTGTCTGCGCACAGGCCCGCGGGCTTTGGCCCATGTACCCCTTCGTCTCGCCTAGGACTATATATACTCCTTGCCCTCCTCTTCCTAGTGTTAGCTTAGGTTTAGCGAATACACTTGTTGAGCCTAGCTCCATTCTCTCCCTTCCCTCGTGGAGTGATTCCCTCTACGTGAGAAGATCCGAAGTGATGCCAAGGCCCCTCTAAGGGAAGATCCCCTCGGAATTCAAGACCTCCTCCTTCGGAGCGAGGAGACTACCGTTACATGTATCCTTTGGTTGTTTGTGGACCGTGATTCTCATGTACTCGGTGATTCTAGTGGATGTGTGATCGTGGATCGGTCTTGAGTGTTTTCCTCTTGTGATTTCCCCCCTCGTGTTCTTCGTGTTCTTCACGTTCCCTCACAAATCCACCTCCAATTCGTGAAAGATCGACGCACACGGGCGTGCCCCGTATCATATTGGTATCAAGAGCCAAGGTTTCTCATGAATTTGGAGTCCGCTCCCCGATTTCTAGCCAATTTTGTTTTGTTTTGACCTAATTTCGAAAATCCCCACAAAAATAGCCATAACCAAATTTCTTGGATCCGTTGGATTTGAGGAGATTTTGTTGATTTTGATCCGTGGATTTCATTGTGGACAAGTGGATCTACCTTTTCCCCAACTTTCCAACCATTTCCCACCGCTAAATCGTCCGATTTTTGGCCCAAAATTTCGTTGACCCGCATGTTCATCCGCCAAATCGCGTAGGATCCGGACGACCGGCTTCCCACGGACGTCCGGCCCACCGGACGACCGGACCCACTCGGACGTCCGGACAACTCTGACGAAACTGAAATATTTTTCCCCCGCCATTTCTTCCGCAACTCATTTTGCAATTGAGATTTTGAGTCGCGAGCCTCGCCACTTCCTACGGTGTCTCGGCTAAGTAGGAGTGGTTCTACATCGACATCGCCGCACATCATCGCCCCGGATCGTCGCCAACCAACTCTTCATTGACACCTCACCGTAAGCAAGGACGGTAATCGCGACGACACTTTTGTCTTATACGTACCCTTGCCATTGCATTGTTACCCCGAGCCTATTTGCGTTACTTGCCTATCGGGACTAGCCATTGAGTATTGCCGGGCTACGCTACTTGTGCACTCTAGTGATACATACTCCGCATAGCTTCATTTGCGTGCATATATATTAGTATCATCTTTTGTGTTACAACACAGTTCCCGCATACATAATTGCTATCTCGGTGTGCACGTCCCGCATTGTGACCATACAAACATCATTGCAAAAGAAAAGAGAAGCAAAGCTTTTAAGCAAGAGCAAAAGAGCAATAGCATCGCAAGATTCGCATAGCATACTTGATCATCTTGGATCACTTGAGCGAGTGACACATGCCGCATACACACATAGCAAGTAAGGAATAGGAAGAAAACACTTTTGGTTCATAGTAGGGTGTGCACAAGTGCGTATCGTGTCCATTGGAGCAATCATGCTACCGTCTCTATAGTGTTGTGCAACAAGAGCATTTTCCGTGGATACCACATTTAGGCTCATCCTTGGTTGCATGACCCCAATTGTCTACCGTGTGTGTGTTTCCGTGTATACTCATTGCCATTGATCTACATTGTCTCACGTGCAAAGTTTACGAATCTCTTTCAACATTATTGAATCTTATCTTTCGAATTGCTTGAAATTTGTGCCACTATCCTAACCAAGCTACTCCATAAGCCTTATTTGTGTAGGTGTGAGAAGGACGATCTTCGGTACCAATTCTACTATTTTCATACTTGTAAATTGAGTAATCTTGATTCACTCTCAACTTTTGGATCGGTAATTGGGATTGTCTTCTCACTCTTCCACCTATACTTGTTTTGAGTGCTATGGATAGGAACATCATGGAAAACCCAGCCTTCGAGGAGAATGAAGACGACGTGCACAACCACGTCACCAAGTTGCACTTCTTCGGCGCACACAAGGCAATTACTCCAGCTCAAGATGTCTTGAATGACCGCATCGACCACATCGCCTCCAACTTGCGTGAATCCGAATTGCGCACAAGGGAATACCTCGACACCAAGCTCTCAAGCCAAATAGAGGAGCTCTGGTCCTTGATGGTCACTCGCGCACCTTCCTCATCTATATCGACAAGGAGTCATCACACAAGTCGCAACTCTTCGACGTACTCTTCCGACGCAAGTCCACAAGCGCGTCATCATCATCGTGACGAACACTTCGGTCCAAGTTCTCCACAAGGTCGTCATCGTCCAGAAAATCCATTTCATGGCAATGGATTGCAAGATCGCGTCCGCGCTCGAGAACGCCGCCGCCCACAAGATCAAGATGCGTTGGAGCAAGAACGACAACGCCAAGTACAAGAACAACGATGCAGAGAAGAACAACAACATCACCGTCATGAACGAGCGCTTGAAGCACATCGTGCTTTACAAGAAGCTACTCGTGCCTTGGAGGAGCACAACCGTCAAGCTCATCACGACCAAGAAGCACTTCGCCAAGCACACCAAGAAGAACTTCGTTGACCACAACAAGAAGAAGCCAATCGCCAAGAGGAGCTTCACGAAAGGCGCAACCGAGTGCGTCCTCCGCGTCACCGTCCTCAAGATCATCGTGTTGAACCAGACCATGAAGTCGAGCAAGAACAAGTTCAACGTCAAAATGCTCAAGGCAATGACAATGAGGATCCACACCCAAGACAAGGTTTTCGGCATCACAACCACGACGATGAACAACGCTTCGGCAAGCTCAAGTTCACAATGCCAAAGTTTTCCGGAAGCAATGATCCCGAAGACTACTTGTCATGGGCTCTCAAGGTTGACAAGATCTTTCGTCTAAACAACTATGATGAAGAAAATAAAATCGCCATGGCTTCCCTTGAGTTCCAAGACTATGTCCTTATTTGGTGGGAACAGGTGATTGAGAGAAGACGGGAGAGAGGTGAACCTCCTATCACCACTTGGGCCCAAATGAAGGATCTCATGCGAGCTCGTTTTGTGTCGACACACTACAACCGGGATCTCTTCAAGAAACTCCAACAACTCAAGCAAGGAACCAAGTCCGTAGAAGAGTCCTATCAAGAGATGGAGATTGCTATGATCCGAGCCAATGTCAGGGAGGATCACGAGAAAACAATGGCACGCTTCTTGAATGGCCTCAACTACCAAGTAAAGAAGATAGCCGACTTCCAACCTTACTCCAACCTACTTGAGCTCGTGCACCAAGCAACCAAGGCGGAACGGCAAGTGCAAGATGACTACAAGTACTCCAAGTTCTCCTCCAAGACCTACGACTCAAGTGCTCAAGCTACTACAACAACGACACCTTCAACTACGAAATCTACAACACCTATCGGCAACAAGTCAAGTTACAAGGACAAGACGACTTCGTCAAGCCGACCAAACTCAAGCACCTACAAGTCAAGGCCTTCGTCCTCTACACCAACACCGGATGCTTCCGCCAAGACAAGCTCTATCAAGTGTTTCACGTGCCAAGGGCGAGGCCACAAGACCTTCGAATGCCCAACAAAACGCAAACATGATCCTCCTCGACAATGGCACCTATGACTCTATGAGCGACGACGAGATGCAAGCTTTGGAACAAGTGGCCATCCACCGCCAAGTGAATGAAGATGAAGATACACAAATCTTTTGCGACAATGATTCGAGCCCCGCTCTCGTTGTCACCAAAGTTTTGATGCTCCAACAACAAGAAGACGATGACCAGCGGTGCCACATCTTCCACACCAAGGCGGGCATCCAAGGAAAATCTGTCAAGGTCATCATCGACGGAGGGAGTTGCCACAACTTGGCAAGTGAAGACCTTTGTTCCAAGCTGCAATTGGTCAAGAAAAAGCACCCTCGTCCCTACAAGGTCCAATGGCTTAGTGATTCCGGAACGCTTCAAGTTGACCAAACCGTGGAAGTTTCTTTCAAGATAGGCGCTTATGAAGACACTTTGGAGTGTGATGTGGTTCCAATGTCCGTTTGCCACCTCCTACTTGGTAGACCTTGGCAATTCGACCGTGGCGTCACACACAACGGTCGTACGAATCAATATAGCTTCAAGATGAAGGGAATGCAATATGTGCTCCGCCCAATGACTCCAAGTCAAGTCATCGCCGACAAGCAAGCTCCATCCCATCGTGGAGATAAAAGTGAGAGAGTGATCCACCTCAAAGAGAGTGAGTGCCACAAGCCAAAAATGAGCAACTCCACGATGAGAGACATGAGAGATATAGTTCTTTTAGCCACAAAACGAGATTTGAGGGATGTGAGTGAGAGCCCATCGACCGTTCTTCACTATGTACTTGTGTGCAAATATGAGGTCGTTCGGACTAACCCTTTGCAACATCTTCCTCTTGTGTTATCTAAGTTGTTGCAGGAATTCAAGGATGTTTTTCCCGATGAGCTACCTCCGGGACTACCACCAAAACGAGGAATTGAACATCGCATTGACCTCATCCCCGGAACACCGCTTCCTAACAAGGCTCCCTCCCGCGTCAACCCCGAAGAAACAAAGGAAATACAAAGGCAAGTCCAAAAACTCCTAGATAAAGGGCATGTACGCGAGAGCTTGAGTCCTTGTGCTGTTCCGGTCATACTTGTGCCTAAGCAAGATGGTAGTATGCGTATGTGTTCCGATTGTCGTCCTATCTTCGATACCGTCATCCCATTCCTCGCTTAGATGATATGCTAGATGAACTTAGTGGTGCCACTATATTTTCTAAGATTGACTTAAAAAGTGGTTACAACCAAATTCGCATACAAGGGGGTGACGAGTGGAAAACTGCTTTTAAGACAAAATTTGGTCTCTATGAATGGTTGGTGATGCCCATGGGCTTATCTGAAGCACCGGGCACGTTCATGCGTGTTATGCACTATGTTTTCCGACCCCTCATAGGATATTGTGTTGTGGTCTACTTTGATAATATTCTTGTCTTTAGGAAGTCTCTTGAGGAGCATGCTACACATGTTCGTGATGTTTTGCAAATCCTTAGGAAAGAGCAACTCTATGCAAACATGGAGAAATGCACATTTGGTGTTGAGAAGGTAGTTTTCTTGGGCTTTGTAGTATCTTCTAAGGGCGTTCATGTAGATAAAACTAAGATTGATGCTATTAAAACTTGGCCCACACCAACGAATTTGCAACAAGTGCATAGCTTTCTCGGACTAGCCGGTTTCTATCGCCGTTTTGTGAAAGACTTTAGCACTATTGCATCACCTCTCCACGCTTTGAGCAAGAAGAATGCACCATTCATTTGGGGTCCTACTCAAGACGCCGTTTTCCATGAACTTAAAAATTTACTATCTCATGCACCTTTGCTTGCTTTGCCCAACTTTGGTAAAACATTTGAAGTGCATTCTGATGCTAGTGGTAATGGAATAGGTGGTGTGCTTATGCAAGAGAAGCGTCCTATCGCGTACTTTAGCGAGAAACTATCCGGCGCTCAACTTAACTACCCCATCTATGACAAGGAATTATATGCTTTGGTGAGAGTTTTACATGTGTGGGAACACTATTTGCGACCTCATGAGTTTGTTATTCATACCGACCATGAAACGCTCAAGTACTTAAAGGGTTAAACCAAGTTGAACAAACGGCATGCTAAATGGAGTGAATTTATTGAGTCCTGCCCTTTTGTCATCAAATATATCAAGGGTAAGGAGAACGTTGGGGAGGATGCTTTTTCCCGCAAATGCACGCTAGTTACTCAACTTGAATTGAATGTTATTGGTTTTGAGCACATCAAAGACTTGTATGAGCATGATGCCTATTTTGTTAATCCTTACGCTATGTGCCAAGTGAAAACTTGTTGGGAGAACTATTATATGAAAGATGGCTATCTTATGCGTGCTAACAAATTGTGTATACCCGAGTCTTCTCTTCGTTTGTTGCTTTTGCAAGAGGCTCACGGTGGAGGACTTATGGGTCACTTTGGCCGCGACAAGACGCATGCCACGCTATCCAACAAGTACTTTTGGCCCAGGATGTTTCGTGATGTTGCACGCTTCACAAACCGATGCTCTACATGCCACAAAGCTAAGTTAAAAGTTCAATCCCATGGTTTTATATGCCTCTACCTATACCTTTCCAACCTTGGGAAGACATTAGTATGGATTTTGTGCTTGGTTTTCCACGAACAAAAAATGGCCATGATTCCGTTTTTGTCGTTGTGGATCATTTTTCCAAGATGGCTCATTTCATTCCATGTCACAAGATAAATGATGCTTCACATATAGCAAATATCTTTTGTAGGGACATTCTACGACTACATGGCGTCCCCAAGACCATTGTCTCGGATCGCGACGTCAAGTTTTTGAGCTACTTTTGGAAGACCCTCTGCGCCAAGCTCGGAATCTAGCTTCTTTTCTCTTCGGCATACCATCCTCAAACCGATGGACAAACGGAAGTGACAAACCGGACACTTTCTACCCTACTTCGCGTGTTGATCAAGAAGAATATCAAGGAATGGGAAGATTGCCTACCCGTCGCCGAGTACGCCTACAATCGCGCAAGTCACTCCACCACCGGCAAGTCTCCGTTCGAAGTGGTTTACGGTTTCAATCCTTTGTCCCCATTGGACATCCTACCTCTACCTCTACAAGAGCGCGTCAACATGGACGCAAGTGCAAGGGTAACTTACATCAAGAGGATGCATGAAGATACAAGGCGCGCGATTGAACGACAAGTGGAATGCGTCACCAACAAGCGCAACCTCAACAAGCATCCAATGGTCTTCAAGCCCGGCGATCTTGTTTGGCTACACCTTCGCAAGGACCGCTTCCCCAACGAACGCAAATCGAAGCTACTTCCTCGAGCCGATGGCCCCTTCAAGGTGTTGTCACGCTACAACAACAATGCCTACAAGATCGACATACCACGCGACAAGTACAACGTGAGTGACACATTCAACATCACAGATCTATCCCCTTAGCATGGTGATGAAGATCTTGATCCGAGGACGGATCTTCCCCAAGGGGGGGAAGATGATGCGGAGCATCCCTTCATCATCCCGATGTCTACACCCCCAAGTGGTCCTATGACAAGAGCATGCGGACGCGACATTGCAACCAAGGTGAACTCACTCCTCTTCGAGTTAGACTTAAATGCCAACGGAACGTGGATGCTACCTCACAACGAGACCTTTTGCGTACTCAGGTACTCGGGAGAGGATGGGAACACAACAACAAGGGACGCGACGCTCGGAGGAGCCACGGAGAAGAATCGGCCACTCTACAGCCTTCGGACGTCCGGCTCCCCACGGACGTCCGGCGCCTGGAGACACCTCCCAGCCACAGACTCAGCGACCCTCCAGCGCCCGGACGACCGGCTGACCACGGACGTCTGAGGCCCTCCAGCGCACGGACGACCAGACGCCTCCAGAAATCCGGAGAACGACAACAACGCCAAATCTACGGATGTCCGACTCGCCTCGGAAATCCGAAGACCCTAATCCAGAGCCGAAACCACGGACGACCGGGCCCCACTGGACGTCCGGACCGCCGTGAAGCCTCGGACGTCCGACCCCGTCCGGACGTCCGAACCCTGTCTGCGCACAGGCCCGCGGGTTTGGCCCATGTACCCCTTCGTCTCGCCAGGACTATATATACTCCTTGCCCTCCTCTTCCTAGGGTTAGCTTAGGTTTAGCGAATACACTTGTTGAGCCTAGCTCCATTATCTCCCTTCCCTCGTGGAGTGATTCCCTCTACGTGAGAAGATCCGGAGTGATGCCAAGGCCCCTCTAAGGGAAGATCCTCTCAGGATTCAAGACCTCCTCCTTCGGAGTGAGGAGACTACCGTTACATGTATCCTTTGGTTGTTTGTGGACCGTGATTCTCATGTACTCGGTGATTCTAGTGGATGTGTGATCGTGGATCGTTCTTGAGTGTTTTCCTCTTGTGATTTTCCCCTCGTGTTCTTCGTGTTCTTCATGTTCCCTCACAAATCCACCTCCAATTCGTGAAAGATCGACGCACACGGGCATGCCTCGTATCACAAGCTCCATCAAGTGTTTCACGTGCCAAGGCCGAGGCCACAAGACCTTCGAATGTCCAACCAAACGCAACATGATCCTCCTCGACGATGGCACCTATGACTCTATGAGTGACGACGAGATGCAAGCTTTGGAGCAAGTGGCCATACACCGCCAAGTGAATGAAGATGAAGATTCACAAATCTTTTAAGAAAACGATTCGAGCCGACCTCTCGTTGTCTCCAAATTTTGGCGCTCCAACAACAAGAAGACGAGGACCAACGTTGCCACATCTTCCACAGCAAGGCGGGCATCCAAGGAAAATCCGTC